>OU612058.1:139689300-140889300 GCA_914767635.1 Melanostoma mellinum | reverse complement strand
TCAGAAACCAAAGCAAAGCCAGCTCCAAATAGCCGGAGAGCTAGTGACCGATTTACTTAACTCATTTTAGCAAGGCTCAAACTTTGCTCATAGAAAGATTTAGGCCCGACAAGTATAAAAGTGCCCATCTTACACTCCGGTTCGGTCCACAAGGCCTTAAGAATAGGGCTTGAAGTTGTAAAAAATAAGTGCCCATTTACCTCATTTTAGCAAGGCTCATCTTTTAATATATTCTTCATTGATCCAATATATACACGAAAATAGCATTGTAAGACGTTTTAGCGGTCCACAACATGCTGTAAGACGCTCGTATATATGTAAAAAAAAATGAACCCATTTACCTCATTTTAGCTAGACTGGTTTTTACACACAACTAAGATGACATAAAAACAAACACAAACACACATTTCAAGTGTAAGACGTTTATTCGGTCGATAACCCTCCGTAAGACGCTGAAAATTAAATTAAGATAGAAACAATTATAGTCTATTGATTATGTCATTTCTTAAGGAACTCGACATTGAATGAACTTTTATTGCATGAATCGATAAATGGGTTAATTTTAGAGAAAAAAGCCAAATTCCTATTAAATTAGAGGGTGCGAATCGGAGATATGGGTTCCAAACCATCTTCATTCGTTTTTTCAATATATCTCGAGAACGAAGCAAAATTTTGATACAATTCCAAGGACATTTTTTGTAGAGAACAAATTTTCCCATCGAAATACATCTTTTTAAAAATTGTAAATAAAAATTTTTTATCCGAAATAGTAAAATTCCCGATAGAAAAAAATCCATTTTTTCCAGTTTTTGAGTTTTGTCAGTTTTTTTAATGGCTTCTATAATAATTCTGGTTGCAGATAGGTATGCTCATTATCGCAATTGACTCCCATATATATTGAGCAAGCAATTTGTTGTTTTCTGGAACCACAGCTTACAAGGCAACCTGTAGTTCAACAACAAGCAGTATCCACATTTAGAGTTTTCCCGACCAAAGTTCAGAAGATTTAAGTGCTTCCATGCCACTGTTGGATTTGGAAAAAAGTTCTTAGGCCATGATGTTTGATGGCATCGCGTTTTGGTGGTATTTTGCCAGCGAAAAATTTGCTCTTTTGATAATTTGCAAAAAAATTGGAAATAACAGTTGCTTAGTGTCTGGTTCAACTCTGTTCCATACAAGGAAACTGCAATATATCTGACGCAGATCTTGTGTCTTCTTTAGCAGCAGCATCTCGTAAAAATGTGTCTATATGTGTGTTTGTAACTGTTTGATATTTTCATTTATAAATTTCATGATTTTTTTTTTCAAAATTATAAAATGCAGACATAGTATTGCAGCCACTAAATGCATGAATAAAGCCAAGATATTTTTTTAGATGAAGAAAATTGAAAATCTTTCGATAGTACAATTTGAGGTTGTTTTTTCTAGACCTGGTTTCAATAGATACACATTTTGATAATGTTCCGGCAAAAGTGGGACCTAAGTGGTTAACTGTAGATAAAAAAAATAAATAAAAAGGGTGTCGCAACAGAGCGAGGAGCCCCTGGGCCTAGTGCTTTTCTCACAACCATTCCTTGTGAGGTCAACTGTAGATAACTGTTTTAATAATGTTCCACAAATCATTTTTAGAACAGTATCATATTTTAAATTCAAGAAACAAAGTATTCAGGTAATTTATTTTACTTATTATCAACCTAAAATACTTTCGCATAGAGTAAAATTTTTTTTTTCAACAAAATAAGGATAAATGCTGTGTGTCAGTATAAAAAAGATGAAAATCAACAATAAATGTCTATGTTCAAGTGACAATATTTCGGCAAAATTCAAACATAGAAAGCTCTCTGATATAGCATTTTAAAAAAAATTTTATTTACTTTCTTTTTTGTGAAGCATTGCCTATACCAGCATCTGCAACCAGAAAGAAATGCCATTAAAAAACTGACAAAACTCAAAAACTGGAAAAAATGGATTTTTTTTTCTATCGGGAATTTTACTATTTCGGATAAAAAATTTTTATTTACAATTTTTAAAAAGATGTATTTCGATGGGAAAATTTGTTCTCTACAAAAAATGTCCTTGGAATTGTATCAAAATTTTGCTTCGTTCTCGAGATATATTGAAAAAACGAATGAAGATGGTTTGGAACCCATATCTCCGATTCGCACCCTCTAATTTAATAGGAATTTGGCTTTTTTCTCTAAAATTAACCCATTTATCGATTCATGCAATAAAAGTTCATTCAATGTCGAGTTCCTTAAGAAATGACATAATCAATAGACTATAATTGTTTCTATCTTAATTTAATTTTCAGCGTCTTACGGAGGGTTATCGACCGAATAAACGTCTTACACTTGAAATGTGTGTTTGTTTTTATGTCCTCTTAGTTGTATGTAAAAACCAGCCTTGCTAAAATGAGGTAAATGGGGTCATTTTTTTTTACATATATACGAGCGTCTTACAGCATGTTGTGGACCGCTAAAACGTCTTACAATGCTATTTTCGTGTATATATTGGATCAATGAAGAATATATTAAAAGATGAGCCTTGCTAAAATGAGGTAAATTGGCACTAATTTTTTACAACTTCAAGCCCTATTCTTAAGGCCTTGTGGACCGAACCGGAGTGTAAGACGGGCACTTTTATACTTGTCGGGCCTAAATCTTTCTATGAGCAAAGTTTGAGCCTTGCTAAAATGAGGTAAGCAAATCGGTCGTTAGCTCTTGGTCTAAAAGCTACTGAACCTATTTGAGCAATATTTAGAGCAAAGATGATCTATAGAGTCTAAGAAATGATATAGGCTATATTTCATCCCTACGGGAAAAGGATAGCAATAGGAACATTACTGGGAACTTTGAAAATACAGAACCAATTCAAAAAAAATTTTACACCGTTACAGTGCTTGTGCTTGGATTACATTTCATCCCCGTATTCCCACGGGAACGGGAACTTGAGTACGAAAACCAATGAATCGATTTCAAATCTTTTTCACAATGCGGTGCTATCCCCGAGTGACATCATTATATTTAATTCCCATATTCGAACGGCAACGGAACATAAAGTGTTGCATAACAGTCGAACTGGTTTTCCAAATTCTTTCAAAATAAGAATGCTGTAATATTTTTCATAGCTACGCCGGGCAGGTCAACTAGTGTAGTGTATATAATAATAATAATAGTAATAATAATAATTATAATAATGGTGTTTATTTTTATTTTACAATGTATTTTTTTTTGTTTTTTTTTTGTGATACATATTTTGACTATTCTTACAAAGTGTTGATCTTATTTAAACAGTGTATTAGTTTAATATTGTGTACTTTAAAATTTGAAATTTGTTATTTCGACGTTAATGGTTATCATACAAAAAATATTTTGGTTTTCGTTTAAACGGGTTTAATCTTGTTTCATTTTATATTTCATGTGGTAAGTTGATAAAGAAATTTAGGCCTGCATACATCAATGAATATCTGGTACTGCTTCTGTTGCATCTAACTAGTCTGAAGTCTTGAATATTCCTTAAGTTGTACGGTTGTACTTCCGAAACCATAGCGATGTTGTCTTCTAGATATGATGGCATCATTTCGTTCTTCATTTAAAAAATAAATATCATTGCTGAGTAGGTAATATTCTGCTCCACATTCATCCACTTAAGTGCTTCAAGCATATGCTGTATAGGTGTATATCTGCTGCATTTAAGTATACATCTCATCGCTTTGTTTTGCAATTATTGTAATCGTTGTTTTATCTGGACATTTTGACATCCAAATAGTATTGTTGAACAATACAAGAAATGAGGTAGCTCTATGGCATTGTAAAGCATGATTGCGTTTGACATATTAAGAACAGATCTTATACTTTTTAGAAAGCCTACCATTTTCGAAATTCAATTTGACAGTCCTTTATTAGCACTGAAATAGGATCACATAAATTAAGTTTCATGCACTTTGTTTTGTTCACATTTAGACTCAGTTTGTTCGCACTTAGCCACATACCAATATTCTTCATCTCCGCACTTATTTTTCTACACATATCATTTACTTGAAATGTATATGAAAGTGTCGGTCGCAAATAATACGAACATTTAATGTAATACTGTACAGTAAAAACAAAACAACACCCAATAGAGCACCTTGAGGGACACCTAAATTGACATGCACAGATTCAGATATTTTATCACCGAACTTAGTTTTTTGGCTTCTTCCAGTTAGGTATAGGAACAGAACCATTTTAATTCTGTGTCTTTGATCCCGTATGAATTTAATTTTGCCAGCAGAATTTCACGATCAATGGTTTCGAAAGCGCGTTTAAAGTCAAGGAACACATTTATAATTCCTTGGCCTTTATCAATATTTTTTCTCCATTCAAAAACTATGTTGTTTAATAGTGTTCCACATGAATGATCATATATATAGTACAAGGTATAAAATCGGAAGCCATTGGTGTGGACTATATTCACCCCAAATTTGTTAAAATTATTCTGCCTTTCATTTCACCTTTCATAGCACACATCTTCAATACAATTTTAACCTGTTCTCGTTTCCCTAATTTTTGGAAAGTAGCAAAAATTATTCCAGTTACTAAAAAGTCAAACTCCGGCACTACAGAGTATCGACCAACTTCAATACTGTCGTTCTTGTCAATGGCGTTTGAGAAACTGGTAGGTCAACAAATTTCCAATTTTTTAGATACCAACTACATGCTAACACCATCTCAATCAGGTTTCAGACCTCACCAAAGTTGAACGGGAGCGTTGCTTAAAATTTTGGATGACATACGACTGCAAATTGATAAAAACCTGGTAACTACGTTAGTCCTTTCAGACTCCTCTAAGACTCGGTCAGTCATAGAATACTCTTAAGTAAGCTTCAGTATTTGTTTGGCTTTGAAAGCTGGCCATAACACTTATTAAGGAATATCCGACTGGTAGATCTCAGGCGGTTTTTGCAAACAATGAAATATCTGAGTTCCTTTTCACTCACCCTGGTGTACCTCAGGGCTCAATATTGGTACCTCTTCTCTTTTCGATATTCATCAACGACTTACCTTCGGTGCTCTGTAATTGCAAAATACATATGTAAGCTGACGATGTGCAGATTCATACAAGCTATAATCTTGGAATGGTCGAAGACGCTACTGTTCGTATTAACGACGATTTGATGTCTATAGTTCACTGGTCACGTAAAAACCTACTAAATCTAAGCTCAAAAAAACGTCAGGCTATAATTTTAAGTAATACTGTTGTTGACACTACTTTGCTTCCCTAGTGTTGAGTTATATGGAACAGTGTTGAGATATGAAAGCATAGTTAAGAATTTAGGTATAAATTTCAATCGAACTTTGATTTGGGACTCTCACGTTACAAGAGCAATTGGTAAAACATATGCTACTCTGAGGTTGGCCGTGTGACTGTCTTCCCACAGCAACCAAAATGATGCTAGCTAAAACTCTAGTCCTTCCCGCTTTGTTTTACGGTAGACTCATTTTCTGCTGCTTAGATCATGTAAGTAAAAGGAAACTTCAAGTTGCATTTAACAACACTGTGCGATTTATATATGGTTTGCATCGATTTGATCATATTTCAATGTATTCTAATGTCTTTGGTATGCCCTTAAACAGATATTTGGATTTTCTCGTCCTTACTTTTCTTTCTCAGCTTATGTGTAGTAAAAACCCTGAATATTTATTTGAAAAACTTAATTTTTCTGTTTCCCAAAGAAGTAATGTTCTAATCTCACCAACTTTTAAATACAGAATAAACAAAAGCCAATTCTTTGTATATGCCGCTAGCCTGTGGAACTCCCTACCAGCCGATCTTAGAAGATTGAACAACTTAAATTCTTTTGAAGCATCTCTGAGAAACCACTATAGTTGCCAAAAGTTTTCCTAAAACTTTACTTAACACTTTTGTAAGCATCTTTCTGATGTTGTTTATGTTTTATCTGCCAATATATGCTTTCCTGTATTTTTATAATTTACATCATAGTATATTTTACATATTTTTTTGCAATTTTTTTTTTCTATCATTGTATACCATTTGTTCGAAGTAGCAGGAGTAGCATTTGAAATATTCACCACTATGCGAAAATGAAGTCTCACAACACTTAAAATGAATTGATTGCATATATTAACAGTGAAACTTTACCTACATCCTTTCCTTATATACCTGCTTTCATTATTAAGAAAAGTCTTCTGTGAATTCTTTACAATTTTGAACGTCATACTAATAAGTTCTAATTTCCTTTACAATTTTGAAATAAATCTTTATACATATTACAATCCGATCAAAATTTCTTTTCGAGTTTTATTTTCGTAGCGCAATTCAAATTTAGTTATGCGAAGAATATATCTAGCATAAAATAATGCTAGATCGTTCATGGTGACCCCGACGTGATAGCTCAAAGACATTTCTTCGTTTTATATACAGTACCGCACATAATTATTGGCACACAAAGCTTTTTAAACTTTAAGCAAACTTTTTAACCGTTACCAACATGCAATTGCACAAATATTTTTTTCCTTCAATGGTTGTCTTTATTTGTATCAAATGCAATAAATTTGACAGTATTATATTTGTCCACATTCAAAGAAATAAAATAACTAGCGTAGAACTACTCAATTACTCGCACAAAATTACTGGCACACTCAGCGTTTTGTGCAATAAATTTGTACCCTCGTGGTCGTACCGTCAAAAAAGTCAATAATCATAGTAACAGTTATTTAGTTTGTCAAATAAAGTCACGGTTTCTCACAAGAAAAATAAGTTAGGAGTCAGAAAGTTTCATTCAAATAAAATGAGCCCAAAACAAAAAGAAACCACCGAATCCGAAAGAAAAATAGTGGTAAATATGCATAACCAAGGCAAATCATATGCAGAGATTGGACAAGTAATGAATAGAAGCCGATACACTATTCGCAGCATCGTTCATCGCTTTAAGGGTGAATCTAATTTTAAAAGTTCCAAACATACCGGTCGTCCTCGGCTTTTGGATGACCGTGAACGGACCAGGATTGTCCGGAAAGTAAAAGTTGATCCGAAAATAATATCAACCCAAATAGCTGCTGAAGTTAGAGAAGAGTTTGGGAAAACTGTTCATCCCATGACGGTAAGAAGATTGCTTCACGAGGCCGGTTACAATTCTCGAGTTGCTAGACGTAAGCCAATGATTTCAAAAGTCAACCAAAGAAAGCGCTTGGACTACGCTCTCGAATATCGGAGCAAATTAAACAGTTTCTGGGATGATGTGCTGTTTTCAGATGAAAGCAAGTTCAATATTTTTCGATCCGATGGCCGCATTTCCGTGTGGAGAAAACCGAATACCGCTCTGGAGAAAAAAAACTTAGCACTTACAGTGAAACATGGTGGTGGAGGAGTTATGGTGTGGGGTTGCATGTCTGCTGCGGGTGTTGGCGAGCTTGTTTTCATCGAAGGCATCATGGATAAGAAAATTTATCTAAACATTTTAAAAGAAAACTTGAAAAAAAGTGCAAATAAGTTGAATTTAACACGCTCGTTTACATTCCAGCACGACAACGACCCTAAGCACACGGCTCATGGTGTGCGTATGCGGTTAGCATATAATACTGCGCATGTGCTTTCACACCCGCCACAATATCCGGACTTAAATCCGATTGAACATTTGTGGGAAGAATTGGATAGAAGGGTCAAAAAACGAGCTATTACCACAAAAACAGAACTGAAACAGGCGCTAATCGAAGAATGGCAAAATATTGGAGAAGAAACGACAAGAAAACTGGTGCGTTCCATGCCAAATAGATTAGCTGAAGTAATAAAGCAAAAAGGACTGCATACGAAATACTAACAGTTTTAATTGTGTCTTTTTTTTAAACTTTCCATGCACTGTGCCAATAATTTTGTGTGGCAAAAATGTCAATGTTTGTGAATTATGTTAATTTTTGGAAACCTATTAAAATGTTTCAAATTAACTTTTACTGTATTTAATAGTAAATAAGTACCACCTTAAAATAAAAATATAATGGTTTGTATAGCATGTTAGCAAAGGCTTAAAAGCAGCATTACTTTTCAAAAAAGTTAGATGTGCCAATAATTAAGTGTGTGTGTGTAGGTATTGCACATTTGAAGACGATTTCTATCTTTCGTATAATTTTGTAGAGCTCCACGCAAAATTAATCAAATTCGTCGCGTACACCATACAGTGAAATTTAATAAAAGGTTGACCAGACCTTATACCGTTATACCTTACCTGCCTTTATTTTCGTCACCGAACAAGCTATCACTTATCGATTTATCGTTTAATATTAGACACTTAAACGATTACACAACTCAAATTCATACATCGTTAACGTTCTCCACAATACAACGCATTTGCTAAACGGTCGTCTTTCGGTAGCGAGAACGGTGTTTAATTGATCAAAGACATACCCGTTATATCAACCCATGGTACATTTTTTTTTTTTGTTCTAAGCACACGCTTCGTTCTTCGTATTAAAACACATTGATATACAGTTAATAATGACTGACAATCAGTCTGAAGATGGAGCATTTCCATGGCCAAGCAGCTAAATGACATGAAGAATTTATTCACACCGGTGTTCTTAAGTGAATTAGATGGGACTTTTGGTAAGATTACAATTAGCAGATCGTTTAGAGGCAAGCTTTGAGGTAGTCCACACCAGAGATTAAAATGAACTAAGTCTGCTTGTGAACAATGAGTATTTACTTGAAAAAAACGAGTTTGAACAAGCTGAGTCAGCCCACAAGCAAGTAAATTTGAACGATCTTATTTGTGAACCAAGCAACTCTGAACAACCCCTATTTTCAAACAAACCAAACAAGTAGACTTGCTTGCAAGTCAAAATGAGTTTGAATAACATTGAGTTAAGCTGCTTGTGAGTAAAGTGCTTGTGAGTAAAAGTGATCACAAGCAATTTATTCGTAAACAAGCAATAAGTTCATGAGTATGCAGTGTGCTTGTGAATAAGCAGTGTGTTTATAAGCAAGCAATGTGATCATACCAAATAGGGTAGTTTGATGGCGTGTTCGTTTTGAGTACCATAAAAATCTAGGTTTAGGTAAGAAGTACGTATGTTTGATAGCTTGGTTTTTTATTCTTTTCTTTTATATGAAGAAAAAGGTTATTATACCTACAGTAGATATGGAAACAATTTATTGTATTCATTGAAGTAGATAGTACAGGTTTGTAAGTATATAAAAACAAAAAATTTTAAGCGAACAGAAAACTGAATTAGAAGTTAAAAAAAGCGAAACAAAACATGATAAATAATGATAAATAAGGAATAATTAGAACAACAAGTTTAACGGAAGCATCAAACATCGCTTTTTTGTCCAAAGGAGCACTTTATTTATTAAACTTGGCTGGTTTTCTTTGTGGCACTTATGTCTCAAAAGATTGGTTGTGGCCTTACATGTGAATTTCAGAACTTTTTTGCAGGATCTGCATGCCACAAAGTTGGGAAGAATTTCACCGTTCTCAGTTTTTATTTCTCCAAACGTTTCCCAAACCTTACTTCTGCTATTTTTCTTACTGCTCATTGAGAAAGTACCTTCAAGAAGGTTAAAATTTACACTTTCTTCGTTCATTTTAAATTTTTTACACAAACACTGCTGCTAACAATATTCCACTAAAGTGATTTTAATTTTTAACGTAATCTTTATATACTTTCTATATTCAAAATCAGGTACCAAAAAAAATTTACGCTTCTAAAATAATGATTAAAACCGCATTTGCGGTTTTTTATGATACATTCAGGTCACTTTTTCTCAGATAAACTCATAAACTTCATTATGCATAATTCCGAAAAAAAAAAATCTTTAAAACTTATTTCGTCAACGACGTAAATACCCACATGTTTATAACTCTAATTCATTGATGACTTATTTTTGTACCTAGTAGGCACAAAAATTAAAGGTCAACAATGAATACTACTACCTACTACGAATAGTACTACCTATACCTTCATAAGCTTAAACCCAAAAATTTGCATGCCATAAAACGAAGGAATTAGCAATCACTTAAAAAACTGATAAGCAAAATCCATTTCCGCAATAAAGTCATATAAATTTATTATATTGTAAAAATTATTTACAAACGCTTTTTTAATTCCTGGAAAATAGTAACATATACAATATACATACAAAAATATTTAAAAGGGAAATTTTGGAATCAGAAAATAAAATGTTTTATCATCCCGCAATGCATCCAATCCGTTCTTTCTCTTCTCATAATAAGCCATTTGTATGCCTTTCTTTGTTTTTCAATAGAATTATAGTTAGGTATAAATGTTCAACGCATTGCTTTCCGATGAATACACTGCCTGTTTATAAACACACTGCCTGCTTGTAAGCACGCTACCTGCTTGTGAACACACTGTCTGCTTGTGAATATTTTGCTTGCTCATGAGTATTTGAATATATTCAAGTAAGTTCAAACAAGTCAATCTGCTTGCAAGTCATTTGCTTGTGAGTGCAATACAGAAAAAATGACTTGTGAGTATCCTTACTCATTTAGTTTGTTCACAAGCAGTTTTTGCTTGTGAGTAAATATGCTTGCGAGTTATTTGCTTGTGAATAGGGGTGGAAAATGATCAAGTCTGAGCGATCGTTGAGAAATTTTGGATGTGTTTGAACTGATTTGAACATACTCATTTTGATCTCTGGCCTCCACACCAGTTTGGAACAGGAAGATTTAAATGAAATTGATAGTGACACACTTGCTATATTTTTGGAGAGTTGAAACAAAATCAGCGATCACGCGTCAACTTAACCAAGTTCGTGCTTGTGGGGCTCGTCAGTCTAGTACTGTAACACAGTTTTCATTAGAGTTTTCAGTTTCAGTTTTCATCCTTCATTCATCATTACGCAACCGAAATCAAGACTTCCGGTTCTTCCAGTACCCACATTTAGTGGGAATTATGCAGAGTGGCTGGATTTTTATTCAGTGTTTGACAACGACATCGAGTTAACAAAAATTGAGAATTTTCAATACCTCTAATCCAGCCTACGTCTGCCAGCTCTGGATACAGGAAATTCACTAGAAATTAATGAGAAAAACTATGATTTCGCTGTAGCAATGTTGAAAAAGAGATATGATAACAAACGTTTAAGTTTTCAGATTCACATCAAGGACTTTTTGCATTAAAAAAGGTGGAAAAAGGTGCGGTGACCAGCCTCCGAGAACTAAGTGACAAAGTAAGCTCTCACCTACGAGCTTTAAACACCAAGGGAACTAAGGAGCAATTGGCTGATGGTCTACTCATTCATCTGGTTGGCCAAAAACTGGACCTTACTTTACAGACCAAATGGGAAGAACATACACCAGGCAATACTATACCTACTTGGGACTCAATGTCAGCCTTTCTGGATAAAAGATGTCTAACACTTGAAAATGTGGAAAACGCTATGGTAATAAACACACTAACTAATCAGGTGAGCACAAAACCAAATCCTCATAACTTTAGTCGAAAAGTGTTTGTAAGCATCGAATAATACCAACATTAGGAAATGTGATTTTTGCGATTCACCTGAGTATGATATTTACAACTGCAAATCATTCAAGGATCTCACGCTTGCGACGCGATTTGAAGAAGATAAAAAACGCTCTTTGTGTCTCAATTGCCTGAAAAAGGGGCATCTAGTAGGCAAATGTCAATCTCGACGTTGTAGTATTTGCCATTACAAACACCACACATTGCTCCACCTTAAGGCTGTTGTTGAATTTCTACCCAACCATGTTCAAACATCTCAGTCGCCATCTTTTTCACATCGTGCATGGATTTCCCCTTCTCATAGTCGATTGAATCCAAGAGTAGTCGTAGAGAATCGTTCTGAAAATATTGTGTTGATTGCTACAGCTATAGTCTTGATAGAAAATGTAACTGGCTCCAACATACCATGCAGAGCTATCTTAGATTCAGCTTCTCAAGTGCATTGCATCACAAGCCGACTTGCAAATCAACTACAGCTTAAGAGAAAGAAGCTAACAACAATTATATCTGGCATAGGAGAAGCAGATTTTGTTTCGAATGAAGCTGTTATTAATCATGCATTCACGAGTTGGAGAGTTCACGACTATTTTCAAAGCCGCTATTGTTCCTACCATCACCGATGATCAGCCGACCTATTCCGTTAATCATGGCAACTGGAATATTCCCACCAACATAAAGCTGGCAGACCCTACGTTTTTCAAACCACAGAAAATAGACATCCTTTTAGGCGCAAGTCTTTTCTTCGAGTTAATGTGCGTTGGCCAAATTCGATTCAGTGAAAGTTTACCTTTGCTTCAAAAGACCAGATTAGGGTGGATAGTTTCGGGTGGTATGGTCAGCAAATCAAAGGAAAATCATTCTCCCCAACTGCGAGTAGAGCTCCAAAATCAAGAGAGAAAGATTTTACAGAAGGTGAAATTTCTGAAGACAGCCAGTTGCGAGAATAAGTAAAAACTTTTTGGGAAGTAGAAGATTGTGCTGAAATTTTCTCAAAAGCTAGGAAAGACGATTTAGAATGTGAGGCTCATTTTGTAAAAAATCTTGTTCGTTTGAAATCGGGTGAATATTCGGTACTTCTTCCTTTCAAAACAAATCCAAACCAGCAAGGAGATTCATATCACCAAGCGCTACGCCGCTTTTTGAGTTTAGAGAAAAAGCTGCAAAGTAGCACTGATCTTAAAAGTCAATATTCTGATTCCATGAAAGAGTACGAAAAGCTTAAGCATATGTCCCTGGTAGACTCATTTCCCAGTGGAGTTTCAACATATTTCTTGCTCACCATTGTGTTTTGAAGGCCGATAGTTCCACAACCAAACTTCGGGTAGTTTTCGATGGTTCAGCAACCACAAAATCTGGAAAGTCTCTAAATGACATTTTGCTTTCTGGTCCCACAATTCAACATAAGCTTTTTGACATTTTGTTGAGATTTCGTTCTTTTAAAATTGCATTGACTGGAGATATTTGCAAAATGAATCGCTGTGTTCGAGTTCGGAATCCTGATAATTACCTGCAATGTATTCTATGGAGGGAAAGGCCTACGATACCGATCAACGTCTACAGATTGGATACAGTCACGTATGGAACAAAGCCGGCCGCGTTCCTCGCGATACGAACAATGCACCAATTAGCATATGACGAAGAAACAACGTTTCCCATCGGCTCCAGAATTGTTCGACGAGATTTTTACGTTGATGATTTGATTTCAGGGGGCAACTCAACTGAAGAGGTGCTTGAAATATTGGAACAAACAACAGCATTACTTCAGCGGGGAAACTTCAAACTGAGAAAATGGTGTTCAAACGATTCAATGACTCTCAAAAATGTCTCAGAAAAAAAGATCGAGAAACGTTTCAGAAATTTAATGATGGCACTGACATCACAAAAACACTTGGTCTGGTATGGGATCCGAATTCAGATGATTTCTTATTTTCGTTTGTTCCATTTTCGGAAAATCAAAAAATTACGAAACGTACTGTGCTGTCTTTTATTGCCCGATTCTACGACCCTCTTGGTTTGATAGGCCCAGTTATTGCAAAGGCCAAAATTTACTTACAAATTTTATGGAAAGAAAAAGTAAATTGGGATGAAAGTCTGCCTCAGTATCTGCAATCTGTTTGGATGAAATTTTGTGCAGAATTCAAGTCAGTGGAAACTATCAACTGACTTGAATTCTGCACAAAATTTCATCCAAACAGATTGCAGATACTAAACTAGTCCTAATTCCTGGTTCAAAGTTGGAAGTTCATACGTTTTGTGATGCTAGTCTGCTTGCATATGGCGTTTGCGTTTATATAAGATCTGAGCTTGATGGCGTCACTCATATATTTTTGCTCTGCTCGAAATCAAAAGTTTCCCCGTTGAAACCACTCACAGTTCCGAAACTTGAATTATCAGCCGCACTTATCCTCGCGGAGCTTACTTACACCATATCAAAATTGAATATATTTCAGTGCGAATATCATTGCTGGTCGGACTCATCAACAGTCTTGTTTTGGTTAAAAGAAGAGCCAAAAAATTACAACGTTGCAAATAGAGTGAGCAAAAATGCAACAGCAACAGCAACAGCAACAGCAACAGCAACAGCAACAGCAGCAGCAACAGCAACAGCAACAGCAACAGCAACAGCAACAGCAACAGCAACATATACACGGACTTTAGTAAGGCGTTCGATTCTGTAAACCACCAAATACTCCTTGCTAAACTAGAGATGTTTGGATTTCATTCCCAAATCCTTCGTTGGATATCCTCGTATCTTTCTTGTAGAAAACAACAGGTTAAAATTGAAAATTCTCTTTCAAGGGAAATTCAGTGTACATCGGGTGTACCCCAAGGTAGCCACCTCGGTCCATTATTCTTCATAATTTTTATCAATGACATTATATCTGCATTCAAATATTGTAGGTGTTTGTTATATGCGGATGATCTCAAGCTATTCTTGACAGTTAACAGCTTAGGTGATTGTCAATTGATTCAATCTGACCTTGATTCTCTTACACACTGGTGTCACGAAAATTGCTTGAAACTTAATATAAAAAAGTGTAACATTATTTCATTTACTCGAAAATGTACCAGTATTCGGTTCAATTACACAATTGAATCTAATGTCTTAGATCGTGTCTCAAACATTAAGGACTTAGGTGTTATTCTTGATTCCTCATTAAATTTTAGGAACCACATTAATTTCTTAGTACCAAAAGCTAACTCGTTAGTTGGATTCATAAAACGTAATGGCAAAGATTTTCGAGATCCTTATGTTTTATTAACATTGTATACATCTCTTGTCAGATCGCGTTTGAAATATGCTGATGTAATCTGGAGTCCGGCGTTTAAAGTTAATTCTGACAGGGTAGAATCAGTTCAAAGAAGATTTACAAAATACATATTCAACAAAATGAGCTGGGGTTTCTGTCCTGATTACAAAGCTAGGTGCTTATTGCTTGGAATAAAATCCTTAGAATCAAGAAGAAAAATTCATGGTGTAATGCTTATAAGAGACTTACTATGCTACCACATAAAGTGTCCAACACTCCTTGCTCTATTACCTATACATGTACCTGCCAGGTCCACGAGAACAAGGATTTTCCTATTTCAAAAAATACATAGAACAGTTTATGGATGTAATGAAACGTTATCAAGATGTATAGCTGATTTCAATGAAGTGCCTTCAGAAATTGATTTTTCAATCCTTAGTAGAAGTCAATTTAAGACTGATTTATTGTACTTATTTATATTTTAATTTTTTTATTCTTGGAGCACTATATCTGTTAGCTGTAAGACTGCTTGTAGATAAATGAAATAAATAAAAAAAATAAAAATTCAGAAACTGGCAAGTGGCATAACATGGCATGCATTATGTTCCTTCACTAATGAACCCTGCAGATATACTGTCGAAAGGTGCTACTCCCAAAGAACTGTTGTGTTCCTTACTTTGGAAGCACGGTCCCTTATTCCTTAGAGGTTCTCAAAGCGATTGGCCGCATTGCCCTGCTCTTACTCATGATTTGCCAGAAAAACGAAAAAGAGTATTCGTTGCAACATGTAACGAGGCAAATTTCAAAGACAGAAATATCCCTCGTCACATGCTTATAGAGAACAGGGCGCCGCCATCTAGCGCCAAACTGAAAGGAAGAAAAGTTCACCCGAGACAACACCCAAGACAACTACCCTAAATTAAGCTTTAGCCAAGACATGGTACCTGGTGGCGAAAAGTACGCAAGTTTGCCACAGAGGTAGAAAGCTAACCGCGCCAACATCGATGGTATACATTATGTTATTGGGTAGGTGGAAATACCACCCAACGATCAACTCCCCACGCACAAGCAGTGCATGCGACAACGGTCGACAGAGCTCGATGGTGAGTTATTATTATTTTCTTAACAAGTCTCAATGGCAAGCATATGGATATGCGAGGTGTATTTATTTTCATAATGAATGTCATATAGGCAAGCATAGGGATATGTATAAACAATGCATTGCGCTTTAGAAAGATTATATGGGAGTGGGGGATATCCCATTAAAGTATATGGGAATCGAATAATGTACCGCTGCTCCTGTGGGGTATAAATAGAGCGGCTCAACTCGAAGAAAATATAGTTCACCGGCACCAGTCAAGTGGTGCACATCTCCCAAGGAATAAAGGGAAGGAGTTTCCAGCGAAGAAAGAAGTCTCTGGCCAAGTAAGGAAAACCGACTTTGGTTAAGGTAATACGTAGTAAGTTTTCTTTTGCAAATTATATTTCTTACGTATTGTGCCACCAGGGGCAGAGACTAGTACCTGTTGATCCCCCAGCTACTGTCTGGACCGAGGTCTTCGGACGCGCTCGTGTTTCACCTACCGAGGTCTTCGGACGCTCGCTGTTTCACCTACCGAGGTCTTCGGACGCTCGCTGTTTCACCTACCGAGGTCTTCGGACGCTCGCTGTTTCACCTACCGAGGTCTTCGGACGCTCGCTGTTTCACCTACCGAGGTCTTCGGACGCTCGCTGTTTCACCTACCGAGGTCTTCGGACGCTCGCTGTTTCACCTACCGAGGTCTTCGGACGCTCGCTGTTTCACCTACCGAGGTCTTCGGACGCTCGCTGTTTCACCTACCGAGGTCTTCGGACGCTCGCTGTTTCACCTACCGAGGTCTTCGGACGCTCGCTGTTTCACCTACCGAGGTCTTCGGACGCTCGCTGTTTCACCTACCGAGGTCTTCGGACGCTCGCTGTTTCACCTACCGAGGTCTTCGGACGCTCGCTGTTTCACCTACCGAGGTCTTCGGACGCTCGCTGTTTCACCTACCGAGGTCTTCGGACGCTCGCTGTTTCACCTACCGGGGTCTTCGGACGTCCGTGTTTCACCTGCTAGGGTCTTCCGACGCCTACGCGCACCGCCTTGCCTGTGACTACCTATAGGGTGAAGGTCACACGGGATCCTGCCACTACAGGCAGTAAACTACACTAATCGAGCAATTATTAATAGCTTCTCTCCCTCAGACATTGTGAAGCCAGAGAGGAGGACTCAGACCGCCGAACCCAACCAGAATCACCGCCGTATCGAAGAGCACAAGACGTACCCAGAAGCGCCTGCAACCAGTAACCCCGGAGAATATATATATCTGAATTGTTAATTGTAATCATAGTGTTATAAGTTCGAATAAAAGAGAATTTCTTTGACCTTTGTGAAGTTTGGTGTTTTTCTTCACCTGACCTTGGCTAGCCGTGAGCGATACCTCGGCTGGAAAACTAAAAACACGTCACAATTTGGCGCCCGAGCAGGGACTATTAAGGTCCACCGTTGTAAAAGAAATTCTCTTAGAACTATAAAATTTATACTACGAAAAATCCAGACATGTCAGAATCCGAGGAAAGCTTCGACGTGTTCGCCAGTATAGGAGCAATATATTTGCTCAGCAAGCCAGAACTGGTGACACGTATGAGTCAGTTAGGGCTCGACGCTGAAGGCACTTTAGCTACGCTACGAGCCCGATTCAGCAGTCACATCAAACAAGCTAGACTCCGGAAATCCACGCAAGATCTGTGCGCGGATTTGGAGAAAACAGTAACGGAACGGGAGTACAAACCTGTACCGACCCAAGAAAACGAAACAGAACCAAAGTCACCGATGTACACCGAGATCTCTTTCCAGGTGCCGTCCTATGTACCAACTACCGCCGCACCGTCTACCGAAGACGACCTGTCAAGGGACTCGGAGTCGTCAAGGGCCATGCTCCCAAATGCAGTCGCTACCCTACCCCCTGTCGAACCAACGGCCACCAGGCCAGCTCTCCGCCCAACCGGTCGGTTTATCCTCAGCTACGAGGCCGAGCTGATGAATAATGTCCGCAAATGGGGATTAAGGTTCGACTCATCCGGGAACGCGATCGAGTTCATGGACCGACTCGAGGAGTTAACCGCGTGCTATGACATCCGCCCTGACGATATGATCAAAGCCTTACCGGAAATACTACGCGGCACCGCTCTAGAGTGGTTCCGCATAAATAAAGACCGTATGAAATCCTGGACCCAGTTCCGCAATGTTTTCCTAGACCACTACCTGCCAGCACGGTACCTCTGCAAGCTAGAGGAGGAAATATTGCGAAAGAAGCAAGGGCCACGCGAAAAGGCAAAGGATTTCATACAGGCAACACAATACCTGATTTACCGGCATCCACGCATTAGCATCGAAGACAGTATCGACCGTATTTACGATAGTCTGCGATCGGAATATCACCTTTACATCAAAAGACGCGATTTTGACACCTTGGACGAACTTATGAAGCTGGCCGAGGAGTACGAGTACATACGTGGAGAAGACCGTACACCTCGCCAAGCGCAGCCATGCGTTGCCCCAATGTCTCGACCAGGACCGCCTCGAAACACGCTTAACCGTTTTGCTCCAGACCGACCAATAACCGCCAGCCGAGCCGTATTGCCGCCACCCCGACCAAATTTCAACCATACCGACCAGATTCTGCTACTGTCGCACGCTTACCATTACGACCGGAGTACTCACTGCTGGAAATGCAAACAGAGGGGTCACACTAAGAGTAACTGCCGAAGACCGTTCCGTCTATTTTGCTCTTACTGCGGAGAAGATGGACGATTGACGAAGGATTGTAATTGCCATCCGCATAGAGCTGCGGTGAGGTACAGCCAGCCTCGTAGACCTAAATACCAGCGTTCCAGATACGATAAACCTACCGCTTCATGTACGCCACCGCCGCCGCCTGTACCAACGCAGCCAAGAGATCCTCTACCACTTAACCCGAGTGAGCTGCTTATTCGGTGTAGCCCCGTGAACGATTGGAAGGGACGACGTTCCCGACAAGTGGAACTCAACCCCGCTCAGCATCCTGAACTTCGAATACCAGATCTTAAACCGTCGTCGTTAGTCAGTCCCAGCAATTCGAGGCTTCAGTCCGAAGTGGAAGAAGAAATGGACTCCGCCCAGCCTTGGTGGAGGCAACAGACTATACCTAGGAGGGATACATGCTCAGTATGTACCACTATTTCGTTATCAAAGCTGCGTACCACCAGTAACACGCAGCTCACGCAAAGCTTGATCCAGACTGCAGGGAGTGACCTTAAAGGACGAGTAGCCTATGCTTCGCACACCGTAGCCAACCGAGCTACCGTCAGGTCCAGAACACCCCTCACCAGTACCAGCCAGAATACCACCATGAAGACCAGTACCAGCCAGTATACCACCGTGAAGACCAGTACTAAGCGGAACACCGCCGCCGCCGCCAATAAAAAGGGCACTACCAGCCGAACCCCGACCATTACCTGTAAACCCGCAACCGTTACCGATACAACTAACTCTCCAAACCAAGACCCGCCAAGGGGCCAAGTGCTACAAAAAGGGAGAATAGCCCCCAACATATCCGCACCAAAACCAGATGGACTGAAGATGCCGAACATGACAGTGTCGATAGAGCCGCACCGCACGGATCCACGGTTATTGAGTGAAAAGGAGATGGATCCAGGATCCACGCTGGCAGCTGCAAAGGGAAGCAAACAACCGAACCATGGACCGGAACCGAGTCTGGGAAAGAAGGTGGACCCGTTCTTGGGTTTCGATGTTCGACAGCACGCACAATACCACCCGTCGAGGCGTCGACAGCGCCTAGTATTCAAACGCTGGACCGGTACCATCTTATGCCGAGTAGTGAAGCGTGGGGAGGCAGTCCTCGCCCATCGCCCAACGGGCCTATCGAAGAGGATCACTTTCGAGCCGTAAATTATTATTTTTTTTACTCCTTTCTACCCTGCTTTTTGCCAAGGAGGCTTGTTTTTGTTATGTTTTTTATTGTTAAATCGTTTATAATTATAAAGAAAAAAAAGGGAAAGAAAAAGAAAAAAAAGGGACAAGATAAAATAAGAAAATGAACAACCCAACGACATTTCTTTTAAATGGAAGTTCACGGAGCTTTTACCAGGAAACCGAGGGTCAGACGAGGAGGTCCTCGTCTCCGAAGAAGGGGGAGTATGTAACGAGGAAAATTTCAAAGACAGAAATATCCCTCGTCACATGCTTATAGAGAACAGGGCGCCGCCATCTAGCGCCAAACTGAAAGGAAGAAAAGTTCACCCGAGACAACACCCAAGACAACTACCCTAAATTAAGCTTTAGCCAAGACATGGTACCTGGTGGCGAAAAGTACGCAAGTTTGCCACAGAGGTAGAAAGCTAACCGCGCCAACATCGATGGTATACATTATGTTATTGGGTAGGTGGAAATACCACCCAACGATCAACTCCCCACGCACAAGCAGTGCATGCGACAACGGTCGACAGAGCTCGATGGTGAGTTATTATTATTTTCTTAACAAGTCTCAATGGCAAGCATATGGATATGCGAGGTGTATTTATTTTCATAATGAATGTCATATAGGCAAGCATAGGGATATGTATAAACAATGCATTGCGCTTTAGAAAGATTATATGGGAGTGGGGGATATCCCATTAAAGTATATGGGAATCGAATAATGTACCGCTGCTCCTGTGGGGTATAAATAGAGCGGCTCAACTCGAAGAAAATATAGTTCACCGGCACCAGTCAAGTGGTGCACATCTCCCAAGGAATAAAGGGAAGGAGTTTCCAGCGAAGAAAGAAGTCTCTGGCCAAGTAAGGAAAACCGACTTTGGTTAAGGTAATACGTAGTAAGTTTTCTTTTGCAAATTATATTTCTTACGTATTGTGCCACCAGGGGCAGAGACTAGTACCTGTTGATCCCCCAGCTACTGTCTGGACCGAGGTCTTCGGACGCGCTCGTGTTTCACCTACCGAGGTCTTCGGACGCTCGCTGTTTCACCTACCGAGGTCTTCGGACGCTCGCTGTTTCACCTACCGAGGTCTTCGGACGCTCGCTGTTTCACCTACCGAGGTCTTCGGACGCTCGCTGTTTCACCTACCGAGGTCTTCGGACGCTCGCTGTTTCACCTACCGAGGTCTTCGGACGCTCGCTGTTTCACCTACCGAGGTCTTCGGACGCTCGCTGTTTCACCTACCGAGGTCTTCGGACGCTCGCTGTTTCACCTACCGAGGTCTTCGGACGCTCGCTGTTTCACCTACCGAGGTCTTCGGACGCTCGCTGTTTCACCTACCGAGGTCTTCGGACGCTCGCTGTTTCACCTACCGAGGTCTTCGGACGCTCGCTGTTTCACCTACCGAGGTCTTCGGACGCTCGCTGTTTCACCTACCGAGGTCTTCGGACGCTCGCTGTTTCACCTACCGAGGTCTTCGGACGCTCGCTGTTTCACCTACCGAGGTCTTCGGACGCTCGCTGTTTCACCTACCGGGGTCTTCGGACGTCCGTGTTTCACCTGCTAGGGTCTTCCGACGCCTACGCGCACCGCCTTGCCTGTGACTACCTATAGGGTGAAGGTCACACGGGATCCTGCCACTACAGGCAGTAAACTACACTAATCGAGCAATTATTAATAGCTTCTCTCCCTCAGACATTGTGAAGCCAGAGAGGAGGACTCAGACCGCCGAACCCAACCAGAATCACCGCCGTATCGAAGAGCACAAGACGTACCCAGAAGCGCCTGCAACCAGTAACCCCGGAGAATATATATATCTGAATTGTTAATTGTAATCATAGTGTTATAAGTTCGAATAAAAGAGAATTTCTTTGACCATTGTGAAGTTTGGTGTTTTTCTTCACCTGACCTTGGCTAGCCGTGAGCGATACCTCGGCTGGAAAACTAAAAACACGTCACAAACATTGAGAAATGTTGCAACAAATACAAAGCGCTTGAAGCAGAGAAAAGCATTAGTTCTACCAGCAGCATTTACTCCTTGAATTCATTCCTTGACAATAATGGCTTGCTGCGCGTAGGAGGCCGTTTACAGAACTCCTTACTGGATTTCGAGTCAAAGCATCCAATCATTCTACCTAAATGCCACCCACTTACGGATTCTATTATAAACTATTTTCATCAGAAGTTTCTTCATGCTGGACCTCAGTCATTGCTTGCGTCAATAAGACTTCAATACTGGCCAATTGGAGGAAGAAAATCAGTATCTCGAATAATAAGTAAATGTATTCGATGTTTTCGAGCAAAACCTAAGTTAGCAGAGCACATCATGGGTAATCTGCCTCTGGAAAGGGTTCAAGGCAATCGTTCTTTCTTGGTTACTGGATTGGATTTTTGTGGACCATTTTACTATCAGTCAGAAGTACGAAATAGGTCACCAATAAAATATATAAGCTATATTTGCTTATTCATTTGTTTTGCAACCAAGGCAGTTCCTTTAGAACTCGTTAAGGACCTATCAACGCTTTCGTTCCTTGCGTCTTTAAAACGTTTCATCTGTACGAGAGGAAAGCCCAAATCCATATGGTCAGACAATGGTATAAATTTTGTTGGTGCAAGAAGAGAGCTGGAAGATCTTCGAAAACTGTTTCTCAACAAAAAACACATACATGACGTTCACAAACAATGTCTAGAGGATGGAATAGAATGGAAGTTTACTCCTCCACGATCTTCACATTTCGGGGGCTTTTGGGAGGCTTCCATCAAGTTAGCTAAACATCATTTTTGGCGAGCACTGAAAAATGAAATTTTGAATTTCGAAGAACTTAGAACTTTAGTCTGTCAAATTTCTGCAATAATTAATTCACGTCCTTTATGTCCCATTACAGAAAATCCTGAAGATCTTGAAGTGCTTACACACGCTCATTTTTTAGTTGGTGCCCCGTTCACATCAATAGTTGAACCTGATGTTACAAGATAGATAGATAGATAGATAGACATATTTATTTATTCATTACATAATTAATAATATTTACAATTTTTAGTGAAGACTCTTAACATAAAAGAATAAATAATAGTTATCATTCATTAACAGAAGTTAGTGTTGAATGAAACATACATACAAAGGCTAAATAACTGATATAAACTGGTGTGGGGTGACAACAGTTAGGAACAATAAATCACAAATGGAAAAACAGTAGTGAGAAGAAATGAAATAGTATACAATTTGTTTGTTATTTATAATTATTATTGATTAGCAAACATTACAATTATCAGCTTAACAGGTACATTTAGAAGTGAACAATTAACATTAGTTTAATAATAATTTTCAATGTTCTTCAGATCGATTGTGAAAAGCCAGTTTTTTATTTTATTTAAATATGAGTTGAAATTTTCTATTGTTCTGATTGAAAATGGTAACTTATTAAAAGATCGCGGTGCTGTTACGGTATAAAAATTCGAGAAATGCGTTTTTGTAACTGTAGGTACGGAAGCAAGGTGCAAATGATTTACTCGTAAATTGTAAGTATCGCAATTTCTGCTTGGAATGTTACCACTCTGCTTATAAAATTCTTTCAGCACTTTAAAGATGTAAAGGTGTCTTATAGGTAAAACTCGTAGCTCCTTGTATAAGGGCCAGCTTTCTGTGAGGCGATTTTTGTTGCAAATTAGCCTAATAAGGTGCTTCTGTGCAGTCAACAGCGGTTTTAAAGTACTTGCATATGAACCACCCCAACTTAGTAAACCATATTGTAGTTTTGAGTGCGCCAAACCGTAATAAATTGAAGTTAGTAATGTTTTTGAACAAAGTGGTTTCAATAGATACATTTTTCGAGTAATTGCTAACAGGTAATTTCTTAGATCTCTAGCATGATCCTTCCTAAATACTTATAGTTTCTTACCATTTCGATTTTAAAACAATAATCACAACACAAATTGCTATGCACAAAGTTTTCATTGCCGCAAACATGAACAGGGAAACTAAATTTACTGCAATTAGTCCCATGGAAAATGAAATCGTGATGGCAATTATTCTGACCAGAGGTCTTGAATGACATTATTTTAGTTTTTTCACTAATGACCAACTTATGCACAAAAAACCATTTCCTTAACAGTTCAAGATCATGTTCAACCATCGAGATGCAATCTAATACAGAACTAGATTTATACGTGAAGGAGATGTCATCTGCAAAAGCAGTTGATAGGCCATTAAACGGAAGAGTGAAAAGTGAGTTAATATAAATTAAGAAAAACATGGGTCCAAGAACGGAACCTTGTGGTACTCCTATTTTCAGAGTACAAGCATCGCTAATTTCACCGTTTACGCTTACTCCTTGTACTCTACCTTTCAAATAAGACTGAAGCCATTGAAAGATTATGCCTCTGAATCCTATGCTGTACATTTTACTAAGAAGCAAATCGTGGTCAACCATATCAAAAGCTTTTGTCATGTCGATAAAAAGAGCAAAAGTATGTTTATTATTGTTTAAACTTTCAAAAAGTTGAGAACATATCCTAAGAATCGCATCTTCTGTAGACTTGCCGGAACGGAACCCAAATTGATAATTACTAAAGTAATTGTTTTTATTTAGAAAAGAAGATATTCTTTTAATAATTAGTTTTTCAAAGATTTTAGAGGTGGTGGGAAGAAGTGAAATCGGTCTAAAATTAGCCATATTTTTACGATCGCCTTTCTTATAAAGAGGAATCACTTCTGCGCATTTCAATTGCTGAGGGAAACATCCCTGTTCAACACTAAGATTGAAAATGTAACTCAGAACATCCGATACAAAAAATGCCACTTTTTTCAGTATAATACTAGAAAATCCATCTGAAGTACAAGATGCTTTATTCTTCAAAGATGAAATAGTTCTATAAGTTTCGAAAGAAGAAATTGGTTCGAAGGCGAAGCTATGAGGTTGTGACTGCTCACAAGCAAATTTGTTGCCATTAAAACAGTTACAATTATAATTAGAATTTATCGTAGGCCTGAGATTATCAGCTATGTTTGTAAAATATTCATTGAATTTGTTTGCAATTGAACGGGAATCCGTAAAGGAAGTATTATTGACCACTACAGAATCAATTGCATTGGATTTTATATTTTTACCTAGAATGTTGTCAATAATTTTCCACTCTTCTTTGGGATTACCTTTATTCTGTAGCAAAAGGGTTGAATAATACGTCTCGCGACATAACTCTACTTCTAACTTGACACTTTTGCTAAGTTTATTGTAATACGTTTTTAATTTTGTATTCGTTGGATGTTTTCTTAACTTTAAACACACTTTATTCTTTCTATTGATTAAACTAAGAAGGCTTGAGTTCATCCAAGGTTTCAAAAAATTTCTTTTACTAGACTGTTTTACTGATGTTGAAGAGCAAGTTTTAATGTGCTCTTGCAAGATAGAACTAAACATTGCATAAGCTATTGTTGGATCATTTTCAAAAAATACCGATTCCCAAAATTCATGTTTCAAAGCGCTTGCTAATTTGATGTAATCGATTGAAGTTCGATGCGATGAGTTAGAAGGTTTTGTGGCTTCTTGAAGATCATAATTAAGGGCAACGAGCTTGTGATCTGTAATATTTAAATCGAGAACATTGCCAATAAAATTAATGTTGTTGTTTTTGCTCGAGCGAGAAAAAATATGGTCTATGCAAGTGCTAGGAGATTCAGTTACTCGAGTAGCTTCATTTATGAAAGACTTTAAGCCGTGTGTTGCCATCAAAAAAAGATAATTTTCCGAATCTTTATCAAAAGAGTCAAGAGTGTCAATGTTCATATCACCAATATTAAATTTTTTGTTTTACATGATTCGAGAATATGACTAAGTTCATCCACAAAGAAACCTTTACTAAAAGCATGTAATCTATAAGTGCATAGCATAGTATAGTTTTCTTTTTGAAAGCAGAATGATAACTTTATGATATCTGCACTTTGAACCTCAATTCTTTTAAATTCGTGACTAAAATGTTCATCAATATATAACTGCCACGCCACCTGATGAATAAGATTCATTGCAGAAGCTGACAAGTGCATAACCCGGTATATTATAATTAGAAACTTCATTTTCAAAAACACAAATCTCTTGTAGGCTTTAATTAAAGAGATATTTGTTTCAGTGTACTTATGTACTCGTACATGATCGTATTATGTATATTGTAAATGTATTTAACGTATCGTATGATCAATAATTAATCTATCGTATGATTTATATCCTATGTAAATATATATACCTTCTTATATATAAAGTACCTACGTGCATGCAACGATCTATTGTCTAAGGCAAAGAATGTAAAATAAATCAGTGCTTGTCCACGATCGAAAGAATCAAGTCGTCTTTCTTTTATCTAATCTTCTTTGACATCATATTCTACAAATCAGAAGTGGGATCTACAGCTACCTGCACAAAGAAATTTTTTTTTTCATTTGACAAATTGATAAGATCGGCAATTGAGTTTAAGTTTATGTCTTGTGTTTGAGTTGACGATCGATCGTGTGTAAGAAGTAAAATCGAAAAATCAAAATGTTTAAAGCTCGAGTTGATAGATTTGTGCAAGAGGCAACAGTAGCTTCTTTGAAAGAAAAACTCAGTGGATTCGGTCTTAATACTGATGGCAACAAGGCTTCATTGAAAATGAGGTTACAGCAGCACCTGGACGAGTTAGAAGAAGCTGAGATAAGCGCTCATTTTCCGGATGCTTCAGATGATGAGGAATCCAATGCCGCGGGTGAAGATGACTTGCAAAACGAAATCAATGCGCTAGAAGAAAAAATAAGAAAGCAACTGGAAATTGTTACCCTTAAGGAAAGACTAGCAGCCCTGTGTAGAACAAGCGACAGTGACAGTACCACGTGTTCAATGTCATACAAAGACATCGAAGATACAGTTCCTCATTTCTCTGGAGATGACAATTTTTCCATAAAGCAATGGGTAAGAAGTTTGGAAGATGCAAGTGCAATGCATAAGTGGGATGCACAGCAATCATTTATTTTTGCAAAGCGAAGTCTTAAAGGAACCGCTAAGCTTTTCCTTAGATCTTCCCGTTGCACAACTTGGCCGGAGCTAAGGTCTAGCTTGCTTCAAGAGTTTCATCAAGCAGTGACTTCAGCCGATGTGCACGATACTCTTCGGAGCCGACGAAAACGTAAGGATGAAAGCTTACACCAATACACACTAGCCATGCAGGAGATTGCGTACCATGCAGATATAGAAGACGAAGATCTCATTTATTACATCATCAAAGGGATCCCTGACGCTTTTTGCAACAAACAACTCCTCCTAAGTGCAAAAAGTATTGACGACTTAAAACAACTGCTTAAGAAGTACCAGAAAATGAAGACATCCAACTCAGAGAACATAGCGGCTCCATCAACAACAACCGTAACTCCATCAGCAAACACTATAAGGCGATCTGTGAGTGACAGGTGTTTTAATTGTAACGAGCCAGGGCACATTGCCAGCACTTGTTCGAAGCCGCGCCGAGAGAGGGGAAGCTGTTTCAAGTGTGGAAAACAAGGGCATTTCGCACCCACTTGTAGAAACATCACGACGACAGCGAGGAATCTACCACCTAACCCGTCAACAGTACTTTGGATAGAGCAGCCGGAAAGTCAACAGCGACCTGCAGAAGCCGAAGTAATAAACGAAATGTTTTTCGACGATTTTACGCTTTATGTTAAGTACAGATTTTTGAATTGTCTTACTAATCATACATTTGAATTTCAAGCAAATACTATGGTAGATACAGGAAGCCCCATTAGCTTTATTCAGGAGCAATTTACACCATCTTTTGTAATCCTGCCAGTAGAGAAAGACGTTCAATATTTTGGAATTAATGAAGAGAAACTAACGATTCTTGGACAAGTTAAGTGTATTA
This sequence comes from Melanostoma mellinum, assembly GCA_914767635.1. NCBI lineage: Eukaryota > Metazoa > Arthropoda > Insecta > Diptera > Syrphidae > Melanostoma > Melanostoma mellinum. The sequence continues at coordinate 140,861,687 of OU612058.1, read as the reverse complement.
TATATGTAAGTGATATTAATTTAAGTTGCATGTTGCATGTAGTTAAGAATAATACAATGACTAACTCTGTTGTTCTCGGCAGAGATTTTTTAAGAGAATGTAATATTAAATTATGTTATGATAAGGCGTTGAATGACGCAAAGAGTAGAAAAGTAAAAAGTTTTACTGATTATAGTATTTCAGAAAATGATAGCAATTTGACTACGAATTGTTTAAAGTTTTATAAAAATTTTAATGATACACATTCGAATAATGCAGATTGTGATAGTTATTCCAAATCTAAAAATTACGAATTTGATTTAAATGACGAAACTTTTGCGAGGGACATTCTGAACATAGATACTTCTTTTGACAAAAATGATTTTGATTTAAAAATAAATAGTGCCCTAACATACGAAGAAACACAAAGAGTTTTCAACGTTATGAAGCAAACCAATTTAGATAAAACTAGACCTAATTCGAATACTCCTTATGAAATGAAGATAAAGCTTTCAAGTCCGAGCGTTAATTTTAATTGCGCACCACGGCGGTTACCCTACATGCATACCATCGAATTAAAAAAAATTTTGGATGATCTTTTGAAACGTAAAATAATAAGGGAAAGTAGTTCCCCGTTTGCGTCGCCTATAGTCTTAACTAAGAAAAAAAATGGTGCCTTTAGGCTATGTATTGACTACAGACAGTTAAACCGTGTAACGCAAAAGGATAATTACCCCCTTCCATTAATAGAAGATCACATCGACAGGCTAAGGAATAAAAAGTACTTTTCATTGCTAGACCTCAAAAATGGGTTTCATCATGTAAAAATGGCAGATGATTCCGTTGAGCTTACTTCATTCGTAACACCTCTAGGGCAGTATGAATATCTTCATATGCCGTTTGGTCTCAAAAATGCGCCAGCCACGTTTCAGCGCTATATTAATACAATTTTTAGAAGCTTAATCTCTGATGGTAAAATACTAGTTTACATTGATGATCTGCTAGTGGCTACTGAAACCAAAGAGGAGCACTTCGATATCCTGGAAAAAGTAGCTAAGCTTGTTTCGGAATTCAACCTAGAACTCAGGTATGATAAATGTCTCTTCATGGTTGAAACCATTACTTACCTTGGCTATGAAGTTAGCGCAACTGGTATCAAACCTAATTCAAATGGTTTAGCTGCTGTACAAAATTTTCCAACTCCAAAAAATGTTAAGGAGCTTCACTCTTTCCTAGGCTTATGTTCGTATTTTAGGAAGTTTATTGAAAACTTTTCAATAATATCAAAGCTTCTTTATGATCTTTTAAAGCAAGATGTACAATTCGAATTTGGCGAAAAAGAAACGAGCACATTTGAACTATTGAAACAGAAATTGCTTCAAGCTCCTGTTTTAAGCATTTATTCTCCGCACGCAGAAACTGAGCTTCACTGCGATGCCAGTTCATTGGGGTTTGGTGCAGTTTTAGTGCAAAAACAGACTGATAAAAAGTTTCATCCCATTTTCTTTTTCTCCAAAAGGTCTACACCCACAGAGTCAAGATACCATTCTTTTGAACTCGAAACTCTTGCAATCATATACGCTTTGAGAAGATTTCGTACATATTTGATGGGCATAAACTTTAAAATAGTTACAGACTGTAAATCTTTATCACTCACACTGAGTAAGAAAATGATTAACGCTCGAATATCAAGATGGGCTCTAGAGCTCCAAGAATATGATTACTCAGTCGAACATAGGGATTCCGATAGAATGAAACATGTCGACGCATTAAGCAGATGTCATAACATCCTTTTGATTCAACCAGATTCTTTTGAAAACGCACTTGCTTGCGCCCAAAACAAAGACGAGGAAATTCAAAATATAGTTAAAACCTTAGGACACAAGCAACTTCCGCTTTACGAAATGATAAATGGTCTTATATACCGTAAATGTAAAGACTTTGTTGCATTTTATGTTCCAAAGCAAATGGAAAATGTTATCATCCAAAGTCATCATGAGGGTCTTTGTCATGTGGGTGCGGAGAAAGTATTTGAGTATTTAAAGAAGACATATTGGTTTCCATCAATGAAAGACAAAATAAAAAAGTACATCAAATCCTGTTTGAAATGCATTCATTTTGCGGTCCCATCCGGGAAAAAAGAAGGGGAACTGCATTGCATTCCAAAGGGTAATAAACCTTTTGACACCGTTCATGTAGACCATTATGGACCTCTTCCAGCTGGTGTTAAGAATTTGAAGAAACATATCTTCCTTGTAGTCGATGGATTCACAAAATTTACCAAACTTTATGCAGTCAAAACAACGAACTCTAAAGAAGCTATACAGTAGGGCGGATCGAAAAACCACTTTTTTCGCGGATCGCTTCGTAATAGCAAAAAACAGTCATTATTAAGTATAAAACTAAGAAATCCGAAGCCTGGGGGCGGACAAATGATGTCTTCAGTTAACGCATCGAGCTCAAAGTTTTTTTTTCACGGGAAAGATGCACGCACGTATCCGACCGACTTCGTTATTACATATCTCAGCTCAGGAGTGACCAATTCATTTGAAATTTTGAGGACTTATTTTACATAACAAAAGGAGGTTCTTTTTTAAATTTTAGCTCTCCAGGTGATCTAGAAGCTAAGATAAACGCAAAAGAAGTTGATGAAATAACGTAATTTTTGGCATTTTTTGTATTTTTCTCAGCTTTGAACGACTCTACGTGGCACAATTTTGCAGTTATTGAAACGCAGTAAAAAAGAAAATTTTTTGTGTTTTCAAGAGCTTTACACTCATATAGCTAAGTATGGGATTTTGATAAATATTAATCAAACTACAGTGCAAAACGTGCGAACTCTCTTATAGTCTATTTCTATTAATTATGTCGTAAAAAAGGGCATATAAAGGAACTCGAAATTGAATGGACTTTTATTGCATGAATCAATTAATGGGTTAATTTTAAATAAAAAACCGAAAGTGCTATTAAATAAGAGGGTGCAAATCGGAGATATGGGTTCTAAACCATCTTCATTCGTTTTTTCAATATATCTTGAAAACGAAGCAAAATTTTGATGCAATTCCTAGGACCTTTTTTTAGAGAGCAAATTTTCCCATCGAAGTGCATCTTTTTAGAGACTATAAATAAAAAAATTTTATCCAAAATTATAAAATTCCCTACAGAAAAAAAGTAAATTTTTGCCAGTTTTTGAGTTTTGTCAGTTTTTTTAATGGCATTTCTTTCTGGTTGCAGATAGGTATAGACAATGATCCGTAAAACAGAAAGTAAATAAAATTTTCTTTAAAATGCTATATCAGAGAACTTTTTATGTTTGAAATTCACTGAAATATTGTAACTTAAATATAGACATTTATTGTCGTTTTTCATACTTTTATAGTGTCAGTAAATTTTTAAGTTACAATATTTCAGTGAATTTCAAACATAAAAAGTTCTCTGATATAGCATTTTAAAGAAAATTTTATTTACTTTCTGTTTTACGGATCATTGTCTATACCTATCTGCAACCAGAAAGAAATGCCATTAAAAAAACTGACAAAACTCAAAAACTGGCAAAAATTTACTTTTTTTCTGTAGGGAATTTTATAATTTTGGATAAAATTTTTTTATTTATAGTCTCTAAAAAGATGCACTTCGATGGGAAAATTTGCTCTCTAAAAAAAGGTCCTAGGAATTGCATCAAAATTTTGCTTCGTTTTCAAGATATATTGAAAAAACGAATGAAGATGGTTTAGAACCCATATCTCCGATTTGCACCCTCTTATTTAATAGCACTTTCGGTTTTTTATTTAAAATTAACCCATTAATTGATTCATGCAATAAAAGTCCATTCAATTTCGAGTTCCTTTATATGCCCTTTTTTACGACATAATTAATAGAAATAGACTATAAGAGAGTTCGCACGTTTTGCACTATAGTTTGATTAATATTTATCAAAATCCCATACTTAGCTATATGAGTGTAAAGCTCTTGAAAACACAAAAATTTTTTTTTTTACTGCGTTTCAATAACTGCAAAATTGTGCCACGTAGAGTCGTTCAAAGCTGAGAAAAATACAAAAAATGCCAAAAATTACGTTATTTCATCAACTTCTTTTGCGTTTATCTTAGCTTCTAGATCACCTGGAGAGCTAAAATTTAAAAAAGAACCTCCTTTTGTTATGTAAAATAAGTCCTCAAAATTTCAAATGAATTGGTCACTCCTGAGCTGAGATATGTAATAACGAAGTCGGTCGGATACGTGCGTGCATCTTTCCCGTGAAAAAAAAACTTTGAGCTCGATGCGTTAACTGAAGACATCATTTGTCCGCCCCCAGGCTTCGGATTTCTTAGTTTTATACTTAATAATGACTGTTTTTTGCTATTACGAAGCGATCCGCGAAAAAAGTGGTTTTTCGATCCGCCCTACTATACAGTGTCTACAAAATTTTTGTACAACTTATAGTCGACCGAAAAGATTGATCTCAGACAGAGGATCCTGTTTTACCTCAGAAGAATTTTCCTTGTTTTGTAGAGATTTTGACTTGAAACACATAAAAGTCGCCACTCATTCTCCTCAGTCTAATGGCCAAGTCGAGAGGATAAATAGACTTTTGACAGCCATGTTGTCGAAAGAAACGGAAATTGAACCGGGGGAATGGTCTAGGCATTTGAGTAAGATCGAATTTTCAATTAATAACACCGTAAATAGAAGCACAGGATCAAGCCCAAGCTTGTTACTTTTTGGGGTTCAGCAAAGAGGTGAAGCTTACGACAAAGTCCAAGAATATCTGGAATCATATGTTTTTCAAAGAGACCCAGTAAATATAGCTGAAGAAAGGGAAAACGCGAGCTTGAAAATCATTCGAAACCAAGAATACAATAAAATCCAGTTCGATAAAAACCACAAAAAACCGCATATTTATAAAGTAGGTGATTATGTTGTTGTAAAAAATATAGTTACGACGGCTGGCGTTAACAAAAAACTGTTGCCAAAGTACAAAGGCCCCTACGAAGTATATGAAGTTTTGCCCAACGATAGGTATCGCATAAGAGATCCTGAAAACTTACAAATTTCTCGTATTCGATATGACGGCGTATCTAGCCCTGAGAACATGAAACCGTATGTGGTGAATGATCAAAATTAAACAAAAATTATAACATACTTAATGTAGGTACTTATATTGAAGTGAATTGGTTTGTTTCGATCAGAAAAAAAAACATTCGTTATAAAAGTTAATAATTTAACGTTCAAAAACGTAGTTTAGTTTTGGAAAGACTAAAGAAAAGATATTTGAAAAATCGAGTCGATTTAATGTCAGGAATGGCCGAATTGTAGGCTTTAATTAAAGAGATATTTGTTTCAGTGTACTTATGTACTCGTACATGATCGTATTATGTATATTGTAAATGTATTTAACGTATCGTATGATCAATAATTAATCTATCGTATGATTTATATCCTATGTAAATATATATACCTTCTTATATATAAAGTACCTACGTGCATGCAACGATCTATTGTCTAAGGCAAAGAATGTAAAATAAATCAGTGCTTGTCCACGATCGAAAGAATCAAGTCGTCTTTCTTTTATCTAATCTTCTTTGACATCATATTCTACACTCTGTTAATACAATTATAGGTGGCAATTTCAATGTGTGCAAGAAACACTGAAAAATTTTTTCTTAAACTACGAATGTTTTGTTGAATGCAAAAACAGCTATCAAAAATACTACTTAAATCTGGCATATCACAAGTATCTTGGACTAAGGGAAATATAGGATTAACAATACTCATATTTTTTCAAAATCAGATTTACAATTAATTCTTACTGAATTGTCACCCTCACTTTTCCTCATAAAAATATTCCCATTTCTAGTCCAGACGTATTTTACTCCCTTCGTAGTTTTCATAGATAGTGCTGTTTTGTACAGTTGACGTCTCTGGTGTGATAAGCATTCGTTTATGTACACATTCTCTGGTTTCTCCAAACAGTTGTTTTGTATTTAATTGTTCTTTCTTTTCGCGTTTTTGTTTCATAATTTTCTCCTTCATAAGGTGTGAGACAAATTTTATATGCAATATATTTGTGTTTGTGGAACTCTGTTTCCTTTTCCTTATTTGCGTTGCATAACATTTATCAATATCGGATCCTCTTACACTCACATTTAATGCATCACGAAAAAATCCGACAGCAAGGTCAATGAGCGGAATGTCTTTTCTCACTGTAACATTTACTACTTCCACACTATTTGAGAGAAGTTGTTGTTCAAGATGGTTTACTTTTTCTTCCAGAACAAAAATTTTATCTTCTTTCTCTTCGATAATTTGATTTAATTTATCGATCTGATCTTTGTGAATTTTTTTTATTTGTAGAATCTCCTTATAGATCATCTCCAAGGTGACGTTAGTTGGTATCTCCGTTGTTACATTAGATGTGTTGTTGGCGTTGGTGGTGAGAGAGATAGCTGTTTGCGCTTTCGGGGCAGTGGGGGCATGGTAGGCAGCCGATGTGTTGCTTATCTGTGGTGTAGTAGCTAAAGATGATGCTGATGGATGTTGTGGTGGCGGTATATTATGTTGGTGCTGTTGATCTTGTTGTATTACAGTTGTTACAGATGGCATGTGATCATGTCTATTTCTATTAGGTGGTGGTGGTGAGGAACGAAGTGAATTTCGTCTTGTTTTTTTGCAAGAATCGCACTGATACCCAATGTTATTACTTTTCAAGTATTCTATGTCACTAGCTTTAAGATTAACACACTTCAAATGAAAAACTAGATTGCATATAATGCATTGAATTTTGGGAGCGTTTCGCTCAACTTTAAGTTTACAAATGCAAGACATTATGATTAAAATAGATAGAGTCGTAAACACGAGATGTGCACCCCACACGTTCTCAAGTTGAACAATGCTGAATATCAATCGTCTCAGCAGATGGCAACGAGTATCCTTCATACAGCAAGTGTTCTGGAAAAAATGGAGTAGCGAGTACTTGAAAAATCTTCAAGAGAGAAATAATTGGCAATCGTCATCATCAAATATAGAAGTCGGCGATATGGTACTGCTAAAAGACGAAAACCTTCCTCCATTAAAGTGGCCGTTAGCTAGGGTGATCCAAATCATTAAAGGAGCTGACGGTGTGCCACGAGTAGCAGCGGTCCGACCAAGCCACGGAGAAACAACACGAGCGGTAGCATAACTATGCGTTTTAGCCATCGACAACGATAAAGTTGAACCCCTTCGGTCTTCAACGGAGGGAGAATGTTCGAAGCAGCAGGAGTAGCATTTGAAATATTCACCACTATGCGAAAATGAAGTCTCACAACACTTAAAATGAATTTATTGCATATAGTGGAGGACCGTTAGACATAAAAAAGGCAAAACCTAGGAATCCCAGGCCAGTCCATGGATTTTCATGAAATTTTCGGAAATGTGTTTTGGATGGCGTATAGAAAAAAGTTAAAAAATAAAATTTCACCGCTCTCAATTTTTTAATTATTTTTAAAATTAATTATTAACTTTTAGAATTTTATTTTATTTATTTAGGGTATTTTAGATAAGGTTTTCCAAAGCGAAAGGATGGATAGGTTTGCTTAAGACAAAAAAAATGTGTATGAGAGGGGGGGTCTATATCCCTCCGTGTAGGCGCGAGGGGTAATTTTATTTGAAATTCACCTCATTTTTTAAAAAACTATTAAAAATCAACTAAGCCACTTACTTTCTCATACTTTAGTGTTTTTGAAAGCTATTACTTTGTTCTTTAATAAAAATTTTAATTTGAGTTAACTTAATGAAAAGTTTTGGAGAAATAAATCCTCAAAGTCAAAATTTTGAAAAAAGAAAATATGTTTTTCTTAATTAATTTTTTTTTTCATAATTTTCCTCACAAATTGCCATTTTTTCTTTTTACATTCAATGCTTTTATTAATATTTACTCAGAGCAAAAAACCGAACAAAAAAATTTTTCTTGGTTTAAGAGAAATTAAAAAATAACGAAAGATACTTTTTTCCAGAAAACAAAATGTCGTTAATTTCCCGCTAATTGAACTTTTTTCCTTGAAGTGAAATATGAAATGTGTCTTAAATAGCATATAAAAAAAGTTAAAAAAAAAATTTTGTTGTATGATCTTAATTTTAATATAAATTATAAATAATTATTAAAATTTTAGAGTTATTTTTTAATTATATTAGTTTTAAGTTAAATTTTAAAACTAAGACCTATTACAAACTTGAAATTTGGTCTCAAAAAACAGCACATCTACTGATTTGTGCTCTAAATGCTATTTCTGGTCAAACGTGTTGATGAATCCGAAAAAATATGGTTTTTTGCCATATTTTGAATTTTCAACCATTCAAAGAGACTTAAATCAGTTAAATTAACGGCTCGAAGTTTTTTTTTAGGTGAAGAGCTTGCTGATGTGTTGTTCTCTCTCTTATATAAGAATTGATGCATCCCTTATTGATATATGTTTGTTTGCATACTGAATGCACGTAGAAAAATTCGCGAGTATTTATTTGGCAAAAAACCATATTTTTTTGGATCCATCAACACGTTTGAAAAGAAATAGCATCTAGAGCACAAATCAGTATATGTGGTGTTCTTTGAGACCAATTTATAGGTCTTAGTTTTAAAATTTAACTTAAAACTAATATAATTAAAAAATAACTCTAAAATTTTAATAATTATTTATAATTTATATTAAAATTAAGATCATACAAAATTTTTTTTTTAACTTTTTTTTATATGCTATTTAAGACACATTTCATATTTCACTTCAAGGAAAAAAGTTCAATTAGCGGGAAATTAACGACATTTTGTTTTCTGGAAAAAAGTATCTTTCGTTATTTTTTAATTTCTCTTAAACCAAGAAAAATTTTTTTGTTCGGTTTTTTGCTCTGAGTAAATATTAATAAAAGCATTGAACATAAAAAGAAAAAATGGCAATTTGTGAGGAAAATTATGAAAAAAAAAAATTAATTAAGAAAAACATATTTTCTTTTTTCAAAATTTTGACTTTGAGGATTTATTTCTCCAAAACTTTTCATTAAGTTAACTCAAATTAAAATTTTTATTAAAGAACAAAGCAATAGCTTTCAAAAACACTAAAGTATGAGAAAGTAAGTGGCTTAGTTGATTTTTAATAGTTTTTTAAAAAATGAGGTGAATTTCATATAAAATTACCCCTCGCGCCTACACGGAGGGATATAGACCCCCCTCCCATACAAATTTTTTTTGTCTTAAGCAAACCTATCCATCCTTTCGCTTTGGAAAACCTTATCTAAAATACCCTAAATAAATAAAATAAAATTCTAAAAGTTAATAATTAATTTTAAAAATAATTAAAAAATTGAGAGCGGTGAAATTTTATTTTTTAACTTTTTTCTATACGCCATCCAAAACACATTTCCGAAAATTTCATGAAAATCCATGGACTGGCCCTGGATTCCTAGGTAAAAAGCTTACGGTCCTCCACTAATATATTAACTGTGAAACTTTACCTACATACTTTCCTTCTATACCTACTTTCATTATTAAGAAAAGTCTTTTGTGAATTCTTTACAATTTTGAACGTCATACTAATAAGTTCTAATTATCTTTACAATTTTGAAATAAATCTTTATACATATTACAATCCGATCAAAATTTCTTTTCGAGTTTTGTTTTCGTAGCGCGATTCAAATTTAGTTGCGAAGAATATATATCTAGCACAAAATAATGCTATACTCTGTCCAACAAAGATTGTCAGTACAGGGAAGATAGGACGATGGCATCTCACTTTGGCTGCAACATATTGCATAAGTCTATCACACGTGAAAGCTCTTTCAGCGTTCCCATACCATGTATAAAAAATGATACTAAATCGCTTCAAAATGAGAGAGAAAAGTACCAGCGCTACCACTTTTGCTTTTTAATTTCACAATTACGATTTAAACAAAAATTTGATCATCTTTTTCCACACCACCATGAGGTAAGATAATAAGTGCGTGTTTGGACTCAATCGCACCTCCGCCAATATTTTGTCAAGTGTAGGGATTTCATTATTCATAAAGAAGTGATGTACTAAATGTCTAATGGCGCATTTATCGAAGTCATCGGTAATTTTTTTCAGACCGCACTTATTTTTCTTCTTAGGCGGTGAATTGTGGCCCTTGTTTTCTTTTTCATTTAAGGCCCTGTAAACAGTTCGATCTGCTACACAAAAAACTCTTGCAGTGTGCTTTACAGCAGAGGATTTATTTTTAAAATTTTCTTGAAAAGTTTCCACCGATTTGACTATTTTTTCCTTTTCCTGTGCACTTAGATCTCTTTTTGTTGTTGAAGCCATTTTCTTGTGCCTCTTAACCACAATATTTCACCAAACAAACACTTTGTAATAATAATACACATTTTTATCAATTTTGCACTTCACTTTTTAAAACTTGGTTTTGGCGTAAAAAAAGTACTTTTTACTGTTGAATCTATGTTGAAATATGTTGAGCACCTACTGGCGTAAGGATTACAACTGTAGTCTTTTTGACCAATAATCAAAATATTTATACTAAACCATAGCATAGTTGGTGTCAGTGTTCGTTTGATGGAAAAACCCCAAAAAAGGATTTTCAAATCCAGGCCAAATTCTATTTAACAGGTAGTAAAATGTTGCACAGCCCACCGCAAAAAAACCGCCAATAAATGAATGAAAGAAAAGAAAGGGCTTTTCTGATTCATAATTTGGTGGCGTACCTAATTACCATTTTTTATGATGTCAAAATGCTTCATTCTTTCTTTCCTTTTCTCAGAAGTAGAAAGTAAAACTCAAAGTGCAGTTAGAATTGCAAACCACCGATTTGATTGATTTACAAGACTTTTCAGTTTTCATTAATGGAATCATTGCGAAAATTTTACTCAAAGAAAATAACACATAAATAAATTTGGTTTTCTTCTTCTTTTTTTCATTAATTGGAAAAGTTTTTACTTTTTACATACAGACTCAAAAAAATTAATAACTAACCTAGCCATACAAACCTATCGCCAAAATAATAATAGATGATTGCTTAAAGATAGAGAAACAATTCTATACAATTTTCCAAGCATCTTTCCTATCATGTAGGAAAAGAACCAATGAATTTATAAACGTTATGATGGCAGTACTTACATATTAAATTTCTCTCAAGAGCTTCAGAAAAGCATTATTTTTCAAAGTTCTTTAACAAACTCTGAAGGAAGAGTTGTATTATTTCGGTAAAATTTGGTCATGGCAACGCCGTCTGAATGTACGCATTCTCATTGCACTCAGCAAATAAACGAGGGTTGAAAAGCAAACACAAGTCATTTGTCATTCTGCCATCGACTGATTGGCAGACAAGTTGTATGGGGGACTATGGCAAAATTTTTATTAAAACTACATGAAAAACTCATAGGTAGGTCAGTGGGTTGTTTTTATTTCAGTGGACGCTACGTACATTATTACTTGTGTGGTGTCCTGAGAGCGTTGACAGGCACCACAGTTTCGAAAAAAGCTCTCCCATAAGGCCTGTACTGACAATCTTTGTTGGACAGAGTATAGATCGTCGTTCACCATTTCAGATTATTATTGTAGGTTTAAATCATTATAATGCACTTTCCTGTAACCTTATGTACTAAGTATAACGAAAAAGATACATTGGGTGGTATGCGAAATGCTTTGTCTCAGTCTCATGAGATTGAGCTCTGAGAATGAGCTCGAGATTGTGAGATAGAGCATTTGCAATGAGACAAAGCTCAATTTGGTATGCAAGAGCTTTGTCTCATCTCACTATCTCAGTCTCAAAATGTCTTCTTCAAGTGAAAGTAGTGTTTGTGATAACTCTTCAAAAAAAAACGTCATTAAAAACGGAGTACAGTATAACACGGATATAAGAAACTCCGAGAATGCCAAATTTTTTTTTCTTATATCCGAGTTTTTCTTATACGAAAACCTCGGATATAAGAAAAAAATTTCTTATACAGGGTGTACCGTACTTCGTGTATTATCCTTTGGGGTGTGATTCTTGGTCATATTCTAAGAAAAAAATTGTTTTACATTAAGGCTCGTTTCTCAACTTTGACACCATTTTTTGACAATTTAAAAAAGGTTAGGTTTGGTGTACCCTGACCTATGTTAAATTCGATATCTCTGTCAATACTGATGATAGACTTAATTTTTTGTAAAAATAACAGCTTTTAAAATTGTATTTAAGTTTAGCTTTTATAGGTTTAGGGTTGCAGGTTTTCAATTTTAAGTGGTGTTCAAATTTTCTTCCCGAAACAAAGTTTTGATTTTGAGGTCACTTTTCTGCAGAAAATGCCTGATAAAAAAGAGTTTCTTTATTTTTTAAAGATGAACAATGCAATAAAAAAAAACATAAGTGCACTCAAAAGCCCATAGATTTTATGATATTAAAAAAAATTCAAAATGGGTAAAATTAAAAAAAAAGGTTTCTTCAATTTGAGGCTTGTTTGAATAAAACATTAATATGGGCACTTTAAGTAGTTTTTTTATGAATTTCATACAAACACAACTATAAAAGTGCTCAAAGTGCCTAACATTTTTTTCATATATGAGTGTCTTCAAGTGAATATTTTCCAGTAAATTGGGTATGACAACATCCTTGAAATTTTGAGCTGCATTCTCATCTGCAGAAAGGGATTTTTCGTGTAGTTTTTTGAAACGAATATTCTAGCTTTTTTTCGATTTAGGTATTAAGCCAGCCTTGATTAGTAGTCTATTGATTATGTCATTTCTTAAGGAACTCGACATTGAATGGACTCTTATTGCATGAATCTATTAATGGGTTAATTTTAGAGAAAAAACCGAAAGTGCTATTAAATTAGAGGGTGCGAATCGGAGACATGGGTTCTAAACCATCTTCATTCGTTTTTTCATTATATCTCGAGAACGAAGCAAAATTTTGATGCAATTCCAAGGATCTTTTTTTAGAGAGCAGATTTTCCCATCGAATTATTAAAAACAACTTTCTATCCAAAATAATAAAATTTCCGACAGAAAAAAAGTCAATTTTTGCCAGTTTTTGAGTTTTGTCAGTTTTTTTAATGGCATTTTTTTCTGGTTGCAGATAGGTATAGGCAATGCTTCATAAAAAAGAAAGTTCTCTTAGAAATGCTATATCAGAGAGCTTGCTATGTTTGAATTTCACCGAAATATTGTCACGTGAACATAGACATTTATCGTCGATTTTCATCCTTTTTGTATTGACAGACACTGTTGCGGAAGGAAAAAATTTAATGAAGTTTCATATATGAGTCTTCTTTTATTCTAAAATTTTCAAGGAGTGCATTAAAATGAGTTTCTTTTATCCGAGTTTTTCTTATATACGAGTTTCTTTTATGCGTCTGAATTTGAAGAGATACTAAAGGAAAATACACGGTGCTTTCGATTGCCTATCTTATAAGCGAGTTTTTCTTATATGAGACTTTCTTATATCCGTAAAATACTGTAATTCCATAGCCCTCGTCGCCAATGAGTACAGTTGATGAACTTTCAAGGAGAGTTTGGTAAATTTCAGAATTTTTAAAGATTCTTGAATCATGTACCGACCCTGGCCAAGAGATGTCAACACTCGTAAACAGTGTTCTGCTCCGTTGCAGGTCGCTTGAACATTTATTGAATGAAAACCTAACACAAAATAAAGAGAATTATTAATTTTATTTTTGAGAACACTCAAACTTTGTGTAATCTACCTTTTCTATTTACAAATTCATCACTGTGACGGATAGGCTTTTTAATGCGCACGTGCGTGCAATCAATTGCTCCAATACAGGATGGGAATTGATACTTATTTAGCCAAATTACTTTTTCGGCATCTGTCTGCTCCAACGTATTCGGAAATTTAATCCAGTCCTCTTTCTTGCTTACAATTTTTTCACCAACTTCGATGATGATCCTAGATACCGAACTTTGGTCGATTCCGAAATCTTCAGCAATTCCGCTTTGGAAACCAGGATCAGCAACGAATCGTAGAAAAACCATCATTCTGGTTTTATTAGATAAACGACCACCCCGAAAAGTATCACTACTTTGAAAAAAATAATCAGTTAAGGCCTCAATTTGAGTTTGGGTAAACCTATAAAGAATTTTATAATTTCTTGTTGACTCAACAGGAGCAAAAACATTCATGTACTCAGCCATTGTTATTCCTGAGACAACTAATTTCCAGTCTCAACATTTTACGAGCTTTGGCTCATTTTAATGAGACAAAGCTTTTTTTCTGCATACGGAAACATCTCAAATGAGATAGATCTATAAAATGAGATCGATCTCATTTTTGTGAGATTTGTCTCAAAACAATTTTGCATACGAAAGCTAGCAAAAGCTCAAAATAATGAGATTTGAGACTGAGACAATGCATTTCGCATACCACCCATTGTCTTAATATGCTTATAGTTGAAATCAATAAATTTAATTTAATTTAATTTCATGTTTTTGTTATCAATTTCAAATTTTATTTACTCTGTTATTTAAAACTACTAAAGATTATTTGGTACATTTGATTACAGTTAAGGAAAAAACAGATTCTTATTTCAAATTAAGATTAGGGCTTTAGAAAAGTCATACTTTGCTGATGATCATCATTTAAGAGCTTATATGCAAAACTTAACCTTCCATCAAAATCACTTCAAACTTGGCCTATAATCACAGAATAGACTTTATTGAACTTGTCCCGGGCTTCACGCAGAGTTGTGTTCCAAGTTTCCGGCATAATGAAGAAAAAAGCGCAACCAAAAATAATCTGAATGGCGGCCAAGACATAAAAAAAGTTTGATAAGAATTTGAAAGTTAAAGAGAGGGTCACAATTATTTGAACAACATTCTCAACAATTATAATAGCCAGTATGCAGAATGGCTTTACGGATACCGAGAAAGCTTCTCCCAAATAACGTGTGCTTGTTGGAGCTACTAGTCCAGTCAAAAGCTGATAGAAAAGAATTAAGATAGTAACTTTCTCCATACTCCAAAAAGGACCATAAACGCTAGAAAATGTAGAGAATATTGATGCAACTCCAATTAGGAAACCACTGCTTATTAAAAATAAGACTGCACTTGTTATCCTGCGTCCACAATTATTTTGAACAACTGTTGAAAAAAGTACTCCCAAAAATCTCAACACTACATAGGTATACAAGTCGGGGTAACTTCCATTATTATTAATTGTATAAGCCAAAGAATATGCCGCAGTGAGTGGAAGTGAAAACGACAGTGACACTAAAACTCTGAAGAGACTCATTTTGATCAATGGAACTAAGCTGATGGTGATATTTTTAAATCCTCCTCTGGCCCGGTCATCTTCCAACGTAGCTCTGTTTTCGTTCAAAATTAAATTGGTTTCGTTGTCATCAGTACGTGGGCTTTGTAACTTACGCACAGCTTCGACAGCTTCTGTTTCATTATTGTTTCGCAAATGAAAAATCGGTGATTCCAGTGTAAAAACAAAGTTAAAGATCAACGCCAGGAGTCCAAAAATTATTGCCAAAATTCCTTGGATTGTATTCGCTTGAATGTAATTATCCCTTGTGAAAGCTGCCCTCAGCATAGCACCCGTGATTAGATAAGAATGTTCACTACTCAAGACATGAGCTCTAAATCGTTTGAAAGATTGCTCGGAACCGGCTAAAATAGCTGGAATTAAGACCAATCCAAATGCAATGCCATCACAGTAACGAGCATAGATAATAGCATTGACATTTTGCTTCTCTACCACATTAATAATGCCGTTAATGATGACCAATAAACAAAATAAGTTAAAATATCAATCAAAACTACTTCGAACAACAAAGAACTTACATAGAACGTACGCTTTGGGACTTTATGTGATAGGCAAGCGGAAATGCAAGCTCCTATGATGATAGCAATAAACCAACAGTATTGGAAATGAGTTCCATAAACTTCAGGAGAAGCAAATCCAACACTCAATAAAAGGCTCATACCGCCTGACATAAAGATAAGAGAAGCTGTAAAAAACAAGGTTTCCCTTATTTACTTCAATTAAATAACTAAGAACAAATTAATATCACTTGAAGAGAAACATGAATTACGAGTACTCTCAAGATCAGATCTAGACAAAAAAAGGGTGACACAAAAGAACTCAGAAAGCTGTGAGGCTTAGCGGATTTCTCTCAACCATAGCTTGAAAAGGGAATTGAAGGGACCAACAGTTTTTTGCCAATACCGAAGGGCCAAGTGATAAAGTACTTTTCGTGGGACTGCAATTTAAGGGACTTTCCAATTTCCCACGAAAGGCGGTACTCTTGGAAAACAAGTTCATGTTTATATACCATGTGGGAATCATAGGGCTGTTTCACTTCCATTGGTTTCTATTGTTTTTTGATCTATTTTTCTAGCGTGTGTAACGAACTCGATTAAAAATATTAGATAGAAGTCCACAAGAACACGAGAAATATGGTTCCATTTACTTTTCTTTAAAAGTGCTATGAGTACATTTTGAATAAGATTTTTATTTTCGGAGTTGCTGTGAGTATTCAAAAACTCATCAAAAGCTTTGAAATAAATTTTCAATGTGTAGTCAATTTTCCCAAGCTCTTAGAAAATATAGCAAAAATAATTCCTCCTCTGAACAAGACGGGTCTATAGACCTACAGCTGTGGGCAGCTAATTAGAAACAAAAATTACGTGTACTTTCAGAACCGTTGCTTACTTCAATTATTTTTCAAATTCATTTGTTTTTAACAATGATTTTGAGTTTTTATTCATTAACTAGGATAAACAATAAAATATTTGGAAAACGTAGCACTTTTCTTCTTTTCCTCCATTTTTTGCAAGAAGGCTCTTTTTGTGGCGGACAACTAAAACTGGAAACAAAACGAAAAAGTGTATTTTTTATCAATATTTTTCAATATTAAAATATCTTTACTCTACAAAACTTTTAGTATTTGGTTACAAAGCTTTTTTGCTTTAAAACTTCTCGGCATTTTCGCTCCATTGATTCGATAAGTCGCCTACAGCGCTCTACTGGTATATCTTTCTAGGTGGCTTCAATATTGGGGTATAAAACGTCCATGTTTGTGTTATTTTTGGACGCCACAGCTTTCTTTACATCAGCCAAAAGATGTTCAATGGAATTAAGGTCGGGACTTGCGGATACTCATTGAAGAACAGTAGATTGAGCTGTTCTTAAAAAACTCTTTTGTGATCCCGGCGGTATGTTTGGGGTCGTTGTCTTGCTGGAACTTCCACAAGATGCCGAGACTTCTTAAAGCAAAAAGGCTTTGCAACAAAATACTAAAAGTTTTGTAAAGTAAAGTTATTTTAATATTGAAAAATATTGATACAAAATACACTTTTTCGTTTTGTTTCTAATTAGTTGTCCACAGCTGTATAACTATAAGTATTCTACCTGAAGATACTTTCTAGGAGTTTGGAAAGATTGATGTTCAGTCGGCTTACAGATATCATTGAGTCTCAAAATATCCTGTAACCTCTCCAATTGGAAGGAACGTAGTTGTGTCTCTGCTGCGCTAAAAGTGCAGGGTAGGATTGAATGCTGTCAAAGTGTCAAAACTATGCCTGCTTAGCTTCTCTATTGCTTTTGGGTCTGTTAACCACTCAATTTTATTTCATAAATTGAAAATTCAGTTTGATTTTCTACAAGCGCCGTCAGTTTAATATAAAGTTATTTAATAGCCCGTCTGCCATGAAACCCTTTCTTATAACTTTGGAGATCTTAAAGTGGGTGTCCATTACGGGTCTTTGTATAGAACTTTGTCTTTTAGCATGTTTATTTATGATGCTTTTAATTCTATTAAATAGAGGTTGTATCACCTTTATGCTGACTATCTGCAGACATATAAAAAGATATTTGGATAATTTTTATCTACGCAACTAATTATCGACTTTGCTAGTAATATCTAGATGAAAAACCCAGTCATATTAGGTAAAAATTAGGGTTCAACCTCGGAATGAAAGATAATAAGCTGTAAATTGGGATAAATATTTATTTTGTTGTTCTAAATGTTGTCTCAAAAGTCCCAAGTGATATTGCGTCCGAGTCTTAAGATTTTGAAGGTCAAAGGTCATAAAAATCTGTGGCGCAATCAAGTGGAAGAACCGACTTATCTGACTTAGAGTGCAAAACTGGAGATACCTTGGCCGAAATCGAGATATAATGATATAATTTTTTAGTAAATGAATATCTTTAAACAATGTACCTACTGATAACCGTAACTCACGCTTGACCTTGTATTAGGCTATATATGACTGTACGCGGCGCACTCTTCGTGGTCTACCGCAGGAAAGGTTGATCATATGAAAAAACAGTATTAAAGACAAAAGTTGTAGCTTGTAGGGAGTCTTATATTCTACATTCTACAACTTTTGTTTCGGTGCAAATTTCAATCAAGCAATAGAAAGCGAAATATTTACAAAAAACCGATTTTTATGACCTTTAACAAACGGATAAGACAGAACTTGTGACTTTTGAGACTACATTTAGAACGGCAAAACAAAGGTTTATGTCAATTTTCAGCTTATTATCTTTCAATCCGAGGTGAAGCACCAAATATGACTGGGCTAGAAACTAAATCTATGTTACTTAGGAATATTATAGCATCCTAATGATGAAAGAGTTTTGGGAATCTGTTCAGCTCTGCTTAAGTTTCATTCCACTTTACGATATCGATCCCATTTGAACATGGGGATGAAATATAGTCCATGCCCCTCGGGGATAATGGAACTATCAACGGTTAAAGATTTTATGAAAACTTCTTAGTTTCCCGTTTATGATGATTTATAATTATAAAATACGTAATTTTTCAGTATCCTGACCATCACTGTTACAAAAATTATTGAATTCGGCCTAGCTTTTTAGGCTACAGACTATCTCTGTTCAAAATTTCATTCAAATCGGTTCAGTATAGCTTTGCAGCCTATTCTATACAAACAAACAAACAAATAAATCTTTCATCTTTATAATAGTGTAAATTTACAACTTAAAGCAATTGAAGTCTGTATATGTTTAGATCTTCAAAACTACGCAACGGATTTTGATGCAGCCTTTTTTTAATAGATGGAGGATAAAAGAGAAAGGTTTTTATGTATATTTCATTTTCCTATTCTCACGAAAACGGGAACACACATGGAAGCTTAGAAACTTGTGACTGATTTTAAAATTCTTTCTCCATAGAATGTTATTCATTCCCATATTCCTACAGGGACGGGAACCTTCACGTCAACGAGAACTTAGATTTTCCATTGGAAAGCTCTAAGATTGCAAATTTGAACGAAGTTCTTAACAGAGACAGTCTAAGACCTGTTACTAAGACTATATTTCATTTACATATTCCTTCCGGAACAGAAACGGGAAACAGAACTTGGAAAATACTGGACCGATTCTAGAAATTCTTTCACCGTCAAAGTACTTCATTACCTTGAGTAACATAGACTACATTTCATTCCCATTCCTCCAATGGAATGAAATCTTAGAATATGCTTTGCTTAGTTTACTCAATTCGATGACCGGAGGCCCCGAGCTAGGTGGGATCAGGTAGTAAATTATAATTTCAATAAATATTTCCATACAAAAAAATTAAATACCTAATTATTCTTCATTGTGGAAATTTAAATTTACCCCGAACGCCACACATAAAATCAGTTTCTTAAATATCCGGTTTAATGATAAGATAACGAAACACATTTAAACTTAAAGGAAAATTGTTTTTAAAATTTCTCAAAAAGTGTACCTATCGCAAAATTTTGTAACTAAGCTGGGCTCTTTTTTTAGTTTTGAGAAGGATGCATTTCATTCGAATTGCATCTCCTGACAAAAGGACCCGTCTTCCAACTGACTTCAACCAAACTCACGCTGTAGCGAATGGTTACCTGCTGCGTATTTAGTGTGAATTTTATCCGAATTTTGAGTTGCAACGACTAGATTAGATATATGGTGAGTTGGGCTTGCGCAGCTCTGGGCACTGCGGTATCTGAATGAAACCAATACGAGAATTTTAGCTTTGTTATCAAATATTTAAGAAATTTTTGCAATGTAAAGACGAAACAAGTTGTAGAAGGTGTCGGATATTTGAAATTAACCTAACAATAACGATACCTAACAACACATCAAGCCTTTATCTTTTGCAGTGTTAACCCCATCGTCCTCCGTTCATTAGATTAAATCACTTGTTTGATCGTTTCACTAAAGGTTATACACCCAAGCAAAGATTTCATTCTAAAAATTTCAATATTATTCCGTTTCAGTTTCACATGCTTTGAACTTTATACACAGAATAGTCGATAAAAAAAATTGATTAACGAAGAATGGTGAAAAGTTTTTCAACAGACATTTTGTTTCTGAGTCATCTTGATAAACCTTAACTTACAACTTCGCCGATACCGAATAAAAATAATGTGACTTTATCTACTCTTTTCTATACCTACCAGCCGATAGAGATCTTAATTGTGGTCTATTTCTCCGCACATCCTCACGCCAAGTGTAGTTTTGAGGAATGTTAGTCTGTATTGCTCCATATCCGGCAGCTGGAGATATTCCTGAAGGTGGCGATTGATATTCTGGCTGCGGTTGTGGGGGCCTCCCAAGCAAACTTTCAGTTTCAGAGTTGATCATATTTCAATACACTTTTGTTTCTTTTTTTTTTCAACGCAAACTCTTCATTCACAATTGGATAGCCTCAAAAAAAATTTTCTACACACAGCCGGTGTCCGGTGTGATGATAGTGAAATAAAAACTTAAATGGCTGTAGAACTTTTGCATGTAACTTACACAGCAAAATACCTCAAGCAACTGTGACTCAATTTGACTTAGGTTTGGTTCTACTGGTACTTCCCAATCCCATTGATAAAAAATTAAATGCATTATTTTTGTTTTTATTATTCCACAGAAATATGAGTAACAATAACAACTGATACTATTAGTATAATATAAGTTTTTATGAACATCAGAGTTGTCACTACGTTCGAATGTAATCACATAAAAAAAGTAGTCTTTCTTCAATTTTTTGACTAAATCGAATTTTATTGAAAACCTAAATACATCTGATGAGCATTTGCTGCAAAGCAATAAATTCCGAAACCAAAAATTATACATTGTTGACAGAGTCAAGGGAATTTTGTGCATTCTTATGTCAGATTTGCGCATTAACTTCTTTTTTGCATCCATTTTTATTTGGTTTTCAATTAACGCTATCAGCGGAGCTCATACTGCACGTTCAGTTGAACAGACTTTATTTTGAACGACCAATTTTGGATAATGTGGCTTTTTGAAAACTTTGAAGTTGGACGGAGCGGAGGAATATGTGTCATAATGCTGGGCGACAAGTCTGATAACTCTGAACGCTTACTGATATAATTTAAATGCTTTGTGAGCCGGAAGGGATGTTTATTGCGAATAAAGCAGTAAGTAGATTGAAAAATAAAGTTGGATGACTAATTTGACAATGTTAACGCTAGTAACAACACCAGACCTTCTAACATCCATCAAACCAAGTATCTCCAACGCTTAGTAAAACTTATGTGCTTCATCAATTATGCCATGCGTTGTAGTTGCACATGAAAAGTGTAATGCTACCGCAACTTAGTTGGATTGTGGAATTAAGTTGTTCTCAATATCTTGAGGTAAGTAAGTAAGTGAGTAAGTAACAAATTCATTTATTTATCCATTATTTCATCAAGTTAACATAATGCATGAATTTTTTAGCTATGGCTTAGCAGCCTATTTAGCAAACATAATTTTTATAAAGGTACAATTACTATTGTGTCTAATTGTAAATAATATAAGATATTTAATAAATAAACTTGCAAATTAAAGGTATTCGGTTACCAATAACATTATATACTTGGAGATTACTTCTAAAAATTTGCTTAATGTTTTCCAGTCGCACTCGTTGCGTAATTTTAAGGGTGTCTTGCATCGAAAGACTATGTTTTACAAGAAGAAAAGTCTGTGTGATTTAAATATTGGGCAAATACGAATAAAATGAAAGCAATCCTCCTTTGCCTTAAGGTTGCAAATAACTGATTGAAGCTCCCGTTATAAGGATATCCGTTTAAGCTGAGTAGTTCACATCTTGCTTTAAAAATAATTGAAATTTCTCGGTAGGCTAGCGAATCGTGGAAGTAGTTTCTCTTATCCAGGTTGTAATTAAGTTGTGAGTATAATAATCTACTGTTGGATTCACGTGCACTTAGGATGAAGCCTTCGATTAACCCAGAATGTGTTTGTAACGCCAGATGGTGGTGGCTTATCCTTATTAGAATACAAACAATCACTTCTGATATCACGAACTTAGGAACATCAATAAAATTATCAAAGTGTGTTTGAGTTCAATGAGACGAAATACTCCTTTTCAATTAACTTTTGATCTCGCATCTATCTCTAAACTGGTAACATTAAGCCTGGTATATGTAACAATGACAAAAAATTAGAAGCATTTACTTACATTGTGGAACCACGACATTTTGTACGGCTTTGGATTGGATTGAATTTGACATTCAAAATAAACATCATCACCCTCTTTGATATCATCAGGATTCAATGAAGATCCCATTTTCATAACGGCGACCGGTTGATCTGTAAAAAAATAAAAAAGCAAAAATTACATGAGTACCTAATAAAAAAAATGCATTTACGAAACGTATACGCCAGAGTGTATTCGAGAAATCCATATATTTTTTCCTAGGGGAAGTGCTTAACGATTTTTTTGTGTTCTGAACTGTTTTTATGTTTTATGAAGATACAGAACTGCACCTACTGTCTGAATATGGAAAGGTCTACTTTGGACCATTCATCAACACTATGCATTTGTAAATGGTCTGTGAAAAGTTAGTCACTTTTTTAATGGTTTACCATGTGATGAAAAAAGATGTTTAGGCATATTGGGCTTCCTAACTATCTCAGTTTTCTTTTTTCACTGACCTGTGAGTACCAAGGAATTTATGTTACATATTTTCTGAAAACGAAGCCCAACAAAGGAAGAGCCTTGTTTTAAAAATCATCGGAAATTGCAAATCTTTTTAATGAAATACATCGAGTCTTCATTTTTTTGTATTATACTGTACAGCTGCTCTTTTATGTTATTAGGGTTTGTTGAGTTAGAAACTATAGTGTTTCACCATTAGCAAAATCAAGGCTTTCCCACTTAGCAGTCAACCAGTCTTTATTCCTTAACTCGTATAAGAGCATTTTCTTTGTTATTCGTGAGTCCTCGTTAGATAATGTTTTGATAATAAAATCAGCCTGTGCTTTAAGTGTACTTGTAAATAGTTTAGCTGTTTAGGTATTCCTGTTTCCAGGTAGATAGCATGACTTGGTGTATTTCGAGGCAAGTTGAAGAGTTTTTTCAAGAAACTCCTCTATAATTGTTCAATTTATTCATATTCATCTGCACCCCAGATTTGCGAAGCAAAATAGAGAGTTGACCTTACGACTGCTCCATATATCTTGAACTTGACAGAAAAAACTATCCTACTATTCGGGAACACGTTTCGCCATGACGAATTCAATAAGCTTTGTGATGTATTGGCCTTTTTCTTTAGATGATTGTTAAAGCTCAATGTGGAATTCAGTTTAACGCCTAGAAATTTTAAGTCATTGGTAACTTCTAGAAGGTCTTCATTGTAGTACGACCTTTAAGCGTTTTGGCCTTGAGATGAGAATACCATCACCTTAAACTTCTCTTTATTAATGGTTAATCCCCATCTGTTGTAGTAAGTCGCTAATCGATTCATCATCAACTGTAGGGGTTCGGGTGATTCTGACAGTATTACGAGATCATCGGCGTAAAATAAAACATTTGTTACCGTATTGGCTATCCTCATTCCTCCAGGTAGAGGTAAATTCGTACGTATTTCCATAATTATTTGAAAATATTGCATACTTCAATAGTTTTACTATTTTTCAATTATCTCAAAAGCTATGACATAGAAAGAAGTAGTTTACAGCGTTTCATAAAAAATTTATTAAAGCAACTAACTACATCAATTGATTTTTTATTGGCATTTGTAATCATGAAAAACATAATACTCAAAGTGATTTTTAAAATTTTTTTTTTTAGGTTTTGACTTTGAAGTCAGTTATTTCAAAAACTATAAATTAAACTACTAAAAAAGAAAAACGCCTATTGTTGACAGAGTCAAGGGAATTTTGTGCATTTTTATGTCAGATTTGCGCATTAACTTCTTCGTGCATCCATTTTTATTTGGTTTTCAATTAACGCTATTAGTGGAGCTCTGGAGCAGCTGGAAAGATTTTATTTTGAACGACCAATTTTGGATAATGTGAACCCATAGACGACCGTTTGTTCAGCTTGCTGGATGGTTTTCAAATATTTTTGAAAATTTTGAAGTTCGATGGAGCAGAGGGAATATGTGTCATAATGTTGGGCGACAAGTCTGATAACTCTGAACGCAAACTGCAAACAAAATATAATTTAAATAATGTGAAATGCTTTGTGAACCGAAAAGGAATAAAGCTGTAAGTGAAATCATAATTTCTGCTACGTGCAGGTAAAATTGACTTAAAAATAAAGTTGGATGACGAATTTGACAATGTTGACGCTAGTAACAACAGACCTTCAAACATCCATCAGACCAAAAGTCTCCAACGCATAGTAAAACGTGTGTGCTTCATCAATTATGCGATGTAGATGCGCGTGAAAAGTGTAATGCTACCGCATCTAAGTTGGATTTCGGAACTCAGCCTTTCTCAATGTCTAGATGTATGTTATGCATACATTATAAATATTCAATAACTTCCCCATACAAAATATAATATAATATGCTTTACAAACACAACATCACAGTCAAAAGTTTTTCACTCGGGATCTTCTCTCCTTTTTTGTCGAGTGTTGTGAGCAATTTTGACCTAAAGGCTTCCATGTATCTTGGTACTTCTACATCAACTGAGCTTCATCTCAGTTGCTGTCAACCTACTCTCATACATTACGAACCGTTTATAAGTGCTGGACACAAACCGCGGCATACAGTTTTTCTCTCACGCTCGAATGTCGAGATTTCAAACTGCAAATTCGCAATTTATCAAACGAAAGAATTATTTGTAGCTTTTATAAGCCACAGTTAAAAGAAAAAGTAAGTGAATATAAGTTCTAAGGCTAACTATTAACTCAAATATGAAATTTTTAAACCGCTCCATTAATTCATTAATCCATTCTTTTCACTGTAGTACCCGTGTTGTAATGGATAGCATGTCCACCTGTTAATCTAAAGGTTCAAGTTCGAATCCCAACAGAGACAAAAATGTTTTTTCCACAGGTATCGCCTTTTGCGAGGAACTGGCAAGTCCTCCGTTAGTATTCATTGCCATGAAAAGCGCTTTCTCGATTAGCCGTTCGGATCCGGCAGAAAATTGTAGGTCCCTTAAATTCCCTCACAATGCATGGTTGTGAGAAATGCGCTAGGCCCAGGGACTCCTCGCTCTGTGGCGCCAACCTATTTATTTATTTATTTAATCTTTTCAATATCACTTTATAATCAAAACTGATCCTCTGATCATAATTCAAAATAATTTTTATTGAACGTTATATATACTTATACATATTTATATGCAATTGATAATTATACTAGAAAATTAAAATAAATGATAATGATGTAGGAATGTTGGCACAAACGGGGCCTAACCAAATACTTTGTCTATCAATAAATAAAATAATAGCTTAATATTATGTATCTGAAAAGAAAAGAAAATTCTGAATTATAAGTCGGTTGACTTTTGATATCTCCAGCGTGTCGCAGCAGTCTCTTTATACTTTAGTTAACAATATCCAATCTAGAGCTTACCAGTGATTTCGAACATCGAGAGCTTTCCAGCAGTTTGCTTTTGCTGTAAGGCAATCCCAAGAATTAATAAACATTATATTAGACTAGCTTTAAGATAAATTAAAGGATTGGACTTTCTTCATAACCAAAGTTTTACGTGTTTTCTTTGGTCGACCCTGGACCCGACGAGCATACCCCAGCTCTTAAAAAAGCACATTAATTGTTTTTAAGTACTAAAATTATTTATTTGAAGTCTGGAAACCGTTATATTAGACAAATATCGAATTATAATTTACTAGCTGTGCCCGCGACTTCGTCCGCGTGGAATAGTGACTTTCGGCAGCATTCTTAATTATTTAGGCTACTTATTTTGCAAATAAGACACATTCATGCGTTTTAGTAAACCATTGTTATATTATTTTATTTTAGTATATGTTTGCACACGACGTTCTTATTTTTTCCATCTTTTGCGAAATAAAAAGGTTTTGTGGGATTGATATATGTACGTGATTCTGCCACATAAAGTTGCCATGGGATTTTTTCTAAACGAACACTTGCAACTCAAATCAGTGGGAATTAAAGGAATCGGGGAATCGAAACGTTTTCTCCTTTTTTCGTTCCAGTCATTATTAATGCCGTACCCCAGATGTGTAATTTGTAGCTGTGTACAATTCTGGATTACTCATTTTTGGCACTGGAACACCAACTTGCTGCCACTCCTAATAATCCTAAGAAACTGAGAAACTCTATAGGGTATGATGTGACTTGCTCAGTGTCCATAATATTGTCTATTGATAGACATTCGCCAACGTCCCCCAATACGTCAAACATATTTTATTAGTTTATATGGTTAACTATCTCATTAGTCGGCGCCCAAATCGCCTTTCAAACAGCCATTCCCGATTGCCAATTATTATTTGAAGATCAAGATAGACATTTCTTCTCAGGTCTAATGTATTTTCGACAGTTTGACAGAAATCACCCCGCAGTGAAAGAACTTTTATCGACCCAGCAGTCTTAAGGTTCCCGTTTACGGTGTCGATCCCGTAGAAATATAGGGATTACTTATTAAGCCTATGTCTTTCCTCAGGCTCTAGGCTATCTCTTAATTAAATTCCATTTAAATCGGATCAGTTTTCTGGGCGGGAGATGGTAACAAAGAAACACGAACAGACAGAGTTAATTTTGGATTTGTAATATTAGTAAGGATGTCCATCTTCGGGTTCTAGACTATCTCTGTACCAAAATTCATATAAATCGGTTCAATAGTTTGGGTGGTAAATATAAACAAAGAAAAACAGACAGACAGAGTTAAATTCGGATTTATAATGTTAATAAAGTCTTCCATTCCCGTGGGAACATGAGGGCGTTTCCGGAGGATGACTCGAAGTTTACATTACTCGGAAATAGTGCAGTATTCTAACGGTGGACATTTTTTGAAATGGGTGCTGTATTTTCCAAGTTCCCGTTCCCATGGGAATACAGGGATAAAACATGTTGCATAACATAGTATATGTCCATCCTCAGGTTCTAGACTGTCTCTGTACCAAAATTCATATAAATAGGTTCAATAGTTTGGGCAGTTAATGGTTACAAAGAGAAATAGACAGACAGATTAACTTCGGACTTATAATATTAGTAAAGACTCCCGTTCCCGTGGAAACATGGTTACCGTTCCCGTGAGGGATATGGGGATGAATAAAAGTTTATGTTGCTCAGGGATTATGGAGCATTCCAACGGTGGAAGAGTTTTTGAAATCGGTGCCATAGTGTCAAAGTTCCCGTAAACGTTCCTGCTCCCCTGGGAATATAGGGAATAAATATATGGCGTATGTCTTTCCTCAGGTTCTGAATAATCTTTGCAAAAAATTTAATTTAAATCAGTTTATTAGTTTGAGCGGAAGATGGTAACATAGAACGACGGACAGACAGAGCTACTTTCACACTTATTATATTAGTAAGGACTCCCGTTCCCGTAGGAATATGTGGATGAATTAAAGTTTATGTTACTCAGGAATAGTGTAGCATTTTAACGGTGGAAAAATTTTTGAAATCGGTGTTGTAGTTTCTAAATTCCCGAATACGTTCCCGTTCCCGTGGGAATTTAGGGATAAAATATATAGCCTATGTCCTTCCTCAGGCTCTGAGCAACCTTTGTACAAAATTTCATTTAAATCGGTTTATTAGTTTGGGCGGGAGATGGTAACATAGAACGACGGACAGACAGAGCTTCATTCGCACTTATTATATTAGTAAGGACTCCCGTTCCCGCAGGAATATAAGGATGAATTAAAGTTTATGTTACTTTGGGATAGTAAAGCATTCTATCGGTGGAAAAATTTTTGAAATCGGTGTTGTAGTTTCTAAATTCCCGAATACGTTCCCGTTCCCGTGGGAATTTAGGGATAAAATATATAGCGTATGTCCTTCCTCTGGTTCTAGACTATCTCTGTACAAAATTTCATATCAATCAGTTTGGTAGTTTGGGCGGGAGATGGTAACATAGAAAGCCGGACAGACAGAGGGACTTTCACATTTATAATATTAGTTAGGATGTGAAGAATCTTTAAATATTTTAGCTATACCATCATTCAGCAAAATGTCGTTTCCTACTTTTTATTCCATCTGCTCGCTTAATTTCTTCAATAAACTCCCTTTTATCTTGAGATTTATTACTACTCCATTGTTGTTTTTTTTTTATTAAAAAATTAAAAGTCTGGCTTTTAGGTTTAGAGTGTTTACATATAGAATCTCCTGTTTTGGATACTCCAGTTTGAAAATTTTAAATTTGGGTTAGAGCCTGTTTTTGATTTTTTTTTTAAAATCATTACTGTTTCTTTCCCATTCTAGCTGCTATCGCATTTTGTTCCTTTCTTTTTTTGCCTTTCTCTGTTCAATTGAAACAAATTCTTATTTTTATAAACGCACTGTTCATATATTAAGGGTCTCCCACCCACACTCACTCTTATTAATATTTTTTCAAATATCTTCATTTTCTTATTTTTTACTGATTGTTAATTTATTATTTTAGGTATCTCATATTGAATTTAATTTATAAGAAAATACAAAAAATCTAATTTCTGCTATTTTAGTATTAATTTATTACATACATTTTTAAAGCATTATTTAAAGATACAAGCTTATAGCTCCATTTTCTATATTAACGTTTATAAATTTTAAGAAAAAACAGTCTGTAGTCTATTCTCGATTGACTGTAAAAACTTTTTTACAGGAATATCAATATGAAGTTCAACCATTTTTATAAACAATCTAACATCTTTTTTTGAGTCACTATGCAATAACCTATAATATTTTGTACCTTGTCCTTTGGAAACGAAGCATTCAGACATCCCACAGTAAGCTTCTTCTGTATACCCAACCGTTATGTGTTTTGGATCAAATTCTAGTTCTACAAGCATAGCATGTATATTCTGTATGCTTTCATTGTCTATGGAAACAAGTTTACAATTTTTGTATGCCTGAACTAAGCGATATGCATCTCCTAGGTAATAAGAACCTTCTTTAAGAGTTTTCCAAGGAAGAGGATTCTTTTCTGAATCATAAAATTGTGACATACTCCGCAACATAGGAAGGTAACAATTAGAAGATATGATTTGCCCTTTTGCAAAAGATTTAAGCCTCTCAAGATGATCCAACTCAAATTTGGGGAACATTGTTAACAATGTTCTTGCCATATTCGTATGGTTGTTGATTAGAGCAACTTCGTATAAAGTAATCCCTTGATTATTACGGGTGTTCATTACAGCTAAGACTTCATCTTGCTTTATTACACTTGACTTGTTGATAATTTTAACATCACCTGTTTTCGTATCTTTAAACAAATTTTCAACTAATTTCAAAAAGCTAACAATTTCCTGATCCTTGGAAAGATCACAAGGTATTTTACCATCTTTATTCTCAATGTTGTAAGTTGCACCATGCCTTAACAAAGATTTTACAACTTCAAAAAAGCCCTTTTCAGCAGCAACATGAAGTGCTGTGGTACCACCAGAAGTGGTTCTGGTATCAATAAAGTCGTTTAGTTCGTTAGGACTCATACGTCCTAATAAAAGTTCAACAACTTCTTTGCAACCTTTGGAAGAAGCTAAATGAAGTGGAGTATTGCCCTTGTTAGTAATTTGAGCAACGTTAGCTCCATAACTCAACAAAGTACTTACAACTTTAATGTTGCCCTTGTAAACAGCATGGTATAATGGAGTTCCTCCATGGGAGTCTTTGAAGTTCACAACTACACTTCTTTTGATGCAATTCTCAACTGCTAAAGGATCGCCATTTTTAATGGCCTCAAGTAACTTTTCCGAAAAAGCTGGCTGTAATCTCTGCTCGATTGACTCTAAAAACTTTTTTATATGAATGTCAATATTACGTTCAACCATTTCTAGAAAAGATCTTACATCTTTTCTTAAGTCACTATGCAATAAATTATAATATTTTGTACCTTGTCCTTTGAAAACGAACTTCCTACCCTCATTTGTATAGGTTATGTGTTCTGGATCAAATTCTAGTTCTACCAGCATAGCATTTACTGACTGTATGCTTTCATTTTCTATCGAAACAGGTTTGCAATTTTCGTATTCCTGAACTAAGTCGTATGCTTTTCTTAGGTAATTAGAACCATTTTCAAGAGTTGTATTGGGAGAAGAATTCTTTTCTGACTTATATGGCTGCGAATAATGGTGCAAAAGTCGAAGGGGATCACCAGAAGCATCGATATGCACCTTTGCAGCACTTTTAAGCTTCTCAAGTTTATCCAACTCACATTTAGGAAACGTTTTGAACAAAACTCTTGCAATATTCGTAGTTTCGTTGTTTAAAACAACTTGCGATACTGTCTTCCCTTGATTATTACGGGCGTTCATTAGAGCTAAAAATTCATCTTGCTTTGCTATCCTTAACTTGTTGACAATTTTAACATTACCTGTTTTTGTGTCTTCAAACACTTCTTGAACTAATTGCAAAAAGCTTACAATTTCCTGATCCTTGGAAAGATCACAAGGTATTTTACCATCTTTATTCTCAATGTTGTAAGTTGCACCATGCCTTAACAAAGATTTTACAACTTCAAAAAAGCCCTTTTCAGCAGCAACATGAAGTGCTGTGGTACCACCAGAAGTGGTTCTGGTATCAATAAAGTCGTTTAGTTCGTTAAGACTTATACGTCGTAATAAAAGTTCAACTACCTCTTTGTAACCTTTGGAAGAAGCTAAATGCAGTGGAGTATTGCCCTTATTAGTAATTTGAGCAATGTTAGCTTTATTTTGCAATAAGGTACTTACAACATCAATGTCGCCCTTGTAAACAGCATGGTGTAGTGGAGTTCTTCCATGGGAGTCTTTGGAGTTAACAACTACACTTCTATTTTCACTGGCCTCAAGTAACTTTTCCGAAAAACCTGGCTGTAATCTCTGCTCGATTGACTCTACAAACTTTTTTATAGGAATTTCAATATTGCGTTCAATCATTTCTATAAACGATCTTACATCTTTCTTCAAATCACTATGCAATAAATTATAATATTTTGTACCTTGTCCTTTGGAAACGAAGCATTCAGCATTCCCACCGTAAGCTTCATCTGTATACCCTCTTGTTATGTGTTCAGGATCAAATTCTAGTTCTACCAGCATATCATTTACTGACCGTATGTCTTTATTGACTATCGAGCCAGGTGCAAAATCTTTGTATTTCTGAACTAAGTGATATGCATTTCCTAGGTAATAAGAACCTTCCTTAAGAGTTTTCCAAGGATCAGGATTCTTTTCTGAATGATATGGTTGTGACATATCCCGCAACATAGGAAGGTAAATTTTAGAAAATCTAATATGCAAATTTGCAGCATTTTTAAGCTTCTCGAGTTGATCCAAATCAAATTGGATGAACTGTGATTGAACTTGATCTGGATCTTTCATCGTTTTAAGCAACGTTCTTGTGATTTTTTGTATGGTTGTAGGTTAAAGCAACTTGCAATGATGTATTGCCTTGATTATTGCGAGCAGTTGCTTAAGCTAAGGAATTATCAGGGTTTACTACCAGCAGTTTAACACAGTTTGAAATTATAGGTGGGAGTCTAAAAAAAAACTAATACCGAAATTTCTCGAATCTTATTTGCTCCTTCGTCCGTCATTCAATTTCGTAAACTGATCTAAACAGAGTACCTGTGACAAGACCGGAATCTTCAATACTTAAGACTTGAGCTCTAAGTCCTTTGAAAGGAATGCTCGATGACGATAACTGGAGTCAAGGTCAATTTAAAGGTTATTCCCTCTTAAAAAACCTCTAAAACTAGAGAGCATAGGTAACAGCGTTGGTATATAAGTGATGACAAGAATTGGAGCCACCAGCTGTAATAATAAACAAAATTAGTTAAAGCATAAAAATAGCAACTCCCCATAAAGCTAACGACTTACATAAAAACGTACGCTCTGTGATCTTACGTGCTGAGGATACGGAAATGCACGCTTATATGATGACAGCCATAAACCAACAGTAGGTATTAGTAAACTTCAAGTGCAGCAAATCCAACGCATTAACATAAAAGATGCTGGGAAATAAGGTTTGAATTAAAGTTTTTTGTTAAATATAATCGTAAAGTATGATTAAACACAAAATAAAGTACACAGTGCTTTAATTGAATAGAAACAAGAATTATTCCTATCGATCAGTAAGTTAAGAGTGAAGGAAATTCGATGGAATTTACTTCAATTTTCAAATTTAAAATATTTCCCGCTTAAGCGCCATCTTTTATTCAGTTTCTGTCGCTCGCTCTAGTGGAATTCTGAAAAATGACTATTTGTGTACAATTCACAGCTGTGTGGTTGTTTTTAGACTTGATGTTATGACAGAAATAATTTGTTGTGTTTTTTAAAAGGTACATATGTCATAAAATTACTGGTCAGTACTATGGTATTGAAATTCACGCGTGTTAATACATAATGTATAGGTCAATTATACTGAATAATTTTATTATTTAATTTCACGTGTAAACTCAAAATTATTTGGCCAATCGTTTTAATTACGTGCGAGTATTTAAGTTAGGTTAATTATACATTCAAATGTCAGTACCGTGGATGTCAGTACCATGGTAAACAAAGCAAATAATATTTATATAAATATTTCAGATTAGATTTTAGATTTTTTAGATTAGATAATGATTTATTTAACACAATTTCTTCATAAATCATATTTCGTAACAATTTCATTTATATAGCATGGCCTACGCCGGCCGTCTGCCAGAGTAACAATGCTATGTTTAAATAAGTTATTTATGGTTTGAATTTAGCAATAAAAATTTTAATAACTATTTTCTTCTATGTTATTTGATTTTGTTTTAATTTAAAAAAGTTCTTGAATAATATACTGTCCCCATTTTATGTACGCACTAAGCTTTTTCCAGTTTTCACCATTTAGAATACTCTCCATTTCAATATGGCTCAAACTATTTTTGTTAAAAACGAATCTACGGATTTCAGCTAGTATAGGACACGCACGTTCCCAGGAAATGGAATCCAGTAATCCAGTTTCTAATTACAGAATGTGGTTTGGAGTAGACTGGGGCAACTTAAAAACTCTCTTCAGCAAATATCTTATCAGTTGTTCTACTTCATCATATTCGTTATGGCCCCAGATTTGAGCACCATAACACATAATGGACTTTGATGTTGCGTCAAATACCGGATATTTTGATTGTGAATCTACATCTTTATGGCCCATGATACACCTCCAGGTTGCATTGATCGCAGCTTTTGATTTTCCGAGCTTGACTGACATATGTTTTTTTAAAATTGAGATGCCCCTATTCTTTAACTATCGCCTCGATAAAAGCAGGCGATAAACGGTGGAAAATGAAACGAAATCCTACTAAATTCATAGAATTTCGTTCCATTTTCAACCGTCCCACCGCAAACATTAGATGACTTATGATCAGTGTTTCAGACAACTTTACTTCACCGTTCCAAATCTCATTTACATATATCATCTATAAATAATGAAAACAAAAGAGGACTTAAGTTGCAGCCTTGTCTGAGCCCAATTTCGACTTCAAACTCATCTGATCTTTCGATTCCATTAACTATAACTGAAGTTGTATGGGTATACAAACTCTCAATAATTCTTCCAAACTTGAATGACATTCCTTCATTGTATAACTTCAGCATAAGGGCTTTTCAATCAATCAATGCATAAAGTTTTTTTTTTCTTTTTAATAGTTATTTCCACGGCACTGGTTAGAACATAAATTTGATTAGCTGTGGAATAGCCACTTCGGAAACCTGCCTGGTTTTCACTTAAAAGATTGTTTTGCTGAATCCATGTGTATAACCTTTTGGTCAGAATTCTTGTTACTATCTTCATTGATGCATTCAGTACTGAGATACCTCTGTAATTTGATGGGTTGGTGTTTTCTCCATTTTTGTGGATTGGGTTTAGTAGGTCCTTATTAAAATATTCAGTAACAATCACAGTTATATTAGAATCACCCGGTTAATATTTTATTTCAAGCTCATTTACGCACGGGTCATGTATGGTCATGCAGCGGCTGGCAGCCCAGTCACACACAGCTGCACAGCACACCATACAAAATTTTGTTTTTGAACATTATTTCTAATTTTTAAACCTATTTATGATATTTGACACGAATTTCGAATGAACAATTACTAAATAGAAAGTGTATCTATCAGTATTTTTTATTTTGCCAGCAGCCAGCGAGTGTGGTGAATTACTGGCAGTGGCGGCTGCTCGACTTGCCGCTGGCAACCACCCGTGTGTGACCCGTGCTTTAGTGACTAGTTTTTGTGTATGTAATCAAGTCCCAAAGTCAATTTTTTGAAAAAAGAATTAACTTTGACTATATGAAAAGCCTTTGTTTGAATACAATTATTCTTAACTAGCTGTGCCCGCGACTTCG
The DNA here is from genome assembly GCA_914767635.1 of Melanostoma mellinum. NCBI lineage: Eukaryota > Metazoa > Arthropoda > Insecta > Diptera > Syrphidae > Melanostoma > Melanostoma mellinum. The sequence continues at coordinate 140,827,049 of OU612058.1, read as the reverse complement.
TCCGCGTGGAATAGTGACTTTCAGCAGCATTTTTAACTTTTTAGGAAATAAAACTTCTAGCATTAAAAAGGGCGTACATATTTCCAAAAAAAAAACATTCAACCCCTATTTCAACACCTTGTACCCCTGTTAAAAATACTTTTGAGACCGTAGTTTTTGAATTCCTATTTCCGTTCCCGTGAGAATATAAGGATAGATATATAGCCTTTATCCTTCCGCATGTTCTAGACTATCTCTGTAGCTAATTAAATAAAGACATACGAAAAACATACCGACATAGCTACATTCGCATTTTCAATATTAGTAAAGACTCCCGTTCCCGTGGGAATATAGTGACCGTTTTCGTGGGAATATGTGGATAAGTTAAAGTTAATGTTACTCCAAGATTATGGAGCATTCCAACGGTGGAAGAATTTTTGAAATCGGTGCTGTAGTGTAAAAATTGCAGTATACGTTGCTGCTCCCGTGGGAATACAGGGAAAAAATATATAGTCTATGTCTTTCCTCAGGTTCTGAACAATCTTTGTACAAAATTTCATTTAAATCGGTTTATTAGTTTGGGCGGGAGATGGTAACATAGAACGACGGACAGACAGAGCTCCTTTCATACTTATTATATTAGTAAGGACTCCCGTTCCCGTAGGAATATGTGGATGAATTAAAGTTAATGCTACACAGGGATAGTGTAGCATTCTAACGGTGGAAGAATTTTTGAAATCGGTGTTGTAGTTTCTAAGTTCCTGATACGTTCCTGTTCCCGTGGGAATTTAGGGATAAATTGTATTGGAAAGTTTTTGAAATCTATTCAGTAGTTTTTGCGTGAAAGAGTAACAAACATACATCTACACATACAAGCTTTCACGTTTATAATATTGGTAGGATTCATAAGTCACTTATCAGTCTGTTAATAAAAAGTCACTTTCCGACTTAAGAATATTTCTTATTTTAATTCAAAAAAATTCATAAGTCACTTCCTAGCTTATGACTTGCGACTTATTTAATTCATATCATAAGTCACTTGCGAACTTATGATTTATGGTTTATTTAATTCACAAGTCACATACTAGCTCATGAATTAATTTTTTTTAAATTCATAAGTCACTTACTAACTTATGACTTAATGATTTTTTAATTCACAAACTCGCAACCCTGGTTTTATTACTCCGACGACAACAGAAACGGGAACCTTAAAAGTACAGACCCAAGCAATGCCGGGCATCTCAGCTAGTCTTAACACTATTATAAAGTGGAAAAATTTGTTTGGTTGTTTGTTTGTGTATATTCAATAGGCTCCAAAGTTAATGAGCCGCATTGAATAATATTTTTTGCAAAGATAGTGTTGAGTCTAAGCAACGATATAGGCTATAACCCATCCCCATATTCCTACAGGAAGAGGACGCCGGACGTGGACGGGAACATTACAGAGATATTAAAAGAAAACCGGGCAGGAATTGCAGCATCAGTAATCGAGTGAGTGGGTACTACTTTCCATCAAAAATTCGAATGACACAAATTCAATCTGCTGCTTATTTATCGACCGAACCGATTTTAAGCCAATTTGAAGTCCAATTTTAGGGTTAAAATCGAACTTTTTTTAAATAGTCACCAAAAATTCAAAAATTGAAATTTAAGAAAACGCTTTGATCTCTTACCTGAAATATATGTTTTCTAACGATATCTTTTAAAATTTTTTATTTCAGATAATTTTCGAGGGCGAAATCGCGGTCACCGCAAAATAATTTTTTTTTACATATGTACCCTTACTTTTATGCATGTTAGTTCAGTTGTAATGAATATTTTGATGTGAGGAAAACTACAAAATATTGTTTAAACATGTATTAATATGTGGACATTGTTCGTTTACGTCCACTTCATACTTTTCTTTCACGAAAAATCGTTTTTCGACGTTCCAGGTGCGACAGTGCCCTTAAAGACAACATCCACCTACCTGAATATAATTTGGAAATAAAACAACAACAACGTTACTGTTATTTTGAAATAATTATTTTTGTTACTCCAAAAAGGAAAACATTACGAAAGTAGGAAGACAATATTTCACATAATAAACAATAGCAATCGATACTTTTTAATGAACTGATTGATTCAGTAAGTGAATTGAATTAAAACCTCTTCAAATCAAATCAACTTTAAAACAGTACCTACATATAAAGTTCATATTCGTTCATTCAAGAAATTGTAAAACAATTTTCGGGGAATCCCCGACATCCCGACAAGCTTGAGTTCGGTGTTACATACACAACAAAGAGAAATAAATAAAATCTGGTATGTAAATGTTATTAAATTTCCCTATTTTGTGCTTGATCATCTTTTACTAATAACTACAGCGATAGCAAGTTCAAATTTATACCTACCAGCCCACAGTGATCTACAGATCCTTACGTCAATATTCCTTATGGTGACGATTGATATTCTAACTGCGACTGCTGGAGTCTGCCAAGCAAACTTTCAGTTTCGAGAATTGATAATATTTCAGTGCACTTTCGTTTATATTCGTTTTCACTAAAAATTCAGTGTTTTTTCACAATTTGATAACGTTAAAATGAATTTACCGCAGCTGGTATGAAAATATTTATGTACGCACAAATAAATGGAAACGAAAAAAGTCTAAATGATTGACAATTATTATTAATTCGCTTGTGTATTTACACATCAAAATAGCACAAGAACGAGGCAACTGGTACTACTTGTTATTATATTGATACTGATTTTGACTTTAGCGTTGCAACTTGCAAGGTTTGTTCTACGTTATGGTTCTTTTTTTTCTTTTCGTTATTTGACAGAAAAGTGAGAATAAAGAAGAAAGAAGAAAGATATCGGAGTTGCCACTTCTTGGGAATGTCATCATTTTTGGAAGGTAGTCTTTTTTCAAATGTTTGACCATCCTGAGTTTTTTTTTTTTTTTTTGTTTTATTGAATTTTATCGTAAATCTGGCTACTTACCAATTTATTTGCTCCAAAGTAATATGCTCCGTCAAAGTAAAATTCCTTACAAGACTTCTAGAAACATCTTTATGTAACTGAGAGTGCATTTGATTTCAATTGGATGTTTTCATTTATCGCTATCGTTTGTTTTTGGTATATATAAGAAGATGAATATTCCCGTGTAACTAGTCTTGTGTCGTTGGAAAAGTAAAAAGTTAAACCTAAACCTCTTCACTTTTACATCACACTGGGCCAATTGCAGGAAAAAACTGCAATGGTGAAAGACAGTTTAGTGGTGCCGTTGACAGTTTAGCAGATAAAAGCGAAAACGTAGTCTAGAGAGAGATAGATTCTTTATTTTATATTAAATTACAATATTTTTGTCTTATGAATACGAACATGTCAATTTTGCCGTCTGCCGGAAAGACATTCCATAAAAAAAGATAAAAATGTTAAAGTATAAAATAGAATTACTAACTTGTCAAAATATATTATATACATAAAAGAATTTGTATTTTAAAGAACTACGAAAATTTTGATTAATTAACAATTTTAATGAAAACTTTCAATTGAAGCGAAAAAAATAAAGTTAGAAAAACGTTTACTATGATTAAAATAAAAATGAGTTATTATTTAATTTTATTTATTTATTTATTTATTATTTAATGTACATCATGTAAAAATTACGTTGAACAGAAAAGAAACTGAAATTGAAAAGACGAGTACAATTTCTAAAATTGGCTGAAATGAGAAAGCGAGGTTCCGAGATCTTCTACAATTTGAATAATCTGCAACCCACATATAGGCTTAGTTACAAACTTGAAGGGTGATTTAACACAATAACTGGTAGAGGAGTTTTTTTTTTTTAGAAACTATTGCGATAAGTTAATGCATGTTTACAATACTTGAACAAACACAACCAACCACTCTTTCCATTCAAGACTTCGTAAAGGCTATTTAGGGACAGACAACTTTCTCGGAAATACAAACGACGAATTTCTTGTAAAATTGGACACACTGCGATAAAATGAAAAATATTTTCAGGTTCTCTTCTGTTGCATAGATTACAAGATTGTTGCAGATCATTTCTGTGTGGAATGAAGTTCAGATTTAGAATTTAAACCCTAGCTCTGAAGATGGTGCTTATAACTTCTGAAGAGTATTTGGAAGCGAAATAGCTTTCCTCGGTTAATAATCCATGGTAGTCTAGTTCTGGGCGATTTGAGGGCGAACCCAGGGCTCAAAAAATACTCTGTTTGAAATTCAGGTCGAGCTTAGGTTCTTTATAAAACGCTTTGTGGCGACCACAGGGCTTCAACAAACACACACACGCTTTACAACAGCGTAGCTACAATTAGAAAACCGTTCAAGATTTAAATCAAAAAATACAATTGTACAATCTTACACCATTTTTCTCCAACGGATCGCGGATACTTTTATTTATAGTTTTTAAAAACGATCGATAGTGTCGATTGACTATCGATGGTTTACTTTAAATTAAAAAGTGTAGTGATTAAAAAAACCGGTAAATAAATAAATAAATAAAGTACTCTCTGTTTGAATAGACTCATCAGAGAAACAATTTTAACTTTAAAGCTTTGTATTGGAGTTTACAATTATTGGATGGACTTTGGTTTGGACAAGCAATGTAGTATAATGTGAACCCTCACATGCCCAGCTAATGTTATCTACAGTGTGAACCCCGCTTACGGCACGTATTTTCTGAAAAAAAAAAACGGTATAAAAAGCTTGTGCAGGTATTTTGTGTCAAAAATTAAACCTCATTAGGCACAAACAAAAAAAATGTTCATACTGATTTATCAGTGTAGATGCACGGAAAATTGTGTTCCTATAAATGAATTCGAATTTATTCCATATTTTGACAACTGTATCGCATCCGGTACATCGCGCAGTACATGTGTTAAAAAAGCGCAGTAGATTCAACAAGAGCGCAGTAGATTTTACAAAATATAACAAATAATATAAAAATTAAGTTCAATCTTCTTTAAATGCATTTTATTTGAAAAAAACAAATTTTAAAAGTAACTCAGCAAAAACAAAAACAAAATAGAAGTTTAACTAACAAAAAATCACATCACAAAAATACTAAAAAAAGATTAACAATTAACATTTCTCAAAAATATTCGACTCAGACTCAGACTCAACTGTAACAAAAAAAAAAAAAAAAAAAAATCTATGAATTAAATTAACAAAAATCACAATTGTAGAATGCATTGGTATTGGCACCTTCGTGTTAAATAATTAATTTCTTACGTATTTGCCATCCAATAATTTAAATTTATTGAAAAAATCAATAATTCCTGGCGAATCTGAGGGAGACTAACAATCTTTTTTGGGATCTGTAAGCTCTTTAGCTAAAAAAAGAGTCAGTTTTCGAAAAATTATCTAATAAAAATTTTCTTTCAGCAGCTGCGCTACTATGGGGAAATAATAATAATAAAGCATAAATTCTGAAAGTTCTGCTAATACTAGCAGACCTAGCGCGTTTTTTACTGTACCCACTTTTGGCCCATCATTGTAGGGATCATTGTAGGGAAGTTCTGCTGAAGATGGTATACTACTAAAAATAAAAAAAACTTGCACTCGTATCAGCAACTTAAATGAATTAAATGAAACGTTAATAAGTATTTTAATAAATTAATTTAAAATTATTTAACAGCCACGTCTAAGTTGACATACCTTTAGGTAAGATGGCATAGTGCCTTTGGATAGGATGACATACCTCAATTTATTAGTCTTGATTGCACAGCTCACATATAATGTAAATTGTTTTATTTTGTGGTCTACACCAGCACACAATACGTGGAACCATTTATCACAAGCCGGGCAACAAAACCAAGGATCTCCTGGACTTGAAAAGCTATAGAGCTCATTTTAGTAAATACAAGCTACATCATCTGAAAATTAATTCGGAGTCACATCATTGTCCTGTAAAATCGGACGTTTTATATTTTTTCGAGCTCTAAGGTTTTTACGGTTCTCGCGAGGAATCGGCAACTCCTCAGTTAGTATTCATTGCCATGAAAAGCGCTTTCTCGATTAGCCGTTCGGAACCGGCAGAAAATTGTAGGTACCTTCCATTTCCTCACAAGGCATGGTTGTGAGAAATGCGCTTAGCCCAGGTGCTCCTCGCTCTGTTGCGCCACCCTATTTATTTTTTTATTTTTTTACTTCACGATCTGGCAATTATATTACACAGAAATGACGTTCTATATTAGACAATGTACCTCTTCAACTTTTCTGACTTAGTACAGAAACTCAACTTAGCAGAAACTTCTTCGTTAACACAATTGAAAAAAAAAGATTTATTCGACCCAAAATTTTGCTCGACTTCCAGTAGAAAAACAATTGCCAACTAAGAACATCTGCAACATGCTGTTTGGCTCTGTTGTAAAACTGTAAATTTGAGCCTGTTAAAAAAAAATGTACCGGTTATGGTTTTGGTTACTAAGTAAATACTTGCGTATGTCGTTTTTTCGGGTACCTATGTCATTTTAAGCAGATCTCCCCTATTTATTCATAATATCTCTATTGCCTAACAAGAATCTTCATTGAATATTAAGTTTTTCGACATTTTTATTTGAAAATGGAAACTCTTCCAAAATTGGTAAAACTGATCTGCAAGTACTTCCCACTTTTTGGCCCACATCCAAATATTTAAGTAATTTAAATTTTTTGTTGTTGAAGTTTAACCGTTTTGTAAATTGGATACACAGTTCCTTGTAAAAATTTAACAAATTATTTTTAATTTCGATTATACATTCCTTAAGAATATCATTTGAATTTAAACAATAAATGAGTGCCAAAGTACATGTCTGAGAATGACAAATACAGAGCAGGATCTTCAAAACTTATATTGACGCTTATTACATCAAGCTTTGTAAAATTTTTAAGTAAAGATAAAGTAAATGATTTTTTGTTGATTCGCTCTGAAAAATCTTATTGCTTTGGTGTACTAAATTTAGCACATAAAAAAATTGGCAATTTAATTTGTTGAACTCTGATATCTGATTTTCGAAAAATTGCAAATTGAAATAATATTGCAAAGGTTGCCACTATTCCAAAAGCCTATTGATAACACTTTCCATAGAAAGTCAACGTGTGGAAGATAAACCCAAAATACTTTTGCTTCTCACATTGAAAGATTCTTGAAACTCTTTAAATGCACCAATGCTATGTAAATTAAAAATTCTTTAAAGAGGAGCAGATTCGTTTTGCTGCGCAGTAGATTTTCATTTTGGCCTAAACGCAGTAGATCTACTGCTAAAGGAGTAAAGTGGCAGCGTTGCCGGTGAATGTTCATAAAACGCGGGGATTCCCCGGTATGCTTTTGTTCAGCTAGATAGAATGAAAGCCGAAAGAAATCGAAAAATTCATGTGTTGCTTGTGGAATGTGGACACGCACTTTTTTGTGTTTTGTTCGATGTTATTAATGTTAACAGGGCGGAAGAAGGACCCGATTTGGAGTAACTTTAAAAAAATTCCAGCCTCTAGTTTTACCATTGGGGTTTGCGGAAAAGAAAAATACTTACAGCCTTATTTATAAACCCATAATAGGGAGTGAATAGCGCTATGTTCCTCTTATAATATCTTTGAACAGGAAAACCTTATTTATGAAACTTTTTGAACGCAACATAGAGGTTTCTACCTCTGAACGCCAAATTAGGTAGAATAGAGATAGTGAAGTATACCTAGGTATGACTCATCAATTTATATAGATTTCCCTTTTTGGTAGTTTTCTTACGCAGCAGCTGTTTAATAGGTAGATATACCCATCGTAACTATAAAAGGTCTATAAATAAGAATTTATTCAACGTAGAAGAGAGTGCTATTAACTACATAACTATTTATCTGTTCAGAGCTATTTAATTGGATATGGAACGATACTGTATCCTTTGAAATAGCTTGGTAAATACCCATATTTTTTGTAATATGTAAAAGATTAAAATGGTTACTGTTATCATGGGTTATCCTTAGAAGATAAATATATACTGTCGCGGACTTTTTTATTCATCTTTTTAAGATATACAATTCCGTAGTACATAAATTTGATCTATCTCGTAAGGTTAAGCCAGCGTTTGCAATGTCTTCTTTTTTTCATTTCCGGCGTTACGAGTAGTGATCTTGAAGCGATCACAACTCTCCCACATTTCTGCTTCACAATAGTGATCCGCCTGTGGGGTACGCCGCGTTGACCTCAGCGTCGGCAAGCCTCCCGGTTTTGCATTGTTCCATGTCTGAGGCCAACCAAATGCTGTTTTTGCATTTGCTTGTACCAGGAGTGTTTTGGCCTGCCTTTTCTTTTTCGTCGCGAATTTGTTGAAACGTTGTACGATATTGCCTTTTGGGCGGGGTTCTGCGGATCTCCCCTTTGAACATGACAATACCAACTGAGTCGGTCGTGCTGAATTTTGTCTATGATGGTATTTTTGACATGAAGACTTCCACGGATCTTAGTACCTACTTCTAATTCGATCAAGCTTTGTTACTCCTGCTGTCATTCGAAGCATCTTCATTTCGGCTGCCGTCAATTTGCTCTCATACAGAGCTGGACGAACAACTGCTGTGTAAAGTCTTCCCTTCAGCTTAGGGGGCATTTTTCGATCACAGAAGATAGCGGAGTTTTCTCGCCACTTCATCCACCCTACGCTTACTCGATGATTGATGTCGTCATCACAAGTTGCTTCACTATTGATCATAGATCCCAGATATTTAAACTTTTCACACTTGGGAGGCACATTTCAATTCAAATTAATGTCTGGAATATGCTTGTCTGGATCAGAAAAAGGACAGCACAGGTATTCATTCTTTTTAGCGCTAATACGGTACCCATTTCCTTCCAGAACATCAATCCAAACGTCAAGTGCTCGTTGCAGGGATGTAGGATCCTTGCTTATGATGGCTCCATCGTCAGCAAATAATAATTGTTGTACTTTATTGTCCGTTGCTTTTCCTTCGAGCAAATAATCCAGAACAGCAATAAAGAGCAGTGGACTCAAGACACTTCCCTGATGTACACCTACTGTTATTTGGAATTCTTCAGTGACTCCAGCTGGGCATCTCACTTTGTAACTGCTCCGTCGTACATGTCCATAATTATTCGCATATAGGCTTCAGGAACTCCTCGGTGTCTGAGAGCCACCCATATCAGATCTCGTGGTTGTCGATCGAATGCTTTTTCGAAGTCAACCAACACAATATGCAAATCCTCTAAGGCATCTCGGTGTTTTTCCATAATGATCCTTATACTTTGGATTGCGTCTGTAGTTGACTTACCCGCGACAAGCCCGCATTGGTCATCAGACAGCCTTATTATTTTCCGCAGTCAGCTATCCAAAACCCGCTCAACGATCTTCATAGTGTGGGACATCAACATAATCGAACGATAGTTGTCACAGCTTCTGGTATCTCCCTTCCCCTTATACATTGGAAGAAAAAAACTTTCCCTCCATTGATTAGGCAAACTGTCACCTCTTATAAGTTTGGAGATGAGAATCGTGATTCGTGAGCCATCTTAACCCGATGTCTCCCATATTTTTTCAAAAATCATATGGTACCTCGTCTGGCAGAATCGCTTTGCCTTTTTTGGAGTTCTTAGGGAGGCACTAACTTCTTCGACTGTGACGTCGGATACTTCCGTTAAGTTAGGTGCAGCTGTTGGAAAGTGGCGCCGAGGAAATTCTTCCTTCCAGCGTTTGCAATGTAAGCGCAGAAATATATGTTTGTTACGACATAATATTACAAATCTCCCTCTTGAATCACTCTATTCATTAAAATAAAAAAAAACGCACCAAAATCCGTTGCGTAGTTTTTAATAGGGACATGGGGACAGAGAAAGCGACTTTGTTTTATATTATGTAGTGATGAAGTGATAGTGAGTTTATTAACAACTAAAACATATTTTTGTGGGCATACGATTTAAATTTTTGCTATCAAAATTGAGTAAAATGAATGCAATTAGAATATTACTCGACACCAATCCTTGGAAGTCGAATTTCTGAATTTCAAACTGGAAAATTTTGTATGTTTTGCAATTACTCTGACTACCAAACCAACTATGTATGTAGAATCGAAAGCTGAATCACAGTTCCATTTTAACCCATTAACACCCAAGAGTACTAAAAGTAGAAAAATTTATATTTTTATAGTGTATTTTCCTCTTATTGAGGTAAAATAACACACTTTTGCAAAAACAAATTATAAAAAAAAAATTATGTTGTTAGTAATGGACCCGTACTTTATAAAGTACAACGGGATCATACATACTTTTTTATTTTGAATTGACATGAAAATTTTTGAAACAGTCTTTATGAATACACAAAAGGTTTGTTCGTTGGAGCCCTAGAGTCGACCTTGGGTCGCCACACAGCGTTTTTTGAGAAACCTAAAGTCGCCCTGAATGTAAAATTGAGTTATTTTTGACCTCGAAGATTGACCTAGGTTTTCCCTCAACTCGCCCTAAGTTTTTGCTGTGGCGAGTGTTGAGGGCTGTCAAATAGTACGTGTTTTTTTTTTCATGACAAGATGTGTGGTGATTTGTGATTTAGCGTTTTTTGAGAACTGGAAAACCAAAGTTTTCAAGGGTTGTCAAGAAAACCTGGATCAACCCTGGGGAAAGTTCAACGAACGAACCTAACCATTTCGATCGCAGATGGCACTGACGGGATCTCAACTGATTGGGTAGTTTTTTGGGAAAGTGGTATCCTGCGCTCTCCACAATGCTTCTTTGGACGTTAGCGTAGGTTGTCCTGGGTTCAGAGTATGAAGAATGAGATAGTGAAGCGTTATTGCCCTGGTGAACTCAAGCAGATCACTATTGTTGTTATTTGCTAGCTTGTGGAGCTTCCAGGCATTTCATACAGATGAAGAGAGCATAGAGGTGAAGATGTTCCACCGCCACTTCTTGCGTCGTATTTCAATGGAGTACGTGTTTATAAACTGGTCGTGTAGGTCTACACTGCCCATATAATAATTTTTGACCTGAAGTATGTTTACCTTTTTTGTTGCTGCTTGCTTCACCTTTTCACATGTAACGATGTTATTGTCTTTGGTTCTTTTGCCTTGCATATAACATGATTTAATTTACAATAAGTTGTTTGACTTCAGGGTCAAACAACTTTTCAAAAACTTCGACTTCGTTGAGGCCGAATAAGTCTTAAGCAGTCAAGGATTCTATCTCAATAGTTTTCTGTTCGTTCAAACACATATGTTGATGAAATTGATTTTGTCCATAACGGTGCGGCAGTCAACTTATGCAAAAATTTTTAGTAGGAACAGTTTTAAAATCCATTTAGACTTCTTGAAGCATAATGTATGCATGAACCCAATTTACTTTTTAAAGTAGGTACATACAACTTTGGCATTGCCTAAATCTTTATATAAAAACAAAAATATGAAAAACCTTTAATTTTCGTAAGCTTTATGATTGTTTAGAATAGAAAACTAGAAAATAATTTCAAATATTTTGCTTATTGAAGTTTATAGACCACAAATGTCTTGGAAGGAGACAAAACTAGAAATAATTCCAAATGCATTCTAAGAAAAAACGGTTGGACAATAGTTAAATTCAGATAATATTGTATATTTAGAAAACAAATTCAAACAGATGATTTTTAATTGGAAGCATACTCTTAAATAATGGCCATTTGCTAAAAGCATTTTACTGTACTTTTAAAAGTACAATGGGAGAGAATGGGTTTTAAGTCCTTCTTAAAGTAAATTAGTCGTTCATGAACTGACAGAAGGGCTTCGAAGTTTCAAAGATGCATTGCATGCGTGCATTATCTCATTAACTCGACGTGTCTGAAAAATATAACTTAGCTCAAACGGGCATTCTTAAAATTTTATTAATTCTTCAATTGTCTTCTGAACGCATTAAGGGAAGGAAATAGACTTATCTGCTCTCCTGATGTTAAATTGCTTGTCTCCGCCCAACCCTTGCCGCCTCTCATGCAAAACACCCTGTGTATACAAAAAAGCAGCTGTTATCTTTTAATAATGGCGTGCGTTAGAACTGAAACAAATTTCCTACATTATATTGCAGGAAATGAAGGGCATACCTTCATCGATCTAGTATTAAATGAAAAGATAGACTTTTAAAAGAAATGAAAGTTTGAAGCAAAGTTATATCGAAAAATAAACATCAAAGGAATGCCTTTTTATTTTATTTTTTACTGTTTTTGTTCGTATACCTACACATGATGAATTGTTTTCACGAAAGACAGGTGGATATATACTCAAAAACGTAAATGGGTAAAGCTAGCTTGGTTCCACTGACCTAAGTAGTCAGTATTTAGGTATACAAATTTATATCAATAGGTATTTTATTTACATATTTTTTTTTACATTCGGAGGAATTATTTCGTTCAGATTTGGTATCTATAGGTAATTAAAATTTAAAAAATAGTCTCATATGTTTACTCAATATATTCTAAAGATTTTACATACATTCCTATTAAAAATTTAATTCATTTAATCTTTCATATTTGTACTTCTACTTTCTCTTCTTCTTCTTCTTCGTTCCCGCGTTTATCACAAACGACGATTGTCCTTTGGAACACTGCCAAGGTTTCGCGAAGAGTCATCTGCATAGTCTCCGGCATGGTAAAGAAGAAAAAGATTGCATAAAGAACCTGAACGCCTCCTAAGACCCATGCAAAGTTTAAAATGAATTCAATGGATATCCAATGACAGAAAGCAATTTGAATAATATTTTCAACCATCACGATGACCAAGATGCAGTATGGTTTAACGGATAATGAAAACGCTTCACCCAAATAACACGTACTTGTTGGTGCCATTATGCCTGATGCAATTTGATAAATCGGAAACAAAAACATTGCAGGTGGAACAAATTGTTTGAAATTCAATAAACTATCAGGAACTAAACCACCGAATGCAAAAACGACTACACCGCCAAAAAATAATGAAAGCGCACTCGGTATTTTACGGCCAATGTTATCCATAAAGCAAATGGAAAATATGACTCCGACCAATCTGTAGACAAAGATCCAATCGTTGTTCCTTGAATTCGCTGAGGCAAAGGATAGAGTGAGTGGCACTGAGAAAGACATCGTAACAAAACTACGAAACATAACAATCTTTATCATTGGTAACCAGCTGTTAGAAATGTTCTCGACTATTCCTCTTGATAAGTCTTCGTTTAGAAAGGCTTTGTTCTCATTCAGAAGAGCGTGTATTTCGTTCGTTTCCTCATTTGGGCACTGTAGCTTACGCAATGACTCAATTGCCTCTTCCTCGTTATGTTTTCTCAAAAGAAAAACTGGCGATTCAATTGTGTAGACAAATGTGAAGATAAGTGCCAAAGCACCACAAACAATAGTCAAGGCTCCATGTATTGTTTTCCTTTGCATTCTACTTCCGAAGAAGTATGTACAGAGTATGTTCAACATAGACCCAGATACAAGGCCAAGATGTTCAGCGCTGAGTACATAACCTCTGAGTTTTTGGACAGATTGCTCTGAACCTGCCAAAATTGTAGGTATCAATGTGAAGCCCACGGCAATCCCATCACAATAGCGACCCATCAGCTCCAGATCCAGGTCCAGGGCTGCAATTTGTGTGGCCGCAATTAGGAGGAGTCCACTCATGATTACAAGAATAGACGAAATAATCTGAAATGAGAAAAAAATTTGTGACGTTGATTGATTTTGGGTATGGATTAAAATACTTGCATTGAATATACGCTTTGAAAGCTTATGAGCTACAGACGTTGATAGGCAGGCTCCAACGATGACACCAATAAACCAAGAAGACTGTAGGTGTGTCCCGTATGCGACAGATGTTCCTAAGGCTATACTCGATGAAAGACCCATGCCACCCGATACAAAAATCATAGTCGCTGTAAAAATAAGGCGAAAGGTTCAATATAAGTTTAAAAATATATAAAAAAAATTGATTACTTAAATTTTTATTATACCTTCTACATTTTCGATTAATAAATTTTCATTTTTTTAGCTCGCCTGATCCGAAAGATCTCCGACCGATTAGTCTATCAGCATTCTATCTTAAAACGCATGCACTTGATTCCGAGAAAGAAATGTAAAAGCTTTTATTTCTAATTTGATCGAAACATAGAATGTATATGCATTCGATCTAAGGTCTCTCTTAAGCAACGGAATAATGACACGATTTTTAGACAGTTGCTTTTACTTTAGCTTACCGTATATTGTATTTTTAATTTTAATCCAACAAACAACAGATTAGGAGTTAAAAAGCTTCAGTTCTTATCTGAAACTTATGTAATTTTTCAGTCAGTGTAAATGAAGTAAATTTAATTTAGTTCAAATAAATTGAGTTAGAGTTATTTTAGCGAACCTTATCTCTTCAGCTCAACATGCCTATTGGAAGGGAAAATTGAAACAAACGGCCTTACGAATCCTGAAAAGTAATATCGAACATTCCCTCTATCACAAAGAATACACTCAAGCCGCATTTATGGCGATTTTCTTCCCAAATCACCTACTGGCTCCACATTGCGGTCAACAGAGCGTTACTTACTTACGGAGTAGTAATATAGTGAATCTCTCTAGCAAAATCTAACGATTAGCCTGCATGGGCATAAGCCGATCTCCGATCAATACCCTCAAGTGTAGGATCTCTTAGTCTTACGCCAATAAATATCATTAGCATTCGTATCGGAGCTACCTCCCACTCCACCAATAACAACATTGGTCAGTCTACAATCCTGAACTCGTTCGGTTCAACCGCAAACCATGAAACCACACCAACTATTGACCTTTGAAAACAACTTCCAAGTCTCTATTCCAACGAGATCAATTCGAGATGACAGCGGAATTTGAGTCTTCATCGCCGTTAAAGAATTGATCTTTATAGATCCTCAGTAGCGACTGTGACTCTATTACTATATTTCCCTGCTGGTCTTAACAGGCTTCAGTTGGGAGCTTGCCATTCTTTCAGGATCTCTTTACCTTTTAGTAAAACTTTCGAATGTCGTTCCTGTCATGGCATTTCTCAATTCCTCATACGAGCGCTTCTCATACTGCTTTTTCTTTTTGAGAATTCAATTCTTTTCTTCTTGTAAATCTCGTTATACTGATCGTAAGCAGCCCTTCGTCGCTTTTCCATCAGCATTTGTCGTGCTTTTTGGCTGCATTTGCCTGCCTGCATTCATCATCGAACCACAAGTTTCGTTTTGGGGACCGAGTCAAACCCAGAACCTCAAAGGCAGCGGATCTGATGGCTTCTTGTCATTACTGCATGGGCGTAACCAGGGGGGGTTAAATGGGCATAATTTATGAATTTTTTGTGACTCAACAAAACGATCAATCGAAAATTTGTGAAAAAGCTTTTATAATTTAGGTTTTAATATACAAATACAAATTTTTTCGTGTCAATTAAATTGAAAATGGTGGCTTTTCAGCATTTCTTCGGAGGCGCCTCATTTTTTAGACGGGGATATGATCGAAGATGTAACCTCCTTAATTTTGGTCCTGGGACCAAATCCCGAATATATAACAACAGCAAGAGACGTACGTATGATTTTTTCGATATTTTGTTTTTCACGAAATGGTGCACGTTTGAACAAAACATTAAAATTTTCACAAACTCACTTTTTTGTTGATTAAAGAAAGCTATGCAATATAAAAAAAAACTTACGTACGTCTTCGGAGAAAGGTATTTCGCATGTACTGTCAAAATTTCATATAGATCGGTGAAGATTTGCGCGAGTTATGTCTTCGGCCAGTTCAAAAAAAGTGATTTCGAGACAATAACTATAAAATCATATGGCATACCTGTGGGGCGGGCGCTACCGCAGAATGGAAAGTTTGGGCATTTGGACATTTTTGCCGGCATCCATCCTTTGGTATGTTATTTTTAAGCCCCTAAAGTACCTTTTAAGATAAAAAAAATTGGGTTTCTTCAAAATTCTACACCAGCTTCCACTCTTAAGAGAATTTTTTCCATTGTGGGTCACATAAGACTATTTCTGAGATCTGCTTTGTTTAAAGAATATTAAAACCAGAGTGTATCTTATAATGAGTGGGTACTTGTACGGTGCGTAAGCATATATTCGTAAAGAATGTGCTTTAGCTCTGTATGTGCACACTCTCTTAACGCTGTACTGAAGAAGGCCAACTTCGCTTTCCACCGACTTTACCGTTTGATGAGAAGAAAAACAGGACTAAGTCAGTCAACGAAACTTCTGATGTACAAACAACCCCCTACGACCTCCTCATGCAGAGGGACGCCAGCGACAACCGGGACAGAACATCTCGAGATCACCCAAGTCAACCGACTTATAATTAAGATTTTTCTTTTCTTTTCAGCCATATAATATAAAGTTATAATTTCAATTCTAGACAATGTATTTGGCCCCCTATGTGCCAACATTCTTACATTATCATTTTTAAATTCTAAAATTATCTAGTATAAGTATCAATTGTATATATATAACGTTCAATAAAATAATTATTATTATTACTCTCAACCGTGCTATTGCTGACTCGTGCTCACAAGCAGATGTGCGAAATTGCGTTGGGTTGGCTTCTACTTTAGACATTCTGCTCAACGCACTGCTGTTTTGAATGGTGAAATTCGGAACATTTAACGGCTGGAAATCAAAAAACCCTGCTGGCAATGTGTGAAACACGAAGGGTTCACAAGCATGAAGCCGTTATGAGATTTAAGGAAATTTATCCAGCTTGTTAGAAAAAAATGCATTAAAATTCAAGCTTAGTTTAAATCAACTTTATTGCCACTTGTGGGGCTTAAATTTTGTATAAAAATTATATTCTTTGTACAAAAATGAAAAAACTACTGCAGCCTCGTGTCGTGCTCGTGTCAGCTCTTGTCAGATTTCAGAAAAAGTGATGAGATAGCGAAAAGCGGAAATGCTACCTTTTCAATATGGCTGCCCCCTTTTAGGTGTGTAAATATGGCGATTTTCACTTAAATATGGCTGCCCCCTTGTAGGTGTAAATATAGCGATTTTCAATATGGCTGCCCCCTTTTAGATATGCAAAAAATGGCGATCTGTCAAATATCTGTAGTGTTCAGGCAGAGGAACTATTTCTATTTCTACTTTAGGTTTTGTTACACAGCTATTGTCAATGCACTCGAAGGACTCCAAATAAGCCACAATAAAGAAAGTGTGCTTAACACACTTCGATCTTCGAATAATTTAATGTGCCTAGTGATTCTTCAAAAAGTCATGAGCTTTACATTTTCGCTTTCAAAACAACTGCAAGCAGTTAACACCGATAACAGCATTCAGTCACGTGAATAAAGTGCAGAAATTTGGCACAATGACGCTTTGGTAAAGCGACTTTGGGCCGAACATTAGCGTTTGGTACAGTGTCGCTTTTGTAGAGCGCCATTAGGCCAATTTGGTACCCTGACGCTTTTTTACATGTTTCAATATAAAGAAACAAATGAAGATACACTTGCTCAGATTTGTGAGTCATAAGAACTATGTACATACAAATGGATAAGTCTATGAAAATACAGATCTCTTATTAATGTAAAAGTAAATATCTGACTAAATCATAAACTAAAGACTTGATTAAGAAACTCAAAGATCATTTGAAACAATCGAATATTTTGTTTTTGAGCATAAGATACACTTCCCATGAGTTGACCTTGTCGTGGTGCTTAAGGACATTTTCTCCAGCAATCCAGCTGCAGACCCTGACCAACCAACATAACTCAAACAAAACCTCTGAAAATAATGGAAAAAGTCAATAAAAGAAATAAAAAACGAACGGGGATATACGTTCAAAAGTCGGCAGGTGTCGCGACTGCCGGCGATGGCTTGGCCTCGAAAGAGGATAAGTCGCCAGTGACAAATACAACAACAACAAATAGCGATTAGCAGAAGGGCTGGGGAGCCGACTGCAGTTCGAGGAAGGCCTCACAAGCCAACCAAGAAATGTGGAGAGCCCTCTGGTTCGAACGCCCCTCCTAAGGAGGACGCCCATACTAGTGGAAGGGTTGCAGTGACTCTCTGTAACACTTCCACTTCAACTGCCCGTATTGAAGGGACCGCGGAGAAGACTATTGCAGCAAGTAGAGGGGCCGAGACTTTCGGTTCTAACGCGAACTATGATACGTTGACGAAGGGGCTACCCTCATCTAAAACACTGCTCCAACCTCCCACCTCATCCCGTCGAAGGACTCAAGGTCGACCAACCCGGACGGTACGGATGCCGAGACTATCGGCTCCGTGGCTGAAAGGGGAGGACCTCCTTCGAGATCCGAAAACAAAGTTGTAGGTGAAACTGTGACTTACAGTGGAACAAACAACGAAAGGGTGTCCAATCTCCCTAACCCCAAGTTGGAAGTGAAACTGTGACTTACAATGAAGCAGAAAACGAAAGGGTTTCCAATCTCCCTATTCCCCAAGTTGATAGGAAAACTGTGTCTAACAGTGGAACGGACAACGAAGGGGATCCCAACCTCCCTACCTTTCCAAACCATAAAGAGAGGCGGAATGCGGAGAAAATTGCGAAGGTGTTAGGTGCGGTACCTAAACCTAAGCTTGATTCAACGCAATCTGCCAAGCTTGAATGGGCAATGAAAATCATTGCCATAAATGAGAAAAACGGCTCAGACTCAACGTCTAAGCGCCAACGTTCGTTCGTGGAGTCAACGCCGAACGCCAAAAGGCCTAAGGTGCAAAAACCAAGCACCCTCAGCTCCAAAAAAGACATGTCGTACAGTGACGCACTGAAGACAAACCCATTTTCGCTGTCATTGACAGGAGTAACGCGGATGGTGCGATCTCTTTCGATCAATGGGCGATCATCATGAGCAAGTTCCAGGCCTCCTACTGGACTCTTATGTTATGATGTAAAACCCAGGGGAACCTGCCATCTTTGAGGACGCAGGATGGTATCAGGGGCGCGTCAGGTTAATCGCGTTTGATGGAGAGAGGTCGCGCGATCTGTATAAGCTTGCGATAAGCAGGTTAGAAGGACTCTGGCCTGGTGCTAAGCTTGAAGTCGTGTCAAGGGAGGATATCCCTTGCAGGCCTAGGGCTCGCGCTAGACTACCAGCGGAACTCTCCTGCAAGGAAAATATCATGAAAATGATACAATTTGGCAATCCAACCCTGCAAGGGGAGTATGGGTTTGTGTTCTGAAAACTAAAAATTCGAGTGAATTTTTAATTTTCAGAACACAAACCCATACTTTCCTTGCCAAATTTTTTCCCGCTTCGCTTTTAGCTTCATTTTCTGTACTTAAGGCGGCGGCTGCTGCATATTTTTTTTTTTTAAGTTCATCACTTGAACTAAGTAGGAACACATCTTTTATACACACAGGCGAATTCCTTACTATTACACCGAAAGAAAAACCTTGGTAAAATCAAACAGGAAACTTGTTTGTTTTTGTGTCAAGCAGGAACATACTTAAATTAAACAAGCTGGCATTGTCATTTTATTTATTTAAATGCTACAATTTTTATTGCTCAAATCAACAACGTCATTTTCAATTTCATTGTTAACCAACAACGGTTGTGATACTAGAATCATACATGTCCATGATACTTTAACAACGTTTGTGTTTCGTCAACAATTCTGAATTGTTGGTAAAATATGAACATTGTTGATCAAGTATGTTCGTGAGAATTCAGCCACGTTTTTATTTGCTCAACAGTTTTAATGCAAAATTTCTATGATAAATGCCTGAATTGAAGTTTGACGTCAAACTTCAATTCAGGCATTTATCATAGAAATTTTGCATTAAAACTGTTGAGCAAATAAAAACGTGGCTGAATTCTCACGAACATACTTGATCAACTATAAAGAATAATTAATTATCCCTTAAGATAAAATGTTCACGAAACTTATCATATTGAATTGAAGTTCCATTATGCGACTTCACGTTTTCTGTGGGCTTAAGTATGAAAAATATTGAAATTCAAAATGTTACTGATACTTTAACTATTCTTTATTGATTAAAGAAGTATGAACATTGTTGATCAAACATATTGGTGATAGTTCAACAGTGAATTTGGTATTTCAATCACAAACGTGATGGTTTTTGTACATTTTTTGTACATTTCAGCCTTAATTGTTAGTTAAATATTTTTGTTGTTGATGAAGTATGAAATCAACAATCACGTTGTTGGTTAAAAATTATAACATATTCAAATCAACTACGAACATACTTAATTTAAACATTTTTATGATACTTACCTGAAAAAAAAATTGATCACGGCAGCATACTTGATTTGAACATGCGTTCTTATTTGAATTCATCACGAAACTTGGTTAATTTCACAAATTTAGATGAATTGTTGATTAACAATGAAACATGTTTAAATCAACCAAAGTTTTTTCTTTCGGTGTACTTTATCTTGTGCTCAAAAACAAAGCATTTGAATACATCAGACCTTCACACTATGAATATAAGCGTGGGAGTTTCTTAGATGTCATTAAACCAATAATCCCTTTAGTCATGTCGCAAAGGACTGTAAACACAGATGAGCAAGATGATGCAAATTTCTACATTTGGCGCAATGTCACTAGCTAATTTAATTATACCAAACCCAAATGTTTGGCCCAATGTCACTTTCAAAAGCGTCATTGTGCCAAAGGAGGTGGTGCATACTTCTATGGAGCCTGGGCCCAGGGCGTACACCTATGAGACTAGTACCAAATGAAAGCTTACGTTCAGCCCAATCAGCCTGCCAAATATTTTTGAATTCGGTCTTGGTGATTTTGAGATAATTAGACTTGAAGTTGAGCGCCGGAAATGGGAAAAATCTGACATTTCTGCAAATAATTCCGAATATCTCCAAAAGCATAGCACGTAGGACAATGATTTTGGTATCATATGAAAGATCATAAAAATATCTTTCATTTCATTCAAAATACAGTTTTCAAAATTCCTTATATTTCGAAAAAACAGACCTAAAAGTTGTTTAAAAAAAAACATTTTCGCTGACGTTTGACAGCCAATATCTCGAAAAAATCAGTGATGACCTATAATTTTTTTTGCACCACTTTAATCCTTAATTGGTAAGCTTTAATTTGATATACAATTACGCTATCATACATAAAGCATATCACGTACATTATACACAATTCCTAAAAAAAATTAAACAAAAAATATGTTCCACAGGAAATGCATTTTTTCATTTAATTCTTCGCAGTTTCTACTTTGTTTTTAACTAAACATAAAACCAAAATACATTTTAATGCTGCAAATGAGAAAAAAAATGACTAATCTTCGTTTAGATCTATCAAAATACCATCCAAAAACAAATCTAAAAAAACTGGTTGCTAGGTACCAAGCTTAAACATACACGTCCGCGACCGTTAGGCCTAATTCATTGATAACTGATTGTTGGCTTGTGAGTAAATTATGTAATGACACAAAAACAAGTAATTCACAATTTCGCGGTCTTCAGGTGTGTATTGAGAAAAATTGTAGCAGCGCTCCAGATTTAAGAAAAAAGTGTTTTGAGTTCAAAAGTGTGAAAATGAGTAATGCTAATAATTGTGCAAATTGTAGAGTTCGCTTGAATAACTTGATTCAATATCGAAGTATTCAAAGCCATGAAATGCGGTTAGTTTTAGCCTCCTGGATAAAACCAGATGAAGTGAGTTGCAGTGTTTATTTTTGTTTTCTTTTTTAAATATCTTATTTAAATTAAAGATATCTGAGTCAGATTTGGTATGCTTGAATTGTTATCGAATTATTGAAAGGATCACATCAACAAATCACCCTAATTCCAATCGCGAGTATGGACATTTAAGAATTTGCCTTTGCTGTGGATCTTCGTTAAGATCTCGCAGAAGCCGCAACGTACCTCTTAACTGTCGTCAGCGGGCTATCTTGAATCAACTGTTACCAATTAAATGAAAATGATCGTCCATCTATAGTCATTTGCGATGGAGCATATGTGTACCTTCAAAAAAGTTCAAACTACGGCTTCCAGAAACAATCATACAGCCTACATAAGTATCAAAATCTGGTTAAGCCTTTTGTGATCACATGCTGTGATGGGTATATCCTGGACGTTATAGGACCTTATGCTGCAACTTTATCTGATGCTAACATAATGAAACATCTTTTCAGAGACGATTATGGAACGTTCAGGCAATACTTTAGACAAAACGATGTTTTTATTTTGGACAGAGGATTCAGAGACGCAATCCCACATCTTGAATCTCAAGGATATAAGACTTACATGCCTGAATCCGTTGCTGAAGGTAACTTTCAACTTACCACAGAGCTAATAGATCCAGGTGTGTAACTATGGTCAGATGGGTCGTTGAAGTCGTGAACGGACGATTTAAAAGGGATTTTAAACTATTTCGGCAAGATTTTTTTAATCTAGCTGCTGGTCATTTGATGGACGACTTCAAAGTTGCAGCTGCAATTCTTAATAAGTTTCATCCAACCATTGAAGATAGTGCTGATGCGAACGTTCTGCTAGAACTGGCTTTAAATCGTTTTAATACCTAGCAACCAGTTTTTTTAGATTTGTTTTTGGATGGTATTTTGATAGATCTAAACGAAGATTAGTCATTTTTTTTCTCATTTGCAGCATTAAAATGTATTTTGGTTTTATGTTTAGTTAAAAACAAAGTAGAAACTGCGAAGAATTAAATGAAAAAATGCATTTGCTGTGGAACATATTTTTTGTTTAATTTTTTTTAGGAATTGTGTATAATGTACGTGATATGCTTTATGTATGATAGCGTAATTGTATATCAAATTAAAGCTTACCAATTAAGGATTAAAGTGGTGCAAAAAAAATTATAGGTCATCACTGATTTTTTCGAGATATTGGCTGTCAAACGTCAACGAAAATGTTTTTTTTTAAACAACTTTTAGGTCTGTTTTTTCGAAATATAAGGAATTTTGAAAACTGTATTTTGAATGAAATGAAAGATATTTTTATGATCTTTCATATGATACCAAAATCATTGTCCTACGTGCTATGCTTTTCGAGATATTCGGAATTATTTGCAGAAATGTCAGATTTTTCCCATTTCCGGCGCTCAACTTCAAGTCTAATTATCTCAAAATCACCAAGACCGAATTCAAAAATATTTGGCAGGCTGATTGGGCTGAACGTAATCTTTCATTTGGTACTAGTACCAAGTATGCACCACCTCCTTCCTACATTTGGCATAATGTCGCTTGGTACAATGTCACGGCACCTTTCTAGAGCACACAGTTAATCAATTAACCGAGAGGCTTGCGAAACACCGTAAAGTAGTATTGCCATCATCTGGTGTGAAACCTTCAATTTTTGCCGTCAGTTCTAAAATTGAAGACGCAATTTTTATGTATCCGGCAGGGCAGTGCTACCCGAAAGAAGTACATCCGTCGTCGAAGCAGAGCTTGAAGTGTGGAAAGCGGCTGAGGCTATCTCCTCCCCTAGTCCAAAGTCTGCTGTGGAATGCTTGGATAAGTGTGATAAAAAATTATATTCAAATATTTACACGTCGCTACAGATATTGGCTACAATACCTGTTTCCACTGCTACACCAGAAAGGACTTTTTCAAGCCTTCGAAGACTTAAAAACTACTTGCAGAACACAACGAGTGAGAACAGACTGAACGGCTTGGCTCTTATGAATATTCACTATGGGATAGATATTGACGTAGATGAAGTAGTGGATATATTTAAAAACAAAAACAGAAGATTGATCGTAAATGTCCTCAAGTTAATTTTAATAATGTTCCAATTAACCTAGAAAAAGTCCTTCACAATATTTCATCTTTGAACGATGATTACTCTGCTGGCCCTGATGGCATCCCTACAATAATTTTAAAAAGGTGTAAGTCCCAAATTGCATTTCCCCTTCATTACTTGTTTTCATTATCGTTAGATTCTGGTCGATTCCCTTTACTGTGGAAAAGATCTTTTATTACACCTGTATTTAAAAAAGGTATTAAATCAGATATCCTTAATTACAGACCCATATCTAAGCTTTCGTGTATCCCCAAATTATTTGAACAGCTTGTTTGTGAAAGCTTAACTTTCAATATTAAAAATATAATTTGCAAACAGCAGCATGGTTTTGTACAGAAAAGATCAACAGTAACGAACCTTGTATACTTCCTTCATAAATGTTCAAACGCGCTTGAAAACGGGCAAGAGTTAGATTGTATATATACTGACTTTTCAAAGGCTTTCGATAAACTATCTCACGATATTATATTGTTTAAACTAAATGCATATGGATTCTCTTCGACCTTCGTCGATTGGATCAGGTCGTACCTAACTGATAGGTCATATGTGGTAAAATTTAGAAGCATTCTTTCAGACTACTTTAAGGCGCATTCAGGAGTACCACAAGGTAGTCACCTTGGCCCTATCCTCTTTATTCTAGCCATTAATGATGTTACTTTTAGCTTGTTATCGAGTGAAATTTTGATCTTCGCGGATGATATGAAAATTTTCAAGAAAATAGACTGCGCAGCCGATCGTCTTATTTTACAATCTGATGTTGAAAATTTTGCCACATGGTGCGATAAAAATGGATTGATTCTCAATCCAAGCAAATGTCAAAGTATAACTTTTTCGAAGAAACGTACACCGGCTTTGCATAATTAACCGATTTCTCATCAAATATTATGCAAGTTGTCCAGTATTAAGGACCTCGGTGTTTACTTTAGTTCCAATTTAGAATTTACATCGCATATCAATTACATTGTTAGTAAAGGAAACTCAATGCTAGGCTTTATTAAAAGATGGGCTAAGGAGTTTACGGACCCCTACGTCACTCTTTCGCTGTATAACTGTCATGTTCGACCCCATCTAGAATATGCTTCTCAAGTATGGTCTCCTTATTATTCAGTCCACAATTCAAGAATAGAAAGTATACAGCGAAGATTTATTAGATTTGCTCTCAAGGGACTTCCTTGGACTGATCCTTATGACCTTCCACCGTATGAGCATCGTATTCAACTTTTGCATATGCAACTGCTTTCGCATCGGCGAATAAATAATGATTTAGTCTTTATTCACCAGCTCGTAACAGGACAAATTGATGCTCCTGACTTGCTCGCATGCATAAGTTTTAACTCATACCAACTGCGCAACTTGGAGTTACTTCACTGTCCTTATCATAGAACTAATTATGGATTGAATGAGCCTATTACTCGCATGATAAAAGTTTTAAACCTAAACTCAAATTTAATAGATTTCCATACTAGTAAAACTACGTTAAAGTCCTTAATTCGAACCAGAGCTCCACTCTCTTGACTATGTTTTTTTCATGTTTCTTATATCTTTATAATTGTCATATTTAATAATTAATTTTACGTTTATATGTAGCTATCTAATTTGTTTTTGTATATGTTTATCAATAATTTTGTAATATTTTTTAGCTCTGTTGTCTTGAGTGTGTTAGACTTAATTTTTGCTTACTATTTACTAAAAATAAATGATAACAGTGATACATATTTCTGAGTACTTAGTTTAGTTTAGTTTAGTTTAGTTTAGTTTATTCATTAAACAGAGTAAATCTCTTACAGACTACTATAATTATAAATAAATGTATATAAATAAAATAAAATAACAAAAGATAAATAACAAAAAAATTTATGTGACAGGTCGCAATAGTAAAGCGGACAGTAAGTTCTTTTTGAAAACATCCCTTGAATTACTAGAGAAAATATCTATGACTTCTATTACAGAATTTGTTTCTTTTATACAACGTGCAAACGGTTTGTTTCTACAATAATTACGTGTCGAAAAATTCTCATAAAAATGAAAATTAGCACGAAGTATTCTTTGCGGAGAGTAAAAATTGATTTGTTGTAATAAAAGAGAACAGTTTATTCTATTGCTAATTACATCTTTTATAAACATTATTGCAAAATACTTTCTTCTTAGCTCAAGCGTTTGAATATCTATTAGCAAGCATCTAGAAACGTATGATGGTACTTCGATATTCCAATTAAGTTTATGGAAAGCGAACCTTGTGAAACTCTTTTGAACCCTTTCTATTCTTAACGAGTGTACATTATAATAAGGATTCCAAACTGTACTACAATATTCCAGCACTGACCTTACAAGAGTTATATATAATGTTTTAAGGGTATATGGATCTGAAAAATCCTTAGAGTTCCTCCTTATAAACCCTAACATCCCATTGGCTTTATTTACTATATAATCTATATGGTTTGTAAACGTAAGTTTTTCATCCAGCATAACTCCTAAATCTTTTTTGGCAGTGACTCTTTCTAAAGTTATGTTATTGATACTATAATCAAAAATAATAGGAGATTTCGTCCTATAGCACGTGAAACTCTGACATTTAGCAACATTAAGAAACAATTGGTTATAATCACACCATTCAGCCAAATTTTGAATATCTTTTTGAAGAAGGAGACAGTCTGAGGAAGATCGTATGACTCGGAAGATTTTCACATCGTCGGCATACATCAGGTTACTCGAAAAGTTAAAACAATCTGGAATATCATTAATAAAAAGGATAAATAGCAAGGGACCAATATGACTTCCTTGGGGTACTCCAGAGGTCACATTTATCATTCTTGACCTGTGATTACTTAGTTTAACGTATTGAATTCTTTTATCTAAGTAGGAAGAAATCCATTTTATAAAGCTTGAATGAAAGCCTAGTTTAGAAAGTTTGAAAATTAATATACTGTGGTTGACTCTGTCGATCCTGACTTGTGAATAGGAGTTATGAAAGAAATTTTCCAGCAATCCAAAAACTGGCCACTTTTAAGGGATTTGTTGAAAATCAAACAAAGCGGCAAGGCCAAAGAAATCGAACAATTTTTTAATGCGATAGGGGCGATATTATCAGGCCCAGCACTTTTGTTTATATCAAGGCCATTTAAGGCTTCCAAAACTTCGGAAACACTTAATTCGATGCTACCAACATCAATAACATTAGAAGGGAAGAAAGCAGGAGGTTCACAGGAAGAAGAGGGCAGATAGACAGAACTAAAATAATCGGCGAAAAAATTACATCTGACATTTACATCACTAGACAAGTTATCAAAATATTTCATACAGCTTGGAAGTCCTATAGATTTACGTTTGGTGTTTATAAATTTCCAGAAATGTTTACAGTCTGTTTTAATTCTAGACTCTACGGAGACTATATAATCGTTAAACAGGAAGCTATTGAGGCAGTCAAATTCCAGGTGACACCGAGTATAATTATGTTTAAGAACATGATTATCTCTGCTATGCTTGTAAGCTTTGTAAGCTTTGTTTTTCCTGTTTTTAAGATTTAATAATCTTCTGTTGAACCAGGGTGGATTGGAATTTGATTTACGAATTTTTTTAGGAATATTCAATTCAAAAGTTTCATCAAGGCACATAACGAATTTTTCAAACGCGTGACTAAGACTTAAATTATTTAAAATTTGATCCCATGGAATAGCAGATAGATAGTTATTAATTGCTTCAAAGTTTGCACGTTTATAGTCAAAATAAAATTCTGGTACATCAATGACATCACTAATATAAGTTAAGAATTTACACTCTACAGTAAGGCATATGTGATGAATTTTGTTTTCTATAACTGGGAAATCAGTCTTTTCTACTTGAGCTTCCAAATCTTTATCCACAAAAATTAAGTCTAATATACGATTCAGGCTGTTATAAAAACTGTTTAACTGTATAAGACTAAACTGACTAAAGAAATCCACAACTAACGCTTCTATGTCAGAATTAACATTGAATGGTACTAAAATCTTATCGTCTTGATCTGTTTCCCATCTTATTTCACCAAGATTAAAATCTCCTAAGATCATTACATGGTCAGAAGTAGTTAGATTATTTAGAAATGATTGACAATTTAACAAATGCAAATTATACAAATCTAATGAGCTACCTGGTCGAATATAGCTACCGCTAATGTACAGATTTAGGTATCTATTCAGTTTTATTTTTATTATTAGCTGGTCAACATCGAAGGAAGATGGATTACTGTCAGAAACAAGTTCGATTTGACTACAAACGAAATTTTTTCTGACTGCAATTATAACACCTCCTCCTAGATCAAAACCAGTTGTAACTGAACATTGATCTTTTCGAAAAACAACAAATTGATTACAATTAAATATTTCAGAACTAAGATGATTTTCATTAAGCCAAGTTTCAGTGAGCACTATTATAGGATAATCTTGAGATGCGAAGTATACATACAGTTTACTCAATCTAGTTCGAATTCCTCCGACATTTTGGTAATAGATGGAGAGATTATTAGAGTTGAAAGCACATGATCCTATTCCAGCAGGAACGATTATTGGTGAGTCAACAATTTCTGGTACGCCAACATCAATAGTTGCGGCAGGAGTTGGGTTTCCAACGGTGGATATGGCATCAGGTATATTGCAGGAATCAATTTGGATATCAGTTTCAGTGATAACTATGTAGTTGACGGGAGTGCATAGCTGGTATCGTTTTTTGGAGTGTAGATAAAGTCTCGAACTACTACTCCCATAGGCCAAACAGAGGGATTGAGAGCATGATGAAAGGCATTTTCCGGAATAGCAATTTTGAAATTAACGAAAGATAGCTTACTTGAGTCCTCGTCTTTTTTTAAAAGCTTCTTACATTTAATTAAGGTTTGTGGGATTTGAAGCTTATCTGAGACGTATGCTGTTATTGATTCTTCTGAAGTATTATTGGCAAATCTAGACAAATGTAACCACTTTGATTTCGTATTAGGTACAACTTTCAGTAGCGTGTGAGAAGAGTCATTTCCTACGACTTTTAGACCACTGTTTGTCGAATATCTATTTGCGCTGTTAATAACTCCAATTGTATCAGAGCAAGAGGGCTGTGGCGTATCGAGATCCATGGCAGATGTTAATGTCGTAGGTTTGACTAACGGGTTAGAGCTTACCTCATCCATAGTGGAATCTATTGGAAGATCCAAAGCAACGCTAGTGGCCAGTCGACTTGTATTTGATTCAGTTGCGAAAGTTGGCCTAGACCCTGAACGTAGTATTCTCTGCACAGTAGATCCTGAATGTTGTTTGTGATGATGTAACTTCCTTTGTGGGGTTGTTTATTCTGTTGTTGTTGTTGTTGTTGCGGTGACTGTTGTTGTTGTTGAAGTTGTTGTTGCTGTTGATGATGCGGTTGTGCTTGTTGTAGTTGCTGCTGCGGCAATTGTTGTTGATGTTGCTTCGGCAATTGTTGTTGTTGTTGTTGTTGCTGTTGCTGTTGTTGTTTTTGTTGTTGTTGCTGTTGCTGCTGTTGTTGTTGTTGTTGTGGTGGTGACTGTTGTTGTTGTTGAAGTTGTTGTTGCTGTTGATGTTGCGGTTGTGCTTGTTGTAGTTGCTGCTGCGGCAATTGTTGTTGTTGTTGCTGTTGTTGTTGTTGCTTCGGCAATTGTTGTTGTTGTTGTTGTTGTTGTTGTTGTTGTTGTTGTTGTTGTTGTTGTTGTTGTTGTTGTTGTTGTTGTTGTTGTTGTTGTTGTTGTTGTTGTTGTTGTTGTTGTTGTTGTTGTTGTTGTTGTTGTTGTTGTTGTTGTTGTTGTTGTTGTTGTTGTTGTTGTTGTTGTTGTTGTTGTTGTTGTTGTTGTTGTTGTTGTTGTTGTTGTTGTTGTTGTTGTTGTTGTTGTTGTTGTTGTTGTTGTTGTTGTTGTTGTTGTTGTTGTTGTTGTTGTTGTTGTTGTTGTTGTTGTTGTTGTTGTTGTTGTTGTTGTTGTTGTTGTTGTTGTTGTTGTTGTTGTTGTTGTTGTTGTTGTTGTTGTTGTTGTTGTTGTTGTTGTTGTTGTTGTTGTTGTTGTTGTTGTTGTTGTTGTTGTTGTTGTTGTTGTTGTTGTTGTTGTTGTTGTTGTTGTTGTTGTTGTTGTTGTTGTTGTTGTTGTTGTTGTTGTTGTTGTTGTTGTTGTTGTTGTTGTTGTTGTTGTTGTTGTTGTTGTTGTTGTTGTTGTTGTTGTTGTTGTTGTTGTTGTTGTTGTTGTTGTTGTTGTTGTTGTTGTTGTTGTTGTTGTTGTTGTTGTTGTTGTTGTTGTTGTTGTTGTTGTTGTTGTTGTTGTTGTTGTTGTTGTTGTTGTTGTTGTTGTTGTTGTTGTTGTTGTTGTTGTTGTTGTTGTTGTTGTTGTTGTTGTTGTTGTTGTTGTTGTTGTTGTTGTTGTTGTTGTTGTTGTTGTTGTTGTTGTTGTTGTTGTTGTTGTTGTTGTTGTTGTTGTTGTTGTTGTTGTTGTTGTTGTTGTTGTTGTTGTTGTTGTTGTTGTTGTTGTTGTTGTTGTTGTTGTTGTTGTTGTTGTTGTTGTTGTTGTTGTTGTTGTTGTTGTTGTTGTTGTTGTTGTTGTTGTTGTTGTTGTTGTTGTTGTTGTTGTTGTTGTTGTTGTTGTTGTTGTTGTTGTTGTTGTTGTTGTTGTTGTTGTTGTTGTTGTTGTTGTTGTTGTTGTTGTTGTTGTTGTTGTTGTTGTTGTTGTTGTTGTTGTTGTTGTTGTTGTTGTTGTTGTTGTTGTTGTTGTTGTTGTTGTTGTTGTTGTTGTTGTTGTTGTTGTTGTTGTTGTTGTTGTTGTTGTTGTTGTTGTTGTTGTTGTTGTTGTTGTTGTTGTTGTTGTTGTTGTTGTTGTTGTTGTTGTTGTTGTTGTTGTTGTTGTTGTTGTTGTTGTTGTTGTTGTTGTTGTTGTTGTTGTTGTTGTTGTTGTTGTTGTTGTTGTTGTTGTTGTTGTTGTTGTTGTTGTTGTTGTTGTTGTTGTTGTTGGAGTTGATGTTGCTGTGATTGTTTGTGGGGTGGCTGGGGTGACGGAGTTAGGAAGATTAGCGGATGTTGAGATGTGATTTTTGGGGTCAAATCATCTTGTTCATTGTTCTTAGACGCAATTGACATTACGTTGTTGCAAGTGATATCAAAGTCAAAAATCGATTTCAGATCCGTAAAAATTGAATTTGCAGTAGTAAATAGCTTCTTTAACTTCATAATTTTCCAGTGTATTTTGTCAACAGAAATTTTATCATGTTCCTTACAATAATAATGAAAGCCAGGAACAGAAGTAAACTTGTCAGCGTCTTTACCTTTCAAACCAACGCATTTTGCATGAACTTGCTGAAGGCAGACGTCGCAAGACAACGAAATATCATCTGTGCATTTTTTGCAAATTAAACAGCTTAGTTCATCCATTATCACAATGCGTTTTACGTGAGCTACACAAACAGAGTTTATTTTATCAAAATGCACTAAGAGGCAAGTTCCAAAAACACGTTTAATGTTTAGTCTAATGTCACTTTTAACTAATGGTATGAAAAATACACTAGTTGCAATAAATGTATTTCGCAATTCACACACTAGCACAGTATAATCTGGAGAAACAGATGATTAAATTCGATGTCAGCAGTTATAAAAACGATCTAAAGATATTATTGAAGTTTGTTAAATGACTTTAAACTATTGAAAATTGAAAGAATTTGGGAGCGCAAAAAATAAACACTTGATAACAAGGCAGGGTTACCAGCAGGGTGAAAAAACTCTTGAAGAGAAGATACATTGTTTCACAAGCTTGAAATAAGCTGTTCTGATAGAAAAAAAAAATATATATATATATAATGCATATGTTATCAAATGAACCTTCTTTTTTTCATATAATATAAACGTTATTTATTTCATCCACTTCCCGCTTGAAAAAAATCTCCAAAAAGATTCTGAGTAATAACACGCGAAAATGAAATTGATTGATACATCCATACATACATATTACATATGTACGTAAATCCATATTATTTAATTTAAACAAACCACGTTGTTGAACTGCACTAGGCGGCTTATAATAACTTATGTCTATATTTTATTATTTGTGTATTTCATGTTTTCACACTTAAGTCTTGTGACTTGTGTCTTGTGTATGTAACCTAGCTTAAGGAAAACCCAGCTTATCAGCGAGTTTTTTTTTAAAGCTAAGCACTTTGTTGTGCCAATTAATGAGAAATCATAAGCTTACTTCTGAGAAATGGACGATATATGAAAATATGTGTAGCCACAAACTAGCATAAAAGCGACTGTGGACAGTTGGACTATTACTCACACATGCTTACCTGCACGCAGTGACTTCGATTGGGGTTTGTTTTTACGTAAATCCTCACAAAAGCCATGTCTTTTAGGAATATTTGGGCGAAATATTTTCCCATAAAATACTTCAGCCTTCAAATTAGATGACTCCGGTTGATATTCAAACTTTTGTTTATGAAGACTTCCCGACTTATCTGCTTCTAGATTTGGCGCCTGGGATTGAACCATACTTGTTCAAATTGCAGAACAATTGAGTTGTGTTAACGTGGTTTTATGTAAAGTAATAAACAAAACACAAAAACACCCGAATGGCAGAACTTTGAAACACAATCCACTAACTAATAATGACCATCTCGTTCAGATGCATCTTTCATAATAAAACGCAATCAATTCTTAAAAAGTCAAAAGAGCAACTATCTGCTGGCACTTGTTGCACTGAATAAATGAAAGCAAATACTGATTTGATTACTGATGCTTGAATTTTTTAACCACACGTGAGAACGAATGAAGTCATTGCGAACACCAGAGCTGCCACTCTTCTATGTTATGAAAAGCAAAAAAAGTAGTCATATTATCTTAGAGAGAGAAGCTTTTTTTACATTTTACTAGCTGACCCGCCCGGCGTAGCTCAGGCACTACGTTTATCAAATTGAAAGTTAAGTAAAGTAGTTTCCAAGTTTCCATTCCAGTGTGGGATGAAATATAGTCTATGTTAGAGACCAGAGCTGTAAAAGAATGCAATCAAGCAATCAAAATACTCCAAGCAGAAAAAAATTTTCAAGCAGTCAAAAGACTTCAGGCAGTTAAAAAGAATTCAAGCAATCAAATGACTTCATGCAGTCAAAAGACTTCAAGCAGTTAAAAAGACTCAAAAGCAGCCAAAAGACTGCATTATTTTCAATGCAATCAAAAGACTTCATGATTGCAAAGATTGTAAAAGACTTTTAAGAGACTTCCAAGATTACGACCAGTTAAAAAGTATTGCATTCTTTTGACTTCAAGTCTTTTGACTGCTCTAGATAATGGTTCACAAAAGACTTCACAATTCACTGTGAATTTTTTTTTAAAGTTAAGTACTAACATGAAGTCAAAATATTCAAAAGATGAATCATTTTCATCATTTGACTGCAATACAAAAAAGAATGCATTCTTTCACAACTCTGTTAGGGACCAGTAATAGCGATAAGAAAAACGAGTCAAGAAAAAATTTCGCATGGATTAAACTTAGTTTTTCTTTCGATTTGAGAAAATACAAATGTTGCATCAATCGGTTGCAAATCACTCAAAGAATTTTTTGCGCCCTGAAATTGTATAGTTGAAAAAATATTTTCTATTAAAATTGCATTTTTTTAGTTTCCTGATTCATTTTCATATTTCGTGTCAGCTGATAGGAGTTTCAGCCAACATGGAACAAAGCATCCCAATTATTTTGATTCCACCGACAGACTCACACCGCTTGTGTTCTTTTTTCCTCCCCGTTCTCGTGGGAATTCGGGGATAATATCGTATTGTAAAAGCAGCGGAAAAAATTGGATATCGTTCCAGTTGTTCTAGAATTACCGCTGCCGTTCCAATTCCGGTGGTACCTGTGGCGAAATGGTTAGCATGTCAAGTGTCAACCTGCTATCCCAGAGGTTCGAGGTTCGAATCCCAGCAGAGGCAAAATGCAAAAATGTTTTTCCACGGGTATCGCCTTTCGCGAGGAATTGGCAAGTCCTCCGTTAGTAAATTCATTGCCATGAAAAGCGCATTCTCAATTAGCCGTTCGGAACCGGCGAAAAATTGTAGGTCCCTTCCATTCCCTCACAAGGCATGGTAGTGAGAAATGCGCTAGGCCCAGGGGCTCCTCGATCTGTTGCGCCAGCATATTTATTTATTTTTTAGTTCCAATTCCATACCCGTTCCTGTTGAAATTTGGGATGTAATATAGTCCATGGTTGAATACTAAACAGCGATTAAAAACAAAATCTATGTTCTTGTACATGCACAAAAACAAAAACATCTTTATGAACAAAATATTTTCTGTTAGCTTACATTAAGCAGTTACTGCTCTTTGTCACTCTTATATATTTGTAAATTGAAAGCTTTATTAATAATTATGTGTTTAATATTTAGTCAATAAGAAGACGTGCTGTGCTGAAGAAGGTGGCATATAAAGTGCCGAAATACATTCAATAATTTGGCGTTTGTTTTTATCTATGAGAAATAGATGAAACGTGCAAAATAAAGTGAAGTCGTTATGCAGATTAGTGAAAGAATTTTTGGAATCAGTCTATTATTTTTCAAGCTCCCGGTTATGTTTCCCTTCCCGAGGGAATATGAAAAGGAGATCTAGCTTATACTATTTTTCAGGTTCTAGATCATTTTTCATCATTCAAACTGGATGAATAGTTTTGGTTACTCTTCAATACGAACCCTAAGCTCTCGTTTACGTTCCCGTTTCCGTTCCCACATTTTTGATGTTATGTAAATCACTCGATTGAATAGGAATCAATAATATTTATAGAAACAAAAGTGTTACCATAATTTGGGCGTTCAATAAATGTTCTTTTTTGTCTTGTCTTGTCAAAGAATTAAATAGAATGCTTTTGTTTTTCCTGGGAACCCTTAATCGCAAATATTTCAATTCTATGAATTTGCTCCCAAGGCTTCATATTCCACCCCAATATTCCTATGAGAAAAGGACTGAAAACTTAGAAAATATTGGACCGATTTCAAAATTTATTTTACCGTTAAAGTGCTTCACTATCCCGGAGTAGCATGAACTTTATTCATTCCCATATTCCCACGTGAACGCGCACGTAAAGTGGAACTCAAAAACTGCTGAACAGATTTCCAAAATTCTTTTAACATTAGAGGAACTTGAATTACATTTCATCTAAGTATTGCGAGCAGAGTCGATGCTATAAACTAGTTCACCGTAGGACTCGACCTACCCCAGATGGGTCAGCTGCTTTTTAATATTTTTCTGTTTTTAAAAGTTGAATTTTGCAAAATGGAAAAATATATCTGAATCGTTCTAAAAGATAAGGATATCTGGGATAACTTATCCGATAAGTTCTTGAACGTGCCCAAAAGGAGCTCCGTCAGGAAGGAAGTCACTGATTTCGTCTTCGAAAAGTGCTAAGAATATCGGTCTGAAGACACAACCGTGAATAATAGCTGCAGTTGTTTCAAATTCACAGGGTGACTAACATCTATCCGTTACCATTGCATCTGATGAAACATGAAGCTCATCTATTGACTTTTTAAAAGGCAACATTAAAATCAAGCAACCACTTGTAAAGCTTTTTCTTGTTTTCAATAAATTTTCTTCTAATGCCAAAGATAGTAAATATATGATCCATAGTTTAACATTTTGGGCAGAAACCTGCTTGGAATATTCTTAAGCAGTATTCTCTTCGAACCAATTTTGAGCTTTACACAGGGTTGACCCCGGTTTCCTTGACAACCCTATGAGTTGTTAAAAACCTGGGTTTTCCAGTCCTCAAAAACGCCCTAACAAGGTAGGGCGAATTGAGGGCAAACCCAGGGAAAACCAAAGCCTCAAAATATACGCAGACGAACAAAACTTTGAATCTTCATTTTGCAAGCTCTGTCAAGCTGGTGAAGTGACTTTTTCGGATCGTTGACTTAGTTGATAATTATTTGCTAATTATTTACTAAGAAACAAATTTTTTTGCTCGTCCCGTTTAATTATAAAAATTCACATTTCCAGCTTGACGTCAAGCTGGCGAGGCACATTTTCAGGGAAGATTTAGAGACCGGGTGTTTTCACAATATTTTTTTGCTTTTTGCTCTAGGAAAAATAAAACAACATTTTTTTTTGCTCACTACAAAATTTTTTTTCTATTTAAATTTTTTTTTTTTGCAAAATTTTTTTTTCTATTTATGGAAATGGGTCTGAACTCATGTGCAATATTCCGTACAGGTACTATCTTGCCATTTTCCATTGATCAGGAAAAACACCAGTTGTCAAAATTGTAATGAAGGTGTGAGTTATGTGCGGCAAAATGATAGGTAAGGCTTTGACAAACTTGATCGTATTTTGCAAATAACTTGATTTCGTAGATCTCGATAATATTGTTTAAATTCTACAAGCCTATACCGTGTCCAATTATTAAAGGCTTAATTTCGACGACGCATAAGTTCACGGATTTCTGGGGTAAACCATGACCGTTGATCATTTCTGCATATTCTCGTATGAAGGGGAACATGTGTATCAAATAGTGATAGTAATTGTAAGTTCGTGGTACCCGTGGCGTGCTGGTTAGCATGTCTGCCTGTTGGCAAGCTCTTCGTTAGTAAATTCATTGCCATGAAAAAAGCTTTCTCAATTAGCCGTTCGGAACCGGCAGAAAATTGTAGTTCCCCTACATTCTCTTACAATGCACAGAGCTCCTCGCTCTGTTGCGCCTCCCTATTTATTTATTTATAATTATTGTAAGTTCATGAATCCTATTTGATCACTCGAAGAAGCTAAATAAAAAATACTGTTCCAATAGATATTTTAAACATGCGTTCTCAGGAGAATTAAAATCTCTATAATGATATGAAACATTTAAACTCTGAACTTCGAAGTCGAATGACATGTAAATATGATCATGCTTCGAAAAACCGGGCGCCGAAAGCTGATCTTTGAAAAGTACATATCTTATTCGTATCCTTACAAAAAGAATGTCTAAAAGTGTCCTCAAATCACCAGAAAAAAGTGTTGGAAAGGAGGTTCTTACAGAGTACAAATTGAAAGTAGTTCTCATTCTTGGATGTTTCCGTTCGCGTTACAGACGTTTGCTTAATTTTATTTGTCGACGTACATATTAGGATTTATTTATGCTGTGAAGTTTTGAAAGCTTTCAGTTAGCTAGTTTGCTAGTTTTTAGAAGTTTTCTTAATAATCTCTCATTTCCCCTAGACAACACGGTTTCCTCAAAGGCAGGTCAACAACAACAAACCTCGTTGACTTTGTCTCATTTTGCCTCTCAGCCTTGGAGAATGGGAAAGAGGTCGACGTAATTTCAACTGACTTCAGTAAAGCTTTCGATAAAATCTCCCACAAACTTATTCTTTTTAAACTCTCCACCCTCGGTTTTGAACCCATTCTGTTGAGATGGATTTCCTCTTATTTGGAAAACCGTTTTTACAGCGTTCGGTTCAGATCCGCCTTATCCAGCCGCTTTTTAGCTACATCCGGAGTTCCCCAAGGCAGCCATTTAGGTCCTCTCCTCTTCATTCTTAGTGTTAACGACATTGAAATGATCATTAAATACTCCTCTATCTCTCTCTATGCGGACGATACAAAATTTTTCCGGGTCATTTCTTCTTCTGAAGACTCTTCCCTCCTCCAACAAGATCTCGACCATTTTTCAATATGGTGCTCCAAAAACAGCTTGGAGCTTAATGTTTCCAAGTGCCAATCAATTACCTTCTCACGGAAACGCATCAAATCTCCTCCCCGACTCTATATACTCAACAGTCAAATCATTTCCTCCGTTGAACTGATTCGAGACCTTGGGATTATTTGCGACCGTGAGCTAAATTTCCTCAAGCATATCGACGATATAATCCTTAAGGCAAATTCAGCACTTGGCTTCGTGAAACGATGGTCCAAAGAATTTGTAGACCCTTACGTAACCCGCTCCCTTTACATCTCATTTGTTCGTCCGCTTCTTGAATACGCCTGTCAAGTTTGGTCGCCTTTCCAACAAGTGCACATTGCCAGAATTGAGAGCATACAACGCCGTTTCCTCCGATTTGCTCTTCGTGGTCTTAATTGGAGTAATCCTTTGATATTGCCTCCTTATCAAGACCGAATCAAACTCCTCAACCTCAATACGCTGAAAGATCGAAGGGAAATATTTGACATTCTCTTCATTCACCGAATCTTTACAGGTTCCATTGACTGTCCAGCCCTTACCGAATTCATCTTTCTAAATACTAACCCTCGTAACACGCGGAATCCCCGTCTCTTCTATCTTCCTACCCATCGAACCTCCTACGGCTCCAATGAACCCATTTCCCGAATGCTGAGGAATGTCAATTCTCACTGTTCTAGTTTTGACTTCAACATGAGTACTCCTTCCCTAAAGCTCCGTCTCCTAAGCCCTCCAACTAGTTAAGTTCTAGCTATTAAGTTTTAGTCTGTAAGTTAGATTAAGTAATAGCTTGTATTAAGCCGAATAAATGGGGGTTATGCCCCCACCAAAATTAAAATTAAAATTAAATTAATACTGCATTTGCTTTTTATAGGCTACTAGCTGTGCCCGCGACTTCATCCGCGTGGAATAGTGACTAATAGCATTCTTAATTTTCTAGGCTACTTATTTTCCAAATAAGACACATTCATGCGCTTTAGTAAACTATTGTTATATTATTTTATTTAAGTATATGTTTGCACACGACGTTCTTATTTTTTCCATAAAATAAAAAGGTTTTGTGGGATTGAAACACGTCATTCTGCAACATGCAGTTTCCATGGGAATTTTTTCTAAGCGAACATCTGCAACTTAAAGCGTCTGAGACTTATTTATAATGACCAATCAGTGGGAATTAAAGGAAAACAGAGAATCAAAACGTTTTCTCCCTTGTCATTCCAGTCATTATTAAAATTTTTATAGTGCCGCATCCCAGATGTGTAATTTGTAGCAGTGCACAATTCTGGACTACTGGTTATTGGATTACTGGAACATCAACTTGCTGCCCACTCCTAATAAACCTAAGAAATTGAGAAACTCTATAAGGTATGATGTGAGTTGCTCAGTTCCCATTAAATTTTCTATTGATAGACATTCGCCAACACCCTCCAATACGTCAAACATAGTTTATTAGCTTATATGGTTAACTATCTCATTATTCGGCGCCGAAATCGACCTTTCACAAAGCCATTCCCGATTGCCAATTTTTATTTGAAGATCAAGATAGACATTTCGTCTCAGGTCAATTGTATTTTCGACAGTTTGACAGAAATCACCCCACTGAAAGAACTTTTATCGATCCAGCAGTTTCAAGGTTCCTTTCTTTCTCATTCTCTAGGCTATCTCTGAATAAAGTTCCATTAAAATCGGATCAGTGGTCTGGGCGGGAGATGGAAACAAAGAAACACAAACAGACAGAATTAATTTCGGATTTGTAATATTAGTAAGGATGTCCATCTTCAGGTTCTAGACCTTCTCTGTACCAAAATTCATATAAGTCGGTTCAATAGTTTGGGCGGTAAATATAAACAAAGAAAAACAGACCGACAGAGCTAATTTCGGATTTATAATGTTACTAAAGTTTTCCATTCCCGTCGGAATATATGATTTCCGTTTCCGGAGGATGACTTAAAGTTTAGATTACTCGGGAATAGTGAAGTATTCTAACGGTGGACATTTTTTGAAATGGGTGCTAAATTTTCCAAGTTCCCGTTCCCATGGGAATACAGGGATAAAACATATTGCATAATATAATAATATGTACTTGTCCATCCTCAGGTTCTAGACTGTCTCTGTACCAAAATTCATATAAACAGGTTCAATAGTTTGGGCGGTTAATAGAAATAGAGAGACATATTTAACTTTGGACTTATAATATTAGTAAAGACTCCCGTTCCCGTGGAAACATGATGACCGTTCCCGTAAGGAATATGGGGATGAGTAAAAGTACATTTTGCTCGGGGATTATGGAGCATTCCAACGGTGGAAGAGTTTTTGAAATCGGTGGTGTAGTGTCAAAGTTCCCGTATACATTCCTGCTCCCGTGGGAAATAATATATAACCTATGTCCTTTCTCAGGTTCTAGACTATCTCTCTACATTTTTTTCATTTCATTTAAATCAATTCCGTGGTCTGGACAGGAGACGGTAACATAGAAAGCCGGACAGACAGAGTGACTTTCACATTTATAATATTAGTAAGGATTTGATTAAATAAAGTAGGATTTTTCTTAAATGTTGAAACTTT
This sequence comes from Melanostoma mellinum, assembly GCA_914767635.1. Lineage (NCBI taxonomy): Eukaryota > Metazoa > Arthropoda > Insecta > Diptera > Syrphidae > Melanostoma > Melanostoma mellinum. The sequence continues at coordinate 140,787,183 of OU612058.1, read as the reverse complement.
TTTATATCTTAGTACGGCTAGCTCAGAATTCCACCATGGAACATTTCGGTGACTATTTAAATTTGAAGTGAAGAATTGAATCACATGCTACTCTACGCATTCATCGTAGAAACACGACAGCTTATCTATTTATGGAGATTGGAGAGTGATAATTGCTCAGATAAGCTTTGATCGAGTATCTTCAAATCTTACAAATATTTAAAAAAAATTTGGTATTTTCATCTTTTCTTCAACAAATGCTTCTTCAACAATTTAACATTAAATTGCTGGATGTATTCGAAAAAAACGTAGTTGCTAATTTTTACAAATTTGAATACCTAGCCTCGTGTATTTATTGCTGAGAAAGTCATTATCTTCCTAATTTGCATCAAAAAAAATTCCATCACCTCACATAAAAAGATACTTGAATTGAATGTATTTGTTTGTAACTGTCAAATGCTGACTTGTTTGGAAAAACAAATCTGTTGAATCTGAGTAAACAAAAACATACTCGTACAACAACGTAGTTACATAAATAAAACTACGCTCAGTATTTCACTCAATTTCAACATACACGATTACCATCAAAATAAAATATCAGTGAATCACTGCGCTTTTGAAAACTCCAAGAGAAATCTCGTGAGTCGTGTCGTGATGATGTCACCGACTACACCTTACAGCTTACACATGTGTTTTCTAAACACTCTCTCTCACACTCAAACTTCAAACCCAGCCAAGCGCCAAGGTTGATGCTTTAAGACGTAGTTGTTGTGAAAAGCATATCTGCATAAATGTATTGAAGATAAGAGCTTACACTTTAAATTGCAAATAGAAGCTTGAATTTTTTTATAAAATTTTGTGGGGAAATGGGCAGCGCATGATGTGATGATGTTTTAAATTCAATTATAGAATTGATAAAGAAAGTGCTATTGTAGTTCGTAAATAAAACCAGATTAGTAGGAAAACCACCTAAAAAATTTTCTAATTTTTCAATTGATTAATGCTATGCTCCTGATATGGGTAGACTTCTTAACTGATTTTATATCCACTTGTCGAGTAATTTGAAATACTTCAATGAAACGAAATGTCAAGCAAATATTTGGATGTTAACATTTTAATTTTTATATAAATAAATTTCTCAGCTAAGTTTTTCTTTTATAATTCTGTGTTTGTTTGGAGTTTGTTTCCATCATCGCGCAAATGTTCGTTTAAAAAACTTTGGTTTATACTTTAAGTTGTTTTCCTTGGACTCTAGAAGATCTCCAGACGAATTTTTTCTTATTGATATACTAATAGGAAGGTATCTTCGTAAGGCACTTGAAACCGACAAGAGTAGGCTTCTAAACTGGAGTCTTAAAGCTCGTACAGAACAGACAAAACCATGTTTTGGAATCATTTTGTCACTTGTCACAGTTGAGCAGTGGCATCACTGAGTTGGAGTGTGAACTTCATTTGGGGACTGGGGTATTGTGTATTGACTATTGAGTAGTTTACTTTATTATTTCAGTGCGTCAAGTGCCAACAGACTGTTGCTTAAAACTGTATTTGGTTTATTTATAGAACTGTGTTATTTCTCAACAATGAATCTAAACGCGATAGTTTATGTCAATTAGTTAATCGTGTCTTAAAAGTGTGCCATTTGGATATTATTTTGTTTAGTGTTGTTTGTTCTATAAACTTCTATACGTGAGCACAGCTAAATTGCTGTTGAAATTGTACAAGAATGGTTGAAACCCAGGCGCTAAACTCAGAAACTGACAAATCAGGAAATGTCTCTGAACCGAAATTGGGATATCCACAGAAGTCACCTTATTCGGGCTATGAACCAGTCTATGGAAAAACGTCTACTCCAAAAGTACCTAAGCGACATGGCTATTGTGAGGATTTACGCAAAAACAAGCCACAATCATATTCGTTGCTTGCAGGTAAGCATGTTTGAACCATACCGTTTGAGATAGGTTTAGGTTCCCTAAGCCGAGACTTTCATGAGTCACTGTTTTTCTTGTTTTTGATGACACACATTTATCATTTTGCCAGTTCTGAGAAGTAAGACAACGGTTTGTTATGAAAAGAAGACGAAAACAAAAATATTTGCTATAAACTCAAGTTTTTCTGTTTCATTTTATGTGTAAGAAAGAATCTGCAATACACTTGCACATAAACAAAGAAGATGGAGTTCAGATTTATGCCGACTAACGCCTGTTTGGCAAAGTGTTTAGTTTGGATAATTTAATTTGGAATCCAATAGGGGGGAAAATTTGCTAGTCAACCACATTTTCCCACTTAATAAAGTAGAGCAATGATCATTGATAATCGAGATGATTGTTGAGTTCAAATAGTTGAACTTTTAATGCTTTGAAGTGACATTCGAGTATTACTATAGAGAAATTAAACACACGAAGAAAGTTGCCGTAATAAGTTATTAGATAATGTCAATGTGGCGGAAGATTTATTAACTACAAGGTTGATTAGATATGTGCTGCTGATTAGATATGCGTGACAAGTAAACATAAATAAATAAAAGTTTTTAGTTTACTTTGTGAGATAAAAGAGCCTACAAGTCTGGAGAAGAACTAGCTGCAGCTGGTTTAAAATTGGGAGTAATGGCAGCCAATTTTTAGGGAGAGGGAGAGGAAGAGGAAAGAGTTAATTTAGAAGAAAAGTGTCAAAAGGCGAAGTCTCACTTCAACGATTTAATAAACGGATAAGAATAAATAAAATAAACAATAAGAACAGAATGGCGTAGCTGTAGCTGTAGTACGCCGCGCTGTCAAATCAAAAATCAGAATGCGGCTGAGGAATGTAGTAAATCTCGTCTACAATGGTGTAGCGCAAGATGTCAATTTTGCTGAGCAATTTTGCTTTGTTTTGTTTTTTTTTTTTCTGTGTGAAACGTCAAAATTTAGCGCTGCAACGCGCTCAAAAGTTGAAGTTGAGTCAACTTGCACTACAGCTACAGCTACCGCTACAGCTACTACTACGCATTGTGTTCACTCTTATGGTATTTGCCTACTTTCGATGGAAAGGACGACCATGTAATTTAACTGACTTTAGTAAAGCTTTCGAGTAAATCTCCCACAAACTTATTCTTTTTAAACTTTCGACCCTCGGCTTGAACTCGTTCTGTTGAGATGGATTTCTTTTTATTTAGAAAACCGTTTTTACAGCGTTCGGTTCAGATCCGCCTTATCCATAGCTACATCCGGTGTTCCCCAAGGCAGCCATTTAGGCCCTCTCCTCTTCATTCTCAATATTAACGACATTGAAATGATCATCAAACACTCCTCTATCTCTCTCTATGCGGACGATACTAAGTTTTACCGGATCATTTCTTCTTCTGAAGACTCTTCCCACCTCCAACATGACCTCGACAATTTTTCAATATGGTGCTCCAAAAACTGCCTGGAGCTAAATGTTTCCAAGTGCCAAGCAATAACCTTCTCACGTAAACGCATCAAATCTACTCCCCGTCTCTACCTTCTAAACGGTCAAATCATTTCCACCGTTTGGGGTGATCCGGAACCTTGGGATTATTTGCTTGTCAAGCAAATAAGCTTGAATAAGCTTGTCAAGTCTGGTCGCCTTTCGAACAAGTGCACATTGCCAGAATTTAGAGCATACAACGCCGTTTCCTCCGATTTGCTCTTCGCGGTCTTAGTTGCAGTAATCTCCTGATATTACCTCCTTATCAAGACCGAATCAAACTCCTTAACCTAAAAACGCTGAAAGATCGAAGAGAAATATTTGACGTTCTCTTCATTCACCGAATCCTCACAGGTACCATTAAATGTCCAGCCCTTAACGAATCCATTTTTCTAAATACTAACCCTCATAACACTCGGAATCTTGTCTCTTGGTTTTGCCCCCACCAAAATTAAATTAAATTCGACTTTGACAGCGCGGCGTACTACAGCTACAGCTAAACCATTCTGTTCCAGCAATAAGGTAGCACTACAGCGTTGCTCCCTTCTACAATTATAGCATTTTTGCTACATTTAAAAAAAAACTGCTCCTTACACCCATTCGTAAAATATTCCCAAAACGCTACAATTTCAGAAAATCAAAATACAAATCAATTTGCATACATTTAGAACCAAACATTGAGTGAAGTGAGAAGTTAATAAATTTCAATTTGATTGAGAAAAAATGCAGTTATTTTAAACGATGAATAATGAATATATGTTGCTAGTGAGGTCTAAAGAACTCTTGACCGAATATTTTGGTGAAGATGTTGTTAAATTTTGGATTAATTTGAGGAAAGCCAAAAATTTACAGGGAAGCCAAAATTTAACAAATTAAGCAGCTACAATGCTAACGCTATGCAATTTGCCTCATAGCAGTGTGGCAGCAGAACGATGTTTTTCAAGTCTAAGCTTAATAAAAGGCGATACGAGAAACAATTTAAATCATATTTCGACTGTTGCGATGTTGTCAGTTGTCGTCAAAGAAGCCTTTAAGAGATGTCGAAGGATTTTATGATCCACTCGCTTCAATAGTTAGCTACACACAGGCTTTTTCATATCCTAACGCCACTAATTACAAATACACCAGTACATAAATTAAAAATATGAAATGTTGAGGTATTTATTTATCTTAGACGTATTGAACTAAATATTTACGTTGTGTTAGTCTTTTTTATAATGTTTCTTCTTCTTCTTCTTCATTTTCGGCGTTACGAGTAGTGATCTTGAAGCGATCACAACTCTCCCACTTTGCTGCTTCACACTAGTGATCCGCCTGTGGGGTACGCCGCGTTGACCTCAGAAATCGTCGGCAAGCCTCCCGGTTTTGGATTGTTCCATGTCTGAGGCCAACCAAATGCTGCTGTTTTTGCATTTGCTTGTACCAGGAGTGTTTTGGCCTGCCTTTTCTTTTTCGTCGCGAATTTGTTGAAACGTTGTACGATATTGCCTTTTTGACGGGGTTCTGCGGATCTCTCCTTTGAACATGACAATACCAACTGAGCCGGTCGTGCTGAATTTTGTCCAAGATGGTACTTTTGACATGAAGGCTTCCACGGATCATAGTACTTCTAATTCGATCAAGCTTTGTTACTCCTGCTGTCATCCGAAGCATCTTCATTTCGGCTGCCGTCAATTTGCTCTCATACTTTTTGTACATTGTCCAACATTGTGAACCGTATGTCAGAGCTGGACGGACAACTGCTGTGTAGAGTCTTCCCTTCAGCTTAGGGTGCATTTTTCGATCACAGAAGATAGCGGAGTTTTCTCGCCACTTCATCCACCCTACGCTTACTCGATGATTGATGTCGTCATCACAAGATGCTTCACTATTGATCATAGATCCCAGATATTTAAACTTTTCACACTTGGGAAGCACATTTCCATTCAAATAAATGTCTGGAATAGGCTTGTCTGGATCAGAAAAAGGGCAGCACAGGTATTCAGTCTTTTTAGCGCTAATACGGTACCCATTTCCTTCCAGAACATCAATCCAAACGTCAAGTGCTCGTTGCAGGGATGTAGGATCCTCGCTTATGATGGCTCCATCGTCAGCAAAGAATAATTGTTGTACTTTATTGTCCGTTACTTTTCCTTCGAGCAAATAATCCAGAACAGCAATAAAGAGCAGTGGACTCAAGACACTTCCCTGATGTACACCTACTGTTATTTGGAATTCTTCGGTGACTCCAGCTGGGCATCTCACTTTTGTAACTGCTCCCTCGTACATGTCCATAATTATTCGCACATAGGCTTCAGGAACTCCTCGGTGTCTGAGGGCCACCCATATCAGATCTCGTGGTTGTCGATCGAATGCCTTTTCGAAGTCAACCAACACAATATGCAAATCCTCTAAGGCATCTCGGTGTTTTTCCATAATGATCCTTATGCTTTGGATTGCGTCTGTAGTTGACTTACCCGCGACAAACCCGCATTGGTCATCAGACAGCCTTATTATTTTCCGCAGTCGGCTATCCAAAACCCGCTCAACGATCTTCATAGTGTGGGACATCAACTTGATCGAACGATAGTTGTCACAGCTTCTGGTATCTCCCTTTCCCTTGTACATTGGAAGAAGAAAACTTTCCCTCCATTGATTAGGCAAACTGTCACCTCTTACAAGTTTGGAGATGAGAATCGTGAGCCATCTTAACCCGATGTCTCCCATATTTTTCCAAAACTCATATGGTACCTCGTCTGGCCCAATCGCTTTGCCTTTTTTGGAGTTCTTAACTGCCTCCCTAACTTCTTCGACTGTGACGTCGGATACTTCCGTAAAGTTAGGTGCAGCTGTTGGAAAGTGGCGCCGAGGAAACTGTTCATTCAAAAGATCATCACAATACTGTCGCCACCTGTGAAGAATTTTGTCGTCATCCACAAGTAGCACTCCTTGAGCATCATTGATGAACTTCGGCGAACGAATCTCCTGCGCATTTCTCCTTCTCTGAGCGGCTATTTTGAAAATGGTTGCTCCCTTATTCAAGTTGCTTTGTCTTAGCTCTTGGATTGCCTGATTTGCTTCAGCAGCTGGGGCAGAAATCTCTTCCAGCTCTCGATACAGGCCCTCCGTGCTTTTTGCTTGAAGTTGGGCGCACTTTTTCTTCGCTTCTTTTCTGCAGCTCTTGTATTCCATTTTGAAACGCGCTTTTTCATTTGTATTTCTTGAGGGGCACTTCGACCAAGCTTGGAAAGCTGCTTTCTTCTTTCTAATCACTGCTTTAGCTTCATCATCCCACCACCAGGTTTCTTTAGCTTGTTGGTGGTGTCCTTTTGAGACTCCTAACAGTGATTTGGCTCTCTCTAAGCAGGTTCGTTGTAGGCGATCCCACATATTTTGTGCCGTGATTGCATTTGAAACTGCGTCGATGGTATTACACAGCTGACTTTGCATATACGAAATGAATTGCTGTCCTTTGGTTTTCTCCAGATTGTACCACTTGATTCTCCTAGGAGCCTTTGTTTGTTTGACTTCCTTTACCGCATCCGTAAAAAATTCTGTTAAAAGAAGACGGTGTTGTTGAGCAGCAGCTTCTCCTAGTATCACTTTGCAGTCTTTCACCCGAGATTTCATGTAATTGGTTACCAAATGGTAATCAATCTGGGTTTCATTTCCTCCACTGCTGTAAGTGATAAGGTGTCGGTCTTGTTTGATGAACATGGTATTTAGTACGATTAGACCGTATGACTTGCACATACTTAGAATATCTTCACCAGGAGTGTTCCTTGTGCCGAATCCCAAACCTCCATGGCAGTCTTCATAATCCTCGTTTGTCTTCCCGACATGTCCATTCAAATCTCCTCCAACAAACAAATACTCTTCTTTTGGGATGTTCTTAAGTAGGTTATGAAAATCAAGCCAGAATGCATCTTTTTCCTCCTGCTCACACCCTATTTGGGGAGCATATGCACTGATTATATTCCAGACCTTTCCTTCCATCACCAATTTAAGAGACATCAAACGGTCACTGGACTTCAAAATGGTCAACACGCTGTTACATAAACTTTGGTCAAGGATGATACCGACTCCGTTCCTACCTTGTTCCGTTCCATAGTAGAACATCTTGTAAGCCTTGGTCTTTGCATCTAAGAAACGGGCTTTGTTTGCTGTGTTTCGCCATTTCGTTTCCTGAACACACAAGATGTCCACTCGCCTCCTTCTCATCATCTCTTCGAGTTCAAGACTTCTACCAGTCATACTTCCAACGTTCCAACTCGCGACTCTAAATTTTCGTCCAACTCGTCGCATTACTTTGCTGGCCCCCGGAATCCGTATAGCTCTGACCCGAACATTGCTGCTCGGTCCAGGATCAGCTCCATGCATAGCAATGGAACTGCCTGGCGGGGTAGTGCTTCTTATGTTCGCAAGTACTTCCATAATGCTCAAAATTTTTCAAAAATTTTCTTTCATCCTTTTCGACACATGCATGCTCCATTTAATGAGTTTGATTTCCCTTTTACTACACCGGTGATCTCCAGTCGTGTAAACCCCGGGATCTGCATGCATACTTGGGGAGAGTTTTTAGGTGGTTTGTGTGTCGCTAGACTCACTTTGATGTTAGTCGTCTAGATATGATTGTTCCTTTAGTCGCCTTTTACAAGCGGGGAGGCGCTGCAGTGCTATTCTAACCCGACACTGCACGGGGAGGGTCTTTTTTTATAATGTTTACTTTGGTAAAATAAAATTTTAAGTTTTCGTTGACATGTTTACCCTATTTAACAAGAGGAATGTCGTTTTTAACAAATGTACATAGATTCTACTACATTTTAACGCCGCAACACTACATTTTGGGAACGTGGGGGGAGAGGGGCAACACTGGTAGCACAACAAAGCCTGAGAACCTCAGGTCATTTGGCAATTTGCAATTTTGTGCCGATCCTGAACGGCTAAATGAGAAATCGTCAGCGGAAAGGTCAAATGGTCTGAGTCAGAAAAACAAAATTTTGCAGGGGACTATATTTTGTCTTTAAGTTGAATTATAGTCACATTTTTTAGCTCATTTCTTGCTCATGTAAATTTTTTTTTGTTCTCTTGCCATTATTTTTTCTAAAACTAATAATAAAAGCCCTATAAATCCTTTCGCACTATTTTTAAATAATCTAGAAAGCAAATAACCCAAAAGTGGACATAGAAGAAGCCACCATAGAAGTATGCATTCTCTTGAAAATAAAACCTGGACTTAGAACAAAAATATGGATTTAGAACGATTGGTCATATGCTCTTGCAATAAATCTATTTTACTCTTTTCTTCATGTATTGTTCTAATTCTAAGTCCAATAATCAAAAAAATTACTTTCAAAAAAATACAGTTATGTCTCTTAGATCAATTTGGAATACACTTAGCATTAAAAATTTGGTTCTTAGAACAAAGTGGGTGTACATTATCTAAAAAACTTTAAGAGATAGACCAAAACAGATTTCAGATTAGGAAACCCAATTTAGTAAGACTGCATCATTAGCTCATTTTGGAAAAGTGGACATAGACCAATTAAGCTTTCCGCTGACGAAATCGCTTTTCAATGTAAATACTCTCAGAGTCTTGCTAATGCCTTGCGAAAGATGATTTTTTCAGTAGTTACGAACTCTTATTTAAAAAAAAGTTTGAATTTGTTGAACTGTTATTTTTTTTATCTCGTTTTTTGTGTACTTTCAAAGCCCTTTCAAATGAAAAAATAAAAAATAAATAAATAGGGTGGCGCAACAGAGCGAGGAGCCCCTGGGCCTAGCGCATTTCTCACAACCAAACCTTGTGAGGGAATGGAGGGGACCTACAGTTTTGGGCCGGTTCCGAACAGCTAATTGAGAAAGCGCTTTTCATGGCAGTGAATTTACTAACGGAGGACTTGCCAAATCCTCGCGAAAGGCGATACCCGTGGAAAAACATTTTGCCTCTGCTGGGATTCGAACCTCGAACCTCTGGATTAGCAGGTGGACATGCTAACCATCGCACCACGGGTACCGCAGTTCAAATGATCATTTCGATAAATGAACTGATAACTGAACTGGCTATTGACCATCTAAAAGGGCCTTTACCAACTTTTCACAAAACAAGATTTGTTGGATGCTTGCAGTGGAGCGCATTTATTTCTTCATGTGTTTGATGTCACTTTTAAGCCCCAGTGTCACTATAAGAAACAAACTTATTGTTACTAAATAAAAAAGCAAGATTTATAAATCTTGTTACCTAAGTCAGCAAAAAAAAAAAACAAAAATTGTAAAGAAACAATATAAGCTAGTGAACTTAAGATTAAAATAAACTGAACTGAACTGAACCCTAGTGTCTTTGCGCTGTGGTCGATGTTTTTTCTTTAGTAATTTTTATAGAGTTGTTTGAAATGCTAATTCTGCTATTGGTAAAGAAATAGATGGATATTCGTTTTATTGTTTTGAAATTTGAAATCTTTATACTCTACTACTGCAAGACGAATTATCAAATATTTTGGACCAAAGAACATATATTTGTATCATTAGGCTGCTTCGTTGAACTTTACGCAGTGTTGACCCGGGCCTGCTTGACAATCCTAAAAGTTATCAAAAAAAGCTTTGGTTTTCGGTTCTCCAAAAACCCTAATACACAAAATAACAACACTTCCCTGTTATTTGAAGCAAAATACATGCATTTGTAAGCTCTGTTGCGTTGCCTGAACTCGCCCCAGTAAAAACCTACGACTACTTTAGGACGAGTTGAAGGCAAACCCAGAGGTTTTTTTTAAACGCTCTGTGCCAACCACAGGCCGTACCCAAGGCTTCAACGAAAAAATCTATTTTAGGTTTGAAAAACTGGGACGTGCTGAATGCAACTGGCATTATGCTCATATAGAGAGAAGAAATTAATTAATTTCTGATCTGTGTACTGATAGTGAAAATTACAGTTTCTAGAATTTTGGATACTAAGACTGCATTGCGTTTACGATTTGGATGTCTATCATTTTTTATATCAATAAAAGAAATGCCGTCATATTGATTGCCTAGTAGAAAAAATTTCAAGAATGTCAATCGTGGCGAAATCTTTAGCTCTTAGGCGTTTGACGTGAAATCAATCAGATCAATGTCCAAATTAGTTTGCTGGACGATGCATTTTTCAAAATTTTAGATTCATGTAAAACAAGTAGCTGTTTGGAGTCAGAAAGCAATTGAATAAAAAAAACTCTTGCCATTAGTCCCATTTAAAAATAATTGAGTCACGGTTGACCAATAGGCCAACCCATGAACTTCCCATTGCGTGGTAGTTTTTTAATTGAGTAGCTTAAATTTCAATCAGATTATAATAAATATTCCCATATGTGTATATTCATTGCTAGTCTTTCAAATCTTTCGGATGACCTTCATATTATGTCTTTTCGAATGCTACGAACGCGGACTCCATGGGTTAATTGACTGAAACCAATCACTTCCAGTGGAAGCTTAAAGTAAAAAAGTGATCAAAACTTAGGTAAGAAAACTTTTACTTACAAGTAAATATATTAGAGCAGTGAAAATTTACATAGTTTCAATTCTTGTGCGATTGCTAAAAGATAAAAGTTGTTGTTTAAGACTTAAAATTTGAAAAATGGAAAAGTTCTTCTGTGTCTTCTTCAAGAGAAGATTACCTACGATTTATGCCAAAATCATGGTTTGCACACTTAAAGTCTATTGTTAAATCAATGACCCAAAATGTGAACATTTTGAATTGTAGTCCAGAGCTAAAAAAGCATGAAATTAAAATTTTTCATTTTCGCTATGACAAATTTTTCTGGAAAAAATGAAATTCGAATTAAGCAAATTCAAAAACGAAAAAATCCGACCACTCACTTCAAAGTAAAAAAATTGGACAAAATTGTTGCAGTAAGTAGCACACAAGGTTCGGTAGCAAACGTTTGGTCTTTTAAATCGGCATCCAATGGATGCAAACGCCATCTATACGGTTGTGAAGCCCTCACTGAGGATACCTGCATACCAACCGCTGCGCTGGGTCAGGCGCTCAGAAAGCTATTTAAGATCCTCGCTTGTTTATCCGCGAACTCATTTTCAGCTACGCTGTGATTTCCTTTTCCGTAAACGAAACTCACAGACTTTAGTCTTCTGACCGCATTCAGAGAGGTTTGCATTCTTGGATCACTTTCAAAGTAGTTAAAAGGTTAAGTAGGGCCTTAAGCACGGCTTGGCTGTCACTGCAAACACATCAACTTCTTCCATCCAGCTTTTGTTCGTAACGTAGCATACGCCTCAGCTTAGAAGATGGAAAGCACCAGCGCGCGCCAGATCCATCATCGGTTTTGGAAACATCTGTGAAGATTTGATAACAATCCTTTCTTGGCTCAGATTCTAGAGTGAACCAGTCCTGAATGGAAGGAAAGCTGACTGTGTATTTTTGACGCAGTTTAAGCCTTGGAACCATAGTGCCGAACGGCATATCCATAAGACGTGAAATAAAAAGATATGCTTGCCCTACCAGTGCAAGTTATACCAGAGGCAGCATCTCTTTAAACGAGAAATGGTCTTGAGAGTCCACCCCATGATGTAGATATCAAAGGGAGGAAGATTCAGCAGTGCGTTGAGAGCAGCACCTGGAGTGTGCTGAGGAAAGCCCCAGTACAGCCGAGACATATCGTTGTTTGAAATTTGGCGAACGTTGCAATAACTTGGCGTCGCTTTGTCGGCATAAGCTTGAGCATGTACGATCAACGATCACCGTTTAATTCATATAAGCAATTCTCAAAAAGAAAAAGAAGCATCATGAGAAGCGCTCGTTTGAGGAAATAGAGAGGTGCCATGACAGGAACGACATTCGGAAGTTTTACCAAAAGTTAAAAAGATCTTGCCAGGGTGGCAAACCCCGAACTCAAGCCTGTAAGGACCAGCAGGGAAACATAGTTGTAGAGTCACAGTCGCTACTTAGGATCTGGAAAGATCATTTCTGCAGACTGCTTATCGGCGATGAGGACACAAATTCCGCTGTCAGGCAGATTTCCCCATTCAGCTTGGACGATAATCAAGAATGCCGCCCTCCCGACCTAGAGGAAGTTAAGCTTGCCATATGCAAACTTAAATCAAATAAAACTGCGGGTGCAATGGCCTTGATGCCGAACTTTTCAAGGCAGCTGGAGATCAGTTGCAAAGGAGCATGTACCAGCTGATCTGCATGATATGGTTGGAAAAAAGCATGCCCGATGAATGGAACCTCAGTATCGTATGCCCGATCCTAAAGAAGGGAGACCCTCACAATCGCGCCAATTATAGAGGGATAAGCCTCCTTAACGTCGCTTATAAGATCTTGTCTGCTGTAATATGTGAACGTCTGAAACCCCACGTCAACAACTTGATAGGTCCTTGTCAATGCGGTCTTATAACAGAGAAGTCCACAATAGACCAAATTTTCACATAACGGCAGATCTTGGAAAAAACCCGAGAACGTAATATCGATATTCATCATCTCTTTATCGATTTCAAGGCCGCGTATGACAGTATCTACAGAGAAGAGCTGTACAGAGCCATGTCTTGTTTCGGCATCCCTGCAAAGCTCGTACGACTATGCAAGGTTACTTTGGAGGATTCTCGCTGCTCAGTCAAGGTCGGTAAAGAACTCACTAAGACCTTTGAGGTCGAAAAAGGTTTTAGGCAAGGCGACAAACTGTCATGCGATTTCTTCAACATCATACTTGAAAAGATTGTACAAAACTCAAACGTCAACACCAAAGGAACAATCTTTCAAAAATCTGTACAATTACTCGCCTACGCAGACGATATTGACGCAATGGCAAGAAAAAAGCGTGATGTCATAGGTGCTTTTGCGAGTATTGAAACAAAGCGGCAAAAATGGGTTTGATGGTTAATGAGGGCAAAACGAAGTATATGTTGTCATCAAACAAGGACACAGAACATCGACGAATTGGACAAAATGCCACAATAGGCAGACATAACTTTGAGGTATTACAGGACTTTGTCTACCTAGGATCCGCTGTAGACACGGACAACAACATCAGTGCGGAGATCAAACGGAGAATAACTTTTGCCAACCGTTTTGCTTCTTTGGGTTTAGAAGGCAATTGAGAAACAAAACCCTCTCCAGAAAAACCAAGGTAACCTTGTACAAGACCTTAATCATCCCAGTACTGCTTTACGGCGCGGAAGCATGGACCTTATCGAAAGCGGATGAGGAAACCCTTGGTCGTTTCGAAAGAAAAATTTTCCGAAAGAACTTTGGTCCGGTATGCGAAGACAATGTTTGGAGAAGAAGATACAACAGGCTGTATGAGCTATACCGCGACATAGGCATAGCCAGAAGAGTACGCATCGCGAGGCTACGATGGTTGGGTCATGTAGAGTGGATGAACCAAAACCCTCCTGCTCGACGGGTTTTCGAAAGCACATTGCAGGGAAATCGCGGAAGGGGAAGACCTCGTCTTAGGTGGCGCAATCAAGTGGATGAAGACCTCAACCGACTTGGAGTGCGAAACGGGAGAGAGCTCGCCCGAAATCGAAGTCGTTATAGAAGGATGTTGGTTGAGGCCCAGGTTCACCCCGAACTGTAATGCCCACCTAAGTAAGTAAGTAAGTAATGCTTTAATCCACAAGTCTAATGATTATTCAACACCGTGTTCGAATTCATAAGAGGATATTCAAAAGTTAGATCTGATCACTATAGACTGCGAAGCAGACAAATGGAAGAGCTTTAATTACTTAAACATCACTAATCACGATGATCGTCTCGTAACACTAAAAAGAAGTAGAAGAATTTTGCAAAAAATACCTATAGCAAAAGTTTTTTTTATTTTGCAAAGAACCAGAGAGAAGAGGTATCCTTATTCTTCAAAACTGCGAGTACTGGAAAAGATCATCTTTTTTATATGGAGAAACCCTAAATATGAGAATTTTCAAAATTAGTGTCTGATATTTTTTTATTAGAAGTACAGATTTAGTTTAGTTGAACTGGTTTGTGTATCAAAAAGTTGTTTGTAAGTGAGCTCATTTCAATTAAAATGGTGAATGGTGACTGATATTTTGTTTTGATTTGCACAATGGAAATGAAGTTCAATTCTCTCATTTCTAAATAGAATCAAACCAAAATAAAAAGACAAATCCACACTCACGCTCAATGTGCAGAGAAGGCCAAAATCTATGAACAAGCCAAACTTTCATGGCCAAACAAATCAGTTTCCAAATAAAACATAAGTGATACATGAGTACCTTGTCTATTAGTTAGGAAAGGCGCTGGTTTATTAAGTTGGGTTACAGGTGGCTGTCAGGAAAACGACCGACCCTAATAGTAGGCATGCAAAATCAGAAAAGTCTTAACTTAAAGCATACTAGTTCACCAAGCTCTTTAAGTCTAAAAATACAAAAAGATCAAAATGAATCCAAATTTACTAAATTTAATGTTTTTCTTGTTCCAGCAACGATGATCTTTACATCGGGTGGCATCAGCTTTGCATCGAGTATTGGTTTTGGAGAACCCAACAACTTTTACGGGTCACATATTCAGTTTTGTTGGTTTATTGCAGTCATCGTTGGATCCTGCATTTCAACATCATTAGCACATAAACTTTCAAAGCGGTTTTTCAATGTAAGTCCTTTAATTTTTTGAAAACTGATGTCCCAACAAAGGTATACCAAATAATTGAGTCACTAATTTAATTTTTTTCTTTCTCATTTAAGATAATTTCTTCTGTCTTTGTTATCATGAGTGGAGTGCTCTATATTACTGCTGCACAAAGTACAACAGCAGTGTTGGTTGCTCGTTATTGTGATGGAATTGCGTTTGGTTTAACCTTGATTCCTGCGCTTTTGGCCGGTTCTGAGCAATCTGTCAAAGGATTCAGATGTCATGTGCTGAGCGTTGAACAACTTGGCCTTGTAGCTGGAGCTTTATTGAAAACACTTTACACAGATTTCTACGTAGTCAATACGCAAAGAAGGCACTTTGTATGCGGTACCGTAACTGTGTTCTACGGTGTTTTTGCACTTGTCCTTACGTTTTTCTTTACAATCGAGTCACCCGTTTTTCTTTTGCGCAAAGACAATGAAGATGAAGCAATTAATTCGTTGCGTAAGTTGCAATATCCAAATGCCGTGACAAACGAGACTTACGCTCTTCTGAATGAGAACAAAGCTCTACTTATGGAAGATATGACAAGAAGAACATCCAAAAACATCTCTAACAGCTGGATACCAATGATTAAGATGATTATATTCCGTAGCTTTGTTACGATGTCGTTCTCATTTCCACTCACTCTAACTTTCCTGACAGCAACTTCAATGAGTTCAAGGAGTGGGGTTCCAATGAGTCCCTACGTTTACCATGTGATGCGATTGATTGGAGTCACATTTTCATCATTCCTCATGGACAAAATTGGCCGAAAGATACCGAGTGCGGTCTCATTATTTTTTGGCGGTATAATCATTTTTGCAGTTGGATGTCTAGTTCCTAGCTTTCAACATATGTATGGGGCATACGTTCAACCAGTGATATTCTTGCTTCTTATTTACCAGATCTTATCAGGAACTATGGCTCCAGCAAGCACGTGTTTTTTGAGTGAAGCGTTTTCTCCATCTGTTAAGCCATGTTTTATTTTGGCTGTCGTAATAGTTGAAAATATTATTCAAATTATTTTGTGCCAATTTACATCGTTTAATTTTATTTCAAAGTTTGCATGTGTTCTAGGAGGTTCGCAGTTGATTTATGCTATAATTTTCTTCATAACCATGCCAGAGACAATGCAAATGACTCTTCGTCAAGCCTTGGCCATGTTCCAAAAGATTTTCGTCGTATGCAATGATAGCAGCACTGACGAAGAAGAACGAGAAGAACAAGAGGCAGAAGTGTAGAAATCAAAGACCATATTAGATATAAACCTTTTTTTGGAAATGACGAAGAATGTAAATTTATGAAAACCAAAAAAGAAATATCATAACATTCATAACATATTAACCGAAACACGAGTTCTACTTACGATACGAATTTATTTATAAAATTAGTTTTATAGTTACTTAAGCAAAGCGAAATAAATCCATACAAGGAAATATTATTTTATAAAAAAATTCGTTGCGTCTTATCAATGATTTTAACATCGTAAAGTATCTATTTGATGATCCAACGCACAGTGGGGCGAGTGTTATTGAATTTGTGTTGAATTTGAATCAAATAAAATATCCTGGAGTGTTCAACCAAAATTCAGTAGCTGAACTGCTCTGGGCCCAGATTCCGTAACTTTTCAGACAATTATCGTTCAATCGTCTATCGTAGATTGCGCTGTAAAAAGATTGTCTCACGTAATCTTGCTTTCAGTGGTTGATGGAAAGCTATTTTACTATTCTCTAACAAATTTTGGCAAAATAGGGTCTTAAACACGTTTTTTATTGTCTAAATTCAGACGATAGTCGTCTAAAACTACAAAATCCGGCCACTGTCAATTGGCTTGGCTCCCAAGGGATAATCTCAAGAACTTCAGTCGACACACCAACTAGATTTAAGTCCAGAATGAGCACAAAAAACAGAAACCCCTACAAAAATGCTAGATGTTAGAGAAAATAAAATTTTTGAGTTCAGGGGCGGAATCGCGGACACATTTTTGGCATTGTCTCATCAGTAATCGAACAGAATTACGTTCGACGCATATAGTGCTCACCGATTATGTTGAAATGAAAACATAAGAAATTTTCTGTAGATTTTTTCTGTATTTATAAAGATGGTAGATTACTTTGTAAATAAATAAATAAATAAGGTGGCGCAACAGAGCGAGGAGCCCTGGGGCCTAGCGCATTTCTCACAACCATGCATTGTGAGGGAATGGAAGGGACCTACAATTTTCTGCCATTTCCGAACGGCTTATCGAGAAAGCGCTTTTCATGGCAATGAATACAGAATACGGAGGACTTGCCAATTCCTCGCGAAAGGCGATACCAGTGGAAAAAACATTTTTGCCTCTGTTGGGATTCGAACTCGAACCTCTGGATCAACAGGCGGACATGCTATCCATCACACCACGGGTACCACAGGTTTACAGATTACTTTATCTCAGTCAAAATAAATGAAACACAATGTGAAACTTCATTGTGTTTATAGTCCTTTGATACTGAGATTAATTTTTCTGTAATTTTTTTAGTTTTATCTAAAAAACAAAGATTTTTAGTGAAGATGTCTGGAGATTATGTAGCATGTATCAGCTTCAATTTCTACAAGCGCGTGTCAGTTCGTTTCAAGAAAACTCTAACGTCTAATGATCCTGACCAAGGAACTTGTTAAATTTTATTTAGTTATGAAAGCAGTGATTAGCCCAAAAAGTCTTCCAAAAACCAGTATGAAATAAATTTTTTTCACAATCTGATCGACTCTATTCTAAGAAATATGCACTAGATTTGTTTCATTAAATTAGCACTTCAAGCATTTTTGTTTTTTTTGTGTAATTTTAACAAACTTAAATATGTTTCAAAAGAATATGAATTAAAACACTGTCTATGTCCTAGGTAATGTCCTAATTGGAGTTGCATCGCACGTAGTGCTACCATAATGCGTGTCCTAAGGCTATGTCCTGATAAAGTTGTGACTTGTGAGATTTATTTTTTTCACAACGATGTAATCTAAAATCTCTTTTATGTTATGTCCGCACCTGAGAGTTAACCTGGGTTATCTCAAAACAATCCCAAAGCAACATGATAACCAAGTGGTTTACCATACAAAACGAAACCTTTTTAGTCACTGGTTTTCGAGATAACCTACTCGAAACCAATCGCGCTGAACGCAATATTTCCAATATTCCACTGAATTTGACATTTAAGAGAATGGAAGTGAGTGGAGAGAGAATGAATTCTCTCATACGTCGTTGACGTTCTGCTCACACTTTATGTCTATCTCTTTTTAACTTAAGACAAAAAGATAAACTTAAAACTCTTTGGCATATGCGGACACTACTTGGTTAACTCAAACCAAACTGGAACGAAACCCAGGTTAACTTCAGGTGCGGACATAGCATGAGGATTTGACCCGATGTAAAACCTATTTATAGACGCCTAAAGTCAAATTGTCTGAAATCGTATGTCAATTTGATTTTTTTTCCATACAAAAAGTACTGTTACAGGGTGTCCCGTAATTCGTGTTACATACTTTGGAATGTTATTCTTATTCATATTCTAAGAAAAAAAATTGTTTTACAGTGAAGTCCGTTTCTCAACTTTGACATCACTTTTTGACAATTTAAAAACAGGCTAACTATGGTGTACCCTGACCTGTGTTAAATTCGATTTCTCTGTCAATACTGATGGTAGAGACCTAATTTAAGGTCTAATTTTTTGTTGAAATAATAATCTTTAAAACTGTATTTAAAATGGGCTCCTATAGGTTTAGGTTTGACAGACTTTAAATTTTAAATGAGATTCAAATTTTCTTTCCCCAACAAAGTTTCAAAAAATTCCTGCTAAACATAGAGTTCTGTTTCTTTATTCTTAACAGATGAACAAAACAATAATAAAAAATAGCTCGTCGATAAGTGCACTCGAAAACCCATACAATTTATGATAGGTACTTGCAAAAATCTTAAAAAGGTAAAAAAATAAAATTTTGGTTTTTTTACGGTCTTTTATTGCAACTGGATGCAATGGTTCATCAGTTTATCAAAATAAGTCACGATTGCAGTTTGATCAGAGAGCTTTTTGAAATGCCTTCATTTACAAAAGAAGAATACGCAGACATTTTATTCGTACATGGATTTTGCAATGGAAATTCAAGAAGAGGACAACGAAGATACCAAGAGAAAATAGGAGAGGATTTAGTAGGAGACACCGGTGCACGTTGCTTTTGAATCTTTGTGAATCGAAATGCAGGGGAAATACAGAGCCTGGTAAAGCATTCCACATTCGGGTGGTGTGACTAAAATACGAATCTCTATACTTGACTGTACGCCCGAAGTTGGGCTCAAGGTAAAACTGATGAGCATTCCTAGCAAGGCGGGTGTTTAGGCTAAATTGTTTCAGGGGAGGAATGCAACTGGCTATTTCACTAGAGCACTGTTTATAGAAAAAACGATAAAAGGGAGTGAGACAGGTAACGTTTCGTTTCGTTTGTTCAAGAGAATCAATTGATTCTACGATTGAACTACCACCTATCAATTTTAACGCTCTATTTTGTACCCTATCAAGGAGGTGCAAAGATGTTTGAGAAGCACCTCACCAGATATGGGAGTTATACTCCAATTTTGGGCGGATGAAGGCCTTATAAATTGTAGCCAGATCAGAAGGGGTGAAGAACTTCCTGCATCGTCTCAAGAAACCTAAGTATTTAGCAGCGTTTTTGGCGACTTCAAATATGTGGTCATTTCAACGAAGATCATCGTTTACGCACATACCAAGCACTGACAGCTTTTCGGTTTCTTCGATGCAGGTACCATTCATGGACAATGGCAATGGGGGAATGTTAATCTTCAACGAATGAGTTTTCGAAGCATTGAATTCTACTCGGTTTTTATGACCCCATGTAAGGATGCTGTCGAGGTCAGAATTCAATGAGCTTATGATACGCAACCGTTCCAGTTCCACATCCGAAGAGCAGGGACGTGAATCTGGAAACGAATATAAAAGCTGAGGGTTGGATCGTCAGCAAAACAGTTAAGCGGATTAGAAGTTTCAGACAAAAGATCATTTATGAAAATGAGGAAGAGAGTCGGAAACAAAACGGAGCCCTGGGGCACACCAGCATTTATAAGGTGGGTATCAGACTTGAAGCCATCCAACACAACTTGTATTGAACGGTCGGAAAGGTAATTTCTAATCCAACGAAGAAGAGACTCATCGATACCAAAAGCACGCATTTTCGATAAAAGAGCCTGATGCCAAACTCCATCAAATGCTTTAGAAATATCAAGCGCAATAATCTTACTTTCTCCAAAACAATGTAAAGATTGATGCCACTTTTCGGTGAGATAAGTCATCAAATCACCAGTGGACCGTTTGCTAAGAAAGCCGTATTGTCGTTCATTAAGAAGCTCTTGTTCTTCAATATATTTCATAAGTTGACGGTTTATCAATGTTTCCATGACCTTGGAAAGAAGGGACGTTAGTGCAATTGGACGGTAATTGGAAGGGGAGGAAGATTCGCCTTTTTTAGGGACCGGCTGGACAAATGCAGTTTTCCTTCTGCTCGGAAAAATCCCAGCAGAATAGGAAAGATGGAAAAGTTTACGCAGTGGTTTTGCCAGCGTAGAAGAACACCTCTTCAGAATAACGGCGGGGATACCATCTGGACCAGCGGATTTATGTATGTTGAGATCTTTGAGGACTCTCGCAACCGAGCGAGTTCGAAAAAATATCTGCTTCATCAAAGAATTTGCAGACTCGAGCTCAGGTGGAGCCAATATGCTATGAGGAAGTGTCGAAATGGCAGCAAATTGAGCTGCCAGCAAATTGGCTTTCCGAAATAGGTGTCCGAAACAGCCTATCCGATAGGCTCTTTAATGCGTCCATTACGAAAGGTCACTACTGTGCTGTTAATACATAAATGTATTTTTGTTCAAACCAATGGGAGGAAGGAAAATGAGTGTTAGCGAACCTAAAATACTGTAACTGTCCTATGACGGTAGCTACAAATACCTTTTATATTTTTATTTGTTGAAAACAGCTTCCGATTTTAAATGTAGTTTTCATAAAATCTATGTTTTTATGAATGCGTTCTATATCTTTCTTCCTATCAACAACAAGAAGAATCAAATAAGTTTAACAATACCCGAAAGCTAGGTACTTTTATCTAATCTTTTGTTTAACGATATTGAGGTTTGAAATAATTATACAAGCTAAGAAATATTTCAATTTGATTGCAGTACTGGTTGTGTGCTCAATAAACCATATCCGCTTCACAAGAAACCTCAACTGGATATGGAAAAGCAAAAACCTACAGAATTCGGATCACCGCCGTATGTAACGTCCCAATATGGGTCGTCGCAACAGTATGTGCAATTTGGATCGGCTCAGCAATTTGATTCGTTACCACAGTATGAGCCACCAGGTCAGTTCGCGTCACCGCAACAGTTTGCGTTGCCGCAGCAGTTTCTTTCTCCGCAATATCGCCCGCCAGAGCAGTGTGGATCAGCTCAGCATTTTGAGTCGCTGCCACAGAATGGATCACCGCAACAGTTTGCAGTGCATCAGATGCCTTACATTCCTGTAAAGTACAGCAGACTTCAGGACCTTAAAAGAAATACTCCACAGTTTAATTCTGTTATGCCAGGTATGGTTGGTTAAATTGTAAAATAAAATATTCGCTTTCTTTTTATAAATCAAATTTGCCTGGAAGTTGATTAAATGTTCTTCTGATATCAACAATCTAGAACATCTTGCTTCATGTAAAGTTGAAAATTTCTATCGCTTTCGTTTGAATGCTCTTGATAACAGAATGTAATCGATTGTAAATCACATCACAAAGGAGGAAGATAATACTCCCGAGAAGGTTTCTGAGAGACGGCAAATGCTTTCAAACTGCATTTTAAAATAAACAAAAGATAGATTATTTAAAGATTTATATCCGTTTCCGTTTTGAAAACGTTATCTCTTTATTTTCAGCCACATTTATTTTTATGATCAATGGTATGACTTTGCGCTCGGTTTTAGGGCTTAACGCGGCACCCTCGTTCACCGGTCACACTCAATATTGCTACTTTATTGCTGTTATTATTGGCGCACTTATATCAGCTTCGCTGATAAGGAAAATACCAAAGCGACTGTTTTATGTAAGTTTTGAAATATTTCCCCAAAAATAAGCTAACAGATTTTTTTACCTCAGTTTGCAGCTTCTGTTCTTGTCATGATTAGCGGAAGCCTACACATTGGGTGGGTGAAATATGACGAAAATGCATTAATAGCAACGCGATACTTAAATGGAATATCATTTGGTCTTGTTTTGATCCCAACCATTGTGGATGCCTCCGAACTTACAGTGAAACGATTTAGGGGTATAGCTCTCAGTACGGAACAAGTTGGCCTTGCTACTGGTGCGCTGATAGCACAAACTTTTATTTTTAACTCTGTTAATTACAACCTTATTCTGGGTTTCATTACTTTGGTATTTGGTGTCCTAGCGTTCGCCCTCACCTATTTTCACACTCTTGAATCGCCAATTTTTTATCTGCTCAAAGACAACGAAACAGAAGCTCTCAATGTATTACGTCAATCACAGAACCCGAAATTCGTATCCTACGAAACATATGACATTTTGAACGAACATAGGTGCCTTATAGCAGAAGATAAAGCTGAAGGAATACAAACTCAAATATTCAAGAGTATCTTGCCATTGGCCAAGGTAATAGCATTCCGAGTTTTAACTGCAATGTCATTCTCATTCGCAATGACGTTTGTGATAGCACTTACTGCTATATTCGATTTAAACGAGCCACAGTCATCGATGAGTACAGAAGTTTTAGTTGTCATGATTTTCCGATGGGTTGGTGCTTGTGTTGGATACTTTACTTTAGACCTTGTAGGTCGCAAAGTGCCCAGTATACTTTCATCGATTGTAAGCGGTGCGTTGCTAATCGGAATAGTATCACAGATGTCACCTAATGGCCTTTCGGCCGTTTTGATAGGAGGACTTTGGTTAGTAGCGTTCTATCAATGTTTAGCCCAAATCATGGCTCCTGCTGGTACCTGTTATTTGGGCGAAGCGTTTCCAGTTTCAATTAAGCCCTACTGTATATTGATTACAGTGGTAATTGAAAATATTCTTCAAATTTACTTATGTTCGTTGATGTGGTATGAAGACATTTATAACTTCCTCTGGGTATTGGCAATCTTGCATATAGTATTTGGAATAGCTTTCATTGTATTAATGCCTGAGACAAATCAAACTACTTTACGTGAGGCCTTAAAGAGATTTCAAAGTCTTCTAAATTTCAAAATGTTTTAGTAGAAATTTTGTTATTGAAATAAGTACTTTATTGTAATTATTACTAAGAATGCGAACGAAAAGAAATAATATGTAAATTATATCCTATTTTGTTTTTTCCTTGAAAGTTCAAAAGGTGCAAATTATCAGGTAAGTTGTATATCAATTTGTCATCATTCAAATTTTACGAAAAACAAACATATGCCTGTACCTATACGTATACAGAAAAGCTGCTAAAAAGGCAATTTTAGACTTTATAATCATAACGTGAACAATTGCGGGAACAGAAAGAATCTGATATCTGATCTTCGGATGCGAGGTTGACTAGCGTTACCTAAATATTGCTGTTAGCCCAGTCATTTTAGGGGTTTCACCTCGGAATCATCATCATCAGGTCCTGTAACCCCGCTCGGGGCATAGGGCGTCAACAAAACGTCTCCATCCTTCTCGATCAGCAGCTAGATACCTTAACTGTGGCCACGTCTTTCTCTGGGAATTAGCTTCTGATATAACTGTAGATTTCCATGTTGTTCTTGGTCTTCCAACCCGCCGTGACCCCTGAGGATTCCATTCAAAGGACTGCTTTGCAATATCATCGTTTGGTTTCTTCAGTGTGTGACCAATCCATTCCATTTGCACTTTCTGATGTCGATGTCCAAACGCCTCTGACCTGTCCTACGCCACAATTCCTGGTTGGATATTGTTTGTGGCCAGCGAATTTTCAGGATGTGACGCAGACAGCGGTTCACAAAAGCCTGCGATTTTCTCGAGATGGTGGCCGAGACTTTCCATGTTTCACAAGCATACAATAGCACGGATTCGAAGAATCTCAGTTTAGTGCGTAAGGAGACTTGACAGGATTTCCAAATTTGGGACAGAGCACCAAAGGCAACGCGAGCTTTATTTATTCTGCTTTTTACGTCCAGATCCGTACCACCGTTTGCTGATACAATATCCGAGGTAATTAAATTGTTCGACCCCTTCAACAGACGTGTCATGCAGAAGAATACGATGTTGTGTTGGGGGGCCTGTTAGCATTATTTTTGTCTTTTTGCTATTTATTTTAAGACCGCACGATTCTCCTTTCACCCGTAAAGTTTGACACATCTCGTTCAGCCCACTGATGTTATTTGCCATGAGACATATATCGTCGGCATAGTCTAAATGGCTAAGCCTTTCAAACGTTCTCCATTGAATACCCTGCCTCTCAGTTGTACCGACGGCGACGCTGGCCGTCAAAACATCATCTATCGCCAGCAGAAAAAGAATTGGCGATAAAACATCCCCTTGTCTTATACCCTGACGCACCTCGAAAGAGTCGGATAGCTGCCCATTATGCAACACGAAACACCTTGCTTGCAGTGTTGTAGGACTCCTTTATAATTGCAACAATTTTTGGCGGAATTCCTCTACCAAGAAGTGATCTCCGTATACATTCTCGGTTAACTCGGTCAAAGGCCTTCTCAAAATCTACAAACATGAGATTTGAGATTTGGGTGTTTGAAATTCTGCAGACTGCTCAAGAACAATGCGTAAGGTGTTATTATGGTCAACGCACGACAGACCGCTGCGGAAGCCAGCCTGATGCCTCTTGAGTGTAGTCTCAATTCTAACCTTTATCCGTTCGAGGATTAGAGTTGCCTTTAGCTTTGGAAAAACGGACAAAACGGTATTACTACGCCAGTTGTTGCAGTTCTTGAGATCATCTTTTTTTTGGCAACTTAACAATCACTCCATCCTTCCAATCCCTGGGATAGGTTTCGTTTTCCCAAACAGTTTGTATAAGCGGATGCAAGATACTAGCTGCTGTGGCGGGATCAGCTTTCAGGAATTCCGCTGGTACTCCGTCAAGTCTGGCTGTGTGTGTTTTTGAGGAGATTAATCGATGTTTCAATTTCCGTTACTTAGGGGGGTTCGATGTCAATACCCCTGCCCCCTGCAGGATCTGCGCATCTCGTTGAGTTGGGGCACTTCAGCACTCTGTTCAACGGGATCATTTAACAGGGCACAAAAGTGATCCTTCTACCTGCGAAGCTGATCTTCAATTGATACCAATAGTGTCCTATCCACATCCATTACAGGATGATTGTTGTTGCTTTTTTTCCGACAACTTCTTTGGCTATTTGGTACAATTCTCGGATATCTCTTCTTCTTGCAGCGTTTTCAGCATTTTCAGCGAGACCATCTATCCTCACCCTCCTGTCACGTCTCACACAACGATGGACCATCTTGTGTGCAGTTCGATATTCGCTTCGCAATTCAGCCTTTCGTTGAGCGTCTGTCTCGGCGTTTAATTGAAGCTTCAACGATTTACGAAGCTCGATTTTTTCCCAGGTGTCTTGGGATATCCAAGAGTCACTAACTCTCGTACGCCTAGGTACAGTCTCGGATCCAGCCTCCATAAAAACACTTTTTATTTCACCCCACATCTTGTCAACATCTGAGTCAGCACTCATATTTAATGACGAAGCTCTGTAGTTAAGGGTGTTGATATAGCTACGACTTTATGTTGAGATCACTTAAAGTATTGAATTTTGGATTTCTTGCTGCATTCTGCAATTGTCTTAATACAGCCGCGGTTCATAATTTGAGACTCATGACAACCAAATGGCGGTCGCTTCCCACATCGGCATTACTTATATTTCGGACATCACACATCGACTTCCTCCATCGCTGCTGAATCATGATGTGATCAATTCCAACACCATGCAGCCTTTGACCACCCTCTCTTTCATCCTCTCCGGAATACAGCATTCTCATTTGTCCAGTGTCAGATCTGTATTCAGCTCTTCCTCTCCACTTTGTTTCACTTCTGCCCAGGATGCTGATCTTAAGACGAAGCATTTCGCGCTCTAGCTGTTCGTATCTTCCTTCGCCATACAAGGATCGAACGTTCCATGCTCCGATTTTTGTACGTATACCATAGCCAAAAGTATTCATTGCATTTCTTGAAAGACTTCTACTATTTGTTGACGATTCATTTATTATTATGGCGTCTTGATTGACGCTGTTGCATCAAAGATGCCGCACCCCCAAATCCGATGTGCGGTTTACTGCAGCCGAAGCTGTAGAAGGATTCTCTTTAAAATGGTTACCTCTTGGGGACTCGTTTCCAGTTGTTGTTATATTTCATGTAATAGCATATACCTTTCCACCATGGTGTTTTCCGAGATAAGATTAATAACATACATAAGCTCAGATTCGACAGGCACACCCGCCCTTTGTATGGTCGAACACATAACCGATTGAGGCCGCCCACTATGGGAAAACGGACGCCGTTTGTAGCCGCCCACTCTGGAATACAGACGCTACTTGCTGCTACCGTTGGCCTTCTTAAACAGCTCATCCGCCACCAGACTTCCGTGCCGTTGACCGCAAACTGCAGTTCCTCCGCCTTTAGGGAGATTTTCTTCAACCCAGGGACAAGTCAGTGCTCCGTCCAGCAAAGCTGGGTTGGCTGCTTATTCCGGCAGCTGTTCGGCCCCCTTGTGCGTAAGCGTTACCCGCTCTCTACCGCGAGGAGGTGCATATAGGAATTTTCCTTTCCTTGAGCCTAAGGCCACCGAAGTAGCGTAACCTAGAGCTCTCCAGTACTTTATTTATTATCTCGGAATAAAAGATAATAAATAAGCTGTAAATGGGTGTGAACCTTTACTTTGTTATTCTAAATGTGGTCTTAAAATCACAAGTACTATCGTGTCCGCGTCTTATGGGGTTAGGGATAGTCAGAATGTTGATTAATGTCGATTTTTTTTTTGCATTTTCTTAAAGTATAGGATCTTAAAATAGTCTTTGAAAGATTGAAGTGAACCCGACAAATATCTTTCGAGTTATTCAGCGAAGAATAAAAGGCTCTCCAGCGGTCTGGTATGGACTGTAAAACTTTAAATGCGTTTTTCTCAAAACTATGTTTTTTGAACTGGTGCCAACTGTAACCCAAAAACCGCTCGATAGACTTGAATGAAACTTATACAGTTGTCAGAAAACATAAAAGGCTAGTGCCTGATCGAAGGATTTTTGTTGTTTTTAATTCGATTTTTTATAAACAATTAAGTATTGATTTTTTCCCAAAAATCAGAAAAAATATCTTGAGGCCGCCATTTTGTTAATTTTGAAACAAAATATGTTTCAAGTTGGCCAACTGTGATGGAGCTTGGGGCTAGAACCACTCAGGAAGGAATGCAGAAAACTTTTCAACCGAGCTAAACAATCTAAAATTTTATAATAGACTGGGGCTCCTACAAGGAATCCCTCAAAACTTGTAAATATCAACTGGGGAAAAATAAAAGAACTTCCCGGAGAAACTTCTTTGGAAAAATACATAGAAGATACTTCAGAAGCTTCTAGATTAAGAAAAATCCTCTCAAAAAGCCCGACCATGCCCGGCAGTCTGAAAACAGCTGACGGCTGGACAGAATCCTGCGAAGAAACGCTCAATCTGCTTCTGGACATTAACTTTCCAGACAGCTCTAAGAACTTATGTAACTATGATTCCATAGAATCAGATAGCATAATAACTAACACCCCCGATCTGATTACAAGGGAAAAACTAGTTTGGGCCATTAACAGCTTTGACCCATACAAATCCCCTGGACCTGATGGTATAATTCCAACCGAACTTCAAAAGGCCGCGGATATTATTATCCCCCACGCAGTAGAGAGAGGTCAAGGTTGTGTTTATACCTAAGGCTGGGAAATCTTCCTACGTAAATCCGAAAGATCTCCGACCAATAAGTCTATCATCTTTCCCTCTTAAAACCTTAGAACGACTGATTGATATCCACCTGTGTATAGCTATAGATCCAAAATTGTTATCTACATCAAAACACGCCTACTGTAAGGGAAAATCTGCAGAAACGGCCTTACGCACCTTGGTTCGTATAATAGCATATTCCCTTTATCACAAAGAGTTCACTCTGGCCGCTTTCCTCAACATAGAGGGAGTCTTCAATAACGTCAGCAACTCTGTAAAGGCACTGACGAAGCTCAAAGTAGATGGTTCCATAGTGGAGTTGATAAATCTAATGCTAAGAAGCAGGAGAATCAACTCCGCCTTGTGGTGTCAGTAGAGGAACACCGCAAGGCGGAGTCCTATCCCCTCTTCTATGGAATCTAGTCGTCAATGAACTTCTAGTTGACTTAGAAGCTGAGGGATTCAAAATGATTGCATATGCAGACGACGTTCCCATTGCGGTATCTGGCGAACATGCTCACGTCCTTACGGATCTGATGCAGACCGTTCTAAATAAACTTGTAAAATGGGCGGGAAAATATGATCTAGGGGTCAACCATCAGAAAACTGAACTCGTTCTCTTCACCAGGAAATATAAAATTCCTCAACTAATAACTCCATCAATAAATGGAATCTCACTTCTACTTTCAAGCCAAATATCTAGGTATAATCCGAGACAAAAAGCTAAATTGGAAAGCCAATATACAGGAAAGAATCAGGAAATCCACCGTTGCCTTATTTTCCTGTAAAAAAGCCATTGGTAATAAATGGGGTTTCTCCCCCCAAATCACCCACTGGCTGGCTCTACACCGCGGTCATCAGACCAATACTCACGTACGGAGTAGTGGTATGGTGGACCGCTCTTGATAAAAGGACCTACTGCGACAAATTAAGCAAGGTCCAACGAAAAGCCGGTTTGTGTATAAGCGGAGCACTGAGATCAACACCCTCAGCTGCCCTAAATACAATCCTTAACCTCACACCACTAGATATCTTCAGCAAACAAATGGCTGCCAGTACAGCCATTCGTATGAGAGTTATCTCCCAATGAACCGTAAATAACATCGGTCACGCTACAATCCTGAATTTATTCGGATTAATCCCTTGCCACTCCGACTACACCATCCCCCAATTGGTTTTTGATAACAAGTTCCAAGTCTCAATCCCACCGAGAACGACCTGGGACGACGAAGAATTTTTGAGAGATGATTCAATTCATTTCTATAGAGATGGTTCGAGAACCGAAGGAGGGGTAGGCTGCGGGATGTACTCAAACCGACTTAACGTAAGTTTCTCGTTCCGCTTTCCAAACCATTGTAGCGTGTTCCAAGCAGAAATTTTGGCGATCAAAGAGGTCCTATCATGGCTAAAAGAAAACGTGATATCCTCAGCGAATATCCGGACCTTCTCAGATAGTCAAGCAGCCCTCAAATCACTCGGCGCTGTTTCTACAAACTCAGTAACCGCCCTTAACTGTCGCTTATCTCTTAGGGAGATGGCTGAACAGTTCAATACTCACCTTCTTTGGGTGCCGGGGCACAGAGATATCGTGAGTAACTGCAAAGCCGATGAACTCGCCAGAAAAGGAAGCGTTCTACCGATCTTAACCAGCAGGTTGAATATTGTTATACCAATCGCTACATGTAAACTTATGCTAAAGCAAGAGGCAATGGACAGAACAAATCACAGTTGGAACAACATCACCACGTGCGTGGCAACCAAACGGATATGGCCAGGACTAGATCCAAAACGCACAAGACATTTGTTTTCCATTACCAGATTGCAAGTTAGCTCTGTAATCAATGTCATCACCGGACATTGTCTGATAGGAAGACACGCCATAAGTCTTGGCGTTCCCTCTAATGACTTCTGCAGAAGGAGGAGGAGGAGGAGAAAATCAGACACCTCCTCTGCTCATGTCCTGCACTCTCTTTGAAAAGAAAACAGCATCTAGGAAAATATTTTCTTGATGATCCAAGCGATCTGGCGAACACATATCCCCTGCATCTCATTCGCTTTATTAAAAGCTCCAAATGGTTTTGTTAAGTGTGGTACTTCCTCACATAATTTCTATGGTACCACAATGGACCTAATATTCCTCTAAGTGTGTCAGTTTGTTTTCCTGACAGCCATTTAAACCTAACCTATTCTAACCGCCCTCGGCTTTGAACCTATTCTCTTGAGATGGATTTCTTCTTATTTAGAAAACCGTTTTTATAGCGTTCGGATCAAATCCGCCTTATCCAGCCGTTTTTTAGCAACATCCGGTGTTCCCCAAGGCAGCCATTTAGGCCTTTTCCTCTTCATTCTCAAAATTAACGACATTGAAATGATCATCAAACACTCCTCTATTTCTCTCTATGCGGACGATACTAAGTTTTACCGAGTCATTTCTTCTTCAGAAAACTCTTCCCACTTCCAACAAGATCTCGACAATTTTTCAATATGGTGCTCCAAAAACTGCCTGGAGCTAAATGTTTCCAAGTGCCAATCAATAACCTTCTCAAGTAAACGCATCAAATCTCCTCCCCGTCACTATCTTCTAAGCTGCCCGTGATCTTCGGATTATTTGCGACCGTGAGCTGAATTTCCTCAAGCATATCGACGATTTAATCCTTAAGACAAATTCAGCACTTGACTTCGTCAAACGATGGTCCAAGGAATTTGTAGAATTTGTGTACGTAGGAGTAACCCGAACCCTTTACATTTCATTTATTCATCCGCTTCTTGATTACGCTTGTCAAGTCTAGTCGCCTTTCCAACAAGTGCACATTGCCAGAATTGAGAGCATACAACGCCATTTTGCTCTTCGCGGTCTTAATTGGAGTAATCCTTTGATATTACCTCCTTATCAAGACCAAATCAAACCCCTCAAACTCAATACGATGAAAAATCGAAGAGAAATATTTCTCTTCATTCACCGAATCTTTACAGGTACCATTGACTGTCCAGCCCTTAACGAATCCATTTTTCTAAATACTAACCCTCGTAACACTCGGAATCCCCGTCTCTTCTATCTTCCCAACTATCGAACCTCTTACTGCTCCAATTAACCCATCTCCCGAATGTTGAGGAATGTTAATTCTCACTCTTCTTGTTTTGACTTCAATATGAGTACTCCCTGCCCAAAACTTCGTCTCCTAAGCCCTCCAGCTAGTTAGTTTAAGTCTTAGCTATTATGTTTCTTAGTTTGTAACTTAATAGCTTGTATTAAGCCTAATAAATAGGACAACAGACAACAATATCTGCATGGATTACATATCTCCATACCTGGACTTTAAAAAATCCTTCTCAACCAGCTTCCCCAATAGACAGGATTGGGAGAATGAAACACCTCATATGAACGAGACGTCTTTATCAATTTATACCGACGCGACGGCTCAAAAATGGAAGTTGGAACAGGTGCAGGTTTCTTTTCAGAAAGCCTTAACCTAGCCAGTTCATTCAGACTTCCAAATCACAGCAGCGATCTTGGCAGTTACAAACGCTGCAAAACAGGTGTCCATGATGGCGCTATCACATGCTGATATCACTTTTTTCATTGATAGCCAAGCAGCAATAAAAGCGATTTCTGCCACTCTTGTCAAATCAAAGCTTGTTTCTTGCTGTCGCGAAGAGCTAAGGGTTCTTGGCACATGCTAACGATTACGCCACGGGTGTTTGGACAAGTGGTCTGCGAAAATCTATCCTTCGTGGAATATAATCTGTGATCAGAATGCAGAGAAGATTAATTTTTTTTTTTTTTTCATTGTACGATATGTGAACCGATGCACACGAAAAGGGGTATGAATTAGACTGCAATTACACTGACTTTTCTAAGGTCTTCGACCAGCTTTCTTAAAATATTATTTTATACAGAGTGTTTTGCATACGGTGCGACAAGAGCTCAGGACGGATAGGTTGAGTTAAGACAAGACAAGAAAAAACTTCTTCCTGTAAAACTTTCTATTTGTCGCTTACGATAAAATGGCGGGAAGGGCTCGATATGCGCGATAAATGGAGCCTCAGCCCATGATGCCGGAGTTCGAATGAGGACATCGTAAAAATGTTGCCAGCTATAGAAAAGTCGCACGTAAGATCTTGTCTGCGAAACCACATGTAATATGAACGTCTGAGCCCCAGGTCATATCAAGTGAGGACTTAGAATACCTATATGTTGATTGTTTTAAGACTCAAGAAAGAAAGTTGTAATTGTAATTGTTGATGGAAAACTATGTAAAACCAGGAGGATTCCTTTTTCTTCCTAAATGTGAGTCTCAACTCAATCAACTGAGTGAAATTCTAAAGAAACTGGAATAATTTGTAAACTGACATTTTCATATGATTAAATCGAATAACGAATATTGACAATAAATGTATTTTCGAAGATCTGTTAAAAGTCAAGTGTTCCAAGACCAAGACGACACAGGAGCAGTTAACATGTAGCAAACTATTTTGAAGGCTAACGGAATCAAATCTCTTCATTTGAATACCTCTTTGACAATATCGTCGAAATTTGAGCATTTCTCACAAGTAAAAAGAAAAATTTGCAGTTCCGTTAAGTAGCAGTCCACAAAAAAAGAAAACGATCTAATTCTATAATAGATTTGACTAATTATGGTGTTGGTGGCAGTTGCTCTGGTAGCGGGTATTTTAAAAATTTTTAAGAAAGGTTCAAGAATGGTAAAATTATCTGTTAAATTAACATGCGAATTTTTTTTATTTTTGGTAACCGACGCGTTCTATGATGTTTCAAAAAATCGTTTTCGGGATATATCCTTAGTTTTTCAGCAAATGAAGAAGAACTTTTTATAAAGCATTTAATTGAATGTCATCATCGTTCATTTCTTGAAATAATTCCAATGTGCTTCGAACAATAATCTTCGCAAAAACGTTTAACTATTCCGCCTCTAGACTTTTGGTCAAACATGACATTTTTGCAAAAATATAACGAACTAATAAAATCAAAATCTAAGATTTTTTTCAAAAGTCCAGAAGCAGAGGTACGACTATTGTTATCAAAAGAACTGGCATCGCTTTTTATTCCTTCTAAGGCATTTACAATGCTTTCAAAAGATATCCACATTCCACACAGCCTTTACTGTTTCAGCTCTAGCAGTCCATCGAGTTTTTGACAAAAAGTTTTTCAAATTGTTGTTTGTTGTATGAAATGAAGTGTTGTATAAACTGTGAAACAGGCCCTTGATTATAGAATTGCTAAGTTGAGACAAAAACGATTTCTTTTATTTAATTTCGTGTTTTTGGTTGAAATCACTCGACTCGGCAGTTGGGAAATCTTCTTTGTTTTTTTTACCTTAATTTGCCGACTTGTTAATTTTTTTGGGCAGCAAATCGACTATCGCAAACACTTCCTTTCGTGTCTTTTTGGTTGAGTTGACTTAAATCGACAAATCTGATTTGTTTTTCTTCCTCGATTTGCAGACTCTGGAGAATCGTGGAGGGTTGTACACCCTTCCCCCCCTCGCTGAATAGAAGAGACTTACAATTTTCAATTGATTTGAATCAATTAAAAAAAAAATGGGCACGACTGGGTCGCACGAGCTTGCGATTGTGTTCTAAGGCCGTGTGTGAATTGCGTTAAAATTTGCGTTAAAACTTCTACCACGATTAAAATTTGACGTCTTGTTTGAGGTGGGATCAAATTTTGCCATTTGCTGTGTGAATTGCGTTAAAACAATTATTTTAACCAAGATTTCTGCGTAGGTTAAAAAAATTTCCCTCGATAATTTAAGAAATTTCCCTGAACAAAAATTGGTTTTCCTTTCAAGGAAAAATAATTTCAATTACAAAACATATTTTTAAGAAAACAGGGTTAGTAAAAAGTCTCTGAAACTGAAAAAAAAACTTTTTCATTTATTGTTCTCGATTCTAATGTCATATTTTAAAACAACAATGAAAAATCCTTATATATATAAAATTTCCCTGTCACAATGTTAGTTACCGTACTCCTCCGAAACGGCTTTACCGATATTTAACAAATTTTATATGCGTATTCAGTAGGTCTGAGAATCGGCTACTAATTATTTTCCATACCCCTTAGTGATAAGGGCCATAGACCATTAACCTTTATTCTTTAATTTACACTGTGACACGAGAATTTTATATATTAGATTTTACAGTCTCAGTGTATATGTCATATGAACTACATATATTCTAAAGTAAATTTATTATTAATTTATTTTATAACTGACATGGAAATTTTGTATATTGGATTCTTATTCATTTGATAGAACGGTGCAACCTACTTGCGACGAGCACTCGATAAGAATGCTTCCCAACCATTTATCAAGCACTCTTCGATTTAGTGATCCATTTACTCGAATCCATGGACATGGCTTTAGGTTAAGAATCTCCTTGGAATTCTTCTGATTGCTTAACGGCGAAGTGCTTTTTTCTTGACGATCTTCAAAGCGCTCGACAGGCTTTGATATTCGCTTTCCTTCTTCGTTTGGTTTGTTCTGCTTAGCCGCTGGCTCGGTATCATCATTTAACGATTCAGCTTTTCGCTTTTGGGATACAGAAGCTGGATTAGGAGTTAGTTTGCCCATAGATTCACGTTCCAAGCGCTTTATATGATGTGTATGAATAACCCATACGTTGTTGGTGTGATAAAAAAGTTCGGTGTAAGCTACATTTTTATTAGATTTGGGCAATTTAATTTTTGGGTTCACTTATAACAGCTCTAACTTCCACATAATTTCAATGGGTCGGGAAAAGGAAAGGCAACCGTAACGGGAACGGGAACTCTAAAACTTACATTATCGCCTAACTACATAGTCTATATTTCATAACCAAATTCCTACAGAAATGGGCAAACTAGAAATTGTCGGGCATTCTTAAACTTAGTCTTCTTAGTTTTCGTTTCTAGACAGTTTGGTGTGAACAACGCTTTAAATAAGTTAGACCCGAGCAACGCCGGGTGGGTCATCTAGTATTCTAATAAAATTCCCATTTTGATTAATTGATTTCTTCGGTATAGTAGCACTGAAAATAAGTTTTCATGGCTGATATCTTTCATAGATTTCAAAAGAAACAAAACAATAAAGTCGTATTTGGTTTAGAAAAAGGACAAATTTAAAGTATTTTGTATTAATTCTTGTTTTTGTCATCCAGACTTATCCTAATTTCAATTAGTTTTATTTTTTCTTTGTGAGACCCTAGAAAACAAAACCATTGAATTTAATAAATTAATTGATTTCTAACTGACATTTAATGTATGGTTTCCCAGCCTGCCTTCGTTTTTTTTCTTGATTCATATTTTGTTGTTTGAATTGAATGCAAAGCAAGAGCAAATTTCTCTATCACTAGAAACGTCAAATTTTAACACACTTTAACCTGCTCCACAGCTCAATAAATTTTAACCCATTTTATTCACCTCATTAGTGTCAAATTTTAACGCGGGTTAAATTTTAACACACATTTTAACGCAATTCACACACGGCCTAAATACGATATCAAAATCTTAGGGCTGAGTAAAAGGTTTTGGTGTTAGCTCTTTATAATATATTTGGTGGTACAGGGTTGCCAATTATACATTGATTAGGAAAATTTTATTAAATCACGAAAAATATTGAAAAAAATTCAATTAAATATTCCAAAGGTCTCAAGCGAAAATATAAAAACGCCATTCTTTTGCAATTTCTAATACATATAAACGCTAAAAATTTTATCAAAATCGTTGGACCAGTTTTAAAAATAACGGTTTTTTATTTTACATTTTTTTTAAAAAGAAGTTTTGTAAAATTCAAGTATGCAAAATTTAAGATCTTAGCAAAAGTTAGTTGACAAAAAATTTGAGAAAAATCTAAGTTATGGTTTTGAAGTTATTTCAAAAAATCTAAATTTTTTTAAGTTTTTTTTAAAAATTTCAAAAATTAAAATTTTTCAAATCTTTTTATGCAGTTTTCCTTAAACAACTTAAAACTTCTAAAATACAAAATTTCGTAAACATCGTGCAAGCCGTTAACGAGAAAGTCGGTTTTGAAAAAAAACGGTACTATGGGAGGTACCGTTTTTATACTTTTTCCAAAATCAATCAAAAATTAATTCTTCACACAAAATTTTATCAAAATCGTTGGAGCCGCTTTCGAGAAAAGTAAGTATGTATTATCATATCGGTTGTATGGCAGGTACCGTTATTTCAAGACCTAGAGACTCAATTCCAAAAACCCCTCTGTAGACTGCTCCACAGACCCTAACTGCAAATTTTGAAGAAAATCGGTCTATTAGTTCAGGCTGTAGATCCATATACAGACAGACAGACACACAGACAGACAGACAGACAGACAGAATTGCAGGACCCACTTTTTTCGTGTTCTCTATCATCGTAATGTCATATTTAATTGTTATCTCAAAATTTTTTTTCTGCACGATTGCAAGACTTGCCTTATAGTGACGAAGAATCCCGTAGTTTTTTTTTCTCTTTTAGAAAAATAATAAATTCATACCATATCTTATTATTATGTTAGAAATGTACAGAACGTACAGAGTGACGTTATGGCGTAATAGACGTTTCTTTTAAAAAATGCAATAAAATAAACAAAATAAAATTTTTCTGAATAAAGTCTTTTACTAGTAAGGGGGTCATCCCATGTGATGGGCTGAAAAAATCGATTTTTTTTATAAATTGGGTTCTCAACATTTCTAAAATACGGTAGTAAAGTAATTTTTAAGAATTCGAATAAGTTTTCAAAATAAAGAAGCCAGAAGAAGGAGCTGTTCGGAGCTGTTTTAAGCGGACTTAAAACTTTCCTCTATCGTATCTCAAAAAAATCGTGTCCTAATGTACATGTAAACACAAGTATTACACAAGTCAACAAAAAAATATTTTTTTTTAGTTTGCTATTAAATTAATAATTTCCGATTGTCTACAACTAAGAGTAACCACAGGCTCCATTCAAACAAACAAAGTTTGCTTTTGTGCATTTTACAATAAAAAAAAATATTTTATGATTTTGATAGAACTTGTAAGGAACAACGAATTAACTCGCATGAGGCGTGGTTTAATATAAAAGAAATAAATAGGGTGGCGCAACAGAGCGAAGAGCTCCTGGACCTAGCGCATTTCTCACAACCATACCTTGTGAGGGAATGGAGGTGACCTACAATTTTCTGCCAGTTCCGAACGGCTAATTGAGAAAGCGCTTTTCATGGCAATGAATTTATTAACGGAGGAGTTGCCAATTCCTCGCGAAAGGCGATACCCGTGGAAAAATATTATTGCCTCTGCGGGGACTCGAACCTCGAACTTCTGGGTGGACATGCTAAACATCACGTTACTTGTACGCCAATGAGGCGTGGTTGCGGGGGGATTAAGAACGTGAAGGGGGAGCGGTGGGTAGTCTGGGCAGTATAAGAGGCGAGCATTACTGAGAAATGACGCCATTTCTGAAGCGGGAAGTCTAACATGGTTTTCAAAAAGTGTAAAAATAAAATAAGCTCTTTTTGTTACACTTATGGTGAATTCATTAGAGTAAGGGCTAAACATGGGATAACCCCCTTAATTATGCAACACAATGTCGTTCAGCTAACTGGCTTGTCAGTAGTGGATCCTGGCACTTCCAGTTTTCAAATTACTTGGCGTAGGTAACATCTGACCTTCACGGATACCCTACAAAAAAATGGGCACGACTGGGTCACACGAACTTGCGATTGTGTTCTAAATACGATATCAAAATCTTAGGGCTGAGTAAAAGGTTCGCTCTTTATAATATATTTGGTGGTACAGGGTTGCCAACTATACATTAATTAGGAAAATTTTATTAAATCACGAAAAATATTGAAAAAAATTCAATAAAATATTCCAAAGGTCTCAAGCGAAAATCTAAAAACGCCATTCTTTTGCAATTTCTAATACATATAAACGCTAAAAATTTTATCAAAATCGTTGGACCAGTTTTAAAAATAACGGTTTTTTATTTTACATTTTTTTTAAAAAGAAGTTTTGTAAAATTCAAGTATGCAAAATTTAAGATCTTAGCAAAAGTTAGTTGACAAAAAATTTGAGAAAAATCTAAGTTATGGTTTTGAAGTTATTTCAAAAAATCTAAATTTTTTTAAGTTTTTTTTAAAAACTTCAAAAATTAAAAATTTTTCAAATCTTGTTATGCAGTTTTCCTTAATCAACTTAAAACTTCTAAAATACAAAATTTCGTAAACATCGTGCAAGCCATTAACGAGAAAGTCGGTTTTGAAAAAAAAAACGGTACTATAGGAGGTACCGTTTTTATACTTTTTCCAAAATTTTTATTTACATCATAAGAAAGACAATCAAAAATTAATTCCAAAATTTTATCAAAATTGTTGGAGCCGCTTTCGAGAAAAGTAAGTATTATCATATCGGTTGTATGGCAGGTACCGTTATTTCAAGACCTAGAGACGCAATTCCAACAACCCCTCTGTAGACTGCTCCATAGACCCTAACTGCAAATTTTAAAAAAAAATCTGTCAAGTGGTTCAGGCTGTAGATCCATATACAGACAGACATACAAACATACAGACATACAGACAGACAGACAGAATTGCAGGACCCACTTTTTTCGTATTCTCTATCGTCGTAATGTCGTATTTAATTGTTATCTCAAAATTTTTTTTCTGCACGATTGCAAGACTTGCCTTATAGTACCTATAATCGCAAGTAAAAATAGTCCAATCGCAGCTGATAAAACGATTTAGGAATTTTGTGTGCAAAGAATCAATTGTGTCATTGAAGGCCATTCTCTATGAAACAAAGGTCGCCCAAACCCATCTGATCAATTTGAGTATAAAAAAAGTAATTAACTCGTACCGTTCTCTTGCCAACAGTTGCTTCTTTGGGTTAAGAAGGCTGCTGAGAAACAAAACCTTCTCTATAAGAACCAAGGTATCTCCTTATAATCCTTAATCTTCCTGTTTCACTGCGCGGAAGCGTGGACTTTATCGAAAGCGCTTAAGGAAACCCTTGTTCGTTTCGATAGAAAAATACTCCGAATGATCTTTGGTCCCGTATGCGAAAACAGTATGTGGAGAAGAAGATACAACAACGATCTGTATGAACTGTATCGCGAAGCTACGATGGTTGGGCCATGTAGAGCGGATGTACATCAACGCTCCGGCTCGACGGTTTTTCAAAAGCATCACATTGCATCAGGGAAATCGCCGAAGGGGAAGACCTCGCCTTAGGTGGCGCAATCAAGTGGAAGAAGATCTCAACCGACTTCGAGTGCTAAGTGGAGAGAACTCGCCCAATATGGAAGTCGTTATCAAAAAATCTTGTATGAGGCGCAGGTTCACCCCGAACTGTAATGCCCACCTATAAGTAAGAAAAGATTTACATTTAGCAAGACTTATAAGAAAATATTAGGTATAAACTTTGGCAACAATTTGCTGAAATCAATATGAGCGCAAATCTATAAACACACAACTACTCGTAATGATTCAACAGCAATGTTTTTTTTTTTTTTTTTGATTCACTGATTACTTCCGATATGAAGGTATGTTGAGAGTACTGTTGCCTTGTATACGACCAGCAATTGAAAAAGCGTAGGTACTCGTCGAAGTCAGCGGTATTATCAATTCGCGTGAAATATAATATATACCTGTTTAGATATCGTTAACATCTCTGCTCGCACATCACAAAAATAAAAAACATGCTCACCGTCGTCGTTCGCGTCGTGACGTAGCGCCCGTCCATAGACCTTTACGTAACGCATGTATATCCCCTTGATGTAAAAGAAGTATTTTCCTATGAGTTAGTCATATCTTTCTTCCTAATTAATCCAAAATAAGGAGAATCGTTTTGAAATATCTAAAGTGAGTACATTGTTATCTAATCGCTAATTTTTCGTAAATGGACTTATAAATAAGCTATACAAGCTAGGAAATACTTCAATTCAAATTCAGTACTGTTTTTGTTTTCAATAAGTTGTGCTCGCTGTAATAAAGGCTCTCCCAGATATGGAAAACGAAAAAAAAGAATTTGGATCACCGCAGTTTGTTCCGTCGCAGCCTCAACAGTTTGTTACGCCAACGCAGGCGTCTGCACCTCCGCCGCAGCAGTTTGCGCCCCCACCGCAGCAGTTTGCACCCCCGCCGCAGCAGTATGGGTCACCTCAACAGTTTGGATCGCCGCAACAGTTTGGATCACCACAGCAGTTTGGATCGCCACAGTATGGGTCACAACAATATAGTGCTGCGCAACAAATGCCTCCTCCTATAACGTACGGCAGGTTTCAGGACTTGAGACGGAATAGACCACAGATGAATTCTGTCCTACCAGGTATGATTGATTTCAATATTTTTAGAAAACTCCTTGCCTACCATCTTCAAAGAATTAAGCTTCAAACGCAAATGATATTCTTTTGGAAAACTATAGTTTCGATTTCGTTTTTTTAGCTTTATTCATTTTTATGATCGGTGGTATGAATTTGAATGCAGTTTTCGGAATCGGAACCACACAATTCTTCGGTCTGGGTCATACTCAATATTGCTATTTTATCGGTATCATTATTGGCGCACTACTATCAGCTTTCCTATTAAGGCAAATTTCAAAGCGTCTATTAAATGTAAGTATTGAATTTTCAAAAAAAAAAAAAAACAAGTTTGTAAAACTTCTTTTTGTTTCAGCTGGCCGCTTCCGTTCTTGTCGTCATTAGTGGAATTCTAGTTATGAGCTTGGTGAGAAATGACGAAAATGCTTTGATAGCTTCAAGGTATTTGAGTGGAATAGCATTTGGGCTTGTTTTAATTTCAAGTATTGTTGATGCCTCTGAACATACAGTTAAGCGATTTAGAGGGATTACTCTGAGCACTGAACATTTGGGCCTTGCTACTGGGACTCTCGTAGCACAAGCGTATTCTCATAGTTATTCCGATACGCTGACTATAATGGGCGCGATTATGTTGGCTTTTGGTATCATAGCATTCATTCTGAGCTTCTTTTTCTCGTCTCAATCTCCAGTGTTTCATTTGCTCAAAGACAACGAAGCAGAAGCTCTCAATGTCTTACGTCAATCACAGAACCCAAAAGTCGTATCCTACGAGACATATGACATTTTGAATGAACATAAGTGCCTTATAGCAGAAGATAAAGCTGAAGGAATACAAACTCAAATATTCAAGAGTATCTTGCCATTGACCAAGGTAATAGCATTCCGAGTTTTAACAGCAATGTCATTCTCATTCGCAATGGTGTTTGTGATAGTACTAATTGGTTTAAGCAATTTTGTCGACACACGTTTATCGTTAAGTACAACCTATTTTGTTGTAATGATTTTCCGATGGGTTGGTGCTTTTGTTGGATACTTTACTTTAGACACCGTAGGTCGCAAAGTGCCCAGTATACTTTCGTCGATTGTAGCCGGTGCGTTGCTATGCGGAATTATACCAATGATGCCAGGTTATAATATCGCTACGGCCAGTTTGTCAGGAGCACTGTGGTTAGTAGCGTTCTATCAATGTTTAGCTGAAATCATGGCTCCTGCTGGTACCTGTTACTTGGGCGAAGCGTTCCCAGTTTCAATTAAGCCCTACTGTATATTGCTTACAGTGGTAATAGAAAATATTCTTCAAATTTGCTTATGTTCCTTGAGGCTGTATGATGATTTTTATAACTTCCTCGTGGCATTAGCAATCTTGCATATATTATTTGGACTAGCTTTTATTGTATTAATGCCTGAGACAAACCAAACTACTTTACGTGAGGCCTTAAAGAGATTTCAAAGTCTTCTAAATTTCAAAATGTTTTAGTAGAAATTTTGTTATTGAAATAAGTACTTTATTGTAATTATTACTAAGAATGCGAACGAAAAGAAAAAATATATAATTTATATATAATTTATATCCTATCTTGTTTTTTAACTTTTCCATTGAAAGTTCAGAACATGCAGATTAAAAAAAAATTATCAGGTAAGCTGCATATCAATTTGTCATCGATCAA
Source organism: Melanostoma mellinum (assembly GCA_914767635.1). Classification (NCBI taxonomy): domain Eukaryota; kingdom Metazoa; phylum Arthropoda; class Insecta; order Diptera; family Syrphidae; genus Melanostoma; species Melanostoma mellinum. Next base: position 140,745,258 of record OU612058.1, on the reverse strand, counting down.
ATTTTTTGAAAAACAAACATTACCTGTACAGATCAAAAACATATAATCATGACGTAAACAATTTCCGGAATAGAAAGAATCTGATCTTCGGACTCAAAGATGGCTAGCATATAGTAAATTAATAAATTAATAAAAGAAATACTCACAATTTTTTTGATACACTTATGTCGAATTCCTTTCAAAAAAAATTGACTGCAGTCGACTGCAAATGGGTGAAAGGAAATCGACATAAGTAAAATGTATTTCTAATGATGTTTCATTGCTTTTGTTTTATAACTAGCTTTGTTATCAAGTTGTTGATTGAATACGTTAATAAATCAAAGCCAAAATTATAATTATCTAGAAATATTTCAAGATATCAACTGAGATTTCTTCCAATCTAACAAAATGCCCACAGCGAATTTAATATCACTGAAGTAGTAGACCTTGCTCGATGGTGTATCTTTTCGTATCCATTTATTACAAAGAGCGCACGTGTTAGTCATTTTTCCGATGGAGCTTCTAAAAATTCGTAGAATCAGCAATCAATATGTGAAGTGTTTTTGTTTTGCTTTTTAAGATAAGAACACACGGATGCTAAGATAGCAGAAAAAAAAAACTAAAACTAAGCAGAAAGCAGTTGTGTTTCAAGAGGATTATCATTGCATGTAGTTTAAAATATTATCATATACTTACTAGCTCACCCGGCGACACAGAAGCAAGCTTAAACCAAATAAAAGTACAGATGACCTTAATGCCTAACTTTTGAAGACAGCTGGAGATCAGCTAGAAAGAAGCCTGAAACAGCTGATGTGCATGATATGATCGAAACAAAGCATAATGGAACGTCAACCTCAGTATCATAAACTTCGATCCTAAAAAAAGATGCCTTCACAATGGCGCCAATTAAAAAGGTACGAATAAGATCTTGTCTGCTGTAATATGCGTGAACGTCGGAACCCCTACGTTAACAATCTGATATTTCTATGCGTTTTTAAACCAGAAAAGTCAGCAACCGACCATTTTTACATATTACGGGATCACGGCATATTACGGGATTTTCGTTTTCAAGACCGAGTATGACAATTTTTACAGAGCCATGCCGAGTTTTGGCATTCCTGCAAAATTCCTACGACTTTGCAGGATGACTTTGGAGAATTCACGCTGCTCCGTTAGAGTTGGTAAAAAGATCCTCAAGTCCCTTGATGTCTTTGATGAAAAGTTTTCCACAGGACAAAACACTGATACTTGAAAATATTGTGTATGATTAATTCGTTGAACTTTAGCCAGGGTTGACCAAGGGTTGTTAAGGAAACCAAGGTTTTTTAAAAACGCCTTGTAGCGACCGCAGGACAACCTCAGTGCTTCAAACCTAATCTCTCAAAAGTCTGTACAATTATGTCGCTTTCCATTTATTTCACTCGAGGTAGCACTCATTTTAAAAACCAATGGAATACCTAAAATTATATAAATTTTGACAAATTGTATGTGGGTTTGAAAAACTTATAGCTCATAACAAAAATTTTTTAATCAAAACTTTCTTTTGGGCATTTGAGACAAATTTTGCGATCGATTTTTACTTTTTATACCTGGTGGAAGTTTTGTACCCGGAAAAGTTTACTACCAGTTAATAGATTCGTATTTTTCCACAACAAATTCATAAAAAAGCGTTAATTCGAAACGACCGTTGGAATTTCACAAAATCAATTGATAAACTACTGAAAATAGGTATAAAAAGGTGCTCCACTAGGATGAGGCCACATGCAAAATTTTAGAAAAAAAAATTAGTGAAATGTTTACATTTTATGGTTTAATAATATTTATTAATAACGTTTTTTTACATTAATAATGAGTATATCCGCCATTTTAGGATATAGCCTCTATTAGACGGTTTGGAACAGACTCATTCAGTTTTTTTTTAAATAATCATATGAAATGTGGGCCCAGGCACTACGAATAACATCAATTAAGGTGTCCTTGTCTTCAAATTGTCTCAAAGTCAAAGTCTTTCCGGAACCCATGTGTACTTCAAACTAAATAAAACGGTTATTTTTAACACTCTCTTAGATATTTTATACAAGAATTCGCACATGTGCGGAAATATTCGCAATGGCCTCATCATAGCGGAGCACCTTTTTATACCTATTTTCAGTAGTTTATTAATTGATCTTAGGAAATTCCAACGGTCGTTTCGAATTAACCCTTTAATTTTATGAATTTGTCGTGGGAAAATACGTATCTATTAACTGGCAATAAACGTTTGCGGGTACAAAACTTCCACCAGGTATAAAGTGGTTGGCAGTGTATGGGCATTTCTCCACTAAATGGAAAATCACTGTCCCAATCGAATTTTATGTTATACATTTAAATTTTTCTCAGTTTTTTGTATCAATAATGACATAGTATTACGCATTCTTGGCACGCCTTATTTAGTAATATAATAATGTTATATTTGAATAAATAAACCCCAAACACCCAAAAAAAACAGCCCCCTGGTAAGTCCCTTTTAAGGAATTACAAGTCTTGCTACCAATATTAATTTTTTTTTTTGCCGTTGATAACTGAAAATATCCAAATACATAAAAAAAACATTAAGTATCTTTATACTTCACAATTATATTTCTTACAATATAATTTACTCAAATTATCTATGTGCAAATGCTGTCCTCAAATTTTTGAAACAGTCCCCTGTTAAAATTTGAAAACCGCGCTGAAGTCAAATTTTGTTTTGGCGCGAAACATTAAGATCGTGAAACGAAACGCAATCGGTATGAAATTCGTTCGGTTGTGGAGCTAAGCGAGCAGCCGCCATTTTTTTTAGTGTGACGACTGCATCTGCTAGTGATCCACGCGTCTAGGGCGTTAGAGGAAACAGTCCCCTGGTAAGGATTTTTTTTTACTTTTTTTAACAATTTTAATAACGACAACTTGTTTAAAATAATTAATTATCTAGTATGGAGCCACATCTGTTTCGATAATCTGATATGTTTAAATGATTTTGTTTTATTAAATATTTATGAAAAAATGACAGTCCCCTGGCCAACAGTCCCCTGTCATTTCATAGCATGGTTGTGATAAATGATAAGCTGTAGTAATTTTTCTTTGTTTATATTTTGGTTTTTATTATTATAAAGACTGACTTTAGTGTCATACAATTAGTTTTGAAAAACCGGTGAACTAAGAAGTTGATTTTGTTAAGTTTAACACAAATGTTATGAGCCCTAAGAAAATTGACTTTAATAAGTAAAACTTGTTTTAATACTGTTGATTTATTCCAAAAAATTACAAATTTTAAAAACGATAAAGAAAAATAAAGACTTTGATTGCTTTAATAAACCAAAATACTCGTTTTTGTCCTTAAAACATTCCCCTGAATAGTTAAAACAGTCCCCTGTCAGGGTTTTGCATAAAATCGTCCACAACTAAAAAACAAAGAGGAAAATGTGTGGGCTTTTTAAAGATATATATTTAGTATGCTATTGCCCTTCATTTTACTAACAAAAATTCTCAATATTTCATAAAATGTGCTTAGGACACCCCTGTATGGACGAATTTCCAAATAGCAGAGAAACACCCATACATTACATTCCTTGGCAGTGTCGAATTTCTGTTATAGAGACCAAACCAAACCAATTCATCCATTTTGGTGTTTGAGGTTTATTTATTCAAATATAACATTATTAAATTACTAAATAAGCTGTGGCGTGCCAAGAATGCGTAATACTATGTCATTATTGATACAAAAAGCTCAGAAAAATTTAAATTGATTACATAAAATTTGCTTGGGACAGCGATTTTCCATTTAGTGGAGAAATGCCTGTATCCAGACAAGATGGGAGCTGGATTTTGTCAATCACCAAATGTCGAGTAACTCTTTGTAAATAAACTACTCCCTATCAGTTTTTTTGTACTTCGACTCGTAGGGTCGTAGCTGCTTATATTTGATGAAAGTGTTGGGGCAGCACAAAAAATTGATCAAGTGCGTCGCACATACATCGATTTCGAATATTTAGGGGGCCAAAAATATTTGTGGGTCTTAATTTCTTAATTGCTTTTAAAGGCCGAGTTTTATAAAACAACTTTGTTAAAAAAAATTTAATGTAGTTACCCAAGCCAAAACTGACAATTTGTAATTATAAAAATGGGCACGACTGGGTCGCACGAACTTGCGATTGTGTTCTAAATACGATATCAAAATCTTAGGGCTGAGTAAAAGGTTTTGGTGTTCGCTCTTTATAATATACTAGCTGAGCCGCCCGGCTTTGCTCGGGTCTGTAGTTTTAAGGTTCCTGTTCTCGTTTTTCCTCTTCCGTGGGAATTTGGGGATGAAATATAATCTTTCTTACTGTGGGACTAATGTGGCATCTTAATGCTGAAAGAATTTTTGAAATCTGTCCAGTAGTTCCTAAGTTTCCGTTCCCAACCCCGTTCCTGTGGGAATCCTCTGTTTCCATGGAAATAAGTGAATGAAATATAGGTCTATGTCACTGAAAGATGATGTAACATCCTAGAGTTGAAAGAATATTTGAAATTGGTCCAGAAGTTTCTAAGTTTCCATTTCCAACCCCGTTCCTGAAGGAATCTTCCGTTCCAGTGGAAATGTGTGAATGAAATATAAGTCTATGTCACTGAGGGATAATGAAACATCCTAGAGTTGAAAGAATTTTTGAAATCGGTTAAGTAACTTTATGGTTCCCGTTCTCGTTCCCGTTTCTGATCCTGTGGGATTATAGGGATGAAATATAGTTTAAGTTACTGATGAAGGCAGATAATGTAGCACCCTAGTGCTGAAAGAATTTTTGAAATCTGTGGAGAAGTTTATAATTTTCCGTTTCCAACCCCGTTCCTGTGGGAATATGGGGATCAAACCTTGACAGGAACCATCTCTGGACTAAACTATGTCTACCCTGAAAATTTCATAAAAATCCGTTGTGTGGTTTAGGAGTTTACCCCGGACATACATACATACATACATACATACATCCTATTTTATATATATAGATTTGGTGGTACAGGGTTGCCAACTATACATTAATTAGGAAAATTTTATTAAATCACGAAAAATATTGAAATTAAATGGAATTCAATTAAATATTCCAAAGGTCTCAAGCGAAAATCTAAAAACGCCATTCTTTTGCAATTTCTAATACATATAAACGCTAAAAATTTTATCAAAATCGTTGGACCAGTTTTGAAAATAACGGTTTTTTATTTTACATTTTTTTTTTTAAAAAGTTTTGTAAAATTCAAGTATGCAAAATTTAAGATCTTAGCAAAAGTTAATTTGACAAAAAATTTGAGAAAAATCTAAGTTATGGTTTTGAAGTTATTTCAAAAAATCTACATTTTTTTAAATTTTTTTTAAAAATTTCAAAAATTAAAATTTTTCAAATCTTGTTATGCAGTTTTCCTTAGACAACTTAAAACTTCTAAAATACAAAATTTCGTAAACATCGTGCAAGCCATTAACGAGAAAGTCGGTTTTGAAAAAAACGGTACTATGGGAGGTACCGTTTTTAAACTTTTCCAAAAATTTTTTTTTACATCATGAGAAATACAATCGAAAATTAATTATACACACAAAATTTTATTGAAATCGTTGGAGCCGTTTTCGAGAAAAATAGGTATTATCATATCGGTTGTATGGCAGGTACCGTTATTTCAAGACCTAGAGACTCAATTCCAAAAACCCCTCTGTAGGCTACCCCACATACCCTAACTGCAAAATTTTAAGAAAATCGGTCCAGCGGTTCAGGCTGTAGAATCATATACATCCAGACAGACAGACAGACAGACAGACAGACAGACAGACAGACAGACAGACAGAATTGCAGGACCCACTTTTTTTGTATTCTCTATGATCGTAATGTCATGTTTAATTGTTATCTCAAAATTTTTTTCCGTCACGATTGCAAGACTTGCCTTATAGTACCTATAATCGCAAGTAAAAATGATAAGTAATATTCAGGGCAAAGGAAAATTATACTGTGTCTTTAAAAAAATATTTTCTTCGTTTGATTTCTGTTCACTTCTCAAAATCTTCGGTTCGGCAGGTAATAAAAGCTTAATTACTTCAGTGGAAAAAACTTTTTGTGAGGTTTTCTTTAAAGATCTTTCAAAACTTTTTAATGGATCAGCAGTTAGTAGTAATGTTTGATAAATATCAGTATTACAGTCTTCTCTTGAAAATTTTCGAGAAAAATTCTGTCTATAAGATCTAAAATGTTTATTTCGGGCTTCTGCAGCCTCCTCCGCAGTGGCGGATTAAGGCTTATTGCCGCCCTAGGCCCTGTCTGATACGCCGCCCATTTTGATCAACAAAATTCTATATGTTTTGAATCACAATTGTTATTAAAAAATAGCTTTTATTTTTTACACGACTCATAATGCGAATCATAAGAGAGTGCTCTATTTTTTATTCAAATATAATTATTAAATAATACAAAAAAATGTTTATTAAACTCTAGCTAGCATAACAAATAAAAATAACCATTTTTTTCAAATTATAATGTATCGCCTAGTTTGTAAATCTCTTCTTCCTGACTTTTGTCCGAGTAAAAGCATCAAATATTTCATCATTATCAATTTCTTGAACTAGTTGAGCTTCATTAGACAATAATTCTAAAGTATTAAGTCTATCTTGGCCCATACTTGCGAGTAAATAAGATTAAACCCTTTTTAAGGTAGAAAAAGATCTTTCTGCTGAAAAATATGTAGCGGGAATACTCAAAAAAATACGCAGAGCAATGTCTACATTCAGATAAACATCTCGAAGATTTCGAGAATGCATGACATTGTGTATTTCTTGTGCGGAGCGTACATCTTCCGTATTTGCTAGGGATAGGGATACTTTTTAACTAGTTTATTCGCAAGATTTTTCAGTTCAATCGTATCTATGTCAGGTAAACTATCAAAAAAACTAAAATTTTCGTAAAGTTTTTTATAAGCACTTTTACGTTCGGCCAATTGTACGCTTAAAGTATCGAAAATTCGGTAATACACATTGGTGCGAACATTTTCGTGACCAGATGAAGGTATTGTTTCATTCACCCGTAACTCATCTGCCTGAATTTTTCTAGTTCTCTTGGTTTCATAACGATAATTAACTTTAACTCCATACAGTGCTCTTGCTTTTTCTTCATATTCAGAGTATTGTTTGTCCCTCATATCTTGAAGAAATAATGCCAAAAAACCATAAATTTTTACCACAGATGATAAATCCGCATGAGATTCTTGAAGCTTCTTACTTGCAGCACTGAAACGATCTATAATAACATTATGAACTATGACCAAAATTGCAATTTCTAGATGCTTTAATTTTCGTTGTAATCATGTAGCGATCGCGTATTTCTTATGGAAATGCCTAACGGTCGTAGACAAGTTTGAGACTTCTACTTCTGAAACGGCACTAGTAAAACTGAAATAATTACTGTGACTCGCTTGCAGACAAAAAACGCTTATTAATTCAATACGTTAAAGTCAAACTTTGTCAATACCTGCTACGTGCTACGCATAGCGCTCTTATTTTTTGTAAACATGTGTAACACACTCACCCCATCAACGGAACTCATTCTCAATCACATACAATATACTCTCACTCTACTTGAGTTGTTGCAATAACGATCATAAAGTTAAAAACTTGAATTAAAAATTATGTATTGAAATTTTTTTATTTATACTTATGAGTTATGATAGTAACACTTTATATAGATGTTACTATATTACACAGATCACTTTAATATTATTCCCTTCCAATTTGATAAAATTTTATTATAACAAATTCTTGATTGAGATATAAATTAAATATTCTTTTTTTTTCGACTAATTTTAATTTTTTTTTAAATTTTCGTCAAACACAGAAGTTAAATTGAAAAATCTGGAAACCGGTTGACCCTGCAGGTCATCCCTACAACTTCCCGCTATTTCCAGATCAAAGTGATCGAAAACATCCCTCAAAATTATTGAGGTCTTTGAGCTCAAAAGAATGACTTTCCTGTTTTTTGAGATCTTCGAGCTCATTTTCCGAACTCTTTGAGCTCGGAATATAATTGTAAATTTTTAGTCAAAACCTGAGACTTATTCAAAACGATATTTTGTAAGACATTGAATTGCGATTTTTTGAAACGCGTCGTTCGATATTGATCCGCTTGGCGGCATTCGGCGCAATTTTTAATGCACAATGGATATCTCAATCGGTTGACTCGTCCTTGAGATATCGGGCAACAAAATTATAGCTTTCACACACAAACACGGCGGGACGTCACGCTGAAACTACTCAGAATAGCTTCCTAAGACCTCAAAATGTGAAAATCCGATGAGAACTCGATTTTTGAAATTTTTCAAAGAAAAAGCGGCACTAAGCTAAAATCCTGTAAGTAATTTCAGAGGCTCAATATATGTAATAGCAATCTCACCAAAGATACAGAAGTGAAAAAATGTTTACTTATTTGCAAGAAAGCTTATCAATTTGATTGTTTCTTTAATTGATATAGACTATAATTTATTCCATCAAAATATTAATGATGCACAAAAAATAAATTATATTATAGTCCATAGAAAATTTTTAATAAATTTAAAAAAAAAAAAAGAACAGAGCCAATTTAAAAACTAATTTTTGGTATATTTCTACGGCTCTTAAATTTTAACGTTCTGAAAATTTTGCCGCCCCCCCAAATCGTGCCGCCCTAGGCCCGGGCCTCACGGGCCTATGCGTTAATCCATCACTGCTCCTCCGACAGTTGTCCGATTGGCAGCAATGCATTTATTTATGATGCTTGCCCCGTTTGGTTATCACTTGTGCATGGTTGGTGGTATAGGATGCCATCCATATAATTCTACATAAAGTTTTGCGGTTTTGAAGGCATATTCTTCGAAGTGTATTGTACTTTTTATTCCCGCTTAAAATTGTCTCTAATATAACTTTAAGTTTCTGTATTAATTGGTGGTCAATGCCTGTGATGTCTGCCGATAATTATGTATTTTCGAAAAAACCGTTTAATTGTATTGCCATCATTAGTATTACCTATTTTGGCTTTGGGCATGTCCAGCAGAAGCCCTGTTTCCAAGCGGAATCTTTCTTAAATTTCAATAGTTTTCTCTTCCTGGGTACTTCTTTCTCTATATTTCTTAAATTTGTATGCTTTCGAAAATCCGAATTCTGGCATGTAGTACCGAAATGCCAAACTCAAGAGCTTCGGGACTTATTTTGATGTTTTTGACTAAACTATTGAAGTCTTTTGAGGTTGCGACACATATGTAGCATCGAATAGTTTATGTGGTGTTGGTTGCAGAATTGCGAACTTTGGCATCAATCATGGTCATTTTTAAAATATGAGAATATATGAAACTTCTTTGCCATTAAGGATCACTTTTGTTGAAGTGCGTTTCATGGTTGCAATTTGGACATAATTTATTTCTTCTTTTGTCACATCTGCAGTTTCTTTAACGTACCGAAATTTGATAGGGGGACAAAATCTTGGTGATGGTGAGGTCGGATTTTGCCATAAAACTTTATTGTTTTCTTCACCATAAACAATTTTTAGTGGCACAAAAGAACTTGAAAACAGGCTAGCATCAGATTCGGCATCTTCAGAGAACTTTTGTTTGTAGCGTGTTTGTTGTGACCCATCACACCATCATTTACAAACAATCTTTAACGAATTTCTTTCAGTATTGCGTAGGGTTGTCAACACTTCTTCTAAATAAATTGGTAAGCGTTGAAAGGTGTGGTCCTGTAGGTATTGCAGGCTCATTTATGCGCAAGTAGCCGTTACTCTTAAAGCTGTTTTTGGGGGGTAGCATTCTTGTTTTGTTTTTAATAAAATTTCATAACAGGGGAAATGCTTTGGGTTTGTTGCCCTTATGATCTCATATTGACGTCTTGTCAGATTAGCCTCTACAAACATTTTGAGTGCTTGAGACGGGGTCAAGAAAGCAATTATTTCATTTGGCTAGTTGGAGAATTTGTCATTTCGCTGAGGACTTTTGAGGCATCCCTTTTCCCCTCGGCTTGCAATACAACTTGGCAGTATGTAAAATAATCTGGTCTTCAGATTCTACAGCGAATATAAACCAAAACTATCGCAAGGATTACATCGTTTTGATAGTACTTATGCATGTGATGTTGTAATGCTAGGCTGGCTGAACTCGCAATAGGGATGCTTTCGCCAAGTTTAGGACTACTATCCACTGTACAAGGAACTTTTTTAAAGCGATTCATATTCTTAAACTCCTGTTAATGGTCTTCTGTAAGTTTCTATATAATAAAGTCACTCCTATTCTAGGCCAAACACCTCCGGTGTCCCCGAATTTTATTATTTTTCCAACTGGTTAAAACGACGAAAAACTTACTAGCACTGTTCTCTAAATTTCAAAACATGAATCAAACTGAAATTCCATTTGCTTGTTTCTTTGATGTGCAGTACTCTAATGCTCACAGGGGAAAGTCAATGCACTGAAATTATCTGTCAATACACTGATTACACGTTCTGGATTTGATTTCACATCAAACACTTAAGAGCTAATACTACGTTTTCACTAGGGCTAATGAGATGATTATGAAAAAAAATTACATAATTAAGTCATCATTTGAGTCGGTGAAGTTCATGAGGCTCTCCGAGAGACCCTCATTGATTTCAGTGGCTTCCCTGCTGCAGCTATCTTATTCTATCATATCCTTATTTTTTACTGGCGACTTATCTTCCTTCAAAGCCAGCCATCATCGCCGGCTGCCGTGACTATTGCCGACATTTTGGCTTATATCCCCGCTCGAATTTGTTCTTCTTTGTTCTCTTTTTCCATATTTAGACAGACATCTCTGCTTTGAGGTTTTCTTGGTTGTTTAACTGTGCAACTAGTTTGTTGGAGTGTTGAAACGTAAGCTCCCCACCACGTCAAGGTGCAACATCGTGGGAGAGCACAAAGCACTTGACTTTCATTAATTAGTTTCCTCCATTTGACATAAATATGGTTATAAATATAGATATATGAAAAGATATGAAATAACAAACTGAATCACAAATATTCAGTTTACAAATAAGAGCAAAAACAAATATAATTTGTTTTGTAAGTAATCTTATCGGCGTAAATAGCTGGATTTATTAACTGACAGCTCTGCAAAATTCAACAGTAGAAAAAACTTGGAATTTAGTGCACACTGAGTGCTTGCACCGGACAAACATCGAACACAGTGCAAGTGCCCTGGAGTAAAAAAAAATGATACAGCGGCCACCTTAATACGATTTCAGTGCACACTAGGGCGCCCACCCCAGTGCGCACATCGAACAAACCTATTTATTACAAAACTCCTTTCATTGGTTGCATTCAAAAATCTAGTCACTACGTAGTGGAAAGTCGACCAGCTTTGTGAATGCAAAATGCACTGAAAATGTTGTGAACCCTGAATTGTGAAAAAGCACACAAAATCACGAAATAATTGCTAATAATCTTATCTTTTAAATTAAGGAACTTTAATTACAAATCTCTTCACTGCTTTCAATTTGATAAAAATGTTCGAAAAAATTTCATTTTGCACTTTGTAATTTTTTGTGTGTTTACCCAACAGCTGATTCTCAACGTCAGACTAACTTTGTAGCTGAAATTTTTCAACTACGTTGAAGGGGAAATTTCAACTCGTTTTGTAGTCGATTCTAACCAATCAGAAGAGTTCACTACGTAGTGCTTAAATTTCTGAATGCCACCATTGACAAATGTCATCCTCAAACTTCAATGGGACAAGGGCGGTTCACATTGCATATATTATTAGACAGTCCTAGAGCTGGGGTCATAGTCTGTAATTGATTTCGAAAGGAAAATCTAATCGAAAGTGATTTTCAATCCTTTATGAATTCGTAGGCTGTAAAGTTTTCGAATCGGAAAAAAGTACCACTAAAAATTCGATTATATTTTGCCACTGGATCGCAAATAGTGCCAAAATTATCTTTTTGACAGATAGGGATCAATCTACAATGGATTTTTTTGTCAATGGAAAATTACATCGGGGTTACAGCGAGGTAGTGTGAACCACTTTAATGTCTAGTGACAGAAAAAATTGACAGCTGGTACCTGGTAAATTCAGAAGTCTTTTACCAAAAATATTTTCATTGGTTATAACTTTTTATTTATTGTTAGTGAAAATCAACAGCAATACAAAAATGGCACAACTTTTGTCTACAAGTATTGGAAAGCTGTCTTCAAATGTTGTCATCCAATCCTCTAAGTTCCATACTACCGTAATATGCAACGAAATTCGAAAGTTAGCCCGATTGCGTGTGGTTGATAACAGCGACATAGGCAAACGTGCCATGGCAGAGGGTAAACCTCCAAGATGCATACACGTCTATAACAAACGTGGAGTTGGCCATATTGGTGACAAAGTCTTAGTTGCCATCAAAGGCCAAATGAAGAAAGGAATATTGGTTGGCTTGAAACAAAATCAAAAACCAAAGATTCCAAAATTCGACAGCAACAACTTGGTTCTCATAGACGACAACGGAACACCACTCGGAACTAGAATACACGTACCAGTCCCAACTATTTTGCGAACAATTCTCAAAGAAAAGACTTTTTCCAAAGGAGCTGACTACACTAAAGTGTTAGCAATAGCTAGTCGTTATCTCTAAAAATGAAAGTTACATGAAAATAAAGTTATTTAAATTGTAGCTGGACATCAGTTATCTTTATTTTTAAATTGATCTTTTGCCGGGGCCCTGTGTAGAACTGTCATCATCACTGAGTAATACACGTTTTCGCTTTTTACTATGTTCGTGCACCATTTGGGATATGGAAATATTGTTAGATTTCATTTGAAACCAGTTGATGTACTATTAAATTTAAAAAGTTGCTGAATTTATTTCCTGAAGTTGTTTGTTTTGCTACTCACCTGCGTATTTGTGTTTACGCCCATGTCGTAAAGCTTCTGTTCAATACTTGCCAACCTACGTTCTGGTTTCCCCTCCTCGTTTGTGTTCTTGGATATATCCAAAAGATGCCGAACTCTTTGCCTCATGGTCTCAAAAACTATTTTGCCCACAGTGTGATTTCTGTCGTAAGGTGTCAGGTACCTTCCATACTCATAGAAGAAAGGATGAAGCTTTCCGAGTTCGATATGTGTTGTTTCAGCTTCACATATAGCCTTGTGAACATTTATGTAGATCATTGGCACGTCGACTCTGTAAAACACAAATACTTTCAAAAATTTTACACTGCCATAAGAAGTTTCTAAGCTTACGAAAAGTACGGATTGTTAACTTTCAACTCTTTTATGTACCAGAGTGGGAGATTTACGTTTTTTCCGGGATTCAAGTCATCAGTCTCGGCACCAGGGTCAAGAAAACCTGTATGAAGCTTTATTTTGTATCTGTTTTGGTTGAGATTAAATTTCGGATCCACTTTTCTAAGTCTCCTTGATTCTGTACTTTCAGATTAAATTGTTTTGTAGGTAGAAAAAAAACTTTAAATTGATAATGAAACAACGAAAGACTTGGTTGCAGAAAGCTCAAGAAATTGTAAATTCTAAGAAAAATAAAGAGAACATATCCAACTACAAGCAGAAATCTTTCATAACCAAGAAAAAACTACCTGAGCTAAAAGGAAGACCCTACAACGTTGGACGACAATGTAAAAAAAAGTATGAGAGTGATTTAACAGGAACTGAAATAGCAGGAGTAGCAAGGCTTGAACGTATTAGAAGTACCACGATCAATAGACGACTTCAAGTTAAAAATACCATTTTGGAAACATTTTAGCAAGACTGCCTTAGTTGGAACTATCCTGTTCAAATGAAAGATTCATAGAACAAGTCAAAATCGTCAATATCAAACAAAGTTCAGACACTCTCTCCAAGAAACAGAAAGAAATGCAGACCTAAACACTACTGGTATAGACAAATGAGACAAAATCTGCATCAGACATGAAACAATCTAAACTTGAGAGGCTGGCCGACTCATGCTTATTTCAAAGCGGTGTAGAGAGTGGACAGAACACTATTGTGAAGCAGAGAAGTGGAAGCTGAGATCCCTTCGATGTAATCCTTGTAACGCAATAGTAAAAATTAGTAGAATTGCTTTCTTTTGTCATTCCAATATTTTAAAGCATGGAACTATCTAATTTGAAAATTATTTTACCTCTAAAAGCCAGTATCCAGGAGATTTGAAGGAAAGTTATTCGTTAGTTTTCATATGTTAGTTACCCATTTGAAGAAGTTTAGTATTTGTTTTGCATTCTACTTTTTCTTGTGTAACTAAAATATCATCGATTGAAAAGTAATTTGGGAAATAGTTAAGTGAACTCATAATTAATAGCACTTTCAATTAAGCAGATGCTTTAAAGAACAGAAAGTTTATTGTGATTTTTGATTTCAAACTTTCAACAAGTGGATTTGTGACAAAGGGTGGTTCACACTGCTAAACTTGAAGAGCAGATTATGATTTGAACGGCCATGTTCGATAAGCAGAGTTCACATTGATTAATTATAGCGTTTTTTATTGATGAAAATAGTTACTCCTTTTATGGAAAGATTTACTCTGCTTCCATTTTCCATGTTTCATTAAAAAATAGAGTTACTCTGAACGCTAAAGATCGGCTCCCATTTCTCTGAATTCACGCACACATGCAATAACATTTGTTCTGTTAGACGAAGTTCACATTGTTCGATTTGTTGAAGTTTCGTGCGAATAAATGCGATTGTTTTCTTACTGGTGTATACTTGGCCCCACATTTTTCAAAAATCGGACTTCTTGGGGGTGGGCTGGTGAGGGCTGAGTTTTCTCCTTTTTTCTACCTCATTTTTTTAATTTTCCACCTCCTGGATAAAAAGTTATTAACAATTTAAATTTTGGCGTATACTTAGCCCCCATTTTTCAAAATTTTTCACGAAACAGGTTCATTTTGGTACCAATCGATAGGGCTGAATTTACTCCTTTTAATATCCACTACCACTTTTATGTTTTTCTGCTTACCCTGCAGCTACACGATCAAGATATGGTAAGCCATCAGCCTACATATATACACTATGTCAAATTCCTGTTCGTGTTTCGGCTGTGACGTAGGCGACTTACAACTTGCCAGGCAAATGGCTTTCAATCGACATGCCATTATATATTTTCAAAATGGCACCCACAAGAAATTTGAAATTTAAAGTCTATTTCCAGGCACTCTTTTCTCTTTTTGAGGGTAATTGACGAAGCTGTCAATTTCATGGCTACTGAAACTGCTTCTCGGGTGGCTTTCAATATTCCATACCAGTTGGGTTTCAATTTCGAAAAGTTTGGGTGTGTATGTAAGAAAGTTCGAATGTATTGTAAATGGCTTACCATATCTTGACTGTGTGGCCCCCGGGTTAGATAAACCACAAATCCAAAAAACATAAACAATACATTTGTGGTTATAAACTAATGGAAAAATCGAACAAACCTTTCGATTTAACGTAACGTAAACAAAACGTCTATTGCTTATGCTTTTTTGGATTTGTGGTTTATCTAAGCAGAAAAACATAAAAGTGGTAGTGGATATTAAAAGGAGTAAATTCAGCCCTATCGATTGGTACCAAAATGAACCTGTTTCGTGAAAAATTTTGAAAAATGGGGGCTAAGTATACGCCAAAATTTAAATTGTTAATAACTTTTTATCCAGGAGGTGGAAAATTAAAAAAATGAGGTAGAAAAAAGGAGAAAACTCAGCCCTCACCAGCCCACCCCCAAGAAGTCCGATTTTTGAAAAATGTGGGGCCAAGTATACACCAGTTGTTTTCTTGTTCTCCTTCTCTGTTACATCAATTTGTAGGTATTGACTTGCGGACGATTCGTTGAACAATGTGAACATTTTGGTAGATTTGTTGCTTCAACAAATCGACCAGTATGAACATCGCCTTAAACGTTAAATGGAAAATAATTTTCTTATTTCAATTTATTTGTACCAGCGTTATGCTGGGTTTACATGCATCTGCAACTGCGGAAGTACAGAAAAGTAAAGCGAGACGGATGAAGATTACAAAGCACAAAGGTTAAAAAGAGAGACGAATAGGAATATGTTTGCAGATGAACATGTTCATCTGCACCCATAATTTTTCATCTGCAACCATAACTAGGAAGTTCGTTCCCTCTCTATCACACAAGTATGAATTCGACTCTGCAGCCGTTGTGTTCACGCAGTAAGTTTGGGAAAACCTATTTTCAGTTCGGTTGCTATCGATGACCGATTGTTTTTGTTCATCTCCCTAGAGCACTGAATACTTTCAGAAAATATTTTTCGCTGAAGGGTTTTTTTTCAATTTGACAGTTGACTTGGTTGGTTGGCTTCTTCCATTTAGAAAAGCCGCATATTTGACAGTCAAACAATTGCCGAAAACGAAAGTTAAAATTTTCAATAGAGAATATAGTTTTCTTTCTACCAAAGTTTTTGTGTAGTCAATATATATTTTTATCAATCACAATTCACATTAACGAAATCACTACAAAGATCTTTCTTTAAAAAAGTAATCATGCCTTACGCTAACACGCCATCCGTGACCATTACCGAGTTGACCGACGACAACGTAAAATTTGTTGTTGAGGATACTGACTTGAGCGTGGCGAACAGCCTGAGACGTGTATTTATTGCAGAAACACCAACTCTGGCCATTGATTGGGTGCAGTTGGAAGCAAATTCTACAGTTTTGTCTGATGAATTCCTGGCCCATCGAATCGGACTGATTCCGTTGATATCAGACGAAGTTGTCGAACGACTGCAGTACACCCGTGAGTGTGTCTGTCTTGACTTTTGTCCAGAGTGCAGTGTTGAGTTTACTTTGGATGTCAAATGCGCCGAAGAACAAACGCGTCATGTAACAACAGCTGATTTAAAGTCAAGTAACCCGAAAGTTCTTCCAGTGACATCACGTTTGCAAAACGAAGAGGACAACGAATATGGAGAAAATACTGACGAGATTCTTCTCATCAAATTGCGAAAAGGACAAGAACTTAAGCTAAGAGCATATGCTAAAAAAGGTTTTGGCAAGGAACACGCCAAATGGAACCCCACTTGCGGCGTCTGCTTTGAATATGACCCCGACAATGCGATGCGACACACTTTGTATCCAAAACCAGATGAGTGGCCAAAAAGCGAACACACTGAGTTGGATGACGACCAATTTGAGGCTCCATACAATTGGCAGATTAAACCGAACAAATTTTTCTACAACGTCGAGGCGGCTGGCGCGCTGAAGCCCGAGAACATTGTCATTATGGGTGTGCAAGTGCTTAAGAACAAGCTCTCCAATTTGCAGACGCAGTTGAGTCACGAGACTCAAAACGACGCATTAGCTGTTTAGTTTGTAAACTCCAAATCTGTAATATTTTCTTTGAATAAAAAAAAAAAAAAAAGGTTATGATGAGTTACTCTGAATATTATTTTATATATGTAATGTCGTAAGCCTATTTAAATTAATAGTTTTACACTAAACAAGTCAGTTCGGACTTTTGTCTTCCTTTGTCGAGCTTATCAACTTATCCAAACCCATTGGGTCTAGGCTACCGAATTCTTTGCGACGTTTCTTGTCAGCGACGCACAACTGTGGATTGATTTCTGATGTTTTTTGTTCAATGTTTTCAAGGAGTTGCTTGGTGTCCTTGTCGCCTTGACTGGTGTTGGCCATGTTGATAAGACTCTGAAATCAAATACATAGCCTCGAATTTCCTATGAAAAGTTCCTCAATTGATAAAAACTCACCTCAAATTCCTGTCCAAGGAATTCTTTTGACTCTGTGTTCAAATCGGGTGTTGGATTACCAAGCATAACATCGCCCAGAAAGCGATATATTTTCCTAAAAGAAAAGATTAAAGTTTACTCGAATATACATACCAAGTTCGAACTTACTGAAAGTCAACCCCTCCATTCGCCTTTGGATCGGGATGGTGTTCCATGTCGGCAATAGCAATCATAATGAGGGCACTCTCATATTTTGCTTCTTTGTTGAAGTTTTTTAATTTGTAATATTCGAGCCAACTGTTGATGTTTTTGTAACAAACTGAGTCACACTCCTCGTGAACATGTTCCTGTGCTGCTTGTGTTTTTTCGTTCACAAACTCTGAAAATATAACCAGAGGTTATGAGGAAAGTGGTTACAGTGGTTTTATTTTGCTTACTTGCGGCATCTTCTACATTGACTTTTGACTTACGGACTACATTGGCGCAACTTTTGGGGTCGCAACCAATGTTTTTTAAATGATTCATTATCAATTTGCGATTGTATTGGGAAACTTTGCTTTCTGGACATTTGCGCGGCTTTGTTTTAGATGAGCTAGGTTTCTCACTTTGCTGATCAACCACAGTCTGGTTTGTCGGATCAGGGATTCTTGAACATTCACCTTCATCGGACATTTTTGCAGTTAAAACAAAAGGTTATTAATGTTTTTTTAAATTAATGTTTAGAAATGTTTTATAAACTACAAATTAGCTCTTTTTGTTTTTAATTTTTTGTTATAATGTTGAATGTTGGAAATGAGGTTTGTTTGTTTTTTATCGAATTGGAAAAAGGAAAATTTATGCATGTCAATTTGACATTTCACTCAAAACTGCATATGATTTGGTGCGACATCTGTCCTTCAGGTATGGTTTTAGTTTGATTAAGGGTGACCCTCTATTTTTTTGGTTGTACTCTCCGAGAGGTACCATAAAAAAACACAATCCTTTTTTTTCGAATTACATCTGCTATTAGGTCTGTTCGTTGAAGCCCTGGGGTTGCCCTAGGGTCGCCACAAAGCGTTTTTTGAGAAACCTAAATTCACCCTGAATGTCAAATTGAGTGTTTTTTGAGCCATAGGTTTGCTATAGGTTTTCCCAAACTCGCCCAAGCTTTTTGCTGTGGCGATTTGAGGCCTGTCAAATGGCAGGTATCTTTTTTTAATGACAGGGATGTGTGGTGATTTGTGGTTAAGCGTTTTTTGAGGACTGGAAAGCCCAGGTTTTTTTGACAACTCATAGGGTTGTCAAGAAAACCTGGGTCAACCCTGGGGAAAGTTCAACGAACAGACCTAATATAACTGCGCAAATTGGAGTTTGGGCAGTTCATTTGTGTTGTGAATGGGCAATGCGGTTGTTTGTGCAGTTAATTGTGTAAAAATCAAAACGATTTGATTTTTGCTCAAGTCAGTTTGCGCAGTTATATTGTGTAGTCAGTGGCCGGCCTTAGACAGTAAAGTCCGTTTCTCAACTTTGGTGTACCCTGACCTGTCTTAAATTCGATTTCTCTGCCAATACTAATGGTAGAGACCTAATTATTGATTTATTTTTTTGAAGAAACAATAATATTTAAAATGTATTTAAAATGGGCTCTAACAGGCCTTGGGCTGCCAGCCCAGCTTTAATCGAGAAGTAGCTGTCACTTCTCAGAATCTTGAGAAGCGATCTTTTTGCATCAATGGAACGGATTGAGGATGCTCCTGGACGCCCCTGGGCTTATCTTTTCATCCAATGGAAAGCGACATTAGATGTTACATTGGTTTTAAAAATGAGTGCGTCCCAGAGTGAAACCAATGGAAATCGATATTAATTTCTCCAAAACAGTGTACAGATTGGTTCAAATTTTCAGTTAGATATGCCATCAAATCACCAGTGGACTTTTCGCTATGAAAGCCGAACTGGTCAGTCGTAAGAAAGATTTCATTCTTCAAGATATTTCATAAGCTGCCGATTTATCAACGATTCCACAACCCTGGGAAGAAGGGACGTTGGTGCAATTTGACGATTAGCCTTTCTTAGGGACGGGCTGAACAAATGCAGTTTTCCATCTACTCGGGAAGTGCCCTGAAAAATAGTGTAACGTGCGCTTAGTTCGCAAAAATGAAACTCTACCTTTCAATTTAATTCTACCACTTTATTCAGTATCTACTTTCGATAAGCCCTGTACACACTATACAATTAGTTGGACAGACTTCGTTTGATGGAAGTTGGATGGTCTGATGAACTTTGCGTTCACACTTATCCAACTTGTCGTCCAACTTTATGTCACATACCTATCAACTCCCTCCAACTTCTAGATTTTCAAAAATTTTTGAAAACCATCCAACAAATTGGACAAGCGGTCGTATGAAGAGTTCACACTGTCAAACATTGGTTTGTCAAACCTAGGTTTGTCCAACTAATTGTACAGTGTGAACAGGGCTATATACACTTTATTTGAACTCAACTCGACTTTTGGACTATCACTTGTATTTACTCTTAACTTTATCACTCTATAAACAAGACTGCCCTCTGGTTGCCTCGGGCGGGCTATTTATATCGAATGACATGCCATCTAGAACTCTCCAGTAACTTCTACATTGTCTCCACATTTGCTGTCAAGCATCTCTACACTCACACACACTGGCTTACAAGCAACGCCTGTCATTTATACCATTCCATTATAGTGTTGCCAGTTGTGTTTTCGGTTGAACGTTTTTTGATTAGGAAATTGGTATAAAATGTTGGGTTCACGTTACACTGCCCCCTCCTTAGGATTGTTCGTCCCGAATAATTCCATCTGCAGCCTCGCCACTATATCGATGCAGCCTGTCACAATGAACTACTTTTACTTGCCTCTTAGTCCTCTTTGGATGCGGTAAACCACGTCGTTAATCCTCGTGACTACAGTATAAGGACCTTCCCAGTTTTGCTGAAGTTTCGGTGACAATCCCTTTTGACGATGAGGATTATAAAGCCACACACGATCTCCTGCTTGGAATCCTGACGTTGTCGCTTTTGTGTCGTACCGTGTCTTCATCCGGTCGCTGTAGGTTTTCATCCGTTCCCTTGTTCTTTTATGGATGTCAGCGAGTCTCTCCTTGAGGTCGTCCACATACTCGTTTGTGTCCTGTGGCTCCTCTGTGGGGCATCCAAATTTAAGTTCGCTGGGCAGCCGCATGGTTTTCCCGAACAGGATGTCAGATGGTGTTTGTCCTGTCGAGCTATGTACTGCACTTCTATAGGCCATCAGGAATAGCGGTACGTGCCTATCCCAGTCTCTTTGGTAGTCGCCTACGACCTTGGTGAGGTGTTCTTTCAAGGTCCGGTTGAATCTTTCAACCATCCCATCAGATTGTGGATGAAGCGGTGTGGTTCTTGTCTTCTTAATGCCAAGTAGTCCGCACACTCCTTGGAAGATGTTTGACTCAAAGTTCCTCCCTTGGTCGGAATGGAGTTCCATAGGCACGCCAAACCTACTCACCCAGTTAAACACAATCTGGTCGACCACCGTTTTGGCTTCTTGATTTGGGATGGCATACGCCTCAGGCCACTTGCTAAAATAGTCCATTACAACCAGAATGTATTTGCTTCCAGCGTTGGTCTCTGGAAAAGGCCCAGCCACATCTACTGCAATCCTCTCAAAAGGCGATCCAACGTTGTACTGATGCATCTTACCTTGAATCTTCCTACCAGGTCCTTTGGTTGCAGCACACTTGTCACATGTTCGGCACCACTTCTCCACGTCATCTCTAGCATGTAACCAGTAGAACCGATGTCGCACCTTCTCCAGTGTTTTGTTTACTCCCAGGTGGCCTCCAGAAGGTCCGTCGTGCATCTCCTGAAGAGCTTCACTGACTTTCGATTGCGGTACGATCAGCTGCATCACATATGACTTACCGTCAGCGGATTCCCATCTTCGCCTGAGGACACCTTCTTGCACATAAAGTGAGTCACACTGTGCCCAATAGGCTTTGAGAACTGGACTCCTGTCAGAAATGTCTCCCCATTCCGGTTTCTTTTCATTTTCTTTCCATGCGAGAATGGGTTCGATATCTGGATCCTCCTGTTGAGCAGTCCTCACTTCCTCATTGCTCCATCCGCTTATGGGGTCAGCTCTTAATCGCTGAGCGGTAATGATTTCTTTGTCTTCTTGCCGCTTGCAATGCTTGCAATCCACTTTGCAAGGTCTTCGTGATAATGCATCGGCGTTTGAGTGCAGCTTTCCTCTGCGGTGTTGGATCTGGTAGTCATAGGTCTGCAATCTTTCTATCCACCTTGCGACTTGACCTTCTGGATTTTTGAAGTTCAACAGCCAGCTCAGAGCACCGTGGTCTGTCCGCAGAACGAATTTCTGTCCATAGATGTACTTATGGAAGTGCTTTGTTGCCAAGATAAGAGCTAGCAGTTCCCTTCTGGTCACGCAGTAGTTCCTTTCGGGTTTCGATAGGACCTTGCTGTAGTATGCCACCACTTTCTCTTCGCCATCATGCACTTGGGATAGTACCGCCCCGATTCCAACGTTGCTTGCATCTGCGTCGACGATGAATGTTTTGCCAGGTGTTGGATGCACCAGCACTGGAGCGTTACAGAGGCGGTATTTGAGTTCCTGGAAAGATTTCTCACACTCACCTGACCATTTAAACTGCTTCCCCTTTTCGGTGAGCTGATGCAAACTCTTTGCAACTCCAGCAAAGTTCTTAACGAAACGTCGGTAATATGTGGCAACTCCCAGAAAGCTTCGGAGTTGATGTTTGTCCTGTGGTGTTGGCCAATTTTTGACGGAGTCAACTTTTTCAGGATCAGTCTTCACTCCTTGGGAAGAGATGATGTGTCCCAAATACTTGACTTCGGTTTTGAAAAGTGCACATTTTTCTGGATTCAGTTTAAGGTTAGCCTCTCGAAGTCTCTGAAACACGGCTTTTAGGTTCTTGCAATGTTGGTCAAATGTTTTCCCGTAAACAATGACATCGTCCAAGTAGACTAGGCACGCTTTCCACGTCAGTCCTTGAAGAACGCACTCCATCAAACGCTCGAATGTTGCCGGAGCGTTGCATAGCCCAAACGGCATAACTTTAAACTGCCAGAGCCCATTACCTGTAGAAAACGCCGTCTTTTCCCGATCATCAGGGTGGATGTCAACTTGCCAATATCCACTCTTCAAGTCCAGCGTCGAAAACCACTGAGCTCCCTCCATGGCATCCAGGGTATCACTGATTCTGGGCAGGGGATAGCTGTCCTTCTTAGTCACATCATTCAGCCTTCGGTAGTCCACACAAAAACGAGTGCTTCCGTCTTTCTTTTTCACTAGCACCACTGGTGACGCCCAAGGACTTTTGGAATTTTCGATAAGACCGTCCTTCTTCATTGCTGTTATCATTTCCTCAACCTCACCTTGTTTGGCCAGTGGAAGACGTCTTGCGGGTTGACAAATTGGTCTTGCATCTCCTGTGTTGATGCGATGCTGCACCAACTGTGTCCTACCATACTGTCCCTTTTGCGATGCGAAGATGTCAGTGTACTCTTGTAGGAGATTTTCAGCTATCCTTGTTTGTTGGTGATCAAGGTTGGATGAATTCAGTATTTTAGCTCTAATGATTTTGAGCTCCTGCGGAGTTATAGTTTTTCTTGGGGCTTCGTCTGTGATCTTCGTAATTGCTGCAACCGATTCGCAACGTCCAACGACTTCTCCTTTCTTCAACCTTACATCGTACGGTCTGGTGTTTAGTAATCGTACGGGGACCATTTTGTTTTTCGGTGCTACCTGTGTTTTCCCAATGATGACGCTTTGGGAGGAACACTCTGGGTCTGGTTCCACCATGAGGTATCGAAGGCTTCCAAACTCACCTTCCAGTTTTGTCCAAACGAACACTTCAGAAGAAGGAGGCAGAATCAGATCTTCCGTGATGACAGTCCTCAGTGTCGACGTACTTTCGTTCGAATAGGTCATTGGAAGTTCCTTATTTTGGTACTTCAAAACCTGATTACCGATATCCAAAATAACTCCGTGCTGTTTCATAAAGTCGATTCCAATGATGCACTCGTCACATATATCTGCCACCAGGAATTGATTAGTAAACACTAGATCGGCCAGGTTTCACTCGGCCACCAACACGAAACCCATGGTTCGATGAAGAATGTAGGCAGGCAAATGCAGCCAAGCAAAGAGCACGACAAATGCTTTTGCAAACACGAACGAGGGCTGCTCACGATCGGTATAACGAGATTTACAAGGAGAGAAGAAGGGAAGAACACCGACTTCTCAAAAAGAAAAAGAAGCAACATGAGAAGCGCTCGTTTGAGGAAATAGAGAGGTGCCATGACAGGAACGAGACTCGGAAGTTTTACCAAAAGGTAAAAAGATCCTGCCAGGGTGGCAAACCCCGAACTCAAGCCTGTAAAGACCAGCAGGGAAACATAGTTATAGAGTCACAGTCGCTACTGAGGATCTGGAAAGATCATTTCTGCAGACTGCTTAACGGCGAAGAGGACACAAATTCCGCTGTCAGGCAGACTGCCCCATTCAGCCTGGACGATGATCAAGAATGCCGTCCTCCCGACCTAGAAGAAGTTAAGCTTGCTATATGCAAACTTAAATCAAATAAGACTGCAGGTGCAGATGGCCTTGATGCCGAACTTTTCAAGGCAGCTGGAGATCAGTTGGAAAGGAGCATGCACCAGCTGATCTGCATGATATGGTCGAAAGAAAGCATGCCCGATGAATGGAACCTCAGTATCGTATGCCCGATCCTAAAGAAAGGAGACCCTCACAACTGCGCCAATTATAGAGGGATAAGCCTCCTTAACGTCGCTTATAAGATCTTGTCTGCTGTAATATGTGAACGTCTGAAACCCCACGTCAACAACTTGATAGGTCCTTATCAATGTGGTTTTAGACCGGAGAAGTCCACAATAGACCAAATTTTCACATTACGGCAGATCTTGGAAAAAACCCGAGAACACAATATCGATATTCACCATCTTTTTATCGATTTCAAGGCCGCGTATGACAGTATCTACAGAGACGAGCTGTACAGAGCCATGTCTAGTTTCGGCATCCCTGCAAAGCTCGTACGACTATGCAGGATGACTTTGGAGAATTCACGCTGCTCCGTCAAGGTCGGTAAAGAACTCACCGAGACCTTTAATGTCGAAAAAGGTTTTAGGCGAGGCGATAAACTGTCATGCGATTTCTTCAACATCATACTTGAACAGATTGTAAGAAACTCAAACGTCAACACCAGAGGAACAATCTTTCAAAAGTCTGTGCAATTGCTCGCATATGCAGACGATATTGACGTAATGGGAAGAAAAAAGCGTGATGTCATAGGTGCTTTTGCTAGTATTGAAACAGAAGCGGCAAAAATGGGTTTGATGGTTAATGAGGGCAAAACAAAGTATATTGTAACGTGAACCTAACATTTTATACCAATTTCCTAATCGAAAAACGTTCAACCGAAAACACAACTGGCAACACTTTAATGGAATGGTATAAATGACAGGCGTTGCTTGTAAGCCAGTGTGTGTGAGTGTAGAGAGACAGACAGACAGAGAGTAGACAGCAAATGTGGCGACAATGTAGAAGTTACTGGAGAGTTCTAGATGGCGTGTCATTCGATATAAATAGCCCGCCCGAGGCAACCAGAAGTCAGTTTTGTTTATAGAGTGATAAAGTTAAGAGTAAATACAAGTGATAGTCCAAAAGTCGAGTTGAGTTCAATAAAGTGTATATCGAAAGTAAATAAAGTGGTAGAATTAAATTGAAAAGTAGAGTTTTATTTTTGCGAACTAAGCGCACGTTACATTGGTGTCAGAAGTGTAAATAAAACTTATTTGACTAGTAAAGTGTAAAAAAAAAAAAGAAAAAAAAAAAAAAAAGTAAAAAGAAAAATTATATACAGTGAAAATGGGTAAGTTGTTAGAAGAGCTCACTTGCATTGAGCTTAAAAGTGAGTTAGGTAAGCGAAATCTTTCTAGAGCGGGATCGAAAAATGAGCTCGTCCTGCGCTTGCGTAACTATTTGGAACAGCAAGGGGAAGACGTGAACACTTTTGTTTTTGAAACAGAAGTGGAAGAAGAGGAAGTAAGTGAAAATGTAGATTTTTCTAGTATGATGAAGCTTTTATTAGAACAACAAAAGAAGCTGATTGAAGAGCAACAGCAGAATATTCTCGGACGTCTGGAAGAGCAACGAAACGATCAAAAGAAGGAACAGCTGAATGTTCTCGAACAACTTGAAGCACAACGTAACGAGCAAAAGAAGGAACAGCAGAATGTTCTCGAAAGACTCGAAGTACAACAAAAGAATCTGGAAGAGCAACGAAACGAACAAAAGAAAGAACAACAGAATATTCTCGAAAGACTTGAGGCGCAACAGAATGTTTTGGAAGGCCAGAAAAACATTCTAGAAAGCAAATTGGGTAACATTGAGAAAAATGTTTGTGGCCTAGAAAAACGCATTGAATGTGTTGAGAAACGATTTTCCAAGCTTGAGAGTCAATGCGAAAGTCAGCTTGCCACTTTGGAGAAACGAATCGAAAACATGGCTAAGGAACTAGACCAGATGCGGAAAATGGAGCTACGGAAAACTTGTGGAGATTGTCTAAAGCAAAGAGAAGTACAACCACCAACATTCGACGGACAGTCGTCTTGGTCAGTTTACAGGAGACAATTCGAGGCAGCTGCGACAGCAAATGGCTGGGATGACGAAGACAAATACATAGCACTGACTCTTGCTCTTAGAGGACCAGCAGCTGAATTACTTCAAACTGTTCCAGCTGGTAAGAGCTACGATTTCAGTGCTCTCGTGGCAGCTATAGATAAACGCTTTGGTGATAGCCACTTGAAAGAGGTCTTCCGAGTCCAACTCAATAGCAGAGTCCAGAAAAGGGGTGAAAGTCTACAGCAGCTCCAAGCAGACGTCGAAAGACTGGCTCACCTGGCATACCCGGATGCTGGAGAAGAAATCATCAACCATCTGGCTGTTGAGTCCTTCGTTCGTGCCATTTCTGACAAACATCTTCAGAGATCTGTGCGAACTGCTAGAACACGAACTCTTTCCGAAACTCTAGAGTTTGCATTAATGATGGAAGCATCTGAGCAAGCTTCTCAAATGGTACATTGTCAAAGAGAAGCCATATTCGAGGCGGGATCATGCCCAGGAATTAAGCTACAAAGGAACCAGCGGCACGGACTTGCCAGATGTTGGAATTGTAATAAGACGGGGCACTTACAGCGACAATGCCGGTTGCCACCAATCAAAACTGAAACTGCTTGTCGACGTTGTGAAGTCCAAGAAAATCAATCCGCGAGCTGTAGAGTAAGACCGCAGACTTATCAATACCGAATTGGACATCAGGTAGAAAACCCCCAATGGAATTGCTGGCGGAAAGTAGAGACCAAGACTCAGCGGATGAGAGTGGAACCCATATTCGGATGGAACAAGGAAGAATTGAGGTCTGCTCAAAAGAAGGATCCAGATATCGAACCCATTCTCGCATGGAAAGAAAATGAAGAGAAACCGGAATGGGGAGACATTTCTGACAGGAGTCCAGTTCTCAAAGCCTATTGGGCACAGTGGGACTCACTATATGTGCAAGAAGGTGTCCTCAGGCGAAGATGGGAATCCGCTGACGGTAAGTCATATGTGATGCAACTGATCGTACCGCAATCGAAAGTAAGTGAAGTTCTTCGGGAGATGCACGACGGACCTTCTGGAGGTCACCTGGGAGTTAATAAAACACTGGAGAAGGTGCGACATCGGTTCTACTGGTTACATGCTAGAGATGACGTGGAGAAGTGGTGCCGAACATGTGACAAGTGTGCTGCAACCAAAGGACCTGGTAGGAAGATTCAAGGTAAGATGCATCAGTACAACGTTGGATCGCCTTTTGAGAGGATTGCAGTAGATGTGGCTGGGCCTTTTCCAGAGACCAACGCTGGAAACAAGTACATTCTGGTCGTGATGGACTATTTTAGTAAGTGGCCTGAGGCGTATGCCATCCCAAATCAAGAAGCCAAAACGGTGGTCGACCAGATTGTGTTTAACTGGGTGAGTAGGTTTGGCGTGCCTATGGAACTCCATTCCGACCAAGGGAGGAACTTTGAGTCAAACATCTTCCAGGGAGTGTGCGGACTACTAGGCATTAAGAAGACAAGAACCACACCGCTTCACCCACAATCTGATGGGATGGTTGAAAGATTCAACCGAACCTTGAAAGAACACCTCACCAAGGTCGTAGGCGACTACCAAAGAGATTGGGATAGGCACGTACCGCTATTCTTGATGGCCTATAGAAGTGCAGTACATAGCTCGACAGGACAAACACCATCTGACATCCTGTTCGGGAAAACCATGCGGCTGCCCAGCGAACTTAAATTTGGATGCCCCACCGAGGAGCCACAGGACACAAACGAGTATGTGGACGACCTCAAGGAGAGACTCGCTGACATCCATAAAAGAACAAGGGAACGGATGAAAACCTACAGCGACCGGATGAAAACACGGTACGACACAAAAGCGACAACGGCAGGATTCCAAGCAGGAGATCGTGTGTGGCTTTATAATCCTCATCGTCAAAAGGGATTGTCACCGAAACTTCAGCAGAACTGGGAAGGTCCT
Organism: Melanostoma mellinum; assembly: GCA_914767635.1. Taxonomy (NCBI): domain Eukaryota; kingdom Metazoa; phylum Arthropoda; class Insecta; order Diptera; family Syrphidae; genus Melanostoma; species Melanostoma mellinum. The sequence continues at coordinate 140,716,964 of OU612058.1, read as the reverse complement.
TATACTGTTGTCACGAGGATTAACGACGTGGTCTACCGCATCCAAAGAGGACTAAGAGGCAAGTTAAAAGTAGTGCATTGTGACCGGCTGCATCGATATAGTGGGGAGGCCGCAAATGAAATTATTCGGGACGAACAATCCTAAGGAGGGGGCAGTGTAACGTGAACCTAACATTTTATACCAATTTCCTAATCGAAAAACGTTCAACCGAAAACACAACTGGCAACACTTTAATGGAATGGTATAAATGACAGGCGTTGCTTGTAAGCCAGTGTGTGTGAGTGTAGAGAGACAGACAGACAGAGAGTAGACAGCAAATGTGGCGACAATGTAGAAGTTACTGGAGAGTTCTAGATGGCGTGTCATTCGATATAAATAGCCCGCCCGAGGCAACCAGAAGTCAGTTTTGTTTATAGAGTGATAAAGTTAAGAGTAAATACAAGTGATAGTCCAAAAGTCGAGTTGAGTTCAATAAAGTGTATATCGAAAGTAAATAAAGTGGTAGAATTAAATTGAAAAGTAGAGTTTTATTTTTGCGAACTAAGCGCACGTTACAATATGCTGTCATCAAACAAGGACACAGAACATCGACGAATTGGACAAAACGTCACAATAGACAGACATAACTTCGAGGTAGTACAGGACTTCGTCTACCTAGGATCCGCTGTAGACACGGAAAACAACATCAGTGCGGAGATCAAACGGAGAATAACTCTGGCCAACCGTTGCTTCTTTGGGTTAAGAAGGCAATTGAGAAACAAAACCCTCTCCAGAAAAACCAAGGTAACCTTATATAAGACCTTAATCATCCCAGTCCTGCTGTACGGCGCGGAAGCATGGACCTTATCGAAAGCGGATGAGGAAACCCTTGGTCGTTTCGAAAGAAAAATTCTCCGAATGATCTTTGGTCCCGTATGCGAAGGCAATGTGTGGAGAAGAAGATACAACAACGAGCTGTATGAGCTGTACCGCGACATGGGCATAGCCAGAAGAGTACGCATCGCGAGGCTACGATGGTTGGGCCATGTTGAGCGGATGGACACAAACGCTCCGGCTCGTCGGGTGTTCGAAAGCACATTGCAGGGAAATTGCGGAAGGGGAAGACCTCGTCTTAGGTGGCGCAATCAAGTGGAGGATGACCTCAACCGACTTGGAGTGCGAAACTGGAGAGAGCTCGCCCGAAATAGAAGTCGTTATCGAAGGATGTTGGTTGAAGCCCAGGTTCACCCCGAACTGTAATGCCCACCTAAGTAAGTAAGTAAGATCGGCCAGTCGGATCTTGAGACACACTTCTCCATATACTCTTGCTGCTTCTCCCGTTGCGGTTCTTAGACGGTAGCTATTGGTGTTATGGAGCCACGTCATCTTTACCAGGTCTCGACGTACTATGGATGCTGTGGCACCGGTGTCAATGGTAGCCACATGTTTGTTCCCGTTAATAGTAGTCTCCACAGTCAGACTTTTGTTGTCGCGTTTGGTCTGGGAGACCTGGATGGTGGTTCTGGGGCCATCGATACAAGAAACCAGCCTCTGCCCCTCGAAGTTGGTTCTTACTCGTTTCCCTGATGGGAAACGGGCTGATAGGCAACGCTGGTGTTGTTGTTACCTTGCTCTGGGTTGGATCTCTTGCTTCCACAATGTTGACAACTGGCTTTGTTTGGTGGTAGTCGGCATTGACGCTGTAAGTGCCCGGTCTTGTTGCAGTTCCAACATCTTGCTAGTCCGCTCCGGTTCTTTTGTATTTCAGCTATTTGGCACGAGCATTCTTCGACTATGGCCTCTCTAAGTCGATGTACTCCCTGAGAAGCCTGTTCTGCTGCTTCAATTGTCAATGCGAATGCTAAAGTTTCGGAAAGAGTACGTGTTCTAGCAGTTCGCACAGACCTCTGAAGATGTATATCGGAAATGGCACGAACGAAGGACTCGACAGCAAGCTGGTTGATGATTTCTTCTCCAGCATCCGGGTATGCAAGGTGAACCAGTCTTTCGACGTCTGCCTGTAGCTGCTGTAGACTTTCACCCCTTTTCTGGACTCTGTTATTGAGTTGGACTCGGAAGACTTCTTTCAAGTGGCTATCTCCAAAGCGTTTATCTATAGCTGCCACGAGAGAACTGAAATCACCGCTCTTACCAGCTGGAACTGTTTGAAGTAATTCAGCTGCTGGTCCTCTAAGAGCAAGAGTCAGTGCAATGTACTTGTCTTCGTCATCCCAGCCATTTGTTGTCGCGGCTGCCTCAAATTGTCTCTTGTAGACTGGCCAAGAAGACTGTCCATCAAATGTTGGGGGTTTCATCTCCTTTTTCTTTACAAACTCCCCAGCAGACTCTCGAATTTTGATTTTCCGGATCTGGTCCAATTCCTTGGTCAGAACAGAAAACTGTTTATCACATCGGGTTTCTACGATTTCGAAACGATTCTCTACAACAGAAAGCTGTTTCTCCACACCTTCAACGCGTTCGTCTAGGGCACAAACATTTTTCTCAATGTTACCCAATTTACCTTCTAGAATGTTTTTCTGACCTTCCAAAACATTCTGTTGCGCCTCAAGTCTTTCGAGAATATTCTGTTGTTCCTTCTTTTGCTCGTTTCGTTACTCTTCAATCAGCTTCTTTTGTTCGTTTCGTTGTGCTTCCAGTTGTTCGAGAACATTCTGCTGTTCCTTCTTTTGCTCATTTCGTTGCTCTTCCAGCTTCTTTTGTTGTACTTCGAGTCGTTCGAGAACATTCTGCTGTTCCTTCTTTTGATCGTTTCGTTGTTCTTCCAGACGTCCGAGAACCTTCTGCTGTTCTGTCTTTTGCTCTAATAAAAGCTTCATTATACTAGAAAAATCTACACTTTCACTTGCTTCCTCTTCCTCCACTTCTGTTTCAAAAACAAAAGTGTTTACGTCTTGCCCTTGCTGTTCCAAGTGGTTGCGCAAGCGCAGGACGAGCTCATTTTTCGATCCCGCTCTAGAAAGATTTCGCTTACCTAACTCACTTTTAAGCTCAATGCAAGTGAGCTCTTCTAACAACTTACCCATTTTCACTGTATATAATTATTATTTTTCTTTTTTTTACTTTTTTTTTTTTTTTACACTTTACTAGTCAAATAAGTTTTATTTACACTTCTGACACCAATGTAACGTGCGCTTAGTTCGCAAAAATAAAACTCTACCTTTCAATTTAATTCTACCACTTTATTCAGTATCTACTTTCGATATACACTTTATTTGAACTCAACTCGACTTTTGGACTATCACTTGTATTTACTCTTAACTTTATCACTCTATAAACAAGACTGCCCTCTGGTTGCCTCGGGCGGGCTATTTATATCGAATGACATGCCATCTAGAACTCTCCAGTAACTTCTACATTGTCTCCACATTTGCTGTCAAGCATCTCTACACTCACACACACTGGCTTACAAGCAACGCCTGTCATTTATACCATTCCATTATAGTGTTGCCAGTTGTGTTTTCGGTTGAACGTTTTTCGATTAGGAAATTGGTATAAAATGTTGGGTTCACGTTACAATAGGATAGATATAGATAGAACTTACGGTTTAGCCAGAGTAGAATAACACCTCTTTCGAACCGAGCGAGTTCGAAAAGATATATGCTTCATCTCAGGACTTACAAACTTAAGCTAAGATGAAGACAATATGCTATCAGGAATTGTCGAGTTAGTAGCAAATTAAACTGCCAGCAAATTGGCATTGTCAATAGATAGTCATTGAAGACATAATATTCTTAACAAAAGACCAAAAGTGTTTGATTCCTTTTGCCTCTTTTTATGGTCATGCAAAAACTTGGCCTTGCTGTGTTATAGATATTTCTATCCCGTTTGAAAAAATTTCATTTTTCTGCTGTTGGGTTGTCTTTAGATATTCGAAAAATACTTCTTTTATCCCTAATCGCCTCTTTACAGTTCGGATCAAACTTCTAATTTTGTTCCGAGTGGAACCTCTAATGCCGTTGAGAATTACGTTAGATATTATATCTGCTGATAGCTGATGCGTCAACGTTTCCGTCTAGAAAACGAAAATACCAATTAAAATTTCGAAAGAAATTATTCAGGCCGTCCCAATTGCCTTCCTCGTATTGCCACATAGTTCTTTTACCGCCGTATTAATAAACGCATAATAGCTGCGTTCCATGGATTAAGTGGAAAATGGTATAATGGTAGCTTTAATTAAATGGAAAATGGTATAATGGTAACTTAATCCATGGAATAAGGTTATTCCGCGTTTATTAATACGGCGGTTAGGGACTTTATATTTTTTTTACCGTGACGCAAAACGAAAAATCTATCGATATAACATGATATTGTAACGTGAATCCAACATTTTATACCAATTTCCTAATCGAAAAACGTTCAACCGAAAACACAACTGGCAACACTATAATGGAATGGTATAAATGACAGGCGTTGCTTGTAAGCCAGTGTGTGTGAGTGTAGAGATGCTTGACAGCAAATGTGGAGACAATGTAGAAGTTACTGGAGAGTTCTAGATGGCATGTCATTCGATGTAAATAGCCCGCCCGAGGCAACCAGAGGGCAGTTTTGTTTATAGAGTGATAAAGTTAAGAGTAAATACAAGTGATAGTCCAAAAGTCGAGTTGAGTTCGAATAAAGTGTATATCGAAAGTAGATACTGAATAAAGTGGTAGAATTAAATTGAAAAGTAGGGTTTTATTTTTGCGAACTAAGCGCACGTTACATTGGTGTCAGAAGTGTAAATAAAACTTATTTGACTAGTAAAGTGTAAAAAAAAAAAAAAAGTAAAAAAAAGAAAAATAATAATTATATACAGTGAAAATGGGTAAGTTGTTAGAAGAGCTCACTTGCATTGAGCTTAAAAATGAGTTAGGTAAGCGAAATCTTTCTAGAGCGGGATCGAAAAATGAGCTTGTCCTGCGCTTACGTAACTATTTGGAACAGCAAGGGGAAGACGTGAACACTTTTGTTTTTGAAACAGAAGTGGAAGAAGAGGAAGTAAGTGAAAATGTAGATTTTTCTAGTATGATGAAACTTTTGTTAGAACAACGAAACGAGCAAAAGAAGGAACAGCAGAATGTTCTCGAACAACTTGAAGCACAACGAAACGAGCAAAAGAAGGAACAGCAGAATGTTCTCGAACAACTTGAAGCACAACGAAACGAGCAAAAGAAAGAACAGCAGAATGTTCTCGAACGACTCGAAGTACAACAAAAGAATCTGGAAGATCAACGAAACGAACAAAAGAAAGAACAACAGAACATTCTCGAAAGACTCGAGGCGCAACAGAATGTTTTGGAAGACCAGAAAAACATTCTAGAAGGTAAATTGGGTAATATTGAGAAAAATGTATGTGCCCTTGACGAACGAGTTGAAGGTGTGGAAAAACAGCTTTCTGTTGTAGAGAATCGTTTGGAAAGCCGATGCGTTAACCAGTTCTCTCTTCTGTCCAAGGAATTAGACCAGATCCGGAAAATCAAAATTCGAGAGTCTGCCGGGGAGTTTGTAAAGAAAAAGGAGATGAAACCCCCAACATTTGATGGACAGTCTTCTTGGCCAGTCTACAAGAGACAATTTGAGGCAGCCGCGACAACAAATGGCTGGGATGACGAAGACAAGTACATTGCACTGACTCTTGCTCTTAGAGGACCAGCAGCTGAATTACTTCAAACAGTTCCAGCTGGTAAGAGCGGTGATTTCAGTTCTCTCGTGGCAGCTATAGATAAACGCTTTGGAGATAGCCACTTGAAAGAAGTCTTCCGAGTCCAACTCAATAACAGAGTCCAGAAAAGGGGTGAAAGTCTACAGCAGCTACAGGCAGACGTCGAAAGACTGGTTCACCTTGCATACCCGGATGCTGGAGAAGAAATCATCAACCAGCTTGCTGTCGAGTCCTTCGTTCGTGCCATTTCCGATATACATCTTCAGAGGTCTGTGCGAACTGCTAGAACACGTACTCTTTCCGAAACTTTAGCATTCGCATTGACAATTGAAGCAGCAGAACAGGCTTCTCAGGGAGTACATCGACTTAGAGAGGCCATAGTCGAAGAATGCTCGTGCCAAATAGCTGAAATACAAAAGAACCGGAGCGGACTAGCAAGATGTTGGAACTGCAACAAGACCGGGCACTTACAGCGTCAATGCCGACTACCACCAAACAAAGCCAGTTGTCAACATTGTGGAAGCAAGAGATCCAACCCAGAGCAAGGTAACAACAACACCAGCGTTGCCTATCAGCCCGTTTCCCATCAGGGAAACGAGTAAGAACCAACTTCGAGGGGCAGAGGCTGGTTTCTTGTATCGATGGCCCCAGAACCACCATCCAGGTCTCCCAGACCAAACGCGACAACAAAAGTCTGACTGTGGAGACTACTATTAACGGGAACAAACATGTGGCTACCATTGACACCGGTGCCACAGCATCCATAGTACGTCGAGACCTGGTAAAGATGACGTGGCTCCATAACACCAATAGCTACCGTCTAAGAACCGAAACGGGAGAAGCAGCAAGAGTATATGGAGAAGTGTGTCTGAAGATCCGACTGGCCGATCTAGTGTTTACTAATCAATTCCTGGTGGCAGATATATGTGACGAGTGCATCATTGGAATCGACTTTATGAAACAGCACGGAGTTATTTTGGATATCGGTAATCAGGTTTTGAAGTACCAAAATAAGGAACTTCCAATGACCTATTCGAACGAAAGTACGTCGACACTGAGGACTGTCATCACGGAAGATCTGATTCTGCCTCCTTCTTCTGAAGTGTTCGTTTGGACAAAACTGGAAGGTGAGTTTGGAAGCCTTCGATACCTCATGGTGGAACCAGACCCAGAGTGTTCCTCCCAAAGCGTCATCATTGGGAAAACACAGGTAGCACCGAAAAACAAAATGGTCCCCGTACGATTACTAAACACCAGACCGTACGATGTAAGGTTGAAGAAAGGAGAAGTCGTTGGACGTTGCGAATCGGTTGCAGCAATTACGAAGATCACAGACGAAGCCCCAAGAAAAACTATAACTCCGCAGGAGCTCAAAATCATTAGAGCTAAAATACTGAATTCATCCAACCTTGATCACCAACAAACAAGGATAGCTGAAAATCTCCTACAAGAGTACACTGACATCTTCGCATCGCAAAAGGGACAGTATGGTAGGACACAGTTGGTGCAGCATCGCATCAACACAGGAGATGCAAGACCGATTCGTCAACCCGCAAGACGTCTTCCACTGGCCAAACAAGGTGAGGTTGAGGAAATGATAACAGCAATGAAGAAGGACGGTCTTATCGAAAATTCCAAAAGTCCTTGGGCGTCACCAGTGGTGCTAGTGAAAAAGAAAGACGGAAGCACTCGTTTTTGTGTGGACTACCGAAGGCTGAATGATGTGACTAAGAAGGACAGCTATCCCCTGCCCAGAATCAGTGATACCCTGGATGCCATGGAGGGAGCTCAGTGGTTTTCGACGCTGGACTTGAAGAGTGGATATTGGCAAGTTGACATCCACCCTGATGATCGGGAAAAGACGGCGTTTTCTACAGGTAATGGGCTCTGGCAGTTTAAAGTTATGCCGTTTGGGCTATGCAACGCTCCGGCAACATTCGAGCGTTTGATGGAGTGCGTTCTTCAAGGACTGACGTGGAAAGCGTGCCTAGTCTACTTGGACGATGTCATTGTTTACGGGAAAACATTTGACCAACATTGCAAGAACCTAAAAGCCGTGTTTCAGAGACTTCGAGAGGCTAACCTTAAACTGAATCCAGAAAAATGTGCACTTTTCAAAACCGAAGTCAAGTATTTGGGACACATCATCTCTTCCCAAGGAGTGAAGACTGATCCTGAAAAAGTTGACTCCGTCAAAAATTGGCCAACACCACAGGACAAACATCAACTCCGAAGCTTTCTGGGACTTGCCACATATTACCGACGTTTCGTTAAGAACTTTGCTGGAGTTGCAAAGAGTTTGCATCAGCTCACCGAAAAGGGGAAGCAGTTTAAATGGTCAGGTGAGTGTGAGAAATCTTTCCAGGAACTCAAATACCGCCTCTGTAACGCTCCAGTGCTGGCACATCCAACACCTGGCAAAACATTCATCGTCGACGCAGATGCAAGCAACGTTGGAATCGGGGCGGTACTATCCCAAGTGCATGATGGCGAAGAGAAAGTGGTGGCATACTACAGCAAGGTCCTATCGAAACCCGAAAGGAACTACTGCGTGACCAGAAGGGAACTGCTAGCTCTTATCTTGGCAACAAAGCACTTCCATAAGTACATCTATGGGCAGAAATTCCTTCTGCGGACAGACCACGGTGCTCTGAGCTGGCTTTTGAACTTCAAAAATCCAGAAGGTCAAGTCGCAAGGTGGATAGAAAGATTGCAGATCTATGACTACCAGATCCAACACCGCAGAGGAAAGCTGCACTCAAACGCCGATGCATTATCCCGAAGACCTTGCAAAGTGGATTGCAAGCATTGCAGGCGGCAAGAAGACAAAGAAATCATTACCGCTCAGCGACTAAGAGCTGATCCAATAAGCGGATGGAGCAATGAGGAAGTGAGGACTGCTCAACAGGAAGATCCAGATATCGAACCCATTCTCACATGGAAAGAAAATGAAGAGAAACCGGAATGGGGAGACATTTCTGACAGGAGTCCAGTCCTCAAAGCCTATTGGGCACAGTGGGACTCACTATATGTGCAAGAAGGTGTCCTCAGGCGAAAATGGGAGTCCACTGATGGTAAAACATATGTGATGCAGCTGATCGTACCGCAATCGAAAGTCAGTGAAGTTCTTCGGGAGATGCACGACGGACCTTCTGGAGGCCACCTGGGAGTAAACAAAACACTGGAGAAGGTGCGACATCGGTTCTACTGGTTACATGCTAGAGATGACGTGGAGAAGTGGTGCCGAACATGTGACAAGTGTGCTGCAACCAAAGGACCTGGTAGGAAGATTCAAGGTAAGATGCATCAGTACAACGTTGGATCGCCTTTTGAGAGGATTGCAGTAGATGTGGCTGGGCCTTTTCCAGAGACCAACGCTGGAAACAAGTACATTCTGGTCGTGATTGACTATTTTAGTAAGTGGCCTGAGGCGTATGCCATCCCAAATCAAAAAGCCAAAACGGTGGTCGACCAGATTGTGTTTAACTGGGTGAGTAGGTTTGGCGTGCCTATGGAACTCCATTCCGACCAAGGGAGGAACTTTGAGTCAAACATCTTCCAAGGAGTGTGCGGACTACTAGGCATTAAGAAGACAAGAACCACACCGCTTCATCCACAATCTGATGGGATGGTTGAAAGATTCAACCGGACCTTGAAAGAACACCTCACCAAGGTCGTAGGCGACTACCAAAGAGACTGGGATAGGCACGTACCGCTATTCCTGATGGCCTATAGAAGTGCAGTACATAGCTCGACAGGACAAACACCATCTGACATCCTGTTCGGGAAAACCATGCGGCTGCCCAGCGAACTTAAATTTGGATGCCCCACCGAGGAGCCACAGGACACAAACGAGTATGTGGACGACCTCAAGGAGAGACTCGCTGACATCCATAAAAGAACAAGGGAACGGGTGAAAACCTACAGCGACCGGATGAAGACACGGTACGACACAAAAGTGACAACGGCAGGATTCCGAGCAGGAGATCGTGTATATAAATATAATCCTCATCGTCAAAAGGGATTGTCACCGAAACTTCAGCAGAACTGGGAAGGTCCTTATACTGTTGTCATGAGGATTAATGACGTGGTCTACCGCATCCAAAGAGGACTAAGAGGCAAGTAAAAGTAGTGCATTGTGACCGGCTGCATCGATATAGTGGGGAGGCTGCAAATGGAATTATTCGGGACGAACAATCTTAAGGAGGGGGCAGTGTAATGTGCACCCAACATTTCATGCTGATTTCCTAATTGAAAACGTTAAACCGAAAACACAAGTGCTGGCAACGCTATAATGGAGTGCTATAATGGCAGACGTTGTTTGCGAGTGAGTGTGTGTGTGTGCAGAAAAATACCGGGAGGGGGACTTGTCTAGACATCATGGTTCATAGAAAAACTACTAGAAATCTCTCGATGTTTCACACTACTATATAAAGGGGGAGCTGACGCAACCAGAAGTCAGTTTTATTTAGAAAGTGATAGTGTGAATATTGGATAAACGTAATTGAGTTGAGTTCGAATAAAGTGTATATCGAAAGTAGATACTGAATAAAGTGGTAGAATTAAATTGAAAGGTAGAGTTTTATTTTGCGAACAAAGCGCACGTTACAGTATATTACCTCGTCAATAAATACGTCTTATATATACATACGGCATTCTTCATGTATATTTTCTGATAAATATCGATAAATTGGTCATAATTAACAATACACGCACAACTATTGTCACTTTGTTTTTTAAAGTCAAAATTCTCATGAATGCAATATTTTAATTTGTTTTACAGAAACCTCAATCGAATGAAATACGACAGCAAAATGCAGGAAAACGTATCAGGAAAAATTTTCAAATTGAAATGTTTTCGTTACAATTGAATAACAAATGTTATACTAACTACTAGCTTTAGTAATTATTATAGCAAGTAGCCTTTTCAGTTTCAGTAGTGTAGATACGAGCCGTCAGCTTCATCCACAAAAGGGATGGTGCTCTGTTATTCTGATATCAAAACGTTCCGCACTGCGGTCATCGGTGAGGTATCCCAGCGCTAAATGGGCTTCGTTAGAAATTCTATCCAAAACTTCAATTTCTTCATAGCAATTCAGAAACTATGACTCAAAACTGTCAGCAAAAACACATTAATATTAGCTAAGAAAATAATTAAAAATCAATTTAAATCAAAAAAGTTGTGCTTTATGTGCAAAATATTTAAAAGTATTCTGGAGCAGCGCTCGTAAGCACTCGAGTATTTCCTATTTATTGTTTACTTTTTTTTTTTTAGCAAACTTTAGATGTTTTTAAGATGACTAAATTAGAAAAGTAGGCAAACAGGTTTGTGTTTTTGAAAAAAAGGTAACACATTTTTAACTGATCTGAATTTGAGTTATTGGCTCATATAACTGCGTCATTGTGCTCTATTGCTAATATTTAGTGTCGCATAATTGAAATTCAAATTTAAAAAGTTAAAAATTATTCAAATTTGGTTTTACCCCAGTGACAACAGAAAATACGTTAAGATCATTCAAGAAATCAAATGACCGGTTTTGATTTATACTCATCCTAACACAAAAATGCAAAGGGTTTCCTACATTATCCTCAACTTTCACACGCTTATTACTGAAAGCTTATTTAAATTTCCGACAGCATTTGCTGTATCGAAACTAAGCTATCCACCATTTTATGTCATTTTTAGTCTGAGCTAATATTTTTTACTTTGATAAGATTCCTGTCTTAATTCCAAGAAAAATCAATTAAGAACTTCTCAGTAATGTGTTGCCCACATCAATTAGCTCTATCCAAGACTTTTCCATCAACTGAGTGAAATGCATTTTTAAAGTCTTACAACACACTACCCATCAAAGCTCTCTGTACTGTGTATTGAACATAAAGTGCCAGCAAAAAAAAATTCCGCTGGTTTGGAAATCCCGATAAAGTTGTTCGTATGGCTTTCTCACAAGGCCTCTCTTCTCATTCTCAGTGTGTATCTAAATCGGTATCGAGTCGGACGACTTAAATTCTTCAGGTGAAGTTTTTTCAAAGCACTTCGTCTGTAATAAAAAATAGTAGTTAAAAATTTAAACGCAAATATTTATGTATATCGTTTGTAAACAATGTACGATCAGACTATGCATCCAATGTCTTCGGCAGCAAGTAACGCGCTAATGAGCCTACAAAACCGGAGTGCAACTAATTCTGCTAATGTTTCTGGTGGATTATCTGGTGCAAGTGTACCGTCGGCACAAACTCACTTTGCAAATCCTGCCATTCAACCGTCCAGTGTCATTAATCTGTCAAACTCAAGTGATGTTGTGATTGGGCCGATGACCCAATATCAAGGACCTGTGACCATCTATCAGTACATGGACGCAACGGTTGAGGCTAGATCAATGCAAGCAAATGGTGGTGGTGGGTACACATTGTTAAAAGATTATGATTTTTAATTGCAAATAGAAATAAGTTCACGGACATACTTATAAGTTGTTTACAAACGATGTTTACCTTTCGCCTTAACAGAATTTCTTAGAAGCTGATCACATTCAATTGCCAATTTGTTTCACCAATTCGCTTGGAATTTTTTGGGTTTTTCTGTTTGCTAAAATAAATGATTCATATTTTGATCACTTCTATCAGAAAAGTATGGAATATAATTTCATGTGATTTGCCCAAGTCAACTACTGACTACAACTACCTGTCTCTTGGAATCTTGCTATAAATTTTAATTATATGCCGTTCACTGACATTGTTGTGAAAAATCTGCTTTCAGTATAAATTATACGTACATAAGTAGAAGATAAGCTTTTGAGCAAGGCTTAACTCATTGAGTTGACTAAGATTGAGATACATAATAACTATCACTTATCCTCCATTTGGCTTTTTATCATATATTCTTTGAAGTTGCTTGTTTCTTTTTGAGTATGATAATGATTGGTTCTCTTTTGTGATATAATTTGAATTTTAAGTAAGTGACTCGTGACATGTTACTTTTATAGAGCTTTAAATATGGCCGCCGTTAAACTCAGTTCAAGACATTATATGAATGTAATTACACTTGCAAGCTTAACTTTATTCTATAAGAAGTGTTATTTTTAACGAAAGCGATGGAGAATGTGGTTTTTGCTCATATTCTGGGAAAGGATTTTGTTAACTTGTTTTCTGTGTCAGCGTAAGAAAATATTAACTTTATGCAAATGCGAGTAAGCTTCATGTTCCTCCGATTCCATAGTTATTAAAGGTCAATCATACGGAGTTCAAGGGGGTCATATATTGTATTACTTAAACGAATCTGGGCTGAAATATATGACGAAGGCATTTTTGTATCCATGATGGTCATTCACGACGAAAAAGAAAAGGCAGGCCAAAACACTCCTGGTACAAGCAAATGCAAAAACAGCAGCATTTGGTTGGCCTCAGACATGGAACAATCCAAAACCAGGAGGCTTGCCGACGATTTCTGAGGTCAACGCGGCGTACCCCACAGGCGGATCACTAGTGTGAAGCAGAAAAGTGGGAGAGTTGTGATCGCTTCAAGATCACTACTCGTAACGCCGAAAATGAAAAAGAAGAAGAAGAGATGGTCATGGATGATGATACGGCAGCTGTCGCAAGATGAATCTAAGGGAGAGATCGTTTTTTTTTGTCCGTAACAGAAACTGCACCGCACACGAAAAGTGTGGAAAATCAGTACCAATTTTATACTTTTTTTGAGGTTTTTAAAATACCAGCTGGAGCACTCAGACCTAAATACCGGTCCTTTGTACTACCAGTTAGCAACCTTCTATTTGTTATAGCTTTCCAGACGTTCGGAGAAAAGCCAAAGCCACGCTGCCATGATAAGGAGACTAAGCTACCAGCCCTCACCATGTCTGCGCCGAGTATCTGTAGCCTTATGCGAGAAAAGCAGGACATTCACAGAGGAAGTGCTCTCCGGTGTCCTTATCTTCTGCACAAGATTCACAGAGTGTGGTATCACTTAAGCCTAACACATTCAAATGCTTGGCAAAAGAGAAGTGCCCGCTGGCAACGCCAATAAGCTTTCAACAGTCTTTTCTGCTACGAGCTAGCAAAAACGTTGCAGTCTTCTTACTTACGTTGGGAAGCATACGCTTGGTTTGTCTGAATCTAATGGAGGCATGCCATCTACCTGGAGAATAAAATTCCTTTAGTTGATCTTCCATATACTGTTTTTTGATAAATTTTTAGTTTTCATTCATTTTCCCCATCCTTCGACCACCGAGCTCGAGCTCGGTTCAAATAAACTACTTAAGCCCCCCCCCCCACCGCGACTTGGTGACTGATCGTCGGGAAGGAGTTTTATTTTTAAAAATGATAAGTTTTACTTGCGTCGCTCATACGTTAGCACCTTTGGTGTTAGTACCTAAAAGAAAAATTTAAAAAACTCCAACCCGGGCTGTCATTTTTAAAGACAAAGCTCTGAAATTTCTGTTTCCACCCGAAACCGTTAGTATGTTTAAAAAGAACAAAACTGAGTTTGTGCTAAAAAATATAAATTGCAACAGAGGGGTTGTAAGGCTGGGGTACGCTGGGATAGTTGGTTTAAGGCTTCGTTTCATGTGGACTATTGCGTTCCGATCTTAAAAACTGTCAAGGTTTTGCAAGTTGAGGCAAACTGCGTGGTGTTTGGAAAAGAGTTGTTTGAAGATGCAGGACTGATAACTCAGCTAAATTTATAAATAACGTGGTGCATCTGAGCGAGGAGTTCCGGGGCCAAGCGCATTTTCATGGCAATGAATCATGTATCGGAACATTTTCCGATTAGTCACGTTAGGCAACACCGGAGAAAAACCTTTTTGCTTCTGTTGGGATTCGAGCCACGAGCTTCCAGGTTTACAGGCAGAGTTTATCTCAATTAAAATTTTCCGATGTTATTGAAGATTGAACTAATTGAGAAGGAGAGTTTTAAAGGAGTTTCACTCGTTTCTGGTCAATTAGAGAGATATTTCAGAGCTCATTTGAAGTGGAGGTAGCTGTTACCTGAGGACTTCAAAAAGCTTTTAATAGTTCAACACTGTATATGGGCTGTATTTGCATTTTTACAACACTGATCTTAACTGACAAGCATTTTTAGTTTGATATGCAATGTAAACATGAATTAGAGGGCGGCCGTGGTGCAGTGGTAGAGTGTTAAGTAGGTAGGCCGGATGCGTGGGTTCGAATCCAGCTCTGGGCATCTACTTTTCTTTCAGCCTCCTAGTTTCGCCGCCCTTGAGGTTATATGTGAAATAACTAACACCTTATTTCCACTACTGCAACACAGAAAAAAAGGGAAGGCTGCTACCCTGGTAGTACAATGGACCGGTAATTAAGTTTGAGTTCTCCAGGTTAGCATATAAGCCTCTTCTTTTTTTAATAAAAAAAAAAAAAAAACATGAATCGTCTTACAAATGAATAAAGCTTGAAAAATACTGAATTCTATTATCGAAATGAGCGCAAAAGTTCATCGCGCGCTTTTTTTGTTTTGACTCTTCGGGCTGTTGTGACTAAATTTCTCACCAAATTAACATTGTTGTATATTTACCATGAACACGCTGACACCAGTTCGGATGTATTCGGCTGTATCGGCTTTGTTAGCGATGAATTTAAGAGATAGTGGGTAATCCATTGGCAGAATCGAAAGAGTTTTTGCAGAGCAGTGAACTATCAATAACGTACAGGGAATTGCTAAATGCATAGACGGAATGAATAAATGTCAGCAATTTTAGTGGTTTCAATTTTCAAACCGGGTGGAGAATGTGAAGAGTTCAATAGTTGTAGACTTTCCTGACCCAAAACTTAATAAGAGAAATCAGGACCTGAACAAATTGACTACGTTGTTGTGAGATTCTTTTTATAGATCGGGTAGGTGATGAATTCATCAATGGGCATATTTCTCGCGATAATATCATTCCAATCAGTTGGGTCATGCTTTTTAGCTGATTTTATGTTGTGTTGAACAGGTCGGTATTTATTAAGATCATCTGCAGCTTAAGTAATCTTTCCAGATCTTCGGTTTAGGTGATTGCGGTTCAACTTTGATTTGTTGTGTACTCTGGCGTATACGTACTAATTTTTATTTCAAGAGCTATTTAAGGTCCGAAGGTTGGTAAACAGATACATAGATAGGTAGGTACTGACAGCATAATATTGAATATACATCAGTACCTACTTACTTAAGTGAACATTTCAGTTCGAGTAGAAGCCGGACTCTAACCAACATTTTTCGCCAATAAATTTGATTTCTGTTGAGCTCTCTCCAGATTTGCAATTCAAATCGGTTGAGGTCCTCCTTCACTTTATTGAACAAAAAAAGTGGCAAAGTTGCAACATTTATATATACTTTGCCGCTTAACCACTCAGTAAATGGTCGTGCACTAAGACAAAGTTTTTTCATTTGCTTAAAATGCGTTCCAAAACCCTTCAAGCTGATGTTTTGAAGGTTACCACTGTGCATGGCTCAATCACCCTAGTTGTTTCTAACTATAAATAAATTAAAAAATAGGTTGACGCAACAGAGCGAGGAGCCCTAGAGCCTAGTGCATTTCTCACAACCACAACCATGCCTTGTCAGGGAATGGAAGGGCCCGCAATTGTTTCCCGGTTCCGAAGAGAAAGCGCTTTTCATGGCATTGAATTTACTATCGGATGACTGGTAAATTTTTCGCGAAAGGCGATTTCCGTGGAAAAACATTTTTGCTTCTGTTGGGATTCAAACCACGAACCTCAGGGTTAGCAGACAGACATGCTAACCATCACGCCACGGGTAGGGTATCACTAGCTAGAGGATATTAATAATGTCTTAAAAACTAGGTTTCAAGGAAATGAAATGGGTTGAATTTTACTGCTGGAATCGATTAATACTAAACCAAAAACCACAGAATGCTAGTAAATTAGAGAATGCAGACGGGAGAATTGGGGATAAAAATCCTTTTGATATATGTATAATGTGTGCATGTATCCTGCAATCAAATTGAATATGTATCTTGCATAAAATTTTGATATATTTCATAGAAAATCTTTGACACAGAACAAATTTTCCCATCGAAATGGTTCATTCGGATAATAGTCAAAAAAAATTGTGATCACGTTGAAATCCCCGACCCAAAAAAAGTTCTTCGGTAACACTCATTAGATTTCTGCTCCTTAAAAAATCTGGTATAAACTATTTTCTTCAAAATGCTTTACAGAGAATATTTTAATATTAACAGTTATCCCACTAACCGATTTCTGCAATGAGAATCCACCATTTTTTGAATTCTTTATAAAACAACAGAATCAACAGCCTACTATGCTCATTTCATCGTACAGCTAAATTATGAAATTGCTAAGAGGGACATCACAGTTCGAGGTGAGTCTGGGTCTTAACCTAAATCAACATCTTTCTCGAGAGTTTTGCACTATAAGTTGTTTGAGCTGCTTTTCCATTTGATTGCGCCAGCAAATACGAATACGTTGAGACAGAGTGTTGATGTCAATCCGCCTTATATGTAACATCTATCGTAGTCTCGCGATGATTGATCTGCCTACGCTGCACGAATGATACATTTTGTTCGGAATCTTCTTCTCAATACTCAAAGAACTCAAAAGGTAACGACTTTAGCCCAATAATCAATTCTTCCTTATCTGTCTAAGATTTGTGAACGAATAATGCGCAAGCAACTAAGTGAATACATAAAAAGACATAATTTTTCTGTTCAATCTGTTCAATCTGGACTTCGATCCAAACATAGTTGTATTACATCACTGTTGAATGTTGTTGAGGATATAAGGTCAGAGTTATATAGATGAAAGCTCATGTCACCTTTCTTTTCGTTCTGGTCTTTTCAAAGGCCTTTGATAAGGTAAATCACCTCATTCTTGTGAATAAATTTCATCAACATTTTAACACGTCGTCTGCTCCTTCAAAATTAATAATGTCTTACCTTACTGGGAGCAAACAGGCTGTGTGTTTAAGCAATTCGCTTTCAGATTTCCTTTCTCTACTTTTGTTTTCCCTTTAAACAGGGTGTTCCGTAATTCGTGTTACATACTTTAGGATTTGATTCTTGGTCATATTCTAAGAACAAAATTGTTAAACAGTAAAGTCCGTTTCTCAACTTTGACATCACTTTTTGACAATTTAAAAAAGGCTAACTTCGGTGTACCCTGACCTGTGTTAAGTTCGATTTCTCTGTCAATACTGATTAAAGATACCTAATTTTAGACTTAATTTTTTTGTACTACGTTGTACCAGTGGCGTGATGGTTAGCATGTCCACCTGCTAACCCAGAGGTTCGATGTTCGAATCCAAGCAGAGGCAAAAATGTTTTTCCACGGGTATCGCCTTTCGAGAGGAATTGACATGTCCTCCGTTAGTAAATTCATTGCCATGAAAAGCGCTTTCTCAATTAGCCGTTCGGAACCGGCAAGGACTCCTCGCTCTGTTGCGCCTCCCTATTTATTTTTTTATTTTATCACATCCCAAAGTATGTAACATGAATTACGGAACACCCTGCATAAATGGCTTAGCAGATATTATTTCAAGTTCATCGAACGCTGATGATATTCAAATCTATAAGAGCAAACCTCTTGGTCTAATAGAAATCATAATTGAAGACCTTAAACGAATATCACAATGGTCAATAAAGAATGGTTTGCCACTCAATCCTAGCAAATGAAAATGTTTGGTAGTTTCGAAAAGGAAGCTAGAGCTTTCTTATTTGCCAACAATAAAACTTGGAGATTTTCCAATTGAACTTGTTGAAACTTCAAGAAACTTGGGTCTGTTAATTAACAGAACGTTAAGGTGGGATAATCACATAAATCAAACTGTTCCAGTGCTCTTATATAGTAGTAGTAGTAGAATGTGATTTTATTTGATATTTACAATAGGTTACATACATTTACAATTTCACAAGTATAGCATTGGCTTTTGCCGTCAGCCAGAAAAAAAAGAGTATTATTCAAACATTATGTATAATCAAGATTAAAGTAAAGTTGAAAAGATTAGACTCCTTTAAGATTGTCACAACAAATAATAATATAAATATTTTGTTTTCCTTATTAAAAAGCTTCATTTAAAATTTGATTTCTGTAGTTAAGGGCTGTTTTAACGTAGCTTGATAACATTATCCAATCTTGACCATTCAAGACATTTGCAGCTTCATCAACAGTTAGATAGTTTTTCCCCAAGTGTTGTCTCCGTATTGCTTGCAGGATTGGACATGTTCCTATAAAATGGAGAACATTTTCCGTCGCACGAAGATTGCATAAACTGCATTCCGTACTTACATCCGGTCCGTATGGTATGTAGTTCAGTCGTAGTAATTCTCCTCTGGTTTTGAAAATTAAAGAGCATATCGGTCGTTGAAGTAATTGTTAGGTCCAAGGTCGTATCTCAGGAGCTTATACATGTTTCGGGTACAACTCTGTTGGGCTGACTCCGTAAATTTAACAAAGATAGAATCTTCAATCCTTCCCAATAAGTCTGGAAAAATGTCTTTCCAGGTACTAGTATTTCTTTCCACCAACTGGATGTCGTGCTGAACTCCAAGTCGTGACCATTCTTCGAAGAACTGTGATTTTCGTGATAGCAGATATTTTGCGATAATATTAGGCAGACGATGATTTGGAAGAGCCATAACCTTTGCAATGTAGAACAAATGCAATTTCAGCGAAAAGACGTAGAGCGGAGACACCCCGGTCTCCAAATGTAGCATATATGTAGGGGTGTTTTCGGGGAGCCAAAAGATCTTTTTCAGAAAATACCTCAGTAATTTTTCTACTTCCTCATATTGAAGGAACCCCCACACTTGACCAGCATAGCACATCACTGACCTCATAACTGCTTCGAAAAGTTTATATTTAGCACTCGGACTTATGTGTTTTTTCCCAAGGACCCCCTTCCAGTTGCAGTTAATGGCTTTTTTTTGCTTCTATAAGCTTTTCCTGCAAATGATTTTTGAACGACATCTGAGGCGTAATGATGACTCCGAGATATTTATATTCCCTTACCAGCTCAAGCTCCACATTTTCCCACATCCAGTGCTCTTATATATAGCAGCGAAATATAGGATTGGGCTCGAAATCCCAGGTTTTATAATCCCGCTTATAAAAAACCGCGCTTTCTAGAATAGCGTTTTTAAAAATCCCGCTTTTTTAAGATCCCGCTTTTTCAATCCAAACTATTTGTTTTATTTAAAAAAATCGCCCGATTAGAAGCAACAAGTGATTTGTTTGGATTACATTTACTGTAGCGCTAAGCAAATAACAAAAATTCAAGTCATCAAAATAGATATTTAGCATATCAAATAGTATAATAGAAAAAAAAAGAGCAAAGGCAAGGAACTAATAAATCATCAACAAAATTTCTTATTATTTTATATTAGTGTAATTATATGTTATGAGCAATGCGACGTAAAAAACATGTTTTAATAATTTTTTGTCTATTTTTTTCGTAGTTTGTAAAATATTAAAATGTATAAAAATAATATTGGCGGGATCTTAAAAAGCGGGATTTGAATAAATAAAATTTTGATCGAGTGGGGTTTTAGAAGTCGGGATTGTAAAAAAACAGTGTTTCAGTAGACGGGATTTCGATACACTCCCCTCTAGTAAACATTCTCTCAATTTATTCTGTAGTAGAAAATTCAGCATCGAATTTTTTTTAAGCACTTGCCTTTTCTGTTTTTTTTAAGAATAAGATTTATGTTGAACAGACTATCTTTATGCACATCATTTAAGCGCAAATATAATCTCAATGATAACAGTATTCCAATCACATTAAATTGCCTCATTGTTAAGAGAATCCAATGTGAGAATCTTAAGTGAAAAGTGTTTAAGCTATTAGTATTTATCTTGTTTATCAAAATAAAAAAAAATCCAATTTTTCGATAAATTTCTTCTGACACACCTACTTAATGCAATTTCCGCCAAAAAAGTTCAACTACCTTTGTTGTGCTCTATTGAATGCATTCTTTTTATTCTTTGTCACGCTGCGTTCTTTTTTTCATTCGTTTAGTAAAACGTAATTGGACTCAAGTGCACATATCCGGAGGAAAATGTTTCTCATGAGAGTGTATTATAAATACGTCAAATTTTGAGACACAATTTTTACTGTAACGCCACAGTATCGCAGTGTTTACCTAACTCAACAGAAAAAATCGGTCTCAAAACATCCACTTGAAGATAATGGGTGAGATTACGAGTAGCTTCTCTTTCTTTCAAAATCATTCACCGTAATGACAGTAACTTGCTGTCAAAATAAGTGCTTTACTGAAAGGGTTTCCTATTGGCTTATCACGACTTATAGTAACTTATACCTCATACCTACAATTAAATCATAAGAAAGGCCCTCACGAAGACTCAATAAACTGCTATTGCTGTAAAGTGTTGTGGAATGCCCCTAACGTCTGCTTAAAAATAGAATAATATCAGACAGTAGTTACACATATGTATAGATTAGAAACGTAAAAGGTATAAAGGTAATAAATAGGTAGCTAGAAGTGCTTTGATGACTATACGATTAGAAATTGTTAACGACTCAATAGCCTGTAGCTGATAAGCTTTTAGCTTAAATTAGCTGAAATGTCTTCTCTTTTCTTGTTGTTTTTTTAACAATTACATGAAGAAGGAGCAATATACCTACTAGTATATACCTTCATATGAACAATATTCTATGTGCGATACTGTGGCACTTGGTAAAGTCGATTATCGATTGAACTCCTGATTAAGTAACTAAGATAAATCATTTGAAGTGATTAAAATATTTTTAGAAACTGTATCAATATTCAATTCGCTTAAATAAAGGGTGACTACTGATTTCGAATAATTGTATTTGACACTCCAATCACGTAACAGATGTCGTCACCGTCACAATTCATGGATCACTAAGTTCGTCAAACCGAGTCAGTTTTACTCACTCCTCCTTTACTAAGAATCTACATTGTACTCAGCTGCGATACACCTCATTTGCGATTTCACAGTATACGACCACGATTCGAGCTTACGGCATACATCGCTGCGTTGCGCGAATACATTACAAACGACGGACTGAAAAAACTAATCGTTCTTATTTATTGATAATTTGCTTAGTTTCATTGCAAAGTTTAAACCAGTGTGTTCACATATTCAGTTTCTATTTTAATGTTTTTAAGCTTGTGTCTTACAAAGCCCCAAAACTAAACAAAACTCACTCTAATGCGAAGATTTGAAATGAATTTATTAGCTGTGGAAAAAAATCTTATTTAAATTTGCAGTTCAAAGTCGATTCGTGAGAGTGTGGGAGAAATGTCGCTTAGGAAAACAAACTCCAATAATTGCCAGCGTGTTCTAAAGTCAACAATAATAAAATAAAAGTGCCATTTTTTCATAAGACAATTGTTCATTTGAATCTATAAAAAAATCAATAAACACAACAATGCAAAGCAAAATATTCATTTGAGGTGTTGTAGAACTTATATTTTCCTTCACTGAACTGTTGTTGTTTATAAAAATAATAATAAACAAACAAAGACACACCTTTGAAGTGAAGGTTTTTAAGCAAACCGGTGATATACATAGATACTGAACATATTTTGCTGTCATGAAGCTTTTATTGAAAGTAAATTCGGAAAAAAGAAGAACAAATCAGCGCAACAGGAGCCCACAGCCTCTACTGAGAGAACGTATGCATTATTAAATTAAAGAATTAAAAATATTTTTGTGAATCACTGAAGAACCTACGTACATACATGCGTGGAAAAAAATTCAAGAATAAAATGATTTAAGCACAAAACCAAGTAAGGGTACGGCAAATAAAATGACAAGCTTATGAACATTTAAAGTTGATGGCTTTTTTCTCTTAAACAAATATTCTTTTTTTCACTTA
Source organism: Melanostoma mellinum (assembly GCA_914767635.1). Lineage (NCBI taxonomy): Eukaryota > Metazoa > Arthropoda > Insecta > Diptera > Syrphidae > Melanostoma > Melanostoma mellinum. The sequence goes on along the minus strand of OU612058.1, from coordinate 140,694,489 downwards.
AATTGAAAAGCAAAATACGCAGCCTCATAGGGTTATGGAATTACCCCCAATGATAGTGTGACTGATTACTTTTTATCCATAAATGACTCATTCCCACACCCCAGAAACGATAAAAATTAAGTAATTGTATATGGTCATTGGTCAGATAAGCCTTGTCGTTAATCAATTAAGCTCTTTGTTTGTGGATAAAATGTTTATATTGGGATTTTTTGATTTTGATCAATTTAAATTTTTTGTTTTTATCTTAAATATACTCAGATGCCTACTGACCCGAAACGACCCCTAACGGAAACTATAAAATATTAGTTTTTATGAAAATTTGAAAAAGTGTCTGTTAAGTAATTGTTTTTCCAAATGACCTTTTTATCAATATATTACGACAAAAATATGATTGCTTGTTCTGTTATGAATTATGATGTATAGAAACTAACTCGTTCTGATTTACGCTATGCAAAAGAACAAGGAAAGATTAAAACTATAGTAATTCGGTGGCGCACTCATGAATTTCAAGGATTGTCTGTTTTGGCAGCCGAATTTTCTAGTAAAATTGCAATTCTTATAATGCGATTGTGATCCCACACATACTCTTATACATTTTCATTTGAAACAACAGAATGCATAACCTAAGACTTCTCTTAGAGAATCGTCCAATTCAAAATCGTATTTGAAATCTTTTTTCGATGGCTCAGCAGTGTTTAACTCATAGCCACGGAAATTAACTGTGTAGATCTTGGCTGGAGTGTCATTTGATGCAACAAACAATTTTTGTGAAGTATATTATAAAATCCATTTTCTCTAATAAGCAAAAGTGTCGGAAAAGATCTTTTGTTTTTTGACTATGAAGCTCAACATTTTTATTATATTTTTTTCATGTTTACTGCTTAATCAATAAAAATGTATGGTAAAAATTAAAAAGACATTTATGTATGGTGGGCCATCGTAGATGTTTCTTTTTATCATTTAATACTCGAAATATTAAGGAATAGCAGGTATCAAGCTTCATGCCATAGCGAAACGAAATGATTCGCTTTAAGCTTGAACTGTTGACAACTTATTGCGTGGCCCAAACAGTGCGTTGTTTGTAATGAAGTGATGACCGCAATGTCAAATGGCCCTTTTGGATCTTCGATATAAACTATTTAGACTTTATCTGTTTGGAAAAGTCAGCGTCGATGTAATGTCAACAATCCGGAAACAATTCAAGCAAATACCCCTTCAATTCGAGTCTAGGTAATGATGCTGAATTGCTATTAGAAACACATTATGAAATATTTTCTATTTCTGTACCTTCTAAAAGCCTGGAAAAACCAGAAAACGTTATATGCTAGTTGAAAAATTTTCCGCCCATATTTGTTTGGAATTGTAAAAGCTCCCAAATGCTTAGTTTGTAAGACTATGCAAAGCATTTTTTTTACATTAAACCCTCCTCTATTAACAATTCGAGATTTTGGAAAATCTTCCCAACATTTCTCAACATAATCTTCGTTTCGCATAGTTTTCTTTTTAAATTTTTTCTCCATAAAAAAAAAAAAAATCAAATGATAAATATCCAGAGAATTCTTCTTTTCTACATATTCACTTCCCTACAGATTCATTTATTATTTTTTCATTGCAACCCTTACTTTCAAAAATTCAATAATAATTATTTTCAGTGTTTCGAAGTTCAAACACACTTACAATTGCATTTGCGGTGGTCTAAAGAATTCCATCTTCAACAATGGGTTAGAAAAAAACCGTAATACTAAAGCTCTTAAAAATGTACTTCCTCCCGTTACGTCTATTTACTATAACCGTTTGAAATTTAAATCTTAATTAACAACTTTTTAGAAAAAAGTGAAAGTTCCATTTTTTTTTTAGTTTTTGGTCCCTATCGTTGATTGATGCTGGATGGTGGTTAATCATTGTAGCATCATGTCGTTTCTTCAAATTCGCTTTTCAGGCCGATAAGTTTGACGCATGTTTGTTTGACCATTCGCTGCTAGAAATACACGACTCGGCTAATAACAAATATATTGTAAAATTCAAACCTTGCTGGTATAATGAACGTCGGGCTGACCTGCCCGACGACGTTGCTCGGGCCCTACAGTGATCGTATTGAATAAATTAAGTAAAGATGTTTCCAAGCTTCCAATTCAGTGCGAAACTGGGGATGCATGAATTGAGCACCAATACGGCGATAGAATTTTTGGGATCGGTTCAATATTTTCCAAGCTCTTGGTTGTGCTCTCGTCTCCGTCCCGTTCCCATAGGAATATGGGGATGAAATATAGTCTATCTTGCTTGGGGATAACACCGTATCGAAATAGTGAAAAAAATTTGGAATCGGTTCAGTGGTTTTTAGATTTTCATCCCTATTCCCTATATTGGGATAAAATGTTCAGGGGTAATGAAACACTCAAATGGTGAAAGAATTTTTGAAATCGGTCCAGTATTTTACGAGTTGGTGGTTATGTTCCTGTTGCCGTTTCCCTTTCCGAAGAAATATGGAAAGGAAATATATCCTATGTCATTTCTCAGGTTCTAAACCATTTGTCCCTAATTTAATTCATAACGGCTAAGTAGTTTTAGAGCCTTTTCAATACAAACACTATAGGTTCTCATTTATGTTCCCACTCCCGTTCCCGTGGGAATATAGAAATGAATAGCATTCTAACGGTGAAAGAATTTTAGAATCGGTCAAATAGTTTAAGATCCCGTGTATGTTCCCATTCCCGTTCCCGTGGGAATATTGGTATAAAATATACATATAAACCTTTCTTTAGGATCAAAAATCCACTACGAATTTTTAAAGATCTAAGCAACTTAAACTTAGCTGATGCTGTCAACTTGCTTTCTAATTTTTGGTTAAATGCTGAACATTGTTAAGCCAAAGTTATGGTTAACGTTCTGACCCAATGATTGACTTCTGAGTTTCATTTAAATACTTCAATCAAATTGTGAAATCAAATTAATGACTGACGATGGCGTGTCTGGGTCGAAAGCTTGTTACCAGAATTGTTCAGCCTTTGTTATATTTACTCTACGGTACGCACTTCCTTGGAAATCGTCTACCCACTCTTCTCCTGTAGGATGTGGACTTCTACACAAGCCGATAAAATAGGTGGTTAGTTACCTACGGTGACTTGGAATTCTTCGGTGACTTCAGCTGAACATCTTACTTTTGTCATTGCTTCCTCGTTCACGTCCATGATGGTTGACATTTTGTTTTCATTCGCTGTCTGAGGGCCACCTATATTAGATCTCGCTTTTGCCCATCGAACGCGTTCGCTACCAGGATATCTCTATGCGCTTTTATCAGTAGTGAGTTGAATAAAAACAATAAACAAATTGGGTGGCAAAACGGAGCTGGGAGAACCCTTGAACTAGCACATTGGCCTACAATTTTTTTGCCGATACCAAACAGTTGGGCTAGAAAGCGTTTTTTATGACAATGTTATTACTCTCGGAGGATTTGCCAATTCTTTGCGAAGGGTTAAACCATTTATTTCAGCAGTTTCTCCTAGCTCTTATATTTGAAGGAACTTTTCCACTATCCCTTTTTTTATTTTTTAAATTTTATTTTTTATTTTTTATTTTTTTAACTGCTAAGAATAAAATAAGAGACGGTTTTTTCTCATTGCAGGTATCACCCAAAACCGTCACAATGCCACTGCTACCTCAATCCGAACTTTGTCTACTTCTTCAAAAATATTGTGCGTCGTGGTTCTGATTTTGCTCATAATCATTGGAGTCATAGCTTATTTGGAGCTTCGAAAGCACAATAGCAGTGATACAAACCGTGAAATCCTTTTTGGCAATAATTACGACTCTGGAACATGTAAGTAACATTATTCAAAAATATTTATAGATTAATTTCCAGCATCATTGTTTTTTGGAAGAGCACGTCATTTTTACCAATTAAAATATTATTTAAGTCTCTCAGTTCCGAACCTAGGAAATGGACATCTTGTGGTCGATCGGGAGCAATGGGGTACATCGGAACAGGCAAAGAATCTTACTTTTCCTCTAAGCCACCCAATTCCTTATGTGATGATAACACACGTTGGCGTACAATCAAATCCATGCTTTACAATTTATAAATGTTCAATTAAAATGCGGACACTTCAAGACTCTTCAATTGCCGAGAAAGGACTGCCTGACATCTCTTCTAATTTCTATGTAAGTTGTTTAATTACATATTCTTGCAGTCCCAATAAAGGAAAACCAAAATTTATTTTATGGCCCTCTTATAGGTCGGAAATGATGGAAACATTTATGTTGGACGTGGATGGGACTTTGCCAATACTTACGCCAATAATTCATTGGCTATTGCTTTTATGGGCGATTACATACGTCATACTCCAGATGAAAAACAGTTCGATGCCGTTAAACATCTGCTTGCCTACGGAATAACTAATAAGCATCTGGCAATCGATTACAAATTGGTAGCCCAAAATCAGGTAAGGGAGGGAAAGCTTAAATTGGTTTTTGGTTATCATATTGACGTAATTAATTTGAATTCTATTCAGACAAAGTCAACACGTAGTCCAGGCTTGAATGTCTACAAGGAAATAATCAAATGGCCACGATGGTATCCATGTGGAATGGAAGGTAATCCGAAATGCGGTGTTGAACTTGGTATGTCAGGGAATTGGAATGGCACTATGTAGACACCTTGAGTTCAGATTTATAATAATCAATGAATTCAAACTAAACGTGATTATTATTTGTAAATAGTAGAGTTTAAGTTACTTAGGATGTCCAATGACTTATAACCTTGAAGCAAATATTTTATTATTTTACGCAAAAAATAATTTAATCAAATGTTAATACAAAATAAAGTACGAAATGACTGATTATGTACATGAGTACATAAATGTACGTATTGTTTAGTTGCGATAGTTGTTTAAGCTTTACTTAAGAAAAATAAAATATTTTCCTTAAGCCTTCCGTTTATGAAAAAGTTATCATTTCCATTAAAAACTCTTTTGAGTTATTGTAAAGTCCAGCTTAGATTTACAGCTAAAAGATTACTGTAGCAGAACATGGGGTCAATTCCGGATCTGTGAAGCTGTGAAGTGAAAAATAAAATATCATTTCAGTTTTCATACAGTTTTTTCATTTTATCACTTCACGAACCCACTCTAAGCGATTCCGGATCTAAAAAGTACTAAAACGTTCTAAATGATAAATTCTGACAGTTTTCTCTCTCATTTCAATTGGATTCCAATTGGATTTTTCATCGTTTGAGTTTTGCGGCCATTTTTCATAATTGAATTTTTCACCGACTCATACGGCAATGAAAAGAAATTTATGATATGAAAAAAAATTGACATTTGAGGTTGGATTTTCACTTATCGAGAATCGAATTTTCGGTGAAGCTGTGATAAATGTTTTCACTTCACAGCTTCACAGATCGGGAATTGACCCCCAGGTCTATTAAAGATTTTAAACGCAAGAGTTGATAGTCGTTTTGATCGTTATTATTAAAGCTTTCATCAAATATCTAGAGCTGGAAACAGTACTTTGGTAAGTAAGTTTTTTTTTTCTTGCATCTCAGAGACTTAAGTGGCACTGAACTTAGAGCAAGCTCCTCTGTACACACTTATCTACGCTCTTCATCATTAATGCAAGTGTTAGTGGTTAGTAAATAACGCCAACACAAGCACAAAGAGAACGTATATGAGGAAACATAAAAAAACATTACAAAAATATAACAAAGTAAAACTTAAACTAAATTAACATTAAGAGAACAAACTAAACTAGTGAAACATAACTAAACAAGGTTATAAATAAAAAATGAAATTAAACTACAGTAATTAAAAATCTACTAAACATGAATCATGCAGATGGTACACTGGTTCTTAATATTAATTTTAAACTACTTTTACTAATGTTGAAATCAACAATAAAAGGATTAGAGTTGAATAACCTACTCATGCGTGCTAATGGCTCATGCATTCCATAGTTAGTTCGGTGGTGGGAGCGATGTATAAACTCTAGATTACGTAGTTGGTGAGTTCCTCCGCGATAGTTGAATCCTATGTGGGAGAGCAAGTCGGGAGCATCAATTATACCGGTTATTAATTGATGAAAAAATACTAGATCATTGTTGATTCTTCTCTGTGAGAGGGGTTGAAGATTTAATAAGCGAATACGATTTTCATAAGGAGGGAGATTGAAAGGATCTTGCCAAGGAAGACCTTTGAGAGCGAAGCGTATGAATCTGTGCTGTATTGCTTCGATTCGTGATTTATGAATATCATAAAATGGTGACCACACCTGAGAAGCATACTCTAGATGGGGACGAACATAACAGTTGTATAAAGAGAGGGTGACATAAGGGTCATTAAACTCCTTTGCCCATCACTTAATAAAGCCAGGCATTGAATTAGCTTTGTTAATAATGAGGTTGATGTGTTCATTAATATATTAATAATATAATATATTAAGATAAAGATTGTTGCGATATTGAATATTCTCCAATGCTAGGAGATCTTTTGCGGGAAAAAGTCATACTTTGGCACTTGGAAGTGTTAAGTTAGTCCGTTCATTAAACACCATACAACAAAACTATCAATATCTTTTTGTAAGAAGTCGCGATCTGAAGCATTTTTGATGATTTTAAAAATCTTCATATCATCAGCAAAGATTAAAATGTCGCTATAGGAGATGCAAGAAATTACATCATTTATAGCAATAATGAAAAGCAAGGGGCCAAGATGACTACCTTGTGGCACGCCAGACATAGCATTGAAAAGTTTTGACAAAATATTACGAAATTTGACTTCATAAGTCCTATTTTTTAAGTAAGAGCTTATCCAAGCAATAAATACTGTGGGAAATCCAAACGCTTTTAGTTTATAAAGTATGATGTTATGAGACAGTTGGTCAAACGCCTTAGAGAAGTCAGTATAAATGCAATCAAGCTCGTTCCCAAATTCAAGACCATTGGAACACTTATGATGAAAGGATAGAAGGTTGGTAACCGTCGATCTTCTTTGCATAAATTCGTGATGCTGGTGGCAGACAACGTTCCTTGAAAAAAAGGATACGCTTCCGCAGACTACTTGTTCAAATACCTTAGGTATACATGAGAGCTTTGAGATAAGTCTGTAGTTTTTTATATCAGATTTTTCACCCTTTTTGAAAACGGGTATGATAAAAGATTTTTTCCAAAGAGTGGGGAAAATTCCAGATTTTAATGAAAGCTTGAAAAGATGTTCGAGTGGAAAGGATAATCGTGAGGAACACTTTCTTAAAACATTTGGCGGAATCCTGTCCGGACCAGAAGAAACGTCATCTTTGAGAGAAGAGAGGTAGTAAGTAATTCTGTCTCTTTGAATAGGGATATTATTAAAATTCACTTGCGAGCAGTGAGTTTAATATTCAAAGTATTTTTCATCAATTTCTAGATTTGTATTACAAAAAGAGCCATTAAAATGGTCTGCAAAGGCATTGCAAATGTCGGGAGTATTTTTTAATGAAATGGCATTATAAATAAAGTTGGCTGGATAGCCGTCTGATTTTTTTTTAGAATTTACAAAGGACCAAAAGCTTTTTGGATCGTTTTTCAGAGAACAGCCCATTTGGGTGAAGTAGCTAGAGTATAGATTCTGAGAAAGCGTTTTGAAGTCTTCAAAAAAATTTATAAAAATTTGATGGTCGGTTGGAGAAAAAGTAATTAAATAGGTCTTCCAAGCCCTGTTTCTTTTATTTCTCAGAGCCTTTAGTTCCTTGGTAAACCACGGTTGATAAAAACTAGCATTTCTCAGCGTCTTTTGGGGAATGGTTTTTAAAATGAGCCATATAGTTCAGTTAGAAAATATTATAGCATATAGAGCATATAATTAAAATTAGTAGTTAGTATTAGTCCGATTTCTTGCATTCAAATATATGTATGTAAAAACAATTCATAAATTCAAAACGTTGAATATTTTGCACATTTGGAAGGTACGTAGGTAAAGATAAACAGAAAATCATCGATGTCAATAACACGACATTCCTTGGGCTCTCCCACATGACCAGCTATAAAAGGAGAGATCCAGAGAAAGCCGCCGAAAAGGTTATATCATACAACATTTAGATACGATCGCGAAGGAAAAAGAAGAAAAACATACCAAAATACTACCGGTACACACAAATGCAACTGCATTTGGTTGGGCATAGACAAAAAAGAATCCAAATCGGGGAAGTTTGCCTACTAGCGGATAACTAGAAGAGAGAAGAGAAACAAATAAGTGAAAGAGCTATGATCCCTTCAGCTGTGATCCCTTCAAGATCACGATATGCTCGTAACGTCGCGTCGCAAAGGAAGAAGAAGAAAAATTATTTTTTAGGTCGAAAGGCACTATTTATAAAAGTTATAGAGTTGGTTGGAGTATCTGGTCAGGGGGAGTAGGTTATTTAAGCTAATAAATACTTAAGCTAGTTTTATGAATTTTTGCTAGCATGTAGGCTGACTAAAGAAAAGGAAATAAAAATAAATTGAGAAAAAAGAATATCTACTTTTTACGTATGGGTGTTCGAGGTTCAAATTACAGTGATAGGGTATCACCTTTTGCGTCGAATTGGCGAGTTCCCCGAGAGCAAATCATTCACTGTTATGAAGATGTTATGAAGCTAGAGCAAAAATGTTGGCCCTGCGTTCGGCAATGATGCTTATATAGCTTTGTTGCGCCACCTTATTTATTTTTATGTGTGCAAACATTCAAATTGTCCAAATGGCTATATGGCTTATGGCTGGGCTTAATTTAATGTCTTATATTTATATTTTTTTATAAAAGACATTAAACAAGAACATTACAAAAATGTGCATATTATATTTGTAGTTCCTTTTAGTAAGGAGTTACTTTGTATATGGAAGAATCCATTTATTCTGATAATAAAAGGTTAGGAAGAGGTTTGAAAAGATTGTATTGTTAACGAAAAAAAATTTTCATAGACAGCTCTACTTCTTTGAAGGTGGGATGTTCACTTTGAGTGCGAACATATTGAAAAAAAGCATTTAGAATTTAGATCATTTGCGATTTTGTAAGTGGGGAGACCATCCTGCTGAATAAAAACATTGACAGGTAATATGTTTTGCTATACGGAGTTATTAAGGAAGTATTGGCAGGAATCTGCGGTTTTTTTGCAAAAGCTTAAATACAAGTTGAAAATGGGCACGACTGGGTCGCTTGATCCTAAAGGCTGAATACAAAATTTTGGTATTAGCTCTTCAAAATAAATTTGGTGTTACAAAGCTACCAACTACACATTTATTATTATTAATACTGCATAAACTCACATAAAATATTGAAAAAATTGAATTTAAACATTCCAAGTGTTTTAAAAAAAAAACTAATAACACCATTTTCTTGCATTTGCTAATACATATTAACGCTGAAATTTCAATTAAAATTGTTATAGTAGTTCTAATAAAAACCGGTTTTTATTTTTAACTTTTTTTAAAAACTAGTTTCTAAGAATCTAGAAACCAATTCCAAAAAACCCCTCTGCAGACTGCTATCCCAAACTGCAAAATTTGAAGAAATTTGGCCAAGTATAGATCCACGCGAGGACAGACAGACAGAAATATATACAGGTAGAATTCCAGTACCCACCTTTTTCATATTGTCTATGTCATATTTAAATGCTATCTCAGTTTTTTTTTCTGCACGATTGTGAAAATCACTTTATCGTAAGTAAAAATAAAGAAAAAAAAAAAAAATATTTCGTCATTATCATATTTAAAGTCATTAAAAAAATAAAGTTGTCAACAAAAAGCAGTGAAAAGGATTGCGAAAAAACTTGATAGAACAACCGAGAGATTTTTTACGTTCCCGCTGAACGAAATCTCTATCACTTGCGAGAATAAAATTTAACTAGCCAAAGCATTCTACAACTGGGTGAAGATATAAATCTCTGCATTTTACATCCGAAATTGGACTGAAAGAAGAAATTAGACGCGTTCCTTGCGAGATGAGGGTTGCGGTTAAATCATTTAAGGTGAGTACAAAAGCCGTAAAGAGATATATTGTGTATGTTATTACCACTTTGCGAACAAAACATCAATGCCTCCATCATTGTTGTTCACAATGTATGAAACTCATCAAACAATCAAACAAACATCGGTACTAGAAAAGACTATCCGCAGCTGACTTTAAATTCACCATTCATTTGGACCTGGGGTCGAATTACCGCATCAGTGATCCAGTGAGCGAGCACTATTTTTCTTTCAACGTTCGGTCCGTATTACACAAGATCCATCTGCTGTTCGTTTATGTTGTCGCTGTTGTCCCTCTTTATGGGGAGGCTGTGGAGGTTGGCATCAGCCACGGAAGTATTCTGACCCAGGGTCAGCGTAGAAGGTGGTGGCTTCGTCGTTGGCTGGTATTACTCCAGTGGCACGTGCAGAGTCTCAGTATCTTCCTTTCGAAAATTAGGAGATCCTTCATCGCGGTCTTCGAGATGGTGAACCAAACTGGGCAGTTGATGACGGGTCTCAGCAGCTGCTTGTTCATCTGTAGTTTTGCTGGCTGACTTAGTCCTGTCCTTCTCATCAGCAAAGGGTACAGTCGGTGGAAAGCGAAGGTTACCTTCTTCAGTACAGTGCGTGAGTGCGGGTTGAATCTAAGCACCTCATTGAAATTGATGCCTAGATACTTTCTTTGGGTTCCATCAGGTAGAGTAATGGATGTGGCTCTGCAGTTACCAGCAGTACAACAAACCAACAACGCTATTTATGTTTTCTCACATTCAAATAAGCAAATTATATACAAACAAATTAAACGATTTCGAGCAAAATAATTACAGAAAATTGATATTTCGCGAAGAGGTTGGGGACAATTGCTTCATCAAGAAACAAGCATGGCGCCATCTGGATAGGCAGGCACATGACACTGACTTTTTATATACATAGCTAAATGACAGATTTTTGTATCAAAATGCGTTTCAAAAAGCCATAATATAAAATTCTTTTCTATAAAAGTTTGTGTATAAAATTGTCTGGTTGAGGGTCTAATTATAAATTGAAGACAAAAGATTAGATGACAATTGCAGCTGAAAATACAAAATTCCGCATATGTTTTTTTACTAAAACAGCCACATACGAAAACTTAAGCATGTGGTAAAGTAAAAGAAACAAAAAATTTTCAAAATATGGCTTATATACTTTCAATCACTCCGAGTTATCAACAAAATATTTTGATTATGAATAAGATGTGTGGGTTACACTTGATCATCTCGAAAAACTCCATTCAGATCTCCTCCTCCCACTACCGGTAGAAATCCTTTGTAAAAACAGACAATCTCAACCCAGTGGCGTAGATAGCTTCATTTTTTTAAAGTTTTAATAATAAAAAAACAAATAATAAGACCTCACTGAATTTATTATGTATGCCATAAAAAATTATATTTTTTTATAGAACTTTAAAGTATTTTAAGCGCATTAATTTGAATATGAACTAGAATAAATATTGATGTAATAAGTGAAAAAGTATTAGTTTAAAAAATAAATCATAGATTGAAATCCTTTTTATTTCGGTCCTTTTTTAGATAAAACATTTATAACCTCGTCTGCTGCTATAAGTATTTCGGTATGAATAGCTAGAGCAGCCAAACCATTCAAACGATCTTGACAATAAGTAAACATCCAAAGCTTATCACACTGCCATTTAAAATATATATAACATACTTTTAAGAAGCTCTCTTCGTTGGTCATGCTTCTTTGTGTTGTTTTTATCCTCTTTAAATAGGAGAAAGTTTTTTCGGGAGTTGACGTTGAAACGGCCAGTGTAGCTAATCAAATATCTCTTCCAAGTTTTTAATTCTTCAAGAAGAGAAGATGGTTAATTTTTTTTTTTTGTATGTTTTAGACGAAGAATCCTTGAAAAGAACTGAAAACACTTATAGTATGTTTGCATGGTTTGTAAATTTTTCTCCAAGGTCCGTTACATAGAAATCGAGAAATGGATTGAAAACAGTAACACGAAAATATTCTTCTACACTTGAAACCAAAGAGTTCGAACGAATCTTTTGTCGGTTCACGTTTAACGTCAATATCTAGGACTTCAGCTAATTTTTTTTGCATTTTCAAACACATTCGAGAATGAGCCATCTTCTGCCCGTTTAATTTATTAGTTGATCCCTTAAATCTTTGGTGAGATCCATAGCTTGGACTAAGTCTAAGTTCACTCTTTGAAACTCACGATTTGATGATAACGAGAGTAAACCATACTTATGACCTTTAAGCTAATCAATCCTGTGAGTACTAGGAGTTAATTCATGTAGGAAGTAGAAACTAACTTTAAGAGCGTGTTTCTTTAACTTTTTTGGTTTATGACTGGTTTTATTGAACAATAATCGATCCCAATAGAGGGGATATATCTCCCTGAACCACCCTCTTTTTTCGCCACTGTCTTCACCGAAACCTTGTAATAAAGAATCAATTTTTAAGTTGGCAACCTCTCTCAATGCATTTTCACAACAAATTGAATTGCTCGAACAGATCATAAACTTTTATTAATTATCACAAAAGCGATTGTTAAGTGATGTATAGTAGCAAGTTTTTACAGTCAAGTGGAAGTCAATTAATTGTCTGTTTAGAATAATGAAGTAATTGAATGATGCGGTCAAACAATTTCAATTCAAAATTTAATAAAGACAATTGAAAAGCGTTGATGCTTTGTAACTGAACTACGGCGGTCATCGCATGTGATTTTTAAGAAAGACTGAAACTGAATATTTTAAATTATAACAACGGCTTAGGTGTGGAAAATTTCAATCACGAAGCATCTCATGACAAAACCACAGAAATTATAGTAAAGCTTCTTCATTGGCTTTAAACATTGAAATGGAATAGGTTCATTGTTTGTACAGGATTTTATTTTCAAATATGCTTTGAATACTAAAAAAAGCAGTTGAATTTAATATTAGCAAGTAATTGATATGCAGGCAGTGACTCCCTCTTTTAAAGGCTAAATAGTTGGCAAAATAAGCGCATTAAGGTCAAACTATTTGGAAAATATTTTGCAGTGGTATAGCAAAGTAGTAATGTAATGTCTGTTTTGTTCGTAACTAACCTGCAATTTAAATATCAATTAAAACAAGAAATTAGTTCTAATTCATTTTGACAGTATGACAAATTGGAGTTATGAAACATTTTTATCGAATTGACGTAAACCCTCCCTTTGTGTATCACTAGCCACCATGCCAGAATCACATGCTGATACGATTGATTTGTCATTTTAACTTCGCAGCTGAAAAAAACTTGTTGCGATACACGTGTTAGCAATAACTGTAATACAAAGCTGTGAAAAATAAAGGCACACTTCTTGATAAAAAGAGGCCAATGAACGCAGAGCTTTAAGTATTGCAGAAAGAAAGATGAGACATCGATCACTCTTCGGAAATCAAACATAAGCCAGTGCAATTATTGTCAGGAAATGAATTTATAATAATAACTGCCTTTCGTCGATCGGAAAAATACAAGATTTTGGATCCATTTTCATAAGGAAGCTAAAGTTCAATTCGTGATGCAACAATTGCGCTTAATCACACAATTAAGTCGGAGAAAAAAAATAAAAAACTGGCTTGCAATGAAAGGTAACATTAAGTTCTTGAAGCTAATTTTTTCTTTTGTTAAAAAAAGATGAAATTATTGGTTAGTTGGTTTTAAGTCTGACGTTGACAAAATAAAAAATTTTTTTTGTGTTCCTTTTCACTTCAAGCCTGGGGTTGACGAAACAAATATAAAGATTTTTGTGTTCTTTCTTACTTCCGATTTTACATCTAAAATGTGTTTTTTAGGAGTGTGGTTTTCAGAAAGAAAACAAACGTATGTATATACAAACTTACGGTTTTAAGGTCAAGAACTAAGCCTTTTTATTAAGATAAGGGCTTGTCATTTCACTTTAAAAATGATTTTGGAAAAGTGGCAACTGCGGCTGGCTCGAATAAATTCCAGCACCAATTTTAGACCACTTTTTGCAGCATAAGGGCCGTGTATCAGCAATAAGGCGGTACGGCCTATTTTTTTCCATGGCTTCAATGGTCTCGGGCTTATTTACGTAGACAAGTGAATTGACATAACCAAAAAAAAAAAAAAAAAATAGTCCAGCGGTGCGAGAAATCGCCGGATATTGGAGGTAGCTCTCAGGCTTATAATTTGAAATAAAGAGAAGTCGGAGTTAACAGCGATTTAATTTCGAGACAGTTTAACAAACGTGTGCAAAAGTGGTCGTGTGACTACAATTCATTTACGATGAAATAGCAAACCGAACTGAGCGTATATCATGTGAGAACTGTCAAAAAGACCCAAAGAAAGTACTGCCTGATTGAAATTCACACGTCAAAAAAGCTCAGTAAAGGGCTTACATAAAATTTTGAGGACCGAGTAATAATGGTTTGATTTCCTTTTTGTTAAGGTTTAAGCTTTAAATTCTTAATCGCCCTTATTGTTCTGTTCTCCAAAAAATTGTTGATGTTTCTTAATTATCTTGCTTCGAAAGGAAAATAAATATTTTAATAAGTAGAATGGCGCAACAAAGCTATGGAAGCCTTGGGGCCTAACGCATTTCAATCTCCGTGAGAAGAACTTGTCACGGCAGGGTTTTGATCTCGGTAGAATTGTTGATTCCTTGCGAAAAGCGATACACTTGGAAAAGCAATTTAAGTGTCTGATGGGATTTGAAACTCGGACCACCACCTTTCAGATTGATAACCATTACCCCACGGGCACCAGTCCGTAGAAAGGCAGCATATCTTGTAATTGAAATATTGAAATCCATCACAATAAAGGACAAAATAGGAAACAACGCACAATGGAGTGCATTTTCGAGAGTCTCTTGTACCATGGCGTGTATAAGGTCTGCCTTTTAACAGGAAGTTTCGTGGGCCGAGTCCCAAAAGAACCAAAAATCTTTTTCACATGTATCGCCTTCCTCAAGGAATTGCCAAGTCCTTCGATAGTAAATTCATTGCAATGCAAAGCCCTCTTGCATAGCCGTTCGGAATCGGCAGAGAACTGTAGATCCCCTCCATTCCCTCACAAAGTCAATGGTTGTGAGAAACGCCCTAGGCCCCGTGGCTCCTCGCTCTGTCACGCTTCCCAATTTGTTTATTTATATTAATAAGAGTTCTTAGCATTGCAAACGGAAAATAAAAAGTTGTTCAATACTAAGGAAACCGCAATAGATAAGATAAGATCAAATAAGATTTTTATTAGTCACAAACTTTAGAGATAACATACAATATTTATGATACATTAAATCGTTTGAGCATGGCATTCGCCGTCTGCAAGATTGACAATCCACTTTAACTTTATATATGTTTTATAAAATACAATTTTTAATTTAGTAATTTAACCATTTCTTTAATTAAGGTTTAAGTATTAAATTATTATTTGTTTATTTGTATGTATGTTTTTTTTCGGCTATAGTAACAAGTTTCAAAAATCACCATTTTAAATTCTATTTCTATACGTCAGAGCAATTTTTAGGAATTCATACAATATATCAACATTCATTTGGTTTAGTAAGAAAATGCAATAACTTTCTGTTAAGGTGTCACACCCAAATATACTTTTTCTTATTTCTTGCAAAACCGGACAGATTCCCAAAAAAAGTATTATGTCTTCACGTTCTTTTCGGTTGCATAGATCGCATAAAATTGGCAAATCACTTCTATGTGGAATGTAATTCGCCTCGTAAACGGAACATCATTGAAATTGTATTTACACTATTTTCATCTTTGAAGTAATTGTTTTCCTTGAGAGAATAATCGAGGCGGTTGTAGATTGTTCGATGAAGAGATCTTGCTGCTTCTTCTTCATTTTTTTCTCTATGTCTCAGATCCACTTTTTTTTATAAGATCGCATAATAAGGGCCTTACAGTACTTGGTTCGCCCAGATTTATATTAAGAACCATTCCACACTCAGCTAAACGATCCCATTCTTTAAAAAAACCTCTTTTGCTTCGCACCACTTTTATGGCCACAGTTTTAGGAAGACGCTGATCAGGCATTTGCATGACCTGGAGAACATAGTCAACTTGCAACTTGAGAGTCTTTATTAGCAACGGAGGCAATCCAGTCTCAATCATAAGCATAAAGTTCGGTGTGTTGGGGGGAGATGAAATGCTCTTTTGAAGTAGTACCTTAGAAGTTTTTCCACCGACTCATATTCTGATCCTCCCCACACTTGAGCTCCATAAAAGTGGATTTATTGCGCTACAGTTTCAAAGACACGATATTTACTACTGTGCCTTATGAATTTATTGTCGAAACAATTTTTCCAAGTTCCGTTTAATGCTATTTTCGCCTTGGATAGTTTGTCTTTCAAATGTTTATCCATTTTCATATTTTGAGTGAATAGTACACTAAGATATTTGAACTCTTTTACAACTTCAACGGCATTTCCTTCAAAAAACCACTTTACCTTTACTGACGTTCTGCCTCATCCCTTTTTTATAACCATTACTTTGGAACGCAATATGTAACAAAGTCTGACGTAAGTCAGAAGGCCCGGCTGTTGTCAAATTATCAATAGACAGCATTGATCCCTTCGAGAGTACTACGATCATGACGCCAGAAAAAGGAAGAAAAGTGATTCAGGAATGCCAGACTTCTCTGAATGCAGTCTGAAGACGAAGGAGTTCTTTTTTGTAGGACATCACGGCATAGCTGGAAACGCGATCTCCGATGAACTTTCAAGGGAAAGACAGACAGCTTTCTTAAGATCCCAACCGGAGCTTGATCAGTGAGGGTTTAAATCAAAGATTAGATTTGTCAAGAGCACAACCGTAGATAGCATGCCTCCATTGAATGCAGACAGACTAAACGTAAATAAGAAAACGGCAATATTTTTGCTATTCCGAAGCAGAAGACGCAGATGCTGTTGGCACGAGGCATTTCTCATACCAAGCATTTAAAGTTAGTAGGTTTAAGTGATACCACAAAAAAACCATGTGGATAGGTAGAATGACAATGACAACACCGCGGAGCATTTCCTCTGTGGATGTCCTGCATTTTTTGGCATCAGGTAACAGATATTTAGCGCAGACATGGTGAAAGCTAGGCTCCTTATCATAGCAGCGTATTTTTTTTCTACGAACATCTGGAACACCATTACAAATACAAATTGCTACCAGGTTGAACGATTGGCTGGTATTTAGGCCAGAGTTCTCCAGTTAATATTTTAAAAAACCTCAGACAAAAAACTCACAACCAATTGAAATTAATGTTTGCACAGATCTGTGAGCGAATATTTTGAAATTTTCCTACGTCTTCCCATTGTCAAAAACTATAATTTTTACTTCGTCTTCCTCGCTTACGACACCAAGAGCATCGTGATCTCGAAGCGAACACAACCCTTATCTTATTTATCTTCTACTCAGACATTGGATTTCTCCATGTCTGAGGCCAACCAATTGGTGATGTCGTGACACTTGTTTGAAACAGAAGTTTTTTGAACCTTCGATCTACATTTTAATTTTAAACATGACAATACCTACTGAGTAGGTCAAGCTCTACTTTTTCCAGGATTGTATTTTTAAAGTGAAGGCTTGCACTGGTTTTGGCGATTGTAATTTTTAAATGCTTTACAATAGCATCATCATCTCAGCTGCTATAAACCTCTTCTCATACTTTTTGTACGTTACCAAAAGGCATATTTTTTAATTACAGAAGATAGCGAAGATTTCTCGTCTCTTCACCCACCCTTCGCTTACTCTATAATTATTGATTTCGTCATCTAAAGTTGCTATTCTAAAAAATTAAAGTCTTAATTGTTTCCGATTAACAAGCAAATGAATACTTAACTTACGGCTCGAAATACAAAAATACAAAACTTTAAAAGCAAAACAAATTCAAAACTTTCCAAACACCAAATCACTGATCAAATAATTTGATTCAATTACATTCGTACTTGAAATGAATCAAAATCTAAAAATAAATTACTTCCAGACAAATTCTCAATACCCACCGTAAATCGTCATCGAACGCCCAAGTCCAAAATTCCAAAATTAAATCAAGACACACAACCATCACTGATTTCTTGTTGTTCATGTTCAGATACCTGTCAACCTGCTTCATAGCTTTTTGAATTTCATTTTTCTGTTTGCCCAATGACGGCACCGAAAAGCTTACAGAAAAACGTGTTATTGTAATTGTCTGTATCTCTGAAAAGCTTAAGGTTCATACGTACGCAACTTTGTTGTCGTTTTGATCAAGTAGCCGGTATGCAAGTGCGGCTTTATCATTGGGTTAGTTAATCGCGACAACCCGATGTGATCTGTGAGTAAGTCCATTTGTTGATGGAAAATAATATATTGAAGTGATTCAAATCCAACACACAGTTACATAAAAAGCTCAGCTGGAAAAGCTTAGTATCTCACAGATGCATTTCAAGCGAGCTGTATTCATCGGTTGTTTAAAGTGTCAATAGCCGTTTTGTTTTCTTTCCTTCATTCAATAAAAATATTTGGAATTTCCAAACGTAGTGGAAAGTCTTGAAAAACTAGGGAGAAAATATCTACCCATATTCACCGGCTTAGGGGTACGAAGTGTTAAAATCCGACAAAAAAGTGAACCAGTTATATGGAAATATATTTTTGTGTTTACATAGCAAAGCCTTGGCAACGCACACTTTTATTTGGTTTTGATTTTAAGACGAGTCGGCGACGTTCGCGTTTTGCTAATAAAAATAAACCTTATCAGCGCGTATGTTGAAGTTCGTTTTGGTTTTTAGATCATTTGGTCTCACACAATACACATTGACCAAAGATGTATGCGTAATGTGACATAGCTTAAAAACAAAAACAGTATAAACAGTGCTAATTTACTTGCCAGTAGAATGTTCGAGTACACTAACGAGGTGAATATCCCACCCAGGGCCGACACAGCACCCCCAAATCAGCAAACAACAAATTCTGACCTATGTGCCACAATCAACATTGAAAATGTTATAACAATAGCCCCTCGAGGGCAATTCGAAGCCAAAACAAATGTTAGTCAAAACAATCCGCCGCTTTCCCCAGGCCCTTCGATGCGTAGCACAAGCATATCAATATCATCGATTGAATCGGATGCGATATCGAGTATCATCGAATCTGATGTCGATGAATATGAGGACACCAAAACGGGGTGTATGTTAAAAAAGCTTGGTCAACAAACTAACAACCCACCAAACATCAATCAAATACCGAATATAAATTCAGAGTTCGGAGTCCTATTGGGTCAGCAAATTGAACGCGAAGTTGGGTCATCGAACGGACCTCAGATTGCAAATTTGTCAGTGGAAAATTCAACCGATATCACATTTGGCCATAAAAAATACCACCGAGGTCCTGTCACAATTCAACAGATACTTGTCGAGAGACCAACACATAATGGAATGATAAATCAAGCCTTTGATAACTCGAACAACGGTTGTTCAAATGACTTCACACAAAGACAAAAACGGCTTCCTGAATGTGGTAAGTTTGTTAAGCTAATTATAGAGTGAAAGTAGCGCATGTGAGGGGGCCCTTATCGAGAATATTATGATACGACAAACAAGCAATGATTGCAAATGTTTGAGTGTTTGTGAATTTAGTAGAAGTGCTGTATATTGTTGCTTGATTTAATTTTCATATAGCGCAGGTCACGTTATCAAACAAGTGTTTGGAATGCGTTTTTTTCTTGAGTAGGTTTGGTATGGAATGCAACACAATTTAGTTGTTTTCTTTTTAATTGATGTCAATCAACTTTCAAACTGCGTTTTAGTGTTTTTCCAGTTTAAATCCAACCGGTTCGCTGCACATCATTTTGATTGGTATGTCCGTGAAAATAAAGATTTCATTCGCATGGGAACATTAAAACGAGGCAGTGATTCGGTTTGAAACTATGATGTGAAAAGCTGCATTTCAATTGCTTTGGCATTTTCATTGACTCTCCTGTTCTGGTAGACTTACTTGAATGTCAAAATATGATTATCAAGACATATCCACGAAAGGTTCAAAATTCAAATTTATTGCGCTCAAATTCTATCAACAATCAACTTAATGGTAGAAAGGTAGGTCATGTCTTCACATCCAATAACGTCCAAGCAAACAGTATTAGGGGAAACACATTGAAATTTTTGCAGTTATCTTAAGTGACTAAATGTGCACCAAACTCAAAATACTAATGGAACTTTTAATCAACTAAGAATATAAGACGGTATCTATATTCCATATAATCAATCGGATTACCTAAGAATGTTGATAACTTTCAATGGAGTAATATTTGAGTGCAACTCTGAAGATACCCCACAGTTCATTTTGTTTTGATTGGGCCTCATCAGTATCTACTTCACACAATGTTAATAAATTTGCGAGTGCGACCGAATTTTGTCATTTGATTTTGGTAAAGTCTTTAAACCTGTTAATATTAAAACATTGCGACACGCGTTTTTATTAAGTTCTTTTAATGATTTTTCCAACCCTGTAATCTAGTAAGACTGTTGGTAAAATAGCAATACTAGAATGCTCTGAGAGTAATTGCTGACAGCCTGAATCTGAGTAATTTTGTGTTGTTTCAATGAAACTCTTAATAAAAATTATATATAATTTGTATAAAATTATTTTAAAACACAAAAAATGCGTGATTGTATAACATTTAAACTTATCAAAATCTTAAATTACTCAATTTTATATTTAATTTATATCATTGTTTTTTTAATAAATTATTTTGACGGAATCTTATTACATTTAAATTTGCTAAATTTTTAATTTCGTTGGTTAGTGTGTTGAATAGCTGAAGCCCTTTGTAGAACAAATTATTTTGCGTGCTTGCACTTCTGTACAGTGGAGGTCGAAGGTCTCCAACATTCCTTATCGTTTGTTATGTACTGAACATTTTTCTGTAAATAGGCAGGATATAGTTTAAGTTTAATTTTAAAAATTATAACAAGAGCGTTATATTTAAGACGTTGTCCAACATTTAGCCACCCCAGGGATTGCAACATGACAACTATTGGGGTTAATCTATCACACCTTAAAATAACCCTAATTGCATTCACAGCTTTTCGTTATATTTGTTCTTATCCTTGAGAGGAAACCAATCTTTTGTGATATTTTAGAACACAACTTTGCAATATGAACGTCAAATTTCAGGTTATTGTCAATGACTATACCCAGATATTTAATTTCATTCACACATTCCAGTTCTTCACTATTCAATTTGATACTTGCACTTTTACACATACACTTAGTATTTCGAATGTTTACCATAAGTTGGTTCATACACAGCCAATTATACATTGCTTCCAGATATTGCTGAAGTATACAGACTCACACTCATCCGCAAATAAACACATTTTAGAGTTAGTCAAAGAATTTCCAATATCATTTATTTATAATAAAAAAAGCGAAACACCCAGCACCGAACCTTGTGGCACACCAATAGAAATCTGCTCTGTATTCGAATAAGTATCCCTCACCCTTACTCTTTGCATTCTGTCAGACAAGTAGCTCTTAAACCAACAAAGTTCATAACCGCGCATACTATATTTATAAAGTTTCTTTATCAAAATTTCTCTATCTATTGTTTCAAACGCTCGCTTCAGATCTAGAAAGACAGCCAAAATAGTGTTTCCGCTCTCTATTTCCTTTTTCCATTCATTAATTACGAAACAAATGCAGGTTTCACAAGAGTGTGCCTGCCGAAAGCCAGATTGCTCTGCACAGATGAGTTTCCTTTCTTCAATAAATTTGGTAAGCTGTGAGCAGACTACAACCTCTAAAATTTTCTCATGTATGGGCAACATATTGATTGGCCTCCACTCTTCAGGTCTCTTAGCATTTTTAACTTTTTCAACTGGAACAACATCAGCAACTTTCCAGTGGTGATCTCCACCTTTTTAACTCCTGGGTCGCAAAATGACCTGACCCTTCTGGTTGGGGGTTGTGAATGAGTTTGACTACCAAGCCTCAATAAAATTTAATGGTCCCGAAACAATCTCTGATTACGAAAGTGACCTTACTGTTGACGACCTCGGCGAACGTAAGGTCCCCTTACGGATTATGTGCATCCAAGAAGTGCAATGGAATAAGCTAGGCATAAAAAATATGGAAAATGCGACATTTACTATGGAGACTGCGAAAGCCAAGAGATAAAACGCTTATTTGGGTGAAAATTTTATCATTAGAAGTAAGTTGAAGGGTAGGGTCAGGGCCGGATTAACCCTCAACGGGGGAGGCCCAAGGGAACTATGTTTCATTCTTTATTCGATTAAAATGAAAACTTATAGCTTTCATTAACATTTTAAACGTAAAATATCAATAAAACTAACATCTACATTTTAAACATGTCTTTTCTCAATTTTTTTTTTCGCGTGCAAAGTATACCTAACATGCTTAGTCGAATCTTTGGTTTTTTAAATTGCGAGAAGGATTGTTCGGCAGAACAATTTAAGATCATCGATGTTTAAAAAATCCAAAGAGCTTTTCCTGAGTAAGGAAATCCGCCGGCTAATTGATCTTTCACTAGAATCTTACACAAACGACTATGAGTTTTTTGTGCATCAGTGTTTTTTGTGCACCTGGAGTTCACGTAACTTTGGAATTGTTTCATTTCAACAACATCTCTAGAATAAAAACGATCTAAGTTATTTATAGCTTTGTGGAGTTCTCCATTACTTAGAGAAGAGTTAATGAGAAATGCAAATCTCTCTGAAACTTCCATATACACTTTCGCACGTCGTTTGACTTCACTGTGAAGATTGTCGATGATTTCGAGGAAACCTTTTGTTCTAACATCATTGCCAGGCGAAGATTCTACTTTTGGAGCATTTCTTTCATTAGGTTGTTTTTTTCTACGAAGCGTACATTTTACGATTTCTGTATAACCTACAACAGGTAATAATTGTTTTGTTTTTTCTTCGAAATCATTGAACTTTTCACGGAATGAAATTAAAATCTCTTCTAACGATCCGTACAAAAAAGCACACGCTTTTGAATCTGCTTTTCACTTTGCAATGACTTACTCATTGAACGCATAGCAGCCAAAATAGAGTTTCATAGAATCTACCCAATTCGAATTTTTGCATTTTATTCGCGATGCACGTCGCGTCGGCTCATAACGAGTATCAGTATTTTGTGATTCATCATCATCATTATATTTTGAAGATTCAGGTGTTGAGCTGACTGGATCATCGTTCAATTCGTTTTTACGTTCCGATGAAAATTATTGTCGAGTTTTGGAACTTTTTCTAACACGGCACTTGTTCGTGATCGTTTTTCTTTGGCATCCTTTCTTTTTTGCGTACCACTTAAATACGAACGAGACATTTTTTTTTACATAATAACAACTTAAGACGCTAACGATAGTTTGAGAATTTAGTAGTGTACTGTGCTAAAACTATCACTGCCGAAAAATGATGGTCTCACTACGGTAAAGAAGAAAACTTTTACGTGATAGTAACAAGGATTTTTTATTGACTTATTCACTTAACCTATGTAATTGTATCTTTCTTATTATTCAATATGAATATAGTCTCCTTTCACTTAGATACACTTCTTTGCACCCTCATACAATTGTCAAATGTGTTGAAAATGTCCTTTTTAGGAACCTTGTCTAGATCGTCGGTCGTCGCCTTTTGAATGCGGTCAGTTGAGTTTTATTTCTTTGAGTAAAATTTATTTTCACTTCTGATTATATTTTTCTTTCACTCTTTAGAGCTTTATGTTTGTACGAAAATTTTAGAAGTCTTCTTCATTTTTCGGGGCCCTTAAAATCAGGGGCCCAAGGAAATTGCCTTTTCTGCCAACTTGTTAATGCAGCCCTATGTAGGGTGATCTGCTAAAGTCGGGTTAGTGAGCGCATTATGACAATTTGCAAAAGGGCTAACTTCACGAATATCAGCCTGATATCCACCGATTCTCACAGAAGTGAAAGATGAAAATTCCAAAGACTGTTTTCACGAGCTCATCCAAGAAAGATGTGAGCAATGCCCTTGACACGTGGCGGCAAAGTCGACAAGCTGAGGTTCTAGGTTTCACTCAGGCTCCAATGCAGGAAGGCAAATGCAGCCAAAAGAAAAGCATGACAAATGTTGATTCAAAAGAGAACGAGGGCTGCTTTCATCCAGATTTACAAAGGAGGGAAGAATACCGATTCTCAAAAAAAGGAAGCGGCATGACAAGCGCTCATTCGAGAAAATTAACTGAAAATCAAATTCAATTTCGATAATGATTCAAATTGCCATCCTCCCGATGGAGAAGACCTTAAGCCTTAAATGTATAAGCTTCAGTCTATTAAAGCTGTTAATGCAAATGGCTTTGACTTCGAGTTTTTCAAAGCACTGCAGCTGCTTGCTTAATTATAGTAAGAAATAACCATGCAGCAACTGATCTGCCAGATAAATCTAACCTCAGTATCGTATGTTTGAACTTAAAAAAGAGAGATCCTAAAAACTGCGCAAATTATAAAAGAATAAGCCTACTTCATGTCATGTATAACATTTTGTATGCTGTAATATGTGAAGGTCTTAAACCACACCAATAAATTTGACAGGTCCTTATCAATATGGATAGGCAGATCTTCGATAAAATTCGAGAACATAATATCGACATATCGACCACGTATGGCAGTATTTACAGAGACGAGCTGTAGGTACAAAGCCATGTCTAGTTTTGGCATCCCTGCAAAACTCGTACGACTACGAAGGATGACATTGGAGAATTCACGTTGCTCCGTCAAGGTCGGTAAAGGCTTTTATGTCAAAAATGGCTTACGCCAAAGCGACAAACTGTCATGCGATTTCTTTAACATGATAGTCGAAAATATTCTACAAAACTCAAACGTCACACCAGCAGCATAATCTTTCAAAATAGAGATGCCACAATAAGTCGCTTAATGCAAACGATATTGACATATTCGGAAGAAGTATACGTGATGTCATTGGAGTTTTTGCGAGCATTGAATCAGAAGCGGAAAAAATTAGTTTTATGGTTAATGAGGGTAAAACGAAGTATATGCTGTTGTCCAGCAAGGACATCGAGCATCGACGAATGCACTAAACGTCACAATAGACAGATATAACTTCGAGGTTGAACAGGACTTCGTCTATCTATGATCTACTTAAGAAATGGAATCTAAAACCCGTGCGGAGGTCAAACGGAGAACTACTCTCGAACCAAAAGTCTAGAAGGCAAATGAGAAATAAGTCCCCATCTTAAAAATTGAGGTAACCCTTTATAAGACCTTGATCATCCTAGTCCTGATTGGCGGAAGCATAGGGCTTATCTTAAGTGAATAAAGAATCCAATGGAAAAATGCTCCAAATGATCTTTGGTCCCGTATACGAAGGCATTGTGCAGAACCTCAACCGACTTGGAGAATAAGACTGAAAGATGTTGGTTGGGGCCCATGTTCAACTCCAAACAGTAATGCTCACCTACGCAAATAAGAAAGTCTCTAAATAAATGTTCTGTTGCTCTTTGGACTTGCTATACTTAGTAGAAAAGAACATACATATAACTCTTTCCGACTTCGTCAGTGTACAAACGCTACCATTTTAATAACAAAGTAATAAAAATTAGGGAAGGTCATGTCCGTTCGATAAATTACTCATATTAATTTTGCAAGTATATGAAAATAAACATCCATATAAAATTGGAGTCTTTCTGTTAACAGTACTTGTTCTTATCATTGTATTATATCGTTTGATATCGACTTGCACGTATCGATCGCCCCAAATTATTTTCAGTTTGATAGACAAATGAAAGCTGCAAAAGCTGATAAACATATTTTTATAGGGCAAAAAAACAAGTCTTAATATAAAATAATATCTGTAGCCAGTTTGTAGGCACGTCAGTAGTTAACCGCTACGTTTGTTCTTGACACACAATCTATGATAAAATATTCAAATGACGATGATAAACTGGACTGGGTACATCGAGTGTTTTACAATTTTGACGTCAGCTTACCTATCGGTCAATTAGACGTCATTTGATTAAAAAAGTATATATTTTTAAGATACCAGCTTCAGTGAAGCTGTACCTACTTTCAAACCAGCCCATAAATGTATAGATTCTTAAGTAAGAAAGGTCAGTGTAACTGATTTACTTTAATTTGAACTTCAGTAAGGAAAACTGTAAAGGTTTTGAAGAAGTAAAAAAACAAATTCAAATTATTTTCTCATGGTTACTCCGAGTAAGAAAGTGAAAGCATTTTTAAAGTCGTTCGATGAGCCAATAGACATAAGATTGGAATTTCAAACAAATAAAAACAGGATACAAACGAACTTCAAAGTAAATTGCTTGACATCTACTGTAAAGAAACGACAACTTCAAATAATTTAATTTCTCGATTAATGGTGTCTATGTTACATCAGATGCACTCAGTGCCGGTCGAATTTGAACCAGTCTCAGCATAGGCCGGCCTGAAGCTACAACTCGCTAAGGAAGCTACAACAACAACAACTTTAACTTTGTCCTTACACTTTCATAGAGAGAAAGTTTTTTTTTTGTTTGCTTGCATTGAATAGGTACCACAATTACTGAGCCGGCTGGAATGAAATTTGAAACAGAGATGGTCTTGAACCTGAGAATCAACATTGGATGAAATTATTTTGTCCCCATATGTTCATAGGAATGGGGTGTTATCCCCGTGTAACATAGACTATTTTCTCTCAAAAATTCTTTCACTGTTCTTCATTGTCCCTGAGTTTCATAGCCTATATATCACCTCCTTTTTACCATTCAAACCGAAACTATTTTACTAAATTTACTTGATTCCATCACCGTTGTAACTGAGCAATGCCGGGAGAATCAGCTAGTAAGTCAATAAATAGGTTGACAGAACAAACCTCTGGGAACCTAGGGGCATGAATCATTTCTGATACCTTTGACTTCATTTTTTTATAATTAACGCGCACATCAAGGGGTTATGAATACCCTTATAGTGTTGTAAGACACAGTGCAAGTTTTTAGGAAAATAGGAAAGGATTTAGAAGGAGATGCCGATGCACCTTGCTTTAAATCTTTGTGATTCGTATTTTAGGGGAAAAACAGAATTCCACATTCGGGTGGTGCGACTAAAAAATGAATCTCTATACTTGACAGTAGGACCGAATACAGGCTCAATGTAAAACTGATGAGCATTCCTTGCGAGGCGGGTGTGGCGGTTAAATTGTTTCAGGGATGAAATGCAGCTGGCTATTTCACTAGAGTACTGTTTGTAGAAAAAGCGATAAAAGAGGCTGAGACAGGTGACGTTTTGACAATGTTCAAGAGAACCAATCGATTATGCTATTGAACTATTTTGAACAATTTTAACGCCCTATTAAGTAAGCGCAAAGACGTTTGAGAAGCACCTGACCAGATATTCAGTTTTGGGTGGATGAAGGCCTTATAAATTGTAGCCAGATCAGAAGGGATGAAGAATCATCAGATCAGATCAGATCATCGTTTACATACCAAGTACTGGCAGCTTCTTTTCGGTTCTTATGACCCC
This sequence comes from Melanostoma mellinum, assembly GCA_914767635.1. Taxonomy (NCBI): domain Eukaryota; kingdom Metazoa; phylum Arthropoda; class Insecta; order Diptera; family Syrphidae; genus Melanostoma; species Melanostoma mellinum. The sequence continues at coordinate 140,667,053 of OU612058.1, read as the reverse complement.
ATGTAACAATGCTGTCAAATTCAGATTTCAACGAGCTTATCATACCCAACCGTTTCAGTTCCACATCCGAAGAGCTGGGACGTGAATTTGGAAACGAATATTAAAAATTGAGGGTCGAGTCGTCATCGAAACAGTTCAGCGGATTAGAAGTTTCAGACAAGAGATTATGTATGAAATTGAGGAAGAGAGTCGGAGACACCAGCATTTATGAAGTGGGTATCAGCCTTGATACAACTTGTATTGTACGGTCGAAAAGGTAGTTTCTAAACCAACGAAGAAAAGACTCATCGATACCAAAAGCACGCAGTTTCGATAAAAGAGCCTGATGCCAAACTCTATCAAATGCTTTCATGCCGTATCGGAACATTTAAGAGTTTTTCCATTCCGGTCTTAGTTCTTTCAGTACAAATATATACTCAAATAATGTTTTAATTTTCTCATTGTGAAACTATTTCGCTAGACAAATAGTATAACCTCAAGACTTATTTTAAAATTTTGTTTCATAGTTCTTCGTTATAGTTTCCTCAAAAAAGAAAATTTTAATGTTTTTAGCCTGAAGCACGATAAGTATCTCAGATATTATAATTTTTACAAGAATTTGAAAATAATTTAATTATGAAATCGTAGGAAGTGCTACAAAAATTAAAAACACTTCTTAGATCCAACATTTTAGAAGAGTATTTATTTCACGCTGGCTGCGTACAGGTCGTACAGTAGATCTCCAATAGCCCTACTGCAACAGATGATAGGTGATCACCTGAAACAAAATGTAAGGGCAGGTTTATTTGCAAAACCGCAGGCAAAAGCTCTGGGGGATCGGCTGATTTATTTACGGCCCAGGTGGATAACAGTGGGTAATAGCTCTGATTTATTAGTAGAATTATTTGCGGCACTTGGTGGTACTGAAACAGCCAGCAATTGTTCTGGTAGATCAGCTGATTTATTTAGTAGTAGGTATGCAAAATAGGAGGCAATTGCTTTGGTTGATTTGAAGTTTTATTTCGGGTAGACTTGGTTTGATGCTCCCTAGATTTTCATTACCAGGGAACGCCATTCTAGATCTTGCAATGCTTCCAACTACCGTTGATGCGTCTAATTTTTGGTCAGTAGCCACATTTGGAAATGCCTGAAAATTTTAGATTTTATTTGCAGGCTTTGCTAACAAAGTTTTTCCATTGGATGGATCCGCGGGCCTTCGAGATTTGCTATTCTTGCTGCCTGCCCAATCCAGAACTGAGTACACCAACAGGAATTATTTGATAAGTAGTACATGAGTGCATGTATGGGCTATATTTCCTAGAACTTACTTGTGTATCTGTATGTTAAGAAAAAATGTTACACTCAAAACAAGAAACTCAATTTCTCAAATTTTGTTCACATGGCATAAAGCGCAGCTCGTACTTACGAAATTACTAGTTTTTCAATTAGTAGGAAAATATGACGCTGTGGGACTCTATTTCAACGTAGGAACACAGCACAAACTTTATAAATCGATTTATTGAAACAATTTTAAGATAAATGACTGCTTTTGAGAAATTGAAAATAATTAGTGTTTTTCTTAGACATGTGGTTTCCAATCTAGAAATACTTTTTTCGTAGCTGGTCTTTTTAACAGCTGATTCAGTTTGCCATTTTTTTGTAAAATTGAAACCTCAGGACCTCTGTGCGCTGGCGTACGTTCGGAGAATTGGTTCGGAACGGAATCGCTTTTCTCACCAATTTTTACGTAGTTTCGTGTCTTAAACCTACTAACTTAAAGGTAGTAGAATCTTGTAGTCCTGTCATACCTTTCAACAAAAACATATTTCAGGACAATTCATTCAAGATACACTCATGGCATAGTGATAAGAGTGTCTGACTGCTATGAGGGAGTTCAAGTTTAGAATCCCGAAGGCATACAATTTATTTCAACGAGCCTTTCATGAGGAAGTGGCAAGCTATTCGAGAACATTTACCCTGTTATGAAAACGGCTTACTTTCCTAGCCCTTCTATTCTTTACCAAGGTGTGATTGATGAAAATGAAAATGAGCAAATCCCGAGCTTTGTTGAGCCATCCGATTTATTTATTTTGCTTTCAAAGCAGAGCTTGAAAAAGGGAATTCATTGTCTTTATGTCTTTTATGGTTTGGGATAGGCATATACTGAACAGGACTTTTTTTACTTTGAAACGCATACTAAATATTTTTTACATAATTTCAGGTACAGCAAGGGAAAACTCTCCGACATTGAAGCCATTTGAGAAAATTGTAAACAATAAGGCTGCCATTATAACCGCCATAATCCTTATACTAACTTTGTTAATAGCAGTAATCGTAGTTACAACGATAACTTTCAATCAAAACGGTCTGCAAGAAGATTATTCTTTCCAAGTATCTAAACTAACAATTTTCATGTTTTCAGATGATTTTGCAAGTCAACAAAACATTACAGAGATAATCTCAAGAGATGAATGGGTCGCACAGCCCCCAAATAAGCCCCTGGAAGATTTGGAAACTCCAGTGTCACGAGTTGTTATTGCACACACATTAACAGAAACTTGCTTTACAAAGGTATTTCCATTCACTTCAATATTTAATTGTTATTGAAAATAACCAAAAACTTCATTCAAACAGGCTGCGTGTATCTTCCGGACAAGATATATTCAGAATTTCAACATTGAGTCAACATCTCATGATGACATCCGATATAATTTCCTCGTTGGAGGAGATGGCAATGTGTATGCAGGGCGAGGCTGGGACAAAGTTGGTTCCCATACAAAAGGTTACAACCACGAAAGCATCGGTATAGCACTAATTGGAACTTTTAACAAACTGAAACCTCCAGTAGAGCAATTGAATGCCACTAAGTGGCTTCTAAGTGAGGGAGAAAGACTGAATAAGCTTGTTTCTGACTATAAGCTGTATGGAAGTAGGCAATTGGACTTTTCCGAGGGACCTGGTGAAGTTCTCTTTAATATAATAAAAACATGGCCACATTGGTCAAATGAATAGCAAAAGAGTTCTTTTGAGTAGTGTTTCCATTTGTTATATTTCTTGCTGTTATCAAGTGGCATTGTTGTGATATCTTTTTATTGAATAATTTAGTTTCATTTGAATAGAAAAATAAAGTATAGGTATACGTACTTTTTTTAAAGACATTTTATAAATTTTGATTGGGAATTGTGAACCGCCCCTGTCAACAATTCGGAGATGGAAATATTCAACTTAATTCCAAAAAGTTTGAAGACCAAATTGTAAAGGAAAGTAATGAAGTTGGTCGAAATCTTATAAAAGTCATGTATTGGGTAGTATTAAAATCAAATATCTACAAAATGAAATTTTACAATTAAAGTTACTCTAAGGAATATCCACCGAAGTTTAAAGTTACACTCATAGCAATATTAATCCAAAACAGTAATATTCAGTCTCGATACAGCCATTGGAATATACATGCGGACGAATTTTGGGTTCATTGGCATTCTGTTGAAAATCAAGAATACTTGCTAACAACAGTAAAAAGGGTTCTTTGAATTCTGAAGAAATCCACTGTTAAGATGTCTTAAAAAGAAACAAGAAATCAAAAGCTATGTGTGTTCTTTTAAACTTCTCTATACCGGATAAAGAAACCATTAACTCTTGAATTTTAAGTTGACATTTTATCTAATTAAATAAATTACCGATAAAAGCGACGAAACAATCAAACACTCTAAATAGTAAATGTGATAAAACTTTCTTACCTAATCTAATACTTTGATCAATCGGGTCAGGTTTACCCTTCTGAACAGAGACGAAATGTTAAACAATTGTTGAATCTTGTGATTGACTTGTTTATATGATTGCAAGGTCTGAAAAGAATTTCACGTCCATTTATGAAAAATATGAGATAAAATAAGCCAAATGTAATATCGTAATGTGGTGAAGAACGAAAATATTCGGGGAAATTTGCGATTTGTATGCAACTCCAACTCCTCACGTTGGCAGAGAACAAAGTCCATTTTAAGAAAATAAACTTTCTCTAAATAAACGTTCTCTTAAAGTAGACAAATGCGAATTGGAAGCATTTGACTGATCATTCAAAGATCTGCGTAATGACTCCAGGTGTTTTGAAGACGTATCGATTTTGCTGTCTGACAATTTCCGCCAAACACTACCAGGAATAAGGAATGGATGCTCAAACAAACATACGCAGAACTTCTTTGCTAAATTGATTCGTCTTTCTAAAAAATGCCTTTCGTCCGCTCTATGCACTTGGCGTTGGCGACGCTCTGCGGGGTTCTGCTGCGTGTGTTGTGTTCTTAGAATCCAAAACTAATTTATTTGCTTGATTAGGAAATATTGGAATCTTCAAAAACCCAAAAATATTAAAATCTGTCGAAGGATTCCGAAAAATGGTAGTCAAAGTTTTCTTTATTTTAAGAAATATTTGTTTCAATAAAATTTTTAGAGTTCCGGCGTTAAAATCTATAAATCTTGCTAAAAATTTTTATTAACAAGGCTGTTTGTGTTCATTTATGGTTTGTTTCAAAAAAGGTGTATTGCATAAGATGCAACAAAAGAAAGGCCAAATAGGCTGGTTCAAGACAAGAAAAAAAAATCGTGTGGGAAGAAGGGTCTATATCCCTCCGTCAAGGCAAAAAGGGCAATTTTGTAAAAAAAGACTTAACTTTCAAAAAAAAAAAAAACATTATGAAAAATCGAGTTCCCACATCAATATATCGATATTGAAACAGAAGTGGAGCAGCGTACTGTGAAGGTACTCAGCGTTTGGGTCAACCATAGCCACACTATCCTGCAAATAACATACTGTAACGTAACGTGCGCTTAGTTCGCAAAATAAAACTTCACCTTTCTATTTATTTCTATCACTTTTATTCAGTTTCTATACTTAATTCGATCTCAACTCGACTTTTGCACTTGTATACAACAATTTACTCTTAACTTTATCACTCTATAATCAAAACTGCCCTCTGGTTGCCTCGGACGGGCTATTTATATCGAATGACATTTCATCTAGAACTCTCCAGTAACTTCTACATTGTCTCCACTCTACACTCTTTTGGCTGTCAAACATTTTCTCTCCTTCAATAATTCTACACTTACACTAGTGCTCCCAGATGTGTTTTTCAGTTGAACGTTTTTGATTGGGAAATTGGTATTAAATGTTGGGTTCACGTTACAATACGATTGTTCGAGCTTTCTCAAGCTTGTTCGAGTCGTCGCTATACCTGTCTCCGTCTTGTAACTATGTATCGCCCTAAATATGGAGCTGGAGTGGGTCCCTTACCCCAAGTGAGTTACAAGCACTTCGAGTCGTCAAAGCAGCACAGGAGAAGATGTTCAAGATGGAGATCCAACAGAATGCTGAAACGTCCAAGATCCCCAAATCCCTTAGTGCGTTAAACGCATTTCATGATAAAAATGGGATCTTAAGAGTTGGATGGCGTTGAGAGAACTCTCCCCTCGCTAACGGAGCGCAACAGCCCATATTGCTGCAGAGCAACCACCACTTTGCAAGTATGGTTGTTAGAGATGCCCACAACAACACTCTGCATGGCCGGATCCATCAGATGATAAGCTATATCCGTCAAAAGTATTGGATAGACCAGAGCATTGATTTTAAAAATAAAATAAATAGGGTTCCGCAGCAGAGCGAAAAGTTTCAAGTAGGGTTGCAACATCGTTGTAAGAAACATCGATGTTGCGAAACATCGATGATCTCCGATAAACACCGATGTCAAAAAAACATCGTTCATAACAACGATACATCGATGTTTTCCGATGTTTTGCTTATGTTTTAAAAAATGAAAAAAAATTGGCTTTATTTACGTGTAATGTAGCTAAATAAGGAAATTTACTAGTCTTATAGTTCCAAATTCAAAAGGCCGTAACTGATTTCCACCTAAAATAAACACAAATTGACGGTATTCATTTGCAAATAATTGCCAAACAAAACATTTATTTGAACTTAATTAATATTACAAAAATTGAAATTATTTGTTCAATTCCAATAATTTTGAAATCGAATTTAGGAAAAAAATCTTTGATAGTCTTGTCCTCAGAAGATTGTTTCTGTCCTGAGTAATGGTTGGCCCAGCTTCCGAAAAAAAAACGCTCGCTTTGTTGATTCTTACAAAAATACTTTTCATTGAACGGGTTGCACTTTTCTTAAAATATGTTTTCAAATGTACCTACCTACTAACTTACAAAAAAATCTACAGGCTCTTTATTTTGCTGTTTTTCGTTCGTGGGTAGATTGTTGTTACAATTCAGTGATCATAAAACATTTTTGTTTAAGGATTACACCTTACATATCTCGGAATTGAATGTGCGATGCCGATGTTTTTCAGCTTTGCTTTTGATGTTTTGGCGATGTATCGGTTTTCAAAGCATCGATGTCTATGACCGAAACATCGATGTTTTGAAAACGAAGGATAATGTGGTTCAACGCTCAACGAACAATTAAACAACCATCCATTCAAAAATAAATGTTGTTTTTGAAGACTGTAGTTTTCAATCGGGCAATTTCGGAGTTGGTCTTTTTGACAGTTGTCACTTAATTTATACTCAGTTTGGTATTCCATTTCTATCGTAAAAGAATTGAAGCCGCACAACCACTGGGCGGTCGGTAAATTCTCTCGAAACGAAATCGCTGTTGATGCCTTTTTTTTTTTTTTTATATAATTTTGGGTTTAAAACCGGTGAGTTACCCCCAAGACCGGGCGATAACAGCACAGAAAATTTTTTGTGAAGTTATGATGTGTCTGTTTACGCTGATAAGCCCGAAACGTTATTGTAGATATACGGCAATAATGCAGCCAAAAGTGGTCGAAAATTAGGCCTCTTTGCTGGAGTTTATCCGAACCATTTAAATTCTCAGCCATAAAACTAAATTATATGCGTTTTATTTCTTCTTGAAAACCACTCAAGTTGTAAAACCGTAAAAACTAGTTTCGACCGTGAACCCTCGGTTGCGAATTTACTGTGATTTGAAATCTAATCAAGAAAGCAAAGTGCTTAAGCTGAAGTTGATACTCGTAATTTAAAAACACATTGTTGAAAAAAAAAAAAAAAAAAATGGAAAAACATAATACATAATAGCAGAATTGCAGCCTGATGCAGATACTCTATTAATGTCACTCTCAGGCCGATATCTCCAGGTGCTATCCATAATGTCATTTCGAATGTCACAAGAAGACAGCTTCGGAGACTTCTAAGTCGCTGCAGGAAGAGGAACGCAGCACAACAGAGGTTGAAGACACCAAGAGACCCAAAAAAGTGGAAATACAATAGCTTCCAGGACCGAAGCGACCATCCAACTAATATTCCTCGCCCATCAAACATTTCAGCCAACGACCGTCAGCACTGCTCAATCCGACGAGAACATACCAATTATTTATTTAAGAAACAAGTAAATGTTAGACATAGATACTTTTTTAATAAAAATTTAACGAAGCAGAGCCCCATCAGGGCTCGCAGATTTTAAAACAATAATGTTAGTCTAAGAATTTATCCTTGTTATACATATAAAATTTCCCTGTCCCAATGTTAGTTACCGTACTCCTCCGAAACGGCTTTACCGATTCTTACCAAATTTTATATGCGTATTCAGTAGGTCTGAGAATCGGCTACTAATTATTTTCCATACCCCTAAGTCTGCTATTATACAGAGAAATTTGTTTCATGAAACAACTTCGAATTCTTCTTTGTTCTGTCATTCCGTGTCGCAAGTGTTATTATACGATGAAATCCAGTTTCATGAAACTATAGTTTCACATTTCTCTTTATCTTTCATTCGCTGTTTTTATTTTTGGGGAAAAATAGTTATCTAGTAGTGCCTGGTTGCTTCAAAACCTCTTCTATTGGCAATTGAAAAACAAAGAAGTCATTACTATTATTAGTATTATTACTTATTTTTGAACCAAATGAAACAGAATAAACAAAAACACGAACAAAGACAAAGAGAAGTGATGTGTCGGTATCATAAACCGAGTCAAACCGAGTTGAACCCAAACCGAGTTGACTCGGTTTACATTTTTTCAAACCGAGTTGGCAAACCGAAGATAAAACCGAACCGTCAACCAAATAATTAAAATGAAATGAATGCAAGCAGACCGAGTTAACTTGAACATAATCAAAACTACCCTCCTTTAGTTGCGGTCTGTGCCAAACACAATGCACTTAAGCTACGTGCAGACGGCATATAAAAGCCGCACACGTTTGCGGTTCTGACGTCATTTTTACGTCATAATTTGCGAAAATTCACGCATATCGTCTGAACACCCTTTTGGGACACTCCGCACATGCATGCAAATTGTTTGCGGATGATGTGCGACGACGAGGCCGCACATAAATGTGCGGCTTTTTCGCAAATCGTCTGAACACCCTCGCACATTTTTTGTGACTGTTTGCGTGCATGTGCGATCTTCAAAATCATGTGCGGTGACACGAAAATAGGACAACGCAAATGTGCATATTTTACGCAAATCAGTAGTGGTTGTACAGTATAGTTGTGATCGTTTTTCAATAAAAAAAAAAAATGAGCGAAGCGAAGTGTGTTGGTAGTATGCTGTTTTTCTGTTCATGTTCATGAATACAATACGAAATATGTACGTACTGAAATAATTATCGGGTCTTTTTATTATGATTTTTTTTTTTGTTGTTGATTTGAGTATGTATTTTAATTATTCATTTAGCTATTTTTTCTACTGATTTATTATGAAAACATTAAAATTGATTGCAGATAAATCATATCCAACGCCAAAACAGCCCTAGTACTCCACTTTCTCTTCGACATTTTCAAATAATTTCAACATTTTAAATTTATGTACGGATAAGCTTCGTCAACAACCACAAACCATGAATAAAACACAAAATTCAAACAATTTATTGAATTAACGCAAACCTGCATATGAACGCAAATGGGTGATGTGCGGATATTTCCGCATATCGTGTGAACACGTCGCACATCGACCGCAAAATTTGCGTAATCATTTGCGTACACTTGATGTGCGAGCAAATCAACGCAAACTAATGTGCGGCTTTTGGGACAGATTCTGCACATCGTCTGAACACCCTAATATCCGAGTTTGCGTAAACTGATTTACGTATAGCATTTGCGTTGAATTTTCAACTTTTTATGTGACGTCAGAACCGCACATATGTGCGGCTTTTTATATGCCGTCTGCACGTAGCTTTATACATATAAAGTCCATAGTCGACCGGTAGTAGTATATAAAGCATCAAAGCAAGTGAGCTACTTGCGCAGGCATACAGAAACACACACATCTGTTAAACTAGATGTTTTTTTTGTTTTTTTGATTGTCGTCTGTTAATAGGTAGACGGTTTGAAAGTTTTGGGTACATACATATTGCTACTCGAGTTTGGAATTAATTGTCTGTAAAATATCCAGAGTCAAGTCAAACCGAGTTGGACTGCGCATTGCGTTAATTTCTTTCTTGTGTGACTGTTTTTTTAATTCATTTTGATTAAATCGGTTTATTTTGATTGAAAATTTTGCTTCGTTTCTATTTTTCAAAACATAGCATTGCAGGAAAAAGCGCAAATTTATTTTTGTAAACCGAGTTATCTAAATCGAGTTACAACTCGGGTTAATCAAAATCCAACTCGGGTTAACTCGGTTTGTAAATTTTACGGTTTGGCACATCACTAAAAGAGAAACGTCAAAGCTGTTTCACCAAACCATAGCCCATGCGACACAGGGTAGCTCATTGTCCATCTCTCTTTTTCGAACTTTCGTTCTCTTTTGCACTTATGGTGTTCGAACAGTTTCATGAAACAAATTTCTCCGTATAATAGCAGACTAAGTGATAAGGGCCACCTACCCTTAACATTGTTTCTCTAATTTACACTGTGACATGAGAATTTTATATATTAGATTTTACAGTCTCATTGTAAATGTCATATTTATCGATTTAATTTGTTTAAAAATAAATTCAAAATTATTGTTAATCAAGTGATTAATTACAAAACAATAAAAGTTCTCAACACGTGGCACTAGCTCCTGCAAACAACGCCTAGGTATTGTGTTGTAAGTGCCTATAAATTATTCTTAATCTTAAAATTTTGTTTCCTTCTAACGCCCGTAACTTTCAACAAATTCTAATGGATCTTATTTTACTGAGAATTGGTTACTATCTATTTTTCATACCCGTAAAAGTCGGCTCAGCAGATGGCGTTGCAGTCTGCATCTACGTTATTTTACGAAACAGCTTCACCGATTTCGATGAAATTTTTTTTTGCGGCTCCGAGAATAGATTTACAACTTTTTTTCATACCAAGTTTTCCACAGGAACGGGGATATTAAAGGGAACCGGAACAGGAACGAAAACTCAAAAAATTCTGAGCCGATAGTAAAAATTCTTTTGATATTAGGATGTTACATTATCCCTTACATAGACTTTATTTCAGGACCATATTCCCACGGAAACTAGAAACTTTCCGGCTATTTTCAGCTCAGCCCAGCGGGTGTTTCTGACAGTCTTTTAACTAACTTAGATCCAAGCAACGCCGGGCGGGTCAGCTAGTAATTGTATATATTAAATATTGCAAAACAAATGAGCTTTTCAATAAAAACTTAAATTGTAAGAAAAATCTATTAATGTCACACGATTAAGATTACTTCAAAAAATTGGGGGTTTTCCAGTCAAACGAGGCTCATTTTTTAAAAGCGTGAGCTTGGCAGTTCTCGACATTCTTCGTGATACACCAAGCATTTAAAAGCAATATCAATATCTTAGTGTGCTAAATGGAAGTCGGTGTTTGCGAAAATTTTCAAGCGATTGGGATTTTGACGTTTTTTTTATACAAAGTACAATACTTAAAAAAAACTTGTATTCGAATACTCTTTCAAGATAATGTTTATAAGTTCTGGTTTAAAAGTAGGATGTACTATTTCAACATAAGCACATGCAACAACTCTTCTCATTTTATTTCTGTGTGACGACATATACACATAAAAAGCTTGGAATTTCCGATTCACTTGCTTCAAAAGCTTTGAGAACAACCATATCAGCAATACATGTATGTATTTAAAGCCTTAAAAAACAAAAAAATAATAGCTCAAACTCGACTTCAATAATGAGATTGAACAGTGATCATTTCGATGGATGTCAGCTGTCAATTAGGGAAACAATAATTATTATTAATTAAGTCGTTGTAGGGGATATTTGTTTGGTGGGTAAAGTGACAAACGTCTATCATCTGGAACCTTAATTATGTATGTATATCATTGGGAAATAAAAATCCACACCTTAACGCGTAGCCGCCATATAAATGAAGATACGTGTTATACGCCAATCTGAATCTTGTTTATCATAGAATTGAGATTCATTCCAGGGGAAAGGAAATGCAATACAAATACAACACATTCAGGTTATACTCAAAATGAATGTAAACAGCTTATTGACTTAATATTAAGTTGGAATGGTGTTAGAGAAGTCAGATAACAGTTTATTGTTGTTACTTTGTTTGTATCACACAGAAAAAATCAACTCGCAAATGAATTGTTATCAATAGGAAGGCTCTTCAAAGTAATTAAATGCATTTATTGGTATAATACAACTTTTTTCTTCGTTGTGACCTTTACTGCCAAGCTGTGCTTGGCAAAGTGTCAAAACTTGTTTTTGGCTTAGAAATTCATATTTTTTAAAGTTGGACAACAAGTTTTGTTTTTACCAATCAAATTACCATAAAAGAAGTAGATGTCGGCGGCTCACATTAATAACCCCGGAAGAAATAAAACCGGAAATATTTTTGAAAAATGGACTGAAATTTCTCCAAATTAAAAATAAAATTCACACGGAATTTCAAAAAAAAAAACCCTTACTATACTTTACAGAAACTGCAATGGAAATTACGCCAGTAAAATATCCAATCTGATTTCTTTTTTCCGAAGGAAAATGAAAACAAAATATAGACTACATCATGTCTCAGGCTCTAGGCCATCTTTGTTCCAAATTTTGTTCAATGTGGGTTAGAAGCTATCTTCGGAAGCTATTCAATATAAATATAGATTGAAACTTGGCCTATGTTACTTCCTGGGCTCTAAACCATCTCTGATATAAATTTCAATCAAATCGTTCCAGTAGTTTTGAATAAATACACAAAAATCCATCCTCTTTATAATACTGCAAAGATTCAATGTTTTGTTCTTTTCTTATGTAGATTTGATAATCTATTTTGATTTGATAATAATGAAATAAAATGAAAATATCGACACCGACACGCATTCAGAATTATTTAAGACCAGCGGCATTAACCTACAAATTATGTTCCGTACTTGGAAAAAAATAGTGGAAGCACTCACTTTTTGCATTTATACGTTGAATGCATCATGACATTCCAATCCGGTGGGTCACATCACAAGCCAAAACGTAATGGTAAGTAAACATGTCTGCCTGTTACGCGAGAAGTTGGTGGTTTGAATCCCAATAGAAAGCAAAACATTTTTAACATTCCATAGGCCTGGTGGGGTACTATAGCACCCCGGTTGCTATAGTACCCCAGGCCTTCTTATTTTAACTGTAATTTTGTTTTCGCTTCACTTCTCTTTCTGTCATTCTATGGATTTGTCATTTCATACCTAACTCAGACCGTTACTGATGAGCAGTCCCCGCAGTAGGCTCTAGTTTTTGATACAGAGCGGATATTGTATCCACCGGGGTTGTATAGAGCCCCATGTTGTTATTCACGTATGCGAACATTTTTAAGGAAAACTTTTTTTCTTTATTGTGTAGGTTAATAAAATGGCATCCACTGGTCGGGAAACTATCGAAAATTTTAAAAAAATGTTTCGGAATGTGAGGATGATGGCATTGAGTCAGGTTCTGACGATGATTGCGCTCAGTTACAACAGATCATCATTCAATGCAATCTGAAATGGATGATGTTATAATAGACCAGGGTCGTTAATTTTTGAGACCAAAAAAAATTATAGTGGCATGAAAACCATTGAAAGAGATAGAGAATATAATTAAAACGAAAGGAAAAATAAATTACGGGCGGTCTGAGGTGGAGAAGGGGGAGGGGAGAGTTTTTAAGGGTAAAAAAGGTTAATCTCGATTCCCGATAAAACTGCAAGTCTAATGAAGAAAAGTTAAATGGCAAAGTTGTAAGAAGTAAAAAGACGTACATCTTTTGTAATTCCACTGAAAAAATTATTGTTAATAAAAACTATGAATCTCATTCATACCCTGAAATTCATTAAGTTTTTATGAAAATACACGAGAAGTAAGCACAAATTCATTAAAAAAAGAAATTTATTGAAGAATAAATCATAACATTTATGAATTTGCATTCATAAATATTTTCCTATGCAAAAATTCTCACAAAAATTTTAAGATTCGGTTTTAAGAACAAATTTTTACCCGTATGTACAATTCATTCGCCTTTCCTTTAGAAAGTTAATGAAAATTTCATATTTATTATGAATTAATTCTTACCTTTTAATGAATAGTTTCTTAGCACTCAAAGAAAAAAATTCAACAGTTATTTATTTGTAAAAGATAAGAATTTTTTCATACTTTTTATGAACAAAATTCATATTTTTTAAAAGTGTAAGAATTTTTTCTTAAATTTTATGAAATATTTCATATTTTGTAAGAAAAAACCATAGTTTTAAGCGTCTAAGTATTTTTTTCTGAAATTTAAGCCTTTTTTCGTAAATCAGGTGAAGTAGCATTTTTAAGAAACTGTGCATAAAATATAAGACTAGTTTCATATTTTTTATGGACGAATTCATCTCAAAGGGAAGGTTAAGAACTTATTCTTAAATTTCATGCATTTTTTGGCCGCAAGATCATATACTTCCGAGCGGTTTACAATTTTTTCTTAAAAATTAAGTATTTTTGCATAAAACACTTTCAGACGTTGCTAACTGTACCTTGTTTTTTTTAGCAATTCTTAAATATGCGCCTTTATAAAATTTTTGCAGCTGGTTTTGATTTTAAGAACTTACTCATAAAATATAAGATTTGTTTCTTATTTTATGCGCGCAAATTCATCTTAATGGAGAGTTTAAGAACCCATTCATAAACTGTACGCATTTGTCCATATTTTATAGGCAGAAAATCATAAAATTTAAGTATTTTTTCCTAAATTGAGTATTTCTTTATGAATTGAAGAAGTAACCAAGGCAATTTACCGATACTTTGGATTTCCTTCATAGTTTTTAGTTTGCTTCTTCCCAAGGTTCTAAGAATTTTTTCTTAAACTATAAGATTATTTGTTTCTTTTTCTTATGCACAGAATTCATTATATTTCAAATTTTAAGAATTAATCAATAAATTGCTAGCATTTGTTCACATTTTGTATGCAGAAAATCATAAAATTCTCGGCGTCTAAGCATGTGTTCTAAAAAATTAAGTATTTTTCTGTAAATAAAAAGAAACTCAAAAATATCCGAATTTGCTGTATCAATTGATATTGTAGATTCCATTTAAAGTCTGTTGTAGATCGTGATCGGATGTGAAATTGTAGACGTGAAAAGAGTTAAAAGTAAAAAGTTCTGTGCAATTAATAGTTGAACGTTTTATAAACTTAAGCATTGGTAATAATATGCCATTTGTGTTTTTGAACATAATTAGAAGTGTCCTGAATATAGCAGAAGAATTTGTGGAGTCTTGGATTGTTGCTGACTGTAATTCGCAGTAGGTATTGTATAAATAATAAATTTTCAGTAGAAAGTTCAATCAAAAATATTTTAGAAAATTCACTCAAATTTACTTTATTGCTTCATTCAAATGATAATAATATAGCAAGAAACGATGTTTATCAAATTCAAAAATCAGTTTTACAGGGAGACCAGAAGGAGAAATTTTAAATTGCTTTCCCACTAAGATAGCGGTATTCTTTAGGGTTGGCAAGAGGGAAAAATGTATACCAAGTTCTGCCACTCAAAAAACACCTTGAGAGCTGTTCGAAAATGATAAAGCACCTCTGATGATAATGTAAAACTACTATCAAATGAAGAAACTTCGCAAACATCGAATTTGGTAGGTTCTACATTTTATTTTTAGTTTTCACATACATTTACCAGTATACCTGTATAGTGTATACCTATCTACATACATAAATACATATTTCGTTTTGAGTTCGCAGATTTGTTTTTAAACTTAATTACTTTTAACTTTGCCACTTATTTTAGCTCCCGAACCAAGCGCTGAGGAATAGGTAAGCACGATTAAAATTGTAATTTGTCGATTCCTGAATTTAACAGCTGCTGGCAGGCGTACCTACAGTCAGTTTAGACTGCAAAAAAATTAAGGAGGCAATTCCCTCGACGGAAATTTTTCAAAAGTGGCCAGAGTATAAGACACCAACCGGATATCGTCTAGTAAGTTGTGTAAATTAACAAAAATATCATAGTTATAAAATAATAATTTTTTCTATTAAAGAAAACCGTTTGAAAGACAAACACGTAGGGGCAGTGGTGGAGAATATCGAAGACAACAATGTGATGAGTGGTAGATCTTTTTTATTTTCATACAAATTACCTTTCAATACTTTTTTAATTTAACAAAAAACATAAGATCTCACTTCACTAATTGCACATCCTTTTTTTTACTCTCAATAGAAATTGCTGCAGTGAAGATGATGTGGTGCCTTCATGCGTTTCCAATTCCAACGCAAAAGACAATCAAAAGGAACACTGACATTTTTAAGCCAAGTAACACAGTACTATTTTGTTTTCATTGTTTTAGTTTTATTTCTTTAAAAATTTAATATACTTATGCTAATAATTAATCCTTTGCTTTGTTAAAACTTGCTGACAAATTTACTGTTACATTTAATAATTGTTACTACTATAAATAATAAAAACATGCAATTGTGAGAAAAAACAAATTGTCTTTATTTAATAGATCATTCATTGATAGATCATTTAAAGAATTTTTTTTTCTTGAATTTATGAAACTTTTCTTAAGTTTCCCACTGAAATTTATGAAAAAGACCATAAAGATTTATGAAACAATTCATGAAAAGAACATAAATTTCATAAGACTTATGAAGGTTTTCTTATACTTTCTTCTAAAATTTATGAAAAAAATCATAAAATTTCCTGAAACTATTCATTAAAAGAATGTTTATTTTCTTAAGCTTATGTAACATTTCTTAAGTTTCAAGGAGAAATTTATGAATAAAAACACATAATTCATAAAACGAATGATTATTTCATAGAATTTAATAACATTTTCTTATACTTTTAGCTTGAATTTATGAAAAAATCATAAAATTTTATGAATAAGTTCCTATAAATAATGTTTAATTCTTAAATTTTATGAAACTTTTCTTACGCTTTTAATTGAAATCAATGAAAAAATTCATAAAATCTTAAGAAAAAATTCATTTCTTTTATGCAAAAGCATTAAATTTAATGAACGATTTCTTACGTTTTATATAATTTAGTGACTGATAGTTCAAGAATTAAGGTCACAAAAGTTAAGCACAAATACTTATGTTTTATGTTACATTCATACTGTTATGAATTCGTACATAAACAAACGTATGAACAAAAATACTTAATTTTAATGAATTTAGTGTTTGGACCATTTTCCATGATTTCCTACATTAAAATAATGTCCATTTACATTGATTTTATGTACCTTTTTGGTTCAGTGTCCTTTTTTTTAACCTAACCTCAAAATTTATGTAAAAAATTCGAATAACCGAGTTTTTGGTTTTTTATTTTTATCATTTGCAAAGATTATTTTTTCACTAAATTTGGTGAAAACTTACCTTTGTATGTCCTAAAAATTTAAATATTTTGATTTAAAATATTTATTTTTTCACCTTAATCGAAAAAGCACCCTAATTTTCAATCGAAAATTCTTACGTCAAAATATCTGCTTTTTTAAAAAAGTTGGTGTGTTTTTTGTTCCTTGAAATCTCTACTTTTTGATGGTATAGAAAAAAATATACACTACTATGGTAAATGTTCTTAAAAAATTCAAATAATGAAAAGAAAAACCCGAAACCAAAAATTTTTTTTTTAATCATCTCTTTTTATTCGATATTCTCTGGAATCAATGTGTTGCTCTGTAGTTGTAAAAGAAATATTAGAAAAATCTTCCATTTCATTGCAAACTTCGACCAGTATAATTTTTGTTTAAACGAATTTTGAACACTTTCAGACAAGCCTCGACCATGTGTAAGTCCACCCTGAGTTTTTATAGATCTCATCAAAACTTGTTCGATCGTCATATCCGTCCTAACTCCCAACAAAAATTTGTGAGTACGTCTAATTGTAACTCAGGGTGGACTCACACATGGTCGAGGCTTTTCTGAAAGTGTTTTAACAAAATTCGTATTAACAAAGATTATCTCAACGATAACATTCATCAAACATTAATTTTCTTCGTTTTTTAAAGCACTCGCAGCAAATCCTGTATCATTTAACTTTAAATGTATCGCTTTCGTGCTTACTTAGGTGGGCATTATAGTTCGGGGTAAACCTTAGCCTCAACCAATATCTAACTTCAACAAATTCGATTTGGCCGAGCCCTCTTCAGATTTGTACTCTAAGTCGGTTGAGGTCTTCTTCCAATTGATTGCGCTGCTTAAGACGAGATCTTCCCCTTACACAATTTCACTGCAATGCGCTTTCGAAAGCCCGTCGAGCCGGAGCGTTTAGGTCTTTCCGCTCTACATGGCCCAGCCATCGTAGTCTCGTGATGCGAGATCTTCTAGCTATGCTTATGTCGCGGTACAGCTCTTACAGCTCATTGTGGTATCTTCTTCCAAACTTATTGCTGTCGCAAATATCATTCGGAGTATTTTTCTTTCGAAACGACCAAGGGTTTCCTCATCCGCTTTTGATAAAGTCCACGCTTCCGCGCGCGCTGTAAAGCAGGACTGGGATGATGAAGGTCTTATAAAGGGCTACCTTGGTATTTCTGGAGAGGATTTTGCTACTCAATTGTCCTCTTAACACAAATCAAAAAAGCAACGTTTGGCAATAGTTATTCTCCGTTTGATCACCTCACTGATGTTGTTTTCCGTGCCTAAAGAAGACCTAACGCAGACGAATTTATGTGCTTATATGTGCTACCCCGAAGTTATGTTTTTTCTATTGCAAAGTTTTGTCCAACTCGTCGATGTTCGATGTACATGTTTGATGACAACATATACTTCGTTTTACCCTCATTAACCATCATACTCATCTGATCCAATGCTCGCAGAAGCACATATTATGACATCACGCTTTTTTCTGCCCATTACGTCAATATCGTCTGCGTAGGCGAATAATTGTACAGAATTTTGAAAGATTGTTCCTCTGGTGTTGTCGTTTGAGTTTTGTACAACCTTTTCTAGCATAATTTTACAGAAATCGCATGACAGTTTGTCGCCTCGCCTAAATCCTTTTTCGACATCAAAGGTCTCGGTGAGTTCTTTACCGACATTGACGGAGCAGTGCGAATTCTTCAAAGTCATCCTGCATAGTCGTACGAGTTTTGCAGGGATGGCGAAACTGGGTATGGCTCTGTACAGCTTGTCTCTGTAAATACTGTCGTACGCAGACTGAAATTGATAAAAAGATGGTGTATATCGTTATTATATTCTCGGGCTTTTCCAAGATCTGCCGTAATGTAAAAATTCGGTGTATTGTGAACCTTTCTGGTTTAAAACCACATTGAAAAGGACCTATGAAATTATTGACAAGACAAGGTCTTTTTTAGTTTATTGAACATTGTTATATAAAGCATTCCTATAAATATTACAAGATATGCACTTGACAAACAAAATTCATTATGACATGGCTTCTGCCGTCTGCCAGATTGACAATTTTTATATACTGTTACATATAATTAACCGAAAATATAAACTTTTAAAACAACTATTCCTTTTAAAATTGTATGTTAACAAGATAAAAAAGGACGATATCTTATAAGCGACTTAAAGGAGGCTTATTTCTCTATAATTGGCGCTATTGTTAAAGTCTCCCTTTTACAGGATCGGGCATACGATACTGAGGTTCCATTCATCCGATCATATCATGCAGATCTGCTAGGGCATGCTCCTTTTTAACTGACCTCCTGCCTCGCCAGGAGGTCATCCGTCGCCATCTCTACTTCAATGCCATCTCTTATAGTATGAAACGACCCTGAAAGACCTTTAAACTAAATACGTGGGAGTAGCTTATTCAGGGATAAAAGGGTGGTGCATCACAGTTCTCAGTGGTTACCGCATGGAGGTAGTAAGTTTTGCACAAAATTTTTTTACTATTCGATTGTTTCAATCTGTTGTGTCGAGTTCTGCTAGAACGATGTAAATCTGTTTTTAGTTTTGTTCTTGTGAATAACGACCGACGAACAATATTCGAAAGCAATTTTATGCAATTTTATTGCTTTCCTCAAAGGAGATAAATAGTAGGCCATTTGGTCCTTGGTTATAGTCGACTATCACTCTTAGTTTGGATATGTTACTTTTTAAATCACTTTTGCCGTTAACACTCACTCCAAGGTCAGATGAACCTCGAAGGCATCTTTCACAAAATAAAGAAAAATAGATCAGCAGCGGTCGACGGCATACCCAATATTTGTGGTGCGAAACCTCCCTTCGGAAGCGGTTGTTTGACAATACGCTCTGAATAATGCATACCTATTATCCAGTGCGTCGGAAGACGGCAGTGGTCCATCCTCTTCTTTAAAAAGTGAAGGATGAATGGTCTTCTTCCGAGTGTCAGCAAGGTATTCGAGAAAGTTCTCAATGGAGCACTGTCCACACGGGCTGAGTACAAAAATATTATTCCAAAAAATTAGTTCGGTTTTGAGGCGGGTCATGATACCATATATATCGTAACTAATATCATTCAATGGAACAAAACTAAAAAGCAGTATACGCCTGCATGTCTGGTTGACTTGGAGAAGGCATTCGACGCCGGCCGTTTGGTTAGACGGTCTTTTCTATAAGTTGATCAGGTATGGCATGAGTAAACCACTGCTATATATTCTGAATGAACGTTTATTGTCAAAAGCTACAATATAACTTTTACCAGAACTTTGAAAATGCAGAACGGTCTGGAACAAGAAGCGTTGCAAGTTATGTGCCTCTCCAATTCCTCACACTCACAAGGCATGGTTTTCAGAATTCAGAAATGCGCTAGGCCTCGTGGCTCCCCGCTCTGTTGCGCCACACTATTGATGTATGTATCAGTCATAGTATTACACTAATGAAATAGTTTCAATAATTTTTTAAGGAAGGGATGCATAAATCAAACGACTAGTATTGTTGGTGCTTGAAATAATGTGAGTAAAAGTAAAGTTATCCACGAGTGACTCCGAGATTTGCAACACGTTTGC
Organism: Melanostoma mellinum; assembly: GCA_914767635.1. NCBI lineage: Eukaryota > Metazoa > Arthropoda > Insecta > Diptera > Syrphidae > Melanostoma > Melanostoma mellinum. The sequence goes on along the minus strand of OU612058.1, from coordinate 140,646,758 downwards.
AGAATACTTCAAAACAGTTTACAAATCTAAATCTTTGTTTGGAGTCTTATGCTCTCTTTTCAACAAGTCTATGCATGATTCAATTTATCCCGATATTTGGAATAAATCATTCATTTTACCCCTTTACAAATCTGGATCTCGATCTATTGCTTCCAACTATAGGGGGATTGCAAAACTGAGCTGTATTCCAAAACTCTTTGAATCACTCATTGTAAACTTTATGTTTTTTAATTTAAAGCCATATATTTCACCACATCAACATGGGTTTTTCGGTGGAAAATCCATTGTTTCAAATTTAATGGAGCTAACATCAAACATCTCTACAGGATTCGCGAATGGCCAACAAACTGATGTTGATTTCTCAAAAGCATTTGATCAACTGAATCATCGTATACTGATAAAAAATTTGGATCAACATGGCTGTGTTGGTTCTCTTCAGAAATGGTTTTTTTTCATATTTGAATGGTCGAACCCAATACGTAAAATTCAAAACCTGTTTTTCAAAAGCGATAGATGTTACATCTGGTGTACCACAAGGAAGTCATTTAGGACCTCTCCTTTTTTTATTATACATAAATGACTTGCCTGATGTGCTTCATCACTCAAAGATTCTCCTCTACGCCGACGATGCCAAGATATTTCTCTCGTATTCAAATCCTACGGATTTTTTGTACTTACAAAACGACTTCGATGCTCTTCGGAAATGGACTGCGATTAATAAATTATCACTGAACAATTCAAAGTGCAAGATTATGACTTTCTCTCGTATGTCTTTGGATCACCAAGTGGATTTTGTGTTGACCGGGAGTTACAAGAACGATGCGAAAAGTTCAATGATCTTGGAGTGCTCTTTGATCGAAAGCTTACTTTCAATGACCATATTGACTACGTAGTCAACAAAGCAAAATCAAGACTGGGAATGATTAAGCGTTGGTCGAAAGAACTTAACGACCCATATGTTACAAAGTCTTTTTATGTTGGACTCGTACGAAGCTAGTCGCTAGTCAAATTTGGTCACCTACATATGCTTACCATATTCAAAGAATCAGTCCAGAAACAGTTTCTACTATTTGCACTTCGCGATTTAAACTGAAATGATCGCTTTTTGCTTCCACCATACCGTCATAGGTTGTTGTTATTACAAAGGAACACACTAGAAGACAGCAGGAAGGTTTTCAATTACTTAACAACGTTAAAAATCATCAATGGAGAAATATCGTCACCATATTTACTTTCCCTAATCAAATTTAAGGTACCTGCCCGTCGGCCTCGAAACTATCTACCTTTACACGTCATCTTCCAAAGATGTCATTATTTAGCCAACGAGCCTCTGACAAGATGCTGCAGATTTTTCAATGATTACTATTCTGTTTGTGATGTTTCAACTAGTGATCTAACAAAATTACATTTGTTAAATTATTTCAAATTAAATTTGATTTATTTAGTTAAAGTTCAACCATGATTGTTAGTTTTTAAACTGTAGTTAATACAAATAAATAAATAAATAAATATCCATTTGGTTAGAATAACAAAAAATGATTCAAAATCATACCGTTGAATTCCCTAAACTGTTTTCTATTTTCAGTACTGCAACTTAAACAAAGTTGTTTGGTTTGATTTGGCAGTAAAAACAGGAAATAAATCACTTTTCCCATTTAACTATAATGATTTCTTAACATTGATGCATAAGTACATCAACTTTTGCGTAAAAAAGCTTTAAACTTTTATTAATTTTCACACCTGTTAGACAGTTAATGGAAATCTAATTACATTTTTCTCAATGTGTATTTAAATTTAGAAGTCAGAGCTGTCTGATGGTCCATTTGACTGAGGATTCATAAATGAGATTTTTATGTTAATATTCTCAATTTACAATAAACTTAACAATACAACTACTCACTCGCATCGGCATCAAACACTAAAGTAAGATCGAGAAGTAAAAACCAGTAAATAAAATTATTTAAATACTTTTTTCTCAATGCGGTGGTATGAGAAAGCATTTTTGTCTGTCTATCCACTACTACGAATTCGAATCAGTTCATTGTGATCATTCGTAAGGTTCTGTTTAAAATTTTACTCGCGCTTGTTTCGGTTTCCTCATGGTTTCAACCTAAAGGCATATTGAAGATAGCAATCTTGTTTTTTTCTTTCTTTGTTGTTAAAACAAACCCCGAGCAACAACGACCAACGTTTCAATGTAAACAAAAAATATCAAGTGTTGAAATAGAGCTTTGGGGCTATTGAAAGCTTTCGCTTCTGGCCTTCATAATCTAGTGCGTATGAGGTACGGGTACCTACAGCTACCAATTTTTAAATTCCGAAATTAAAACAAGAGTGATTTGTTTATTCTTTCCGGTTTGAATTTTACCTTTTTAAATTAATCGAATTTCCACTGAAAACTTTTCACTCGAAAACGATTTTCTTAAATTCAGTGCGTTGGTATTGAAACACTGCATACGGTTATAGGTGCAATACTTCTACGTAGTCTGCAACTGAGTTCTTATCACTTCATTTGCAGAAAAGTTCGTCGTTGTTGTATCAGTTAATAACTTGTCACGTATCTGAATGTGAGTTTTCTCAATCCGATTGAAACTTAACACTTTGATAAATGCATCCGAGATCACCATAGTGTCGATATGTTTTAATCATAACTTGAAGGTATGCGCTAGTGTGTTTGTTGTTTTCGTGATGCTTAAAATGAATACAGATGATAAATACGATAATCAATCCGACGGTAGTGCCGCATCAGCAGATTCGGGGGTGATTTTAAACGACAGGCTTATGTCAAATACAAAGCAGTGCAATGTCGATATTAAAACGAGTGTTAAGCGTAATTCAAAAGCCATACCAGAAGATTCTAGAATAAACATTGAAAACATAATAAATTTGGCTAAAAATGTCAGTCCAACAAAAACGAGATCGTCGAAAAAAGCCACGCCTTCAAATAGATCGTCTTCGCCAACCTCTTCCATACGCAGCACATGCATTTCGATAACATCGATACACTCGGATGCAGTGTCGAGTGTTATCGACTCGGATTGTGACGACTCAGAAGACTCAAATGGAAACTATAGAATTACAAAACTTGGCCATCAGACCTCAAATTTGCCGAGTGATGGTGCATGCAGTCCAAGCATCGGGGGCACAAATAACTTGGTTCTGCTCCAGCAACGAATTGATGGCGAGGATATGGATGGTGCCTTAGCAATGGCTTCCACCTCGATGAGTTGTGGATCTCCTCAAGTGGGCAATATGGCCTTCACGAATTCTACAGATATTACTATTGGTCAGAAAAACTATTATCAGGGACCAGTAACAATTCAGCAATTTCTTATCGAAAATCGAAAACGAGATACTGGCAGCCCCGGAGGCTTTGATAATCCCACCTTCGAGAGTTCCACTCAATCGGAGGAGGCAAGAAAAATGGCTAGTGATAAAGGTTAGTTCAAATTAAGCTTTCGAGAGTGGAGTGATTCTTTTGAAATAGTATAACAACAACATCATTTGAGTCCGCATTATAATGAGAAAGGAAAAAATCAGAGTTTGATTTTTTTTGTTCTATTGTTCTGTTTCCATAATCTGTAGATTTAAAAAGCAACTCTTTCAAATTGAATATTTCAAGAAACAAGTTACTTTTAGAAATAGGCCAATGGCTAGTAGTTTTGCTGCCTGATATTTGCCGTATTTTTTTTTTTTGGCATCAATTCAATAGATTTCCTATGCCTGCTGGGAGTTTTTGATGCGCAGCTTTTTAGTTCAGTCAAAAGCTTTATGAAAACCATGAGAAGTCTTAATTGAAATAAAATTTTCTGTGGTAAGGAAGCACTACAGCTTTAGTCGTCTAAAATTAAACAAAAAGATTAGGGTTTTTTATTTTGATCTCGAACACAAATCATGTATTTTATCATTACTTTTTCAACTTTACTTAACGGTGAAAGGATGAAGAGACTTCCATTTACTACGAGATTATCGAAATGAATAGGAGCCTGGAGCCTGGGGGACTAGAGAATGGAAGGAACCTCAATTTCATGCAGATTCCGAACAGATAGTCGTGAAAGCACCTTTCACTTGAAGTGACTATCGGAAGCCTTACTAATTCTTCGAGAAAGGCAATAACCGAGGAAAAACATTTAGATGTTTGTAGTATTCGCATGGCATGGGAGACATGCGAACTCTTTCGCCACGGGGACTACGAGCTATTAAATTTGCTTTAGCTGCACTCTTCTTTTTGTCCATATTGTATTCACACAATTTAGAAAAAACCGAGACCCGTTATCTGTTTACTGCTCAAATTTGAAAACCAACTTCCTGCGACAGAATATGAACGTCAGCAGTAGTTCAATTGCCTCAATATCATTGACTTTATTTTGCTGTGCAACATTTACCGAGTTTAGAAATATGAAATATTAAGAGAGCGATTTTTGAATCTAGATTATGTAGCATAATTAAATAAATAAACTTTCCTACCAACCACAGAATAAGTGTATTGAAATTTTCTTACACGTCGAAAAAACTCTAAGAATTTTTTCAATAATGGCTTTGAATTACTCCATTCGGACGAGTTATAGAAATTATAATTATAATAAAAAACTTGGGAGCTGTCAAGGGACACCCGGATGGAACGAAGTTCCTTTCGATTAGAGAGAGAGAGAGAGAGAGAGAGAGAGAGAGAGAGAGAGAGAGAGAGAGAGAGAGAGAGAGAGAGAGAGAGACAGACAGACAGAGAAACATGCGACGCCGCACAGCTTACAATAGCTTACTGTAGCATAAAGTGTCGTGACAACTGTTCGTAAGATTTTTTTCCGTCTAGCCCCCTTTCACAACGCGCGATAAGGAACTTTGTTCCAATTATTATAAATATTGAGAAATCTTGTATTGTAACCAATAAGTTTTTAATTGTATGTAAGAAAATATTTATCGAAATGTTACAAAACGAGTTGAGCGATTACCATGAAAAAAGGATTCTTAAATATGATCTTGGGAAAAATCATTGTGTTTTATAGGATTGTATAAATGAATTGTGTAACAAGAAAAAACTTAGATAGTTACATACACGTTATTTTTAAGTTTTTCAAAAAAACTGTGGTGATATTGTTGTTTCTACTGCAAAAAATTTAAATCATCATTTGCATTTGAGTAAGAACCCCCTAAGGCGAGTGCACACATTGTTACATTTGTGAATGAATTTTCCGTTCATGAACAGCGAACAGGTGTATTAAGTATTACACCTACATTTCATATTATAGGTGTATATGTAATGTATAGTGCTTCGCGGTTAGGTAGTATTATTATTTAGAACTGCAAATGCGGTTGGTATTTGGTACTTCACGTGTATTTAGTATTTTATTTTTATTTTTTTTATTTTGGAGGAATGCATTGCACAGTAATGAAATATCCATACTTCCCCGTGTACTAGACTCTCCAAGGCAAGGCTGCTACCCCGGTATCACAATGGACCGACAATCAGGTCTGAGTGCTCTAGATTAGCATAAGCCTCCTCTATAAAAAAAGCAAAAAAATAAAATAAAAATACCTTCAAAAGTTCCAAAAAATTTTCGTTGATCTCCCCCGGAACCACTTGTACATTTCTTTGAGAGAGGTGGGAATCCGATCCGTGCCTAAGTTGGGATTTCTGTTCCTCCACTACTTCTTCGTGTTTTTTGTTGATTCTAAGTGAAGAACGTGCTTATTTGTTTTCAACTCTCTTCGTCTTTCACAATTTTCTGGATGATTTTCGGCCCTAGCGAGGTATCCGTTCGAAGCGAAAAATTATCAGTAATCAGAAAAACAATTGCATTAAGCGGCCAGAAATTTCACAAATGAAGCCGATTATTTTTGTTGATTTCTACAATACTTCTGTTCTGTGTCTCACCTACTGCACTCAAACACTGTGTGTGTTACCGCCTGTCACCAAATCTCTGTATTGGCAAGAAAGGCTTCTTACTTTTCCAATTTTGTGTAGAAAGGCATCCGGAATACGAGTCCCGTGAGGCATTGTGTGATGTTCACTTCACTGTGTTTCCAGTTATTCCACTTGCTTAGCTTTCGATTAGCCTTATAGCAGTATACTGTCTTCTACTTTTGGACTCTCATTGTACCTGCCACTTTTGCACTAATGCTTAGTATTCTTTTCGTGTTTGTATTTTCTTTGTGCTGAGAGGAGTTCAATAGAATGTAATACCAGTCGGTATCATAGTAAATCCAAGAGTACCAATTTTTTTTAACTACTTTCTCAGTGTTTGTTTCAAATGAAGAGGTTTCATTAGCAAATAAGTCAAGGGTTCCCTACGAAAATAAAATGAGAATTCAATATGGACGCGATCAAAATAAAAATTTTACTCTACACAGTCCTACAGTGCTGACTAGTAGAATACACAGAACTATGTAAAAAAATTAAATAAAATGAAAATCCAGAATAGCGAATTGAAAAATGGCTAATTGGAAACTCAGAAATAGAAATGAGCAAGAAATTTTTTCAAGTGAAAGAGTTTTATTGAAAATTAGGATTTCTCCATTTGGAAACTAAACTTCTCTCAAAACAAGCCGATAGGAAAGCTTCTCAGTTCAAATAGTATCAGTTACTATGAAGAAAGATCCTTAACCCATCATGCGTAAAATTGACGCATATACTTTTAACCTCTAAATCTTCTAAGCTATTGTAGGACGGTTGTTTAAAAGATTTTTAATGGTTAATTTAGTCCATTGAAATACCGTTCAAACACTTTACTTCATTGCTGTTAATTGTTTAAAAAAATAAAAATTAAATTAAAATTAAAGTATCAAAAACAGGCTTGAGTCACAAAAAAAAAAGAAAACATAGCACAGCTTAAGCTTTTTAAAAATAAATTCATACTCTTAGTACATTTAAATCATATATATAGTTATTAAAAAGTAAAAAAACAAATAAAGTTAAAAACATAACAAAAAAAAAAACGGTCACAAACATTTTTGCCAAAAGTCAATGTTATGCTCTTTACATATAACTTCTTTTGCACTTTCTGCAAGGAAACTTGCTTTCCGTCTTATCTTGTAAGGACAATATGCACAATACGTGCGTTTTTGGGAAAAGCTGATCTGTAATCTATCGTTTTGAGCTTGTGCAGCTCCTAGTCGTCATTTTCTAAAAAAAAAAGGATAAAGTATTGTGATCTTCGGAGTTTTGGCGCTCCATTGCAACGTTTTTGCTTAAAATAATCCTGAATAACAAATAATAAATAGAGAGCAATTTTTTTTTTCGTGTGAGTCTTATTGACACATTTTATTTTTCCAGGGTTAAAAAATACAATTTCTTTTTGAAAAAAAAAATTTGTTCGTCCAGTGATTTCCAAACAAATCTTTTGTGAATGATAACATGGGCTGAAAACAAGCCATTGCGCACAATCGTTTTAATAGGTTTTGGAGGTTGAGTATCTACGAAACCTGATAAGATATAGCTATAGCTCTGTTGTGTGGCTGGATTTGGATCAATAGCGTAAAGAATTCCTGAAAAATTTTATAGCTTCGTAATTCCAAAATTGGTACTAAAAAAAAAAACAGTTAAAAACCCAAAATAAAAATAGATAATAAGTAAAAAATATCGTAGACACAATCTTTTTGTGATGATGATTGATTGTCGATGAAAAACTGTCGCCTTCAAACAGGATGCCGTACCAATATGCAGGCTTGTCTTATACTTAACTTTTTTTGAAAGCATGTACATATTGTTTCATGATGTATAAGTCATCGATATTATGTTTTTTTGGTCTAATTAAAAAAGTTAAATTGTTGGATGTTAGAATAAATGAAAATGACAAAAAAAAAAATAACTAATCAACTTGGTTACAAATCCTTCGATTTTTGAATACGAATGAATCTCTTAGAGAATGCATTTATAATTTCTAGACTAGACATTTTGCAAGTTCTTATAAATTTAGTGTTGTGAATTACTGACAGACAGTTTTTGTATTGTTACAATACCATATACGTACATAGTTTAAACCCGAATATATCGATATAGTTTAATAAGTTTATAGCTGTCTATTGATAAAAAATGTATGCTCAAAGAGTAGATGTATCGATCTTTTCGATAAGGACCAGATACATTTTTATAAAACGCTACTATACTATACGCCTGAGCCTGAACACAGCAATGTTTTTGACACTTCGACCAACATAAAAACGAATTCGTAGACACAATTTTTTTTACTAAACTTGTTATTGCTTGTCTACTAAGGCAAGAATTACGACCGAAAATTGGAGTTAGCGTTCTTAAAGTTGCGGTCACCAACTAAGAATTTCGGTAGAAAGTTTTTATCATTTGTAAAATTTGCTCGTTCGAGTACTTTACCATGGCGAAAATGATTAGTTTACGGATTAAATTGACAATAACAGTTTGATGGTTAGTAAAAGACTGCGATCCCAAATTTAACTGAAAACCTTTTACTTTGGAAAACTTTTGCCGAAAGTCTTGGCGATCTTTTTTTCCTATAACTAGAAAACAACTAACGTCGACATTTTACCTTTTCTTCAAAATATAATTGACAGAATTTCGATTTTATTTTTGGGCATAATTCTATTCATCGTTTTTGAAAAAATGTTGTAATGACTAGCTCCTTTTTAAGAGCACATATCAGATCCTTAATCCATCAACAGTATTGTATTGGTCTGATCAACATTCAACATTCTTTTCCTGTTTTTATAAACAAAGAAGGAATTACTGAGAATTAATTCCAAAGACTCATTCTAGCAACAATAAATTTCTTATTTTGTATTATTTTGCGAATTGCGATGTACTTACATTCCTACATGCCCTGAAACCAACATTCAAATTTGAGTGGATCCACCTGCGATACCCATAAACATGTTCCGCTCACCAACGCAATCTTTGTTTTTTTTCAATGAATCTGCAATAATCTTAGATAGATATATGGATTAAATGTTAAGATGTTTAGCTATAAACACAAATAAACATCATCGGGTGAAAATGTTTTTGGTGAGGAATCGGTGTGCTAGTTAGATGAAAACTCGTTTTAAACAAACATACACTCGTGTTCAAGGAGTGGCTATTTTTAAAGATAATTATACAGAACATCTTCCTACAATGATTTTGATTTTGAGTTTTTTTTTTTTTTTTGAGTTTAGTTGAAACAAAAAAAAAAAAAAACAATTCGCGAGCATTATTTTACAATCAAAATTCTAAATAAGGCATTAGGCATGAGTTTGTAAATATTGTTGTCAGAAGTACCTAATCACAGAGAGCTTTAATTAATGTGATTTCGCTCCTAGGCCAGTCTTTTTAAAAAGAGACACCACCAGCAAAACATTTGCTAAATCAGCAAAAACTTAATTAAGTGGGCTACAACTTGTTTCAAAGTTTATTTTCAAATACTCTTTGATAATAAATTAAATGTCATTTGAATAACCTTTCGTATTTAAATAACATTCTTAATTAATACTTAACGGTGTGTTATTTAGTTTCATTTGAAATGGCTCGTGCCTTATCCGTACGCAAACGTTTGATATTAGATATATACAAACATCTAAAAAGAAATACATTTCTTAAGAGACATGTTGAAAGATCTTGTAGAACAAATATTTTTTGTTATTGTTCAATGAAAAGTTTGGTATAAGGTCTTGAAACGCTAAGGTTTTCTACTGTAGAAGGTTTTAAAAAATATTGTTTTGATTGATTTTTGAAGTTGTACTTCTTTTGTGGTACCCGTGGCGTAATGGTTAGCATGTCCACCTGCTAACTCAGAGGTTCGAGGTTCGAATCCCAGCAGAGGCAAAATGCAAATATGTTTTTCCACGGGTATCGCCTTTCGCGAGGAATTGGCAAGTCCTCCGTTAGTAAATTCATTGCCATGAAAAGCGCATTCTCAATTAGCCGTTCGGAACCGGCGAAAAATTGTGGGTCCCCTCCATTCCCTCACAAGGCATGGTTGTGAGAAATGTGCTAGGCCCAGGGGCTCCTCGCTCTGTTGCGCCACCCTATTTATTTATTTATTTTTTATTTACTTCTTTTGGCGTGTTTTGAACAAATTATGGAAGTAAATGTTACGTAATACGACATCTCACAGCAATATAACACTAAAAAGTTAGATGGGTTTTCGGAAACTACTGGACCGATTCCTAAAATTTTTTCATCATTAGAATGCTACAATATCTTCAAGTTACATAGACCATACTCGTATTTTGTCCGCGTACTCCCACTGGGACGAGATCTCAAAAACTACTTGAACGATTTCCAAAATCATTTTCATTATAAGAAAGCTGAGGTGTCCATGTAACAATATTTAGCATTTTGGAAGCCCAAAATTGTTTTCACCGCATAACTGGTTACGGGACATATCCAAATGGCCGGCATAATTGTGGTCAAATAAATAAATAAAATAAATAGGGTGGCGCAACAGAGCGAGGAGCCCCTGGGCCTAGCGCATTTCTCACAACCATGTCATGAGAGGGAATGGAGAATTGTGGTCGCTGACCCTAAAATCTTTAGAACACAATAAAAGAACTTCGCTGCCTACTCAAAACTATGGTATGATGGTATTAATTGAATTGCTTATGGTTTCGGAACCAATTTACAGAGATGTGAATTTCTACGTGTAGCTTTTGAAGCTTTTCCATGTCAGGTTATTTGTGAAGCATGCATCTATTGAGTCAACTTCAATAGCATTAAGTTTGGGGGAACTATTCTATTTCACTGACGTCAAAACTTGATAAAACTTTAATTGATACAGACAAAAATGAAAAAAATTAAATTAAAAAAGGCGTACGAACAAGTTTAGGTGATAGAAAGTATTTGATTAGGTACATCACTGTTCTGGTGGTTCCCATTTGCCATTTCTTACTTTTGCGATTCCAAGAATGTGTTCTGATAGCAAAGATACATAGCGAATTTCCAACTCTGATCAACGTTTAAGAATAAATTATAGCAATTTCTTAATGTTATCTTTACATAATTTGTTTTTTTTAATAAAAGCCCTGTACCTACCCTAAAGAAATCTTGATAGTGCAACAATGAAGTTAGGTAGGTGTACGAGTACCTACTTATTTCAACAATGATAAGGATTGGATTTGCTTATATACTGATCAATTTTTTTTTAAATTTACTACTAGCAACACCTATTTGAGAAAATCTAGAGAGCAAAGACGAGGGCTTACCTTATTTTCAGTTTCACTGACAGATAACGTTTCATGTTTGCCTTCTCCTTTTTAAATAAAATTTTCTAAAAACGAGTAATTGACTTGGATTCTATATAACTTCCAAAGTCCATCGAGCCGTTTGGGTCCATCCGCTCTACATGGCCATGCCATCGTAGTCCAGCGACGCGTGCTCTTCTAGCTATGTTCATGTCGGGATACAGCTCACACAGCTCGTTCTCCATACACTCTTGTCGCATACGGGACGAAAGATCATTCGGAGCATTTTTCTTTTGAAACGACAAAGGGTTTCTCCATCCAATTTCGATAAAGTCAACGCTCCTCCGCCGTGAATAAGGAAAGGCATGATTAAGGTTTTATAAAGGTTACCTTGTTTTTTCTAGAGAGATTTTGTTTCTCGATTGCCTTCTTTACCCAAAGAAGCAACGGTTGGCTAGACTTGCTGTCCGTTTAATCTCCGCACTGAATTTGTTTTCCGTGTCTATATTAGATCTAATAAATAGACGAATTCATGTCCTACCTCGAAGTTATGTCTGCTTATTGTGACGATCTGTCCAATTCGTCGATTTTCTGTGTCCTTGTTTGATGACAACATATACTTCGTTTTGCCTTCATTAACCATCAAACTTATTTTTGCCGCTTCTGTTTCAATACTCGCAAAAGCACCTACGACATCACGTTTTTTTCTTCCCAGCACGTCCAATATCGTCTGCGTAAGCGAGTAATTGTAAAAACTTTTGAAAGTTTGTTCCTCTGGTGTTGAATTTTGAGTTTTGTACAATCTTTTCAAGTATGATGTTGAAGAAATCGCATGACGCCTTGTCTGAAGCCTTTTTCGACATAAAGGTCTCGGTGAGTTCTTTACTGACCTTGACGCAGCAACGTGAATTCTCCAAAGTCATCATGCTTAGTCGTACGAGTTTTGCAGGGATGCCGAAACTAGGCATGGCTCTGTACAGCTCGTCTCTATAAATACTGTCATATACGCGACCTTGAAATCGATAAAAAGATGGTGTATGTCGATATTTTATTCTCGTGTTTTTTTCAAGATCTGTCGTAATGTGAAAATTTGGTCTATTGTGGACTTCTATGTTTTGAAACCACATTGAAAAGGACCTATCAAGATGTTGACGTAGGGTTTCAGACGTTCACTTATTACAGCAAACAAGATCTTATAAGCGACGTTATGGAGGCTTATTACTCGATAATTGATAAAGTACACACATCTAGTAAATCTTTGTAAATTAAAGAGTTACGGTTTTGAAATGACTCATTCCGTATCTTACTAGTTGGACACTATTTGCTGGTAACTACAAGAATGTGTCGCATGCTACAAAAGTTGCATTGGTATTTTTAAGTGCTCCTCAAGACACCCATATTGGTTTTTTTTTTTTTTTTGATTTTGTTACTTCCTAACGATCCAAAAGTTCTTGTTCACTCTCAATGTCGTATGTATGTCTGTTGAAGATCAAATATTGTATTGCTCCGATCATAATATATATTTAAATCTACAAAGCACTTTACTAGACACATGATTTATGTGGTTTTATATATATATTTTTTTAAATGAAACTATGTAGTTATGAACTCAGTAGGCCAATCAGGTTTGGCTAATTAATGGCTAAATCTGCATGTCACAATACAGGTATTGATTTTGGAAAAAAAACCTCTTAATGGTAGAATTTCAATATTTTTTCCCGCTGAGTCGAATGATTTATATAGCACACTATGTATGTGATTCAAAAGAGTTGATTTTCCATGTTAACTTTTTTCAGAGATAGGTGGGGTAGGTCAAAACCTTTTAATATGAAGAACTTTTTTTGCAATCGTTTTGGATTTTATTTCACGTGATCAGAGTAAAATAAATAAGTAGATAGGGCGGCGCACAGTGGCCCGAATTGACTTTTTTGGTTGCAAAAATCATATCTCTTAAACGAATAAAGATATTGACTCAATTGTTTTTTACCTTATTGAAAATATCCAAATTTGTAAATTTGAAGAAAAAATATTTACATTGTGTTTCAGAATCTGCTGTTGAAATAAAAAGTTTTAGTTAAGGTGGTTAACATAATTGATATTTTATATTAAAAAGTTAAAAGTAGGTTTATGAAGTAATTTGAGTATAATTTAAGTAAAAAACGAAAACAGACCAAATTAAGCTTAAATGTGAAAATAACATTTTTCTCATAATTGGTTTTTGTATTTGTTATTTTTTTTTTTTTATAAAATACTACTTATAAGTATATGTAAAGTATTTTATTGACATATTATTAAAGACCTATTCCAGCAAAACAAAGAAATAACATTTCCCATGACTTTTTCAAATTAAATCTCTCTAGTTCAGTGTTATGCAACTTTATGCAGCTGAGATTTTGGTTGTAAGCGAAGAGATATATGTATAAGGATTCATTTACCGTTCATTTCGGGTTGACAACTTTTAAAAACCTTTTTTTATTCAAGGTAAAGTTGAAAAAGTGCGCAAAAAGTGGTGTTTCGAAAATAATTAAATTTAGTATTTCAAAAAACTTATAACTTTTTTTTCTGATCATAGCAATAAACACATATATCAAGGAAAAAAATTAAAAAAAAAAACAAAACAAGGTTTAACTAACCCTCTTTTCCTAGTTTTTACTCTCAAAGTTAAATTTTTTTTTTAATTTTTTTCTCACCTTAAATAATTGTCAACTTTGATTTTTGATTTTTTCGATTACTAAAGCTTCAAACATTTCTTAAATCATAAAAATTTAAAGTTTTGCGTTAGAGACACACCTAAAAAATTAATCTTGCAAGTACTTTTGTCCAAACGGGCCACTGTACGGCGCCACAATGCTACGGAAGGCTTGGGGCCTAACTCATTTCATGGATCTACTTATTTTATGATCGGCGGTTCGTGGTTACTGAACAGATAATTTAGAAAGCCCTTTTCATAGCAGTGCAACTTGAATGACATACCAATTCTTTTGAAAGGCGATATCCAACGAAAAATAACAATCTTAAGTGACTTGGATTCGAGCTCCCACGTAAATGGCAGAACTGCTAAAAGTCAGCAACTGGCATCACCAAAAAATAAAATTTTTCAATCAGTTTCTCGGAATTTACTGTCATTGTCGGATAACGATATGTGCATTTTTGTCGAAAAAAAAGTAAAATATTGCCTGAATTTTGAAAAAAATATTTGATATAAAATTGAAAAAAATCTTACCTAAATAAGAACTGTTAAATATTGACAACAGAGACACTATTGAAAGTGGAAAAATTTTTTGGGGAGTTGTATCTAACCATTCGATTCTTCTTTTTGCTTCAAAATAACTGTAAATACTGTAAAAAATAAAAAAACAATAAAGCATATGTATTTGTATATGGCGTGTATTTGTATCTTAACAAGTTCTCATCTACTTCAAGCCTTTTATTCTTCAATTTCTTAAAAGCACCTATAGTCGGGTGATTGGATATCTGTCAAAATATTTTGCATTACACACGAAAGTTTCATGATTCAAGGAACTTTCGTGATGGAGCAATTTTTTCCAAGCTGTTACTCATTCAGATATCGCAAATCAACTATTAGTCACGTTAGGAACACCGCAGCTTCTTGCTTTTCATATTTGCATTAATTAAACGAAGAACCAAATCAAATTATAGTCTAGACATTCGTTAAATATTTATGACAAATTTTCGATATTTAAGGTTTAGCTTACTCATAAAATTTTTAGTTAATAATTTTCCAGCCAATGAACCTTGCCTAAAATTTTTACTTGCGATTAAAGGTAAAGGCAAGTCTTGCAATCGTGCAAAAAAAATTTTTTGAGATAACAACTAAATATGATATTACGATGATAGAGAATACGAAAAAAGTGGGTCCTACAGTTCTGTCTGTGTGTCTGTCTGCCCGTCTGTCTGTCTGTCTGTCCGTATAGGGATCTACAGCCTGAACCGCTTAACCGATTTTCTTCAAAATTTGTAGTTATGGTCTCTGGAGTAGCCTACAGAGGTGTTTTTGGAATTGGGTCTCTAGGTCTTGAAATAACGGTACCTGCTATACAACCGATATGACAATACCTATTATTCTCAAAAACGGCTCTTACGATTTTGATAAAATTTTACGTGAGCTATTGTTTTTGAATAACTGTTCTAGTGATTCAAAAAATGTTTTGGGAGAAAGTCTAAAAACGGTACCCCCCATAGTACGGTTTTTTTCTAACCCGACTTTCTCGGTAATGGCTAACACGATTCTGACGAAATTTCATATTTAAAAAGTCCTAAGTTGTTTAAGAAAGATTGCATATCTACATTTGAATAATTTAGTTTTTTCGAATTTTCATTAATTTTTTTTTTAAATTCGAGCGAATTTTTGGCTATTATATTAGTAAAATAAAAGAATTTTGAAGGGGTTGAGCGCCACCTGTTTGCACTTTGAAGCTGTTGGGGGGCACCCTCCAACACCACCATGTTTCTCCCATCCCCAAACAATTCCTGTGCTGATGAATTAAATTCAGCAGTTTTCGTGACATGCGGGGTACAACTTTTTTGAAGAGGTGGGTAAATACAACGTGTTTGTACTATGAGGCTATTGTCGGGAACATCCCCTACCCCCTCTCCTACTTTTCTTCACGCCGAATAAACTCCTGCAAAAAATTCATCAAATACATCAAATTTCATGAAATGGGGGGGGGTTAACTTTTTTTAGGGACATGACCGCCACCTGTTTGCACTTGGAGGTTGTTGTAGGGGGCACCCCTAGCACCCCCATTATCTACACCTTTACCCAAATTACAATTAACGACAAACTAGGCAAATTCTTCTTATTTCCACCAAACCATCTGATTCTTCGAAATGTCTTCATGAAACTTGAAACTACATAATTTAAAATGATAAGGAAAAATAAAAGTCGAATGTTTATAGAAGATTGTAATAAAAAAAAGTAGAAAAGAGCAAAATAAAACTTCTCACATTGGAATTGCACAGAACATAACACTGCCAATCGTGTTGAAAGTATACACAAAGATGATTTAATTGCACCTTACCAATTACGACCGGATGTTCCATTTGTAAATAAATTAAAAAAAAAACGCTCACAATAAAGAACAAAGAACATTCTGAATTCATTTCTCTAAAATTTATCATTTCTTTTTCAGATAAGACCAGCAATCAAATACCATCCAACAACAAGCAGTACAAATTTATTTTTAACCGCAAAGCTGCTTGCATCACCGGGCTCATTGTATTTTGTCTCATTGCAATTGGAGTCATTATTCCGACTTCAAGTTACATGCTGAAACGCTCAAGTAAGATTGACTACGATGACGAAGATAGTAGAAAACATATCCCAGTAAATACAGCGATAGGTACTTTGTTCGAAATAAAGTTCTTTTGAATCATTTTATTAGCATTCTCCCAAAAACTAAAATTAGCATTGAACAAATCACCACTTTTTTTCATCATTATCAAAAGTAAACAGTCATAAAATTGTTTCATTATTCTTCATAGGAAACGATAACATAGGCGGTGGTCGATTTTTACGGCTGGTACCGAGGCAGGAGTGGCTAGCCCGACCGGCAAGTGGAGAATTAGATAAATTAAATTTGCCAGTTCATCGCATAATAATTGCCCACACTGCACAAGAAAACTGCTCAACTCAGGTAAATAAACTCAATTTTTTTTTTCAATTTTGACACAAAATTGTTAAAAATATTGTTTTTTTTTTCAAGGCAACATGCTCATACCGAACGAAAATGGCACAAGAATTTCACATGGATTCAAATACATGGGACGACATTGGATACAACTTCTTGGTAGGTGGCGATGGCGCAGTGTATGAAGGTCGTGGTTGGGATTTTGTGGGAGCTCATACAAAAGGATATAATTTCGACAGTATTTGTATAGCGTTTATTGGAACGTTTACAAAACTGGTGCCTCCAGAAAGGCAACTGAATGCCGCCAAGTTAATAATAGAGGAAGGTGTAAGACTGAAGAAGCTTGTACCGGATTATCGTCTGTATGGTACAAGGCAGTTCTTTGCCACACAGAGTCCAGGAGATGCGTTGTATGAAATAATAAAGAAATGGCCACATTGGTCATCAAAAATTGAATAGCAAAATATATATATTTACTTTATCAATTACCGCAATATTTAGAAATAGGAATAAAAGTTTAATTATTAACAATATAAGTGTAGAATTACGATAGTAATAGCTGTAATATATTTGTGATACATGTATGTAATAAGAAAACAAAAATAGGTTGAAATATAAACAAGAATTTAAAGCAGACGTTTTAACATTAAACTTGAAGAAGTTCAAACACGGAAAAGAAAAATTCCTTTGAATTTTAGATCGTAAAAGGATAAATTTGTGTAGTTTTCGTCTCCCATGGCCATTGAAAGGATATAATTTTGACGGTATTTCTTTGATATATTTCACTAATATTAAAAACTTAGGAGTTATACATAATATCCCTATCTATCGTACAGAAACCAATTTGATTATTAGGTTGTCAAAGCTAACGTGATGGTTGGATTCATCAAACGAAAAGCAAACGATTTTGGAGACCCCTTCTTCCTTGTGACTTTATATAATTCTCTTGTGAGATCGATTTTGGAGTATGCTGATATGTCAGCTGGAGCCCTGCTTTCATTACACATTCTGATTGATTATAAAGGATCCTAAAATGATTAACAAAATGTATATTTTTCCAATTACTAGAAATAAAATCATTTGAGTCTAGAGGAACTATTCATGGTGTAACATTAATAAGAGACTCCCTATTCAAGTGTATAAAATGTCCAACGCTACTTGCTTTAGTACTTATTTATGTTCCATCACAGGGTCTTATATGGAAATAATAAAACTACATATATCTAAATCTATTAAGGATTTCAATGAATTTTATTGAACAATTTAAAATATGTGAACAATTTAAAATAGAAGTCTTGTACTTATTCACTCATTCTAGTTATTATTTATTATTGGAGTACAATTATCAGTTGTCTGACAGCTTGTAGATTAAATAAATAAATAAATAAATAAATAAATAAATAAATAAATAAATAAATAAATAAAAAACAAACACTAATATATACTTAGCAAAAAAAGTAAAATTCATGCCAGTTAAAGTCAAAAAGCAGATGCCACTTTATACGTGCATTTGTAATTTCAAATAAGGCAGCATTCGCAGGACCCTTAACTCTTTGTTGACCAACGCCGACAATATACTAGAGAGTTATTGTGAGTAGCAAAAAATGCAATAAATTACAACAGCATTACTGTAAAAAGTAACAGAGAGATAGACTTTCCAAGTTTGTATCTATATGAGACGAGATCACCTGCCCGGCGTTGCTCAAGTATAACTTAGGCCCGTATTATGAGTAGCGAATCGAACGTTGTTCGACTGTAAGCGAATATTTTAGAGAAACTCATTTATTGGATTATTATCATTAAACTTCGTCCATTCTCTTATCTGACATACCTTAAACGTAAAAAAAAAGTTTTCTACAAAGTTTTTGTTTCTATATCCTATAATACCGCTATAAAAGAAGCTCGCAAAAACATTCGCTTCCAATCGAACGTTCGATTCGCTCTTCATAATAGGGCCCTTATTCAAATCGTTATTCACACAAAATTACATAAAAACCACAAATTGTCAGGAACACGCTACATATATAATTAAATAGGGTGGCGCAACAGAGCGAGGAGTCCCTGGGCCTAGCGAATTTCTCACAAGCATGCCTTGTGAGGAAATGGAGGTGAACTACAATTTTCTGCCGGTTCCGAACGGCTAATTGAGAAAGCTCTTTACATGGCAAAAAATATACTAACGGAGGACTTGCCAATTCCTCGCGATACCCGTGAAAAAAACATTTTTGCGTCTGCTGGGACTCGAACCTCGAACCTCTGGGTTAGCAGGTGGACATGTCAACCATCAGGCCACGGGTACCACAAATGGTAATACATGTTCGAATAATATTTTGTAATTTTTTTACAGCAAAATATTCGTATATAAATTTTTTTTTTCGGTGACCGCGATTCACCCTTCAAAAATTATCTGAAACAAAAAATTCAGAAAGGAAAACATCTTTTCTGGTACTTAATCGTGGGGATATCAAAAATATCGATTTTGGAATTTTCGGGTAACCGGGTTCGATTTTCATTCAAAAATTGGACTTTTAGTCGGATATAATATCGGTTCTATTAAGAAAAAATAAACACTCCACGATAATGTACTTCGTTTTTGTATTAACAATAAGTGTGAAAAATTTGAGGATGATCAGTTGATCAGTTTTTGAGTTGTCGCGGTCACCGACTTCAAAAGAGAGGTTTTGAGATAATCGCATTAAAAGTTGATGTAAAACATAACATACCGTTAACCGTCGCGACTACATACAGTATGCAGTATGCTGCTTACAACTGCTTGCTAGAAGTTATTGGTAAGTTTGTACGTAAGCTTTGTAGTACTCACCAAGTGGAACTGACTCAAACGAAAGGCGCCAACCTTAAACGGCTGTAATTCGGACACTATTCATCAGATCGACTTGAAAATTTCAGTAGATATTCTCCAGATATCGTACTTAAGTATACATTTTTTTTAAATTGATTTTTTTCGATACTCGAGGTACCTCAGAGTACCCTCAGATAATGCAGATAACTGTAAGAAACTCTGTTTTCATTGATTTGTTCACTTCGGAAATTCATATAATATTTTAAGACAACTACTTTTGTGCGAGTAAAGTTTTTACAATTCTGTCTACAAAGCAACCCCGAGTCGTAAAGCTCCTGGAAAGCTTTGTTCTCAAGCCGATCTTTGAACTTCGTTTATAAATACTCTCAATCACATGGTACACCCCACAGTGGATTATATAGTGTATTTTTTTTACATAAAACAGCAAAAGCTCTTTATATCTACTACCTTAGGCATGAATTGAAATCAGTTGGCAACGGACCATAGTCGATGCTTCTATTCTATGACTTATCTTCTCATTTTCATCAAGCCTCGGCTTTAAATTATAGAAACAACAGTTTAATATTACTGCATGTCTTGTCATGCAGATACAGTTTTGAGTTCAACTTTTTTAATTTATAACTAATAACAACTCAAAGACTCCGGCTCAGTTAGCTACAGCTGTTTACAACTCAAATCATGTAAACTAGTCGTTCTAAACTATTTCCGCGATGCTGACTCATTGTTTCGTTGGGTTTTTTCAATTTCTTCCTCGAATTTCCTGGAAAAAGCTATCCAGTCCAGTTGTTTTGCAAAAGCAAAAGCTCTTTTTAGAGCCACAGCAAATTGTTTGAATCAGTTGGCAGTAGTCTTTCAAAGATTGTTCTATAATACAAAACACTGATTGTAACACCGTTTATTTTATTTCAATTAAGTAAATTGTCTCGTTTCGCTACTAGTATTAAGATTTATATTTAGCTATCTGCATGTACCAGTATGCAGATAAGCTTTTAGTTAGGGAATCCCCTTGACGTGCAGTGCATATTTAATCAATTTAATTTTTCCGGGTCTTCCATCTTCCCACAGAAAGAAAACAACATTGCCAAGAGTATGTATTGTTTCTGTTTTTAAAAATCGTTTGTTTTTAGTAAGTAGAGAATTTAGTATTCTGCCTTATAAGTCCTAAACGCAATTCAATTCTAGAAAAAGTGTGTAAATTCAAACGAAAAACCATAAACAAAGTGCAAAATAGCAATTCAAAAACATGTGCTTATGTTGCGGTAAAATTTACCACAACAAAAACCATCTTACGATAGTTTGTCTCAAAACCCTTTCTCTTAATTTTGGTCGCAGCTGCATGGTTCTGGGTGAGTTGAGGGCAGCCATGGTCCCATCAACCAGTGGCGTACTCACAGAGAACCCTGCAAAAGCAACCAACCATTTTCGAACAGAACGGGCGGTTCTGCAAAACTCTCTACCCATCCTAGTCACTTCCCAATTCCTTTTTACCTACCCCATCTTTCCACCTGGATTATCATCAATCGTGTTGAGCCAGCAGGTTGGCTGGAGACTCGCACGCAACGTTGTGTGTGAATATTGGGTAATGACAGAAGGAGTCTGTCTAGATGATCGAAAATACAAACCAGCACTAACCATACCATATTACATCACATACACAAACCACACGAAGAAACATCAATCATCACATACACAAACCTACACTGTTCAGAAACATTGCATACACACATTTACACTGATACACAAATCATCCATCACACATGTACACACAAATCATCCATCACACATATACACACAAATCATCCATCACACATATACACACAAATCAGTCATCATCCAAATACAACACTGATACACAAGTTGATCAACACCAAATCATCAATGGCAAAGTACCCAACGAACATACTTTTCTATGGCCGAGTGCCCGACTTTTAACTTTACATTTAAATTTTAATAATCGCCACTTAAATCTCTTTTGCAAGGAAAACACGGTATCAGCCAGTCTTCCCCTTCTAAACAAATCTGAACAAAAGTCCACCAGACATAGATTTTCAAAATTCGCGTTACCAGTTTCTTTTTACTCCTTCTACTCAAAACATTTTACTACGACATTTAACTTGAAACTTGTTGGCAGACCCGTTCTGCACATAATCTTTTAAAACCTCCGATGTAACTTCACTTTTTAGTTGCACAGAATGGTGCAGATTATCGTTTTATCGTTTTCACTACAAAAGGGTACTGAACTCTTCCGTCAGCTTTAAGCCGACCAAAAATTTCCCAAGATCGTGGAAATTTGGTGGCTGAGGGGAATATTGAGAGACAGTAGGGTATTCCAAATAAAACGGTAGTCCTCTCACGCAAACGCTGATTGGTGCTAAATATCCGTAATGGAACCCACTGTGGCTGAATGAACGGCCAAGAAAAACGACGATCATGAAGAAGCTTGATGAGAGAGTTGGGGAAGTCACTTCATTGTTGGCTATTGAACAAGAGGTTGTGGAAAAAGCGATAAAAGGATTTTTGAGATATTTTTGCGATCGGCCATTTTTGGATAAATTTTGCTATAAAGAAGTTTCTGAATTTTTGAAATTACAAGTGGTGTAATTTCAGAACATCGTCGAATTGAGTTGAATTCTCATTGTTTTTCACGTGTGGCAAAAAGGTTTTGCTGGCAGAACGGGCCAGTCAATAGGATTTGTCGCACAAGAAGATTTGCGGGATTTCGATACCGAGGTGTCAGAGACGGACACCATAGTAGCAGGAGTAGAAAAGATAAGTACCTAGTGAACGACTTTTTTTTTTTTTAACTTTTCCTATAGTGAAATATTAATCTGGTTGGCTTTTGTGCCGCAAAACTCCCGATTTTATTGAGGGACTCGTGACCTTTTGTCATTGTCATTTTTCGGCACTTTCAAGACCGTGCGATAACGGGTTTTCCTTCCATCAAACTTTTCTTTTGGGCGAAAAATACTGTTTACTTCTTTTCTTTTGCTAAATTTCTTTAACTATCATCTAATTTTATAACTATCTGTTTACGAAAAGATTTGGGTTTTTAATCCTAAATTCTTAAGGTTTTCCCAACCACTAAATACACTTTTAAATACTGTCAAAACTGTCTTTGGTATTTTCCACCCTATTCGTTTAATCTTATTCTTGGTCGTATTTTCCTTCCTTTCTTTTTTTAACAATTTTCAGCAAGGGTTTGAAAATTCCCTTTCAACAAAAAAAATTTTCTGGCGCCCATTTTTATTTTTGTTAGTCACTGTACTAACAAAAATTTTATTAACATCCTACCTTCACACATCGATTGAAAATTTTCATTTTATTAATCATCTAATTAATAAAATTTCCATCGAACACACCCCCAGCTGAGCAGCCGTGGACCCAGCATAATTGTTGCTGGACGCGCTTTTTCTTCTCATCAATCAAACGCACCTTCATAAACGTCACTTTATCGAAATTTTCCCTCGCGGTGCACGTCGGTCGTGCAATTTGATTTTATTCTTTTTATTTTTGCGAGGAATCGGAAATTCCTATTGTTTTTAATAGTTCGCGGTATTCAAGTACGTCTTCACCCTAAATTGTTTAATTTTTAACGTAGTATAATAGATAGTTAATAAATAATATCCCTCCTAGGTGCGAAGAGAAGAAAAGGTGTAACAAGTGGCACCCAACGTGTGAGGCTCGTGGAAATTGTTTTTTTCCCTACGATTTGGAAATTATTCTGTGTGTGAAATTGTTCTGTGTCGTTCTGTTTGGCATTGTGATTTTGTTTTCATATTTTTGCAAGAAATACTAATCTTTGTTTCTAATTTCATCTAGGTTCGTGGTGAAAAATTTGCATATGCTTGGTGATTTGTGTGCATTGAATTTGAAGATATACATTCAGTTTTGGTACAGCAGAGCAAAGGAGAAAAAAATTGTTTGTGCGGCAGGAAAAAGGGTTAAGTACATATAAACGAAACTGTGTACTTTCAAGTAAGGTTTTCTTTGCATTTCATTTTACATTTATTGATTGGTTGATATCATATTAAAGTTTATATTTTGTTGAGACATACATATACGCATATATATATATATATTTTTTTTTGTCTATATACATACCTGCTTATACTACATTACATACCTACCCATTTACGATTATATTCGATAGACAATCGATTGTATAATTTTTTTTTGTGTTACCTATAGAGTTCTGTTCGAGTATTGTTTTTTTTAATCCCATCTGCGTGCAAAAGTGCAAGTGAGTGTCTTTTGAGTTTGGAGTCAGGGTTGATTTCTTTTGGTTGTTGGAAACATAAGTAGTAGGAAAGAAAAATTATTGGTGTGCGCGATACGATTGCGAATTTGAAGCGTGTAGTAAAAATAGTGCCAGTATAGTTATCAGGCTTCTTTTTAGAACGAATAGGTTGATCTACATTGCAATTGAGAATACGAGAGACTGTATCGAATTACGAACAGTGTTTAACTTGGATAGAATTTTGAAATTGACTGTTTGCGATTGATTGTTTCGAGTGAAGATAGTGTTTGTATAAGTGTATAGGCAAAAAGTTTGCAAGTGGTAAACAGTTTTAAATCGGAAGTTTTGAGAAAAGTTTTTTTAGTGTTTTGAGATTTAGCGCAGTGACTTGAGTGGAAGTAAGGTTTTGTTTTCAATCGTTTTGTCAGAATTAGTTAGAATAGTTTGAACGTTTTTCGTTGGTTTGAGTAAAAACAAGGTGCTGTTTTTCAATCATTGGTTTGTGAATTAGTTTGAATAGGCTGAGTGTTTTAAACAGTGATTTTATTGACTGAGTGCAAATAAGGTTTTGTTTTTAATCATTTGGTCAGAATTAGTTAGAATAGTTTGAACGTTTTTCAGTGGTTTGAGTGAAAATATTGTGTGTTTTGCAATTGTGGTTTTTCAAATTAGTTTGAATAGTTTGAGTGTTTTACACTTTATTCGCTGAGTGAAAACAAAGGTTTGATTTCCATATTTGTGTTTTGGATTAGTTTGGACAGTTTTGGAAAATGAACATTGGACGATTAGCAGTGGACGAACTGGCATATGAGATGCAGATTCGTGGTTTGAAAGTGGGGACGGTGGAAGTGATGAGGAAAGCCCTCAGATCTTCAAGAATTTTAGAGTCTCGAGGTACGTTGGAAAACTCGAAGAGTTATCCGTTCAGTTTTGAGGAGGATAGGGATGCTGTGATAGCAAAGATGGAAGAGATTAGGTTTCTTTTGGAAGATCCTCCGAAAGACCCGAAATCTTCAGAATGTGTCAAAATAATTACCAAGATTGAGTGGGCATTAGGCCGTATTGGTAGGGCAGTGGTTGAGGATGAGAAGGATGAAGAGGAACAGAGTGAAGTGAAGAATGAGTTGTTGGTTTTGTTAGGTATACTTATGGGTGATAGTGGAGAGAGTGACTTAGAGGATGAAATGCCGAAGAAGGTTGTAGCATCAGGAGTTGAAGGTGGCCGCTCGGTGAGCATAAGTCCATCACGAGGTAATGCAACGAATGCGAATGTAGGAAGAGTGTGGGAGGAAGCAAGTGGTAGTAGAACAGGGCGTATGAATGAAGGTTTGAGTGGTGGTAGGTGTAATGTGTTGACGAATGAGAGGTTGCCGGGTGGTCGTGTGAACGAAGAAGCTCGACGTGAAAGTGAGAGTGAGGCTCGTATTAGAGAACTTGAAAGAGAGATTGAGTTAATGCGATTGTTGAGAGAGACGGATAGAGAGACTAGAGTGAACAGGGAACTAGCAGGGAATTCGGTTGGAGATGTGATACCAGTAGAGAATGTAGATCGTAGGGTGATTTTTAGAGAGAAGGAACGTGTGGGGAAATGGGGAGTGAAATTTACTGGTGAGTCGGATGGTTCATCAGTGAATTCATTCCTAGAACGTGTTGAGGAACTGCGGGTAGCGAATGATGTGTCGGAGGCACATTTATTCAAATCTGCGACTGAATTGTTGTGTGGAAAAGCCCTCTTATGGTATAGGACTGTAAGGAGTGAGCTAAAGAACTGGCAAGAGCTGGTTGAAGAAATTAAGGCGGAGTTCCTTCCTGCGAACTATGATGATCTCCTCTTGGAGGAGATTAATCATAGATCCCAAGGGAAGGACGAAACCTTCGGCGCATACCTCGCCGTTATGAGAACGCTTTTTAGGCGGTTATCAGAACCGTTGTCTGAGGGAAGAAAACTTAGCATTTTGAAGAAAAACGTCGACCCCTTTTACCAACAACAAATTGCCTTTGCGAAACCAACGTCTGTTAAGGAACTGGCTGTTTTAGGAAGAGAATTAGATACTCTTAAGACGAATATGGAAAATTTCACCCCACCTTCTAGGTCGAAAAATCTTTTGGAACCGGAATGTGGATATCGGCCAAGCAGTTCAAGTCAACATCGTGTTGCGGTGGTTGAACCAGCTCCCGATAAACCACCACCTAGGGTCGTTAGGTGTTTTAATTGCAATCAGGAAGGTCATTTTGCTTCTGCGTGTTCCGCTTCTAGGAAATGTTTTGGATGTGGTGCTTCTGGTGTGTCAAGGCGTGAATGTAGGCGTTGTTCGGGAAATGGGCAACGGGCTCTCGGGTCAGCAGGCCGAGTAGCTCGTCGGAATTAGATAGGTCGCCTGCTGGCGACCAGTTGGCGGACATTCAGTTAGGTTTTACTCTTGCGGCAAGTGATAGGGACATAAGGCCATATTTAGGAGTTTTTATTTATGGGATTAGATTTTTAGGGTTATTAGATTCAGGTGCCTCCCGAACCATAGTTGGTGGTGGGGGTTGGAAAATTTTACAAGATTTAGGGCTTAGTGTAGGGAACTCAGACATAAAATCAGTAGCGTTAGCAGATGGGAAGGGTGTAGGAGTTTTAGGTTCTCTGTCTCTCCCGATGGTAGTTGAGGGTAGGTCCATCTTGTTGGATTGTTTGGTTATTCCAAACCTTCCACAACTCTTGATTTTGGGTGCAGATTTTTGGGCACTTGCGGGTATAGTCCCGGATTTAAGATCAGGAGTTTGGAGTTTTTCCGAAGAGCAGAGAATAGCTGCGATATCGGACACAGGTAGTATTAGGGAAAAGTCTGAGTTGAGTGCGGATGAGAGTAAAAAGTTAGAATCTGTTATCGAAGACATGTTTAGTAGTATGAGTGAGGGACTAGGATGTACAAATCTCGTAGAGCATAGGATTAGGACGTCCGCAGAACCGATAAAACAGAGGTATTATCCGGTATCGCCGGCGATACAACAACATATAGATAAAGAATTGCAGGAAATGTTGGAGGCAGGGGTTATCGAGAAATCGAATAGCCCTTGGGCTTCCCCCATACTATTAGTGAAGAAGAAAGACGGTTCTTATCGGTTCTGCGTAGACTATAGGAAGTTAAATGAGGTTACAGATAGGGACGCTTACCCTCTCCCGTTTATTTCAGCCATTTTGGACAAGCTCCGAAATGCTAGATTTTTGTCTTCCTTAGACATTAAGTCTGCCTATTGGCAGATACCAATGGAGGAAGCTTCTAGGAAGTATACGGCCTTTACCGTACCGGGTCGAGGACTTTTTCAATTTTTGAGAATGCCCTTCGGGCTACACAACTCCCCGGCTACATGGCAGAGGTTTATTGACGACGTTCTGGGTCCCGACTTGGAACCGTTCGTCTTCGTATACTTGGATGACATCATCATCGTCACCGATTCTTTCGAAAAACATCTCGAAATTTTGCAGGAAGTTTTTAAACGGTTGAGGGAAGCAGGTTTAAAAGTAGGTAGGGAAAAGTGTAATTTTTGTAGGCCTTCCTTGAAGTTTCTGGGATACGTTGTAGATAGGAACGGACTTCACGTCGATCCTGAAAAGGTCGAAAGTATGGTGAAGATTCCGCCACCCAAGAACGTCAAGGAAGTTAGGAGTTTTGTAGGGACCATTTCATGGTATAGGAGATTTGTACCAAATTTTGCAGGTTTAGTTAGGCCCCTGACTGATTTGTTAAAGAAGAATAAAAAGTTTGTGTGGTCGAATGAGTGTGATGAATGTTTTAGGAAAGCGAAAGAATGTTTGGTTACGGCACCGATTCTGACCTGTCCAGATTTTTCTCGACCATTTGTCGTTCAGACTGATGCGTCGGATTATGGAATCGGAGCTGTACTTTCGCAAAGTTTTGATGAGGGTGAAAAGGCTATTTGTTATATTAGCCGATCACTGAATAGAAGTGAGAAGAATTACTCAACTACGGAGAAGGAGTGTTTGGCAGTGATGTGGGCCATTGAGAAGTTGCGGCCGTATTTGGAAGGTGTCCAATTTACGGTTATAACTGATCACTATTCCTTGGTGTGGTTGAGTAATCTCAAGGATCCTCAAGGGAGATTAGCGCGTTGGGCCATTCGGCTACAACAATTCGATTTCAAGATTATCCACCGAAAGGGAAAAGAGCATGTAGTTCCTGACATGTTGTCGCGAGGAGTGCCAGAGTTAGCTGGTATCTCAGAAGCGGATTCTGACCCTTGGATAATCAAAATGAAATCGGCAGTTGAGAAGGATCCATTGTTATATCCATCGTGGAGAGTTGAGAATGGTAGGCTTTTTAAACATGTAAGAGCGAGTCATGTTTTGGTTAATGAAAGTGGAGATGAGTGGAAATTAGTGATAGGGAAAAAAGATAGGTTAGGGATTTTAGAAAAATGTCATGATGGTCCATTAGCAGGACACATGGGCATACGAAAAACTTTTGCTAGGGTAGTTGAAAAATATTATTGGCCTAAAATGAGAGGAGATATAACTAGATATGTTAGGAATTGTAGGACTTGCCAACAAGTGAAACCGATGAATGAGAAACCAGCTGGTTTGATGACAGAAAGGGAAGGTACTTCCAAACCATGGGAAATGATCTGCGTGGACTTGGTGGGTCCGCTTCCAAAATCATCGAGGGGTTTTATCCACATTCTGACTGTGGTCGACTATTTCACCAAATTCCCTTTGTTGTTTCCGCTTCGGTCTGCAACTGCTAGGTCGGTATGTAAGGAGCTTGAAGAGAATGTGTTTCTTTTGTTTGGTGTTCCGAAATGGATTGTGTGTGATAACGGCCCCCAATTTCGCAGTAAAGAACTGCAGTCCCTGTGTGCAGAATACGCGTCGAATCTGAGGTATACTGCACATTACCATCCCCAAGCTAACCCTGCGGAACGAATAAACCAGATAATCAAGACAACGTTGAGAGCTTATGTCTCTGAAAACCATCGGAGTTGGGATACGCAGCTGGCAAAGGTGGCCTGTGCTATCCGGACTTCACAACATGAGGTGTTAGGATTTTCTCCATATTTTGCGAATTTTGGAAGAAACATGGCCACTAGTGGTCGTGACTTCGAATTGAGAGTCGATGGTAAAGAGAGTCACCAATCACAGAAAGAGATAGGAGCTCAATTTAAGAAGCTCAGAGATGACATAGCGAAGAAGCTAGGGGCAGCGACTAAGAAGTCGGCCCAGATTTACAATCTACGCCGGAGAGACACGCAGTATCAACCTGGCGATCTCGTGTGGCGTAGAAACTTTGTACTCTCCGACGCTGCGAACTATTATGCTGCGAAATTGGCACCAAAGTTTGTTGGGCCTTTTCGTATCAGCAAGCGCTTGTCACCTTGGACATACTTGCTTAAAGATGATAAAGGGAAAGATCGCGGAACGTGGCATGTTAAAGATCTCAAGCCGTTTGTCGATGAGATCAGTGACAGCAGAAGTCCCTAACTTTGAATAAGTTTTTTTGTTTTTTTTAAATTTTAATTCTTTACATAATTTACGGCGGTCGTTATATCTTTCCCTTTAATTCTGTTTACCTTTTTTTTCTCTCTTTACTTTAACTTTACTTTTAATTGTTTTCTTTAGCTCATTTTATTTTTTTTTTTTTTATTTTTTATTTCAATTCTTTATACTTCACATCTTCTTCAGTTTTTATTTTTACTTTTTATCTAATTTTCTTCAATTCGGGTTACTACTTTGTCTTGATGGAACTTATACTTGTGTTGTTTACCCTTCCATTTGTTTCCTCTTTTTCCTGTGTGTGTGGTAGGACTTTAGGAAATGGCTTACGTTTCTTGTGAAAAGTAAACACATTTCCTGGGAGGTAAGGGTGGGATTTGTTGCGGTAAAATTTACCACAACAAAAACCATCTTACGATAGTTTGTCTCAAAACCCTTTCTCTTAATTTTGGTCGCAGCTGCATGGTTCTGGGTGAGTTGAGGGCAGCCATGGTCCCATCAACCAGTGGCGTACTCACAGAGAACCCTGCAAAAGCAACCAACCATTTTCGAACAGAACGGGCGGTTCTGCAAAACTCTCTACCCATCCTAGTCACTTCCCAATTCCTTTTTACCTACCCCATCTTTCCACCTGGATTATCATCAATCGTGTTGAGCCAGCAGGTTGGCTGGAGACTCGCACGCAACGTTGTGTGTGAATATTGGGTAATGACAGAAGGAGTCTGTCTAGATGATCGAAAATACAAACCAGCACTAACCATACCATATTACATCACATACACAAACCACACGAAGAAACATCAATCATCACATACACAAACCTACACTGTTCAGAAACATTGCATACACACATTTACACTGATACACAAATCATCCATCACACATGTACACACAAATCATCCATCACACATATACACACAAATCATCCATCACACATATACACACAAATCAGTCATCATCCAAATACAACACTGATACACAAGTTGATCAACACCAAATCATCAATGGCAAAGTACCCAACGAACATACTTTTCTATGGCCGAGTGCCCGACTTTTAACTTTACATTTAAATTTTAATAATCGCCACTTAAATCTCTTTTGCAAGGAAAACACGGTATCAGCCAGTCTTCCCCTTCTAAACAAATCTGAACAAAAGTCCACCAGACATAGATTTTCAAAATTCGCGTTACCAGTTTCTTTTTACTCCTTCTACTCAAAACATTTTACTACGACATTTAACTTGAAACTTGTTGGCAGACCCGTTCTGCACATAATCTTTTAAAACCTCCGATGTAACTTCACTTTTTAGTTGCACAGAATGGTGCAGATTATCGTTTTATCGTTTTCACTACAAAAGGGTACTGAACTCTTCCGTCAGCTTTAAGCCGACCAAAAATTTCCCAAGATCGTGGAAATTTGGTGGCTGAGGGGAATATTGAGAGACAGTAGGGTATTCCAAATAAAACGGTAGTCCTCTCACGCAAACGCTGATTGGTGCTAAATATCCGTAATGGAACCCACTGTGGCTGAATGAACGGCCAAGAAAAACGACGATCATGAAGAAGCTTGATGAGAGAGTTGGGGAAGTCACTTCATTGTTGGCTATTGAACAAGAGGTTGTGGAAAAAGCGATAAAAGGATTTTTGAGATATTTTTGCGATCGGCCATTTTTGGATAAATTTTGCTATAAAGAAGTTTCTGAATTTTTGAAATTACAAGTGGTGTAATTTCAGAACATCGTCGAATTGAGTTGAATTCTCATTGTTTTTCACGTGTGGCAAAAAGGTTTTGCTGGCAGAACGGGCCAGTCAATAGGATTTGTCGCACAAGAAGATTTGCGGGATTTCGATACCGAGGTGTCAGAGACGGACACCATAGTAGCAGGAGTAGAAAAGATAAGTACCTAGTGAACGACTTTTTTTTTTTTTAACTTTTCCTATAGTGAAATATTAATCTGGTTGGCTTTTGTGCCGCAAAACTCCCGATTTTATTGAGGGACTCGTGACCTTTTGTCATTGTCATTTTTCGGCACTTTCAAGACCGTGCGATAACGGGTTTTCCTTCCATCAAACTTTTCTTTTGGGCGAAAAATACTGTTTACTTCTTTTCTTTTGCTAAATTTCTTTAACTATCATCTAATTTTATAACTATCTGTTTACGAAAAGATTTGGGTTTTTAATCCTAAATTCTTAAGGTTTTCCCAACCACTAAATACACTTTTAAATACTGTCAAAACTGTCTTTGGTATTTTCCACCCTATTCGTTTAATCTTATTCTTGGTCGTATTTTCCTTCCTTTCTTTTTTTAACAATTTTCAGCAAGGGTTTGAAAATTCCCTTTCAACAAAAAAAATTTTCTGGCGCCCATTTTTATTTTTGTTAGTCACTGTACTAACAAAAATTTTATTAACATCCTACCTTCACACATCGATTGAAAATTTTCATTTTATTAATCATCTAATTAATAAAATTTCCATCGAACACACCCCCAGCTGAGCAGCCGTGGACCCAGCATAATTGTTGCTGGACGCGCTTTTTCGGGGAGATTACGGTATCCGTGGTCCCGCGATATTATATTATTTCCATGCGGGAGGCTGTTACTTACGGAAAACAATTGCTATTTCCATATTTAGCATGAGCAGCTTAACCCTGCGGAAAAAGGGTTTAAATAATGAGCCCCGCGAAGCGGGCCATGCGGAAAGCTGTTGCATACGGAAATTATTTGCTATTTTCATATTTAGCATGAGCAGCCTAACCCTGCGGAAACAGGGTTCAAATAATGAGCCCCGCGAAGCGGGCCATGCGGAAAGCTGTTGCATACGGAAATTTTTTTTTTATATTATTTTTTTTTCCCAAAATTAAATTCTTGAAAATTTTATCTATCATTTCCAACCATTCCCATGCGATTTGAGCTTCTAGAACGCTTACAATAGCGGGACCACGGATACCGTAATCGTGCCGCTTTTTCTTCTCATCAATCAAACGCACCTTCATAAACGTCACTTTATCGAAATTTTCCCTCGCGGTGCACGTCGGTCGTGCAATTTGATTTTATTCTTTTTATTTTTGCGAGGAATCGGAAATTCCTATTGTTTTTAATAGTTCGCGGTATTCAAGTACGTCTTCACCCTAAATTGTTTAATTTTTAACGTAGTATAATAGATAGTTAATAAATAATATCCCTCCTAGGTGCGAAGAGAAGAAAAGGTGTAACACTTAGTATAATACTGAAACAAAAACACAGCTTCAAGTGAAAAATAAGAAATTAATATAAAGTTATGAATAATATGTAATTAAATGCAACATTGTGCACTATAGAAACTATGGTTGTAGAACTTACTTCCCTTCAAGTGCCGATATAGTCGATAAACATTTCTTCAAGCATAAAAAACTTATATGTATATGTAGGTAAAGCAATAGGGTTTTACTAATCAAAGCAAAGCTAGCGAGTAATGCATAATGCATTTCTATCAGATGGAATACTTTAAAATTATTGAAAATAAGTAAACCTAGGAAAGTGAAACATTTGCCAACTCAATACACTGAAAGTTAAAAAAAAATGCAGAGAGACAAACCATATATTAGAAAAAACAGAGGAGTTGTACCTAATAGCTTGGCTTAGACATTTTTGATATTGATGTGAAAATAACTTGTAAGTCGTAGGTGTCTAATTTTCTTTTATTTTGAACTGTTTTGTCGGACAAGTTTGGTTTCAAAGCCGCCAATGCTATATCAAAGTGTTTTGACGTCGCACAGTGGGGCAGAAGTAGTGGCTTTGTGAGATAAATTATTTTGATCAGTTGTAAAAAAAGTGTATTAACTGTTAAAAAATTAACTAATCTTTCCATTTATCAGTTTAAGTTGATTTTTTTTGTATTTTAAAGTCTTGTATGCGAGTTACAATGAAATTTAATTTAATTTGTTGTAAGAAAAGGCGAACTTACACGGTTGTTTACATAACTTTCGTGTTTAAACAAAAAAAAAAATTGTTGGTTTTCATTTTTCATTTTCGGAATAGTGCGATATCCCTGGCACCGATATCTGACAACGAATGAAAACAAAAATGCCAGATAAAATTCATTGTTGTATCAGGGTAGCAGTTTTCCGTTGTTTTTTTTGTGATGCAATAGTTGGAAATAAGGTGGGTGTAATTTCACATATAACCTCAATGATGGCGTGCGTCCAAATGAAACTGGGAGCCTCAAAGAAAAGTGGATGCCCAGAGCGGGGCTCGAACGAACACGGCGTTCGGCCTAGCTACTGTACACTCTACCACTGAACCATGGCCGCCCTATTTAAAGTGTAAGACAATATTCAAGAAGCAATTGATGACGATAAGATCACAATATGTGCACTACTTTACTTCCCAAAAGCAATAGACTCCATTGACCCTATTTTTTTTTTTTGAAGTGAAAACTTCTTTAGGCGCGTTTGGCACTTTTGCGATGGGGGTAAAGCAATGAATTCGCGACCGACACCATTTTTTGGCTCATTGTATTTCGTATGAAAATTCGTCATAGCCCAGCGTCTCAGGTTCGATTCCCAGCAATGACTTCCATTTTTTTTATTTATTTAAAGTGAAAACATAAACAAAAATTGTGGCCACGGCTAAGGATTCGAACCTGAGGCCCTTAGTCTATTAGCCATCGACTCTACCATTGAGCCAACACATTAAAATTGAGTTGCTAAATGACTTAAAAGCATAGAATAGCAACATTACCTAGTATACTTACCGACTCGGAAAAATGCAGAGAAGAAAGAAAGGAATTGAATTGAAGGACAGAGAAAAATTTATGCAACGCAGAAAAAATAAAAAGCACCAAATATTTTAGTACCATTTCAATGAAGTGGATGAGTGAAGCTGGAATCATGGCAGAGTAGGAGACGCACTGGTCGATGATTCGAACTTTACAACAAATTAAAAGAGATCAACAACTCATCGCGATGATTTATCGATGGGATTGAAAGGGTTGCATGAAAATAGTTTGAAAACCCATTACTCAAATATTCACTAATTTCGTTTCTGAACTTAATACATTGTTCTTTCATTTTATTGTCAAAGTTTACGAGCGCAGTTACAAAATCTGTAGACACTATCGACTATCGTTAAAATATAGAAATATAGATATGATATTCCAGATTTCAATTTAGTTGGTAGTTTCAGAATGCACGATCGTCCAGCAGCAGGAGCAGCTATCTGTAAAAGGTTGTCTGATACAACTGCCATATTTTGTTCAAATCATATGGATTTGCATACGAGGTACCTACACTAGTATATGTTTAGTAGTAATGTTTTTGATATCGGCGATTTTTTTATATAAAAATTTATTTATTTAGTCTGAAGACGCTTCTGCATACCTTCACGATAAAATTGGGGACAGATTTGATCATTTCCCAATGATTTTGAGTCATGATTTTAACATCAACTTCGGCGATGCTACAAATTTTCCACTTTTTCAATTTTTAAAAGACGAGTACTAATTTACAATGACGAATGACCGCAGCCTTAGTACAACGAAATATAAAGCGACAATTGATGCAGTCTTTGCGATATATTTAAATAGATTTGAGACAAAATTGTTCGCTTCCTATTTAAGTTACCATAGACCTATTATTTCAGTATTAGAATACGATGATGGAATTGTGAATGAAAACTCATAAGTTTCATTGATGTTCCTCTATATGTACATCTACATAAGTATATTATAAAAGATTTTCCTGTACCTACATACATCAAAATATTTACTGAAAATTCAATTCTGTTTTCACTTCCGTCGACACTCCCGGAGTGCTTCTTTTTTTTTTTTTTGCAATAAATCCGTAAAAGCTTTAACTCGAGCAATTCGTCCAAATAAAATTAACTGCTCTTATTTTTGTAACTGTGTCCAGGCAGTTTAATATAAAAATCAAGCACCCTTCTTCTTCTTCCATTTATTATCCTGAATGGCACAAGGATAGAATAGAAAATAATAGGTCCGCCAAATAACTATTTTTTTGAAAATACTATAAGAAAAAACTACTGTATATTTTCTCAAATTTTTTTTTTATTT
This sequence comes from Melanostoma mellinum, assembly GCA_914767635.1. Taxonomy (NCBI): domain Eukaryota; kingdom Metazoa; phylum Arthropoda; class Insecta; order Diptera; family Syrphidae; genus Melanostoma; species Melanostoma mellinum. The sequence continues at coordinate 140,611,382 of OU612058.1, read as the reverse complement.
GAGAGTTCAATTTTTCGGTTAGTAATGGAAAATAATTTCATTCAAATGGCTGCCTCGGCTGGCCATGTAGTAGCCTACACGATCACGATCACGATCCAATTTTTAAGCACATTATGGATTGTGTGCAGCTGTATTTCACCAATGGCTTCACGAATATTGTCCTTTAAAGTGTCAATTGTCTCTGGCTTGTCGACGTAATACTTATTTTTTACATCACCCCACAAATAATAGTCCAACGATGTCAAATCGCAGGTCCGAGGTGGCCAAACATTAGATCTGCGGCTGAAAATGCGATCTTCAAAAACAGGGCGCAAACATCGAGTGCAGCTTCGGCTGTGTGGCACGTAGCGCCGCCGTCCTGTTGAAACCAAATTATGCCAATATGCTCCTCTTCAATTTTTGTGAAAAGAAATTCGTTCAATATGGCCCAATAACGATCACCATTGACTGTACCGGCCACTCCTTGCTAATTTTCGAAGAAAAATGACCCAATTATGCCTCTGGACCAAAATCCGCACCAATCAGTGACTCGTTTTGGGTGTATCGGCTTTTCAATGTGTGGCAGCAGTTTAAAGTGTCTATGCTCATACAGAAACTATTTGCCTGGGGTAAGCTAGGGATATTGAGGGCTCTTATCCTATCTTTAATAATATATGATTGTGAAACCTATGCCAGTGCTGAATGGGGTTCTTTCCGAAAGTTAAATGTTGAGTTTAACTAAGCAACTTGAAACATTTTACGATCCAAACACTTTGAGGAAGATTTGAAATGCAGCCTTAAAACATTTTTGAATTACGCTTAAATGTTCGCCCTAGTACGAACCAAAAAAACAAGAGGATTTATATGACAACTTTCCCTTTCTCCTCCGATTTATGCTTGCTATACGGTCATGTTGTTAGTTTTTGGAACGACCTTCGACTTTCTATAAAAGGAAAGTTTAAACAGAGAGATATTTTATTTCTATATTATTTAAAAATAAAAATTGTAATGTCTCGTTCTCTTTTATATCTAAAATATTTTTACTTTCTTTCTTTTATTGTTCTCCTGCGATATTATATCTTTAAACTAAAGTCCTTTAAATTGATGTGTGTAGTTTTAATGTTCCCGTTCTCGTTTCTGTTTCTGTTCCTGTGGGAATATAGAGACGAAATATAGTCAACGGTACTGAAATATGATATTGAAATGCTGAAATCTGTCCAGTAGTTTCTTACTTCCCGCTCCCGTAGGAATTTGGAGATGAAATAGGCTTAGACTATAGTCTATTCCAGACTCTAGAGTATAGACTATCTCTGCACCAAATCTCATTTAAATCGGTTCAGTAGTGTAGGCGTGTTGACGAAACAAACAAACTTACTTTTACATTTATAATATTAGAAAGGATAGGTTAAAATAGAGATAATAAGGATTAAAATTCATTTAAACACTAAATACATTTTCCAATGAAAATTTCTAGAGCCAACTATGCTTCTCACTTAAAAATATTGTCTACTTTCAGATCTCAAAATGGCTAACAACAAACCTGTAGATATTATCCTTGAACAGCAAAACTATTACAATGGGCCTGTTACAATTAATCAACATGTCCTTGATAGCTCTGCCTATGAAAGAGCAAAAACGGAAGTCTACGTGGACGATCAACGTAAGATTGATCTATTAAATTGTAACGATGAAATCGTTATTTGTATTTTTCTTCATTCTCCATTTTTCTTCTGATACTTCATTACACATATCTAATAAAAAAAAAGTTCAATTACTCTAATTTTCATTTCAGGAAACTCCAAAAGAAAAGTACCTAAATTATGTCAATCAATATGGGACCAGAAAATGAAGATCCTCTCGGTCATAGCTATAACGCTTGTTTTTGTGAAAGGCTATTTAACACTTTTTCCTCCAAATGCAAACAAAAGTAAAGGTGAGCATGAATCAAGCAAACACCTCTAAGTAATATGTTTGTTCGTTGAAGTCATCCTAAATTGCAAACTGAGTGTTTTTAAGCCCTAGGGTTGACCTAGGTTTTCCATCAACTCGCCCTAGTTTTTTGCTGTGGCGAGTTGAGGGCTGTAAAATGGCATGTATTTTTTTAATGACAAGGATGTGTGGTGATTTGTGGCTTAGCGTTTTTTGAGGACTTGTAAGCCCAGGTTTTTTTTACAACTCATAGGGTTGTCAAGAAAACCTGGGTCAACCCTAGGGAAAGTTATACGAGCGGACCTAATATAAATAATTTTGCTATTTTCATTATAATCGTTAAACATATCAGACTTCAAAGCTGTAAATGAAAGCAGCTTAAGACTGATAAACAGACAAGAGTGGTTAGCCAGACCCGCTTTGGAAGGAATAGATCGACTTAATTTACCTGTACACCGCGTTATAATTGCCAGCACCATGCAAGAAAATTGCTCAAACCAGGTAAATTATTTGACCTAATAAATAAAAGTTCTAGCCTATCTCAATCTAAATAAAATTCTATTGAAGAATGTGTTTATCAAGCTCAACCTAGTCCTTTTAAAATTGCTTAGCATTTTCTTTAGTTGGCCAATCCTTTCACAGCTAGTTTTTGATATTTTCAAGGCCACTTGCTCATACCGAACGAAAATGGCACAAGAATTTCACATGGATTCAAATACATGGGATGACATTGGATACAACTTCTTGGTAGGTGGCGATGGCGCAGTGTATGAAGGACGTGGTTGGGATTTTGTGGGAGCTCATACAAAAGGATATAATTTTGACAGTATTTGTATAGCGTTTATTGGAACGTTTACAAAACTGGTGCCCCCAGAAAGGCAACTGAATGCCGCCAAATTAATAATAGAGGAAGGTGTAAGACTGAAGAAGCTTGTACCGGATTATCGTCTGTATGGTACTAGGCAGTTCATTGCCACACAGAGAGGAGATGCGTTGTATGAAATAATAAAGAAATGGCCAAATTGGTCGAGTGAAATTTAAATTAAGGATACTTTTCATTGGACTTTAAAGAAATTATTTATTATTTGAAATCACTTTTTTATACGAAAATAAAAATGGAACAATAAAATACTGAAGGAATTTTCAAATGATAAAACAAAGTTGTATAAATTTTTTTCAGAATGTGCTTTACTCCACCCAGGGCTCAATCGATAACTACGTCGCAAGAAATGCTAAAATCAATTTCTGCCGGTTTCATTGGAGGATGGTTAGTAGTGCTTTATACTAACGAACGTACAACGTTTTTTCATTAATTAAAAATAGAGGTCTTAGAAGGTGAACAAAATGTCACTGACGGACGTATTAAAGATTCCACTCTCCCTTCATTGAAATAGGTTTCGAGTTGGTTTCGCTGAGACCTACTAGTATCAAATAGAAGGTATTGTTTTGTTTGGCCTCCTAGTAAGATAGTTTTCATATAAGTTTGGGGACGTGTGGTTTTCAATCTGGCATAGTATGTACCTTCAGGGTTGGTCTTTTTGATAGTTTGATTTATGCAAGGTTTGGTTTGATACGACATACGACCACTGCACACAGCGTGAGTACGGTTAACGAAACGAAATAGCTTTTAATGGCGATTTGTACATTATTTAAAGTCTTCTACCTTTGAGTTGCTTCCAAGATCGATTGAATATTTTTTGTGGGATTTTGTGACTGATGCATTGAAAGAGAACATTCGGTACGTTATTGCTGACATACGGCCCCAAATGCTGCAAAAAGTGGTCGAAAGATAGGCATCTGGATTGGAATTTATCCGAGCATTCACATATTTCCACGTGATCGGAAGATTCTTTCAGGAACGGGGTTTGGAAATAGAAACTTAGAAACTTCTGGACCGATTTCAAAAATTCTTTCAACTCTGGGATGTTACATGTCTTTCATTGGCGTAGACTTATATTGCATTCACATATTTCCATGGGAACAGAAGATTATACATTTTTAAAGAAGAATTTTTGAAATCGATCAAGTAACTTTATGGTTCCCGGTTTCGTTCCCGTTTCTGTTCCTGTGGGATTATAGGGATGAAATATAGTCTAAGTTACTTATGAAGGGAGATAATGTAGCACCCTTAGTGCTGGAAAAAAAGTTGAAGTCTTTAGAGTAGTTTCTAATTTTCTATTCCCAATCCCGTTTCTGTGGGAATATGGGGATCAAACCTTGACAGGAACCATCCCTGGACTAAATCATGCCTGCCCTCAAAATTTCCTAAAAATCCATTTTGTGGTTTAGGAGTTTACCCCGGACATACATACATACATACATCCTATTTTATATATATAGAATAATGATCCTAAAGAAATAGCTGTATATGTATAAGACATGCATGTGATGTCGTAAATAAACCCTTTTTTAGCGCTTAGATTCTATAAGCGCTGGCTTAACCCTAGGAGATAGATAAAAATAATAAGTTCGTTTATTGAACTTTATCCAGGACTGGCCCTGTTTTCCTTGACAAACCTATGAATTTAAAAAAAAAAAACTAGGTTTTCCAGTCCTCAAAAAACGTTAAACCTTCAAATCGCAACACATCCCTGTCATTTGAACAAAAATACATGCCATTTGACAGCGCTGTTTTTTACCTAAGCTATCCTTTGAAAAAAAAACCTTGGGCGAATTGAGGGAAAACCGAGAGCAACTAAAATTATTCTTAAGAGGTTTTCTTCTACGCTGGGAAAACCACTGCGTAAACTTTTCCATCTTTCCTATTCTACTGGGGTTCTCCCATGTCCACTGGTCCATTGGTGATTTGATGGCTTATCTCACAGAAAAGTGGAACCAATCTTTACATTGTTTTGGAAAAAGTAAGATTGTTGCGCCTGATAGAGTTTGGCATCAGGGTCTTTTAGCGAAAATGCGTGCTTTTGGTATCGATGAGTCTCTTCTTCGTTGGATTAGAAATTACCTTTCCGACCGTTCAATACAAGTTGTATTGGATGGCTTCAAGTCTGATACCCACTTCATAAATGCTGGTGTGCCCCTGGTCTGAAACTTCCAATCCGCTTAGCTGTTTCGCTGACGACTCGACCCTCAGCTTTTTATATTCGTTTCCAAATTCACGTCTCTGCTCTTCGAATGTGGAACCGGAACGGTTGCGCATGATAAGCTCGTTTAATTCTGATTTTGACAGCATTGTTACATGGGGTCATAAAAACTGAGTATACTCCATTGCTTCAAAAACTCAATGCTGTCTCTTGTCGTTGAAGCTTAACATTCCCCCATTGCCATTATCCATCAATGGTACCTGCATCCAAGAAACTGAAAAGCTGTCAGTACTTGGTATGTGTGTAAATGATGATCTTCGTTAGAACGACCAAATATTTGAAAAACGCTGCTAAATGATTAAGTTTTTATCTGGCTACAATTTATAAGGCCTTCTTTCACTCAAAACTGGAGTATAGCTCCCACATCTGGTCAGGTGCTCCTTAATCATCTCTGCGCCTACTTGATAGGGTGTAAAATAGAGCGTTAAAATTGATAGTTCAATTGTAGAATCGATTGTTTTCCTGAACATCGTCGAAACGTTACCTGTCTCAGTCTCTTTTATCGCTTTTACTACAAACAGTGCTCTAGTAAAATAGCCAGTTGCATTCCTCCCCTGAAACAATTTAGCCGCAATACCCTCATCAGTTTTATCTTGAGCCCAACTTCGGGCTTACAGTCATGTATAGAGATTCATAGAGTCGCACCACCTGACCAACGTGAATCGATGTCTCCTTTCAAATTCTCTCCTATTTTCCTAAATGTTCGCCTGTGTTCTACAACATTACAAGGGTATTCATAACCCCTGATGTGAGCGTTAATTATATAAAAAAATTAGGGTGAGTTTGGGTTTTTCAAAAAACGCTTTGTAGCAACCACAGGGCAACCCCACTGCTTCAACTAACGAACCTTATGTACTACACTATTAAACACCTTAAAAAGGCCTTGAAAAAGTCCACGATGATACATGTCTATTTCATAGGAATGGGATAACCTACAAAAGCTATTATTATATTTAATTTTTACGTTTTGACTTTTTTATGTTTTGATTCCCCAAATTCCTCTGATGCCATCGGACTTACCCTTTCAATTTAAACGCCTCCAATTCCCGGTAAAGATATCTTTTGTAACGACAATAAACTCAAACTCTCAACGTTGCAGGCTTAAATTTGAGCGTTGAAAGTTTTCACATAGCCAATTATATGTCCCTCTTTCAAGAGCAATTTCTGAAGAGAACATGTTTGCATTATCTAATGACAAAAAGGCTGTGAAAATTTTATGTAAAGACATTCTATAAAGTATTAAGTATCAGCATTAGACCGTAGACTAGCTATCAGTAACACAAAGAAGTACCTAAACATCAGTAATTTAAAAAGCGTAAAGAAAGTAAAGAAAAGCATAGAGTAAGTAGTTCAATCTTCAATCTTCACGAACAGTTATTGAACAAAATTATTCAAATTCAAATGTTCTCGCGTCTTAACTCATCCGTCAAATTCGTTTTGTGTGTTAGAAAGAGACAGGTGGGTTGCATCTTGCATTTTGCATGAGCATTCAGCATTCAGCTTTACACAAATTGCAAATTGCCGTCAAATTTTCAAGTACGGTCGGTCGTGTTACTTGAAAAATTAATTATTTCTGTGTAAATTCGTTCGATTCCGGTCGTAAAATTATAATTTCTTTTCAATTAAAAGTAAAAGTGTTTAAATGAAATCAAATTTTATTGGTTGCAAGGCTGGCGAAGGTGTGAAATTGCGATTGTCTTGTGTTTTTCCAGTGATTGGTGATGGGAGATGGGAGTGCTTCTTTTAGTTAGTCCTTAGAACTAAAATATTAAATAAATATCATAGTTTTGTGTCCAATAACTGTTCCATTTAAGTTTTGAAAGTCTTTGTCAAACGATGATGAAGCAAATTTGAGTTTCCTGTATCTTGATGTAGTTGAATTAAAGTTCCTCAATGTCTTTCGTGTGTGTTTGATGAAGAGAAAAAAAGTAAAAAAAAAAAAAAATTAAGCGGCCGTTGTGCATTTGAATTTTCAAATAATGTTCTGTCCAAGTTTAAATATTTGTTTTGAGGTCTGAGCCAATATTATCCGTGTTTTTATTTGTGTTTTTAATTTGCTATTGTGGTTTTAAGAAAAATTAATTTATATCCTGAAGTGTTAAAAGCTATTGTGATGTATTTTTTGTCCCTCGCGAGTGATGACACGTGAATGCGTGTGTTTGATTTATCAATAAATACATACTTCGAATTGTTAAGGTGAGTACCCACAAACCTACCAAATTTACCTACTTTTTTATTTTTCTTAAATTGTGACAATTTAAATTCAATGCTCCATCAGTTATTTGGTCTGTTCGTTGAAGCCCTGGGGTTGCCCTAGGGTCGCCACAAAGCGTTTTTTGAGAAACCTAAATTCACCCTGAATGTCAAATTGAGTTTTTTTTGAGCCATAGGTTTGCCATAGGTTTTCCCCCAACTCGCCCTTGCTTTTTGCTGTGGCGAGTTGAGAGCTGTCAAATGGCATGTATTTTTTTTTTTTTATGACAGGGATGTGTGGTGATTTGTGGTATAGCGTTTTTTGAGGACTGGAAACCCCAGGTTTTTTTGATAGTTCACAGGGTTGTCCAGAAAACCTGGGTCAACCCTGGGGAAAGTTCAACGAACAAACCTATTGACGTAGAAGTTTCTGATAAAATGAAATTTTGATTTTTGTATCTGTTGAAGGTCTCAATTGAATAACTTTTAAAGAAGACTTTCGCACCTAGGTGGGTATTACGATTCGGGGTGAACCTGGTCCTCAACCAACATCTTTCGATAACAATTTTGATTCTGGATGAGTTTCCTCCAGTTTCGCACTTTAAGTCGGTTGAAGTCTTCTTCCACTTGATTGCGACACCAAGACGAGACCATCTCCATCCACGATTGCCCTGAAATGTGCTGGCGATGGTGTCCATTCGCTCTAAATGTCCTAGTCATCGCAGCCTCGCTATTCCTTCTCTTATAGCTATGACCGACCGTTTCGCGGTACAGCTCGTTCAGTTCGTTGTTGAATCTTCTTCTCGGCAGAAGATCCATGCTTCCACGGCACATAGCAGTTACACAATTGCTGACCGATTAGTGTTTTAGTTTTGCGAACCATGAACTTGCAATGTTCACCATTTCAAGACAAGTTGTTGAACGCTTCATTCTTGTGATTGATGTAGTTTTTACTTGTTATCAGCCCAAATAGCAACAACTTCAAAATAGCAGGCTACTTCAAAACCTCTTATTGGAAAACGACGTTTTCCATGCCATAACTCATAATGGGGAAAATTTGAACACAAATGCGTCTGCTTGGAGTGGAAGTGCTTCAACATTTGATCTGAACGCAAAATTCTTTAAAAAAAAGGAAAAGCCTTTCCTCGAGAGGAAACACAGAAGCTCCAAGCAAAAAGCCCATAGGTCATGTATTAGGAGGTGTAAGAAATTTCCGCTTCAGCTGATGCAGCATGCAAAGCTTTTCAAGAAATACTTCAAAGCATTTCAATAAGGGTCAAAAATCTGCAAAATAGCTGATCGAAGAAGGAAAAAGCTCAGAAGATTAATTAACGATGCTCAAAGACAATGTCTTGTGGATGATAAAAATTTCTGCACAGGTGGCGATAGTATTTTGATGGCCCACTGAGGGAACAGTTTTTTCCTCTAGAACACTTTTTTCCAGATGCTTAAACTAACTTAATGGAAATACTCAACATCAACAAAGACAAAGGTGATGGGTGAAACGAGAAAAACTCAGCTACTTTAAAGCTATGATTAGGGTTCACCCTGGCGAATGAGTGTTTTTTTTTTACTTTCAATTTATAGTTAAGACAGGAAATAGAGCTATGACCATTCAACTTATTCTTTGTTGAACTAAAACAAAATTTTCTAATAAAAAAACATAAATTGTTTTTATTTTACACAATTATTAGGTACACAATCCTCTAAGTAGGTACACACGTTTCGCTCAAGTGCCAACGCTCACAATCAATTATTATTATCCTTGCAGTAAGGGTCAAAGAAATACAAAAGAAAATAATATGCATCGCGCATTATCCGCTCGAATCGTTTTTTGAATCGTACGCATCAATAGGGCACTCGTTCTGATTTTGCAAGCACCACTCAGGTTCAATGGCCTCGGCCGACAGGCCGTTTTCAGTCAACCGTTCGCGGTGAACCAAAAATCGGGATTCAGCTGCACGCCAATTGTCTTTTGGATTCGACCACAAACGTTCAGCTAGAGCACTGGCTCTTGGCCAGAATCTAGCATCAATTGTGTGCTCATCGACTTGTTCAGACCAAATTGCAGCTTCGGCTCCCAAAATTAATTCGTTATAATCACCGGCAATTTTTGCAGGGCTGTTTTCGTAGACCTTCTGCCAGCCAATATAAGGTGAACACCAGTTGTTTCCATCTGTTACCCATCCACCGAATCCACAATCAAGGTACAAAGCGTCATAATTTGAAAGAATCATTTTATAACCACGTTTAAGAATCTCTTTGATCTTCATATCAAAACCAGTTGTCCACACTTGGATAATGTATCGCTCTTTATCCAGATACTCATCGATGTATGGAGCATCAGTCAGATGACTGGTCCACATTATTATTGGCATTTTTCCTTTCGGTGAAATGGTATCGACTCTAGCCAGTGCAGTGTTTTGGAAGTGACCCCACAACTTCATAAAGTCCTTGTCTTCAAGTCCCCAGCCTTTAGCCAGCATCCAATTGCGAATCACTTCGCTGGTATTCCAGCAGGCTATAGAAACTTCATCACCTCCCATGTGGAATACATCAGGATTGAAAAGATCAAACATCTCTCGGTAGATGTCTTCTAAAACGTTATACAAGTCATCGACGGTTGGGTCAAGTTGACCACATGGTGGCTCAACGCAGAAATTCCTCCAAGGCTGGGCATTGAAACAAGCAGTCATGTTTTTATTTTGCCAGCCTTCACCAACATGAGCTGGAGCATCGAATTCAGGAAGTACACGAACACCCCTTACTCGTCCATACTCCACAACATCGGCAATGTCTTTGTGGGAGTAAATCTTTCGTGATGAATATGCACCAAGCTTGAATAGCTCAGGCTGAGATTTGACCTCCATAGGGAAGCTATGGGAATCCGTAATATGCCAGTGGAAGGTGTTCAACTTTGTCATCGCCATACCATCTACAAAAAAAAAGTATGAAGCGTACTTCCTATTTAAAAATAAACTTCCACTCACCAATAGTCCTTTTTATTGATTTTACACTGAAATAGTTCCTTGCTGTATCCAACAACAGACCACGATGCTTATAAGCTGGAGCATCGCTAATTTCAGCCTGCGCCAACATTTGAACCTCTCTTCGAATGTCGTCATACACAATCAATTGGGAAAGAGTCTCCAATCCATGTCTGGCTCCGAAAAATGACTTCGCTCTAATATCAGCAAAAACTTCATTCTTGCCCTGACTAATTTCAAGTTTGTAACTCTCATCTGTGTCATATGTCAACTGCGGAACTTGATCTGCCTTCTCCGGAGTTTCATCAACGTTGATTTTGATGGTCAATGATCTACCTTCTTCTCGAACCTCGCTGGGATCAGGTATCATTGACTCGATTTGTTCCGCAAAACGCTTCTCGTTAGCGGCCCAAAGCGAACTGGCCTTAGTCGCAGGTGTGACAAACTTGATCTTGTTTCGGTCGATGTGAACTATGTATTCGCCAAATTTAACTGGGCCAGTTGGCTTAGGCCACAGCGTGCCAATGGTGTCACCGCAAAATATTCTACACACAGGCAAGCTAACGGCCTTTTGGAAATTTTGCTCACTTAAAGGAACTTTCATGCATTTACTTTGACGACATTCATAGCCCCAAACCAAGCTGCAAATAAAACAAAAGAAAAATTATAAAAATAAGTCCAGCACATTATTACAAAAAATGTTTACTAAAGGTTAATTCAATTTACTGAGGAGTTGTATGTTCCGACTCTGAGTTTTTAGAAGACCTTGTGAGCAAAGCTGTGATGGTTATAACTATAGTCACAAACAACAGTGCAGCAGTTCCAACAAATAAATGCTTCCAACTAGATGCCATATTTGTGGAAAACAAGTAACAACTGATCTACAAAGTCATTTCCGCACTCTTCACTGTGAGTATTTCAAAATAACTACCGATAGTTATAATGAAATTGTTTAAACGCCTATCAGACAAGAGGAAAGCCTAATCGATTTCAAGGAGCTTTCTCATATAACTAATTGAATTTTGATTGTAACTCATAAGTCATAACATTGATAGAGTGGAGCAGTCTATTTGATATATGACGATGTAGCTTGACTGCAATTGCATTATAACGGTTTTCGATAGCAGCTTTGTAATTGAATTTTTTTTTTTATAAAATGAAATAGACTATAAAGATACGACTGTTTCTTATCTATTGATGCAATCCATGTGTCTTAGTCTTTTATATTGATATGGATTGGGCTAGTGAAATATTTTGTATTTAAACCCTTTAGGAAGGTTACAGAAAATAGTTTAAGTCAGCCATAGAACATGACTATGTTGTAGTTAAGAAAGAATAAAGAGATGTGTTTTCTTACTGAAAATAATTGTAGCACGAAGTTCGAACACAAGTCAGCGCAGTCTAAGGTTTAAGGCTTTTAAGAGTTCCGTAAGGAAGTTACCTTTATAAAATGTCGGTCTCCGGAGAAAATAGCTAAAAGTTTTATTTTTTAATTATTAGCTATAAGGGAAAAAAACTAGAGAAAAAAATTATCCTTCTAGTAGTCAAATCAAGGTTTAGAACCCTTTTGTTAAGAAAAGTCTAGAAAATACTCCAACTGGTAGAAGTCGTAGCAGTTTATTTTTTTCAGTTACGCATACTATACCTACGAGTACAAAACAATATAAACTTAAAATACAAAAAACAAAAATATTGGTTTTAAACAAAGAAATTGAAAACCATTCATAGTGGAGGACCGTAAGCTTTTTACCTAGGAATCCAGGGCCAGTCCATGGATTTTCATGAAATTTTCGAAAATGTGTTTTGGATGGCGTATAGAAAAAAGTTAAAAAATAAAATTTTATTTTATTTATTTAGGGTATTTTAGATAAGATTTAAAGCGTAAGGATGGATAGGTTTGGTTAAGACAAAAAAAATTTGTATGAGAGGGGGGTCTATATCCCTCTGTGTAGGCGCGAGGGGCAATTTTATATGAAATTTACTTCATTTTTTAAAAAAACTATTAAAAATCAACTAAGCCACTGACTTTCTCATACTTTAGTGTTTTTGAAAGCTATTGCTTTGTTCTTTAATAAAAATTTTAATTTGAGTTCACTTAATGAAAAGTTAAGGAGAAATCAATCCTCAAAGTCAAAATTTTGAAAAAAGAAATTATTTTTTTCTTAATAAATTTTTTTTTTCATAATTTTGCCCCACAAAGGGCCATTTTTTCTTTTCATGTTCAATGCTTTTATTAATATTTACTCAGAGCAAGAAACCGAACAAAAAATTTTTTCTTGGTTTAGGAGAAATTAAAAAAAAAACGAAAGATACTTTTTTCCAGAAAACAAAATGTCGTTAATTTCCCGCTAATTGAACTTTTTTCCATGAAGTGAAATATGAAATGTGTCTTAAATAGCATATAAAACAAAGTTAAAAAAAAAAATTCTTTTTGATCTTAATTTTAATATAAATTATAAAATTATTAAAATTTTAGAGTTATATTTTAATTATATTAGTTTTAAGTTAAATTTTAAAACTAAGACCTATATCAAATTTGAAATTTCTTCTCAAAGGACAGCACATATACTAATTTGTGCTCTCAAATCTGTTTCTTCTCAAACGAGTTGATGGAACCGAAAAAATGTGGATTTTTGCCAAATTTTGAATTTTCAACAATTATTCAAAGAGACTTAAATCAGTAAATTAACGGCTCGAAGTTTTTTTTTGGGTGGGGAGTATGCTGGTGTGTAGTTCTTTCTTTTATATAAGAATTGATGCATCCCTTATTGATATATGTTTGTTTGCATACTGAACGCACGTAGAAAAATTTGCGAGTAATTATTTGGCAAAAAAACATATTTATTTAGATCCATCAACACGTTTGACCAAAAATAGCATCTAGAGCACAAATGAGTATATGTGGTGTCCTTTGAGACCAATTTATAGGTCGTAGTTTTAAAATTTAACTTAAAACTAATATAATTAAAATATAACTCTAAAATTTTAATAATTTTATAAGTTATATTAAAATTAAGATCATACAGAAATTTTTTTTTAACTTTGTTTTATATGCTATTTAAGACACATTTCATATTTCACTTCAAGGAAAAAAGTTCAATTAGCGGGAAATTAAAGACATTTTGTTTTCTGGAAAAAAGTATCTTTCGTTTTTTTTTTAATTTCTCCTAAACCAAGAAAAATTTTTTTGTTTTGTTTCTTGCTCTGAGTAAATATTAATAAAAGCATTGAACATGAAAAGAAAAAATGGCCCTTTGTGGGGCAAAATTATGAAAAAAAAAAAATTAATTAAGAAAAAAATAATTTCTTTTTTCAAAATTTTGACTTTGAGGATTGATTTCTCCTTAACTTTTCATTAAGTGAACTCAAATTAAAATTTTTATTAAAGAATAAAGCAATAGCTTTCAAAAACACTAAAGTATGAGAAAGTCAGTTGCTTAGTTGATTTTTAATAGTTTTTTAAAAAATTAAGTAAATTTCATATAAAATTGACCCTCGCGCCTACACGGAGGGATGTAGACCCCCCACTCATACAAATTTTTTTTGTCTTAACCAAACCTATCCATCCTTACGCTTTGGAAAACCTTATCTAAAATACCCTAAATAAATAAAATAAAATTCTAAAAGTTAATAATTAATTTTAAAAATAATTAAAAAATTAAGAGCGGTGAAATTTTATTTCTTAACTTTTTTCTATACGCCATCCAAAACACATTTCCGAAAATTTCATGAAAATCCATGGACTGGCCTTGGATTCCTAGGTTTTGCCTTTTTTATGTCTAACGGTCCTCCACTATTTAGAAATATTTTAATTCTTATATTTTATATCAAAACAATCCAAACCACAACAACAACAAAACAAAACCACGCATTGTACAAAAAACGGAACGCATAACAATTACAGCGATCTAGAAAAGTAAAAGACAAATGGAAACAGGAATTTTTTTCTGGCGAGCGTTTATAACGAACAGAGGGAAAATGAAAAATAATACTAATAACGTTTTTCATTGACGAAAAGAGTTACTCCTTTTGTGAAAAGATCTACTCTTTTTCCATTTTTAATGTTTTATTGGAAAAAAGAGTAGTTCTGAAAACTACTTATGGGTCACCTCTCATAAGATCGTGTGTATTTAATCGAGCTGTCAGGTGAATCCGGCAGCGAACGGACGCAACGGATTCTATGGGTCGGGCTCTTTACTCTAAACGCCAAAGATCTACTCCCAATCGGTTGGGAGATCTACTCTGAAAATTACACTCACATGCAAAAACAGCTGTTGTATCAAACGTCAAATGGAAAAAAAATTGTTGTGAAATTTGTTTGGTGATTAATAAAATTGAAAAGAAAAAAGAAAGTAATTGAATATGAGTAGGTACAGAAATATGTAAATAATTTAGAATTTGTTAGTTCGTTGCATTGTTTGTTGTCATCTTCTTCGTCGTCATCCCTTTCCATCCATCACCTACATGGAGTGTAAAAAAAATTGAAAAGATGCAATTGGGCGCATTCACTGCTTTAGTAATTACGTAATCAAGTCATTAGAAACAACTGCGAAATGAGATGAAACTTTTTCACCCCACATAATGCACAAATTTCAGATATAAAGTTAATTTAGAATCATTTCGACGTTTCACAATCGGCTGTTCGGAAAAAAATACGAAAAATAACAAACAAAAAAGGATTTATTGCGTTTGTAGTTCAATTTTGCATTCATAAAACTAATTGAATTTTGACTACATAGCGACTACAGAAGTGAATGCACCCAATGCTATTCATGACAATTGGCACGAATACTACGACAAAACTGTTGAAAAATGTTTCATTGGGCGCGTTCATCACAAGTTAGATTTTCAGATTAACTAACTATTCTCGGCCTCTGATTGGCCAGACGTTAAGTTTTTCAGTTGACAACTCATCAGCTGTTAGTTTTTACCGATTCAGTTTTTCAGCCAAGAAAAGCAGGCTGAAAATCTAGATTTAGTTTATTAAGCTGTCAGATGCGATAAATAGCCTACATAACAATTGAACTTTACTTTGTATTTTTTGGTTAGCTTCTGTGGAAACATTTTTGTATTTAACTTTTTGATTAAACTGAACTCTAATTTATTTTTTGGCAATTTGTCGAATAATTAAAGGTTATTAATGAAAACCCTTACAAAAGAAATAGATTTTTAAGAAAATTATTTGCTACATTTTCGCTCGAAGTCTATTCAAATTGTAGTTACACGCATATTTCTAATTACAAATACTGAAGAGAAATGATTTGGACTATAATTCGTACTATTTTGAACCAACTACAAGAAATTATTAATTTCTTATCAAATCTTTCCTCGCAGAATTGAAAGGTGAATCCCAATACCATTCAAATCTGACAAAAAATTTAGAAGACCGTTCAACGCAAAACTGAATAAGTTTTTCAGTTAATCTGAAAATCTGAATTGTGATGAACGCGCCCATTGAAAAGAGTAGTTCTGCATTTGAGAGTTAGCCCAGTCAAATTAGGGTTTCACCTTGGAATGAAAGATAATAAGCTGAAAATTGGCATAGACCTTTGTTTTGTCGTTCTAAATGTTGTCTCAAAAGTCACAAGTTCTATCGTGTCCGCGTCTTAAGATATTGAAGGTCAAAGGTCATTTTCGTAAATATCTCCATTTCTATTGCTCGAATGAGATTTGCACCTTAATAAAAGTTGTAGAATATAAAATTTCCTACATTTTTTGCCTTTACTGTTTTTTCATACGATCAACCGTTATTGCGGTAAACCGCGAAGAGTGCGCCGCGTACAGTCATATATGGCACGTTGTATAAAGTCTATTATTTATTAAATTATTATAATTATTAAACAATGGCCAATATTTATGTACTAATTATTAATTGTTGATATTTTATTAAAATCAGTAACATAATTATTTATATTTAACAACTATAGTATATTATTAATTTTGGAATATATATTTTCTTTTTACTTATAGCCGGGACAGATGTTCTATTGTATTCAAGGCCACTTTCTCTTTTAACGGACCACTTTGTATTCGTCAAAATTATTCGTTAGTTTGAAATTGTATCTTCGCAACGACGCGACGGACGTACGGTTTTAAGAGCTATGGCTGATTTGTGTTTTATATGTGATAAGTCCCTTTCAGAAGGTGTTTCTGTGAATGTTGTACGTGGTTTACAAACTTTAAAAACTGCAAGTATTGAAAGAAATGATGGACATATATACTATTTAAATACTTTAAGTTCTGTGAATGTTCATTCCGAGTGTCGAAAAGTGTACACTAGTAAAAATGCTATTGTTGCATCGAAACGACGCACAAAAGAGGGTGAACCTTCAACGTCAAGTGCACCTTGTAAAAAAAGAAACGAAGTTTTAAAAAATTGTGCTTATTTTGTGGCCAAGAAGCTAATGAAGTAGCGGAAAAAAAGGAGAAGTATAGACGGACAATAAGTAATGTAAGCACTCTAGCGTTTAAAGAGAACGTAATTAAAAAAGCAGAAGAACGCAACGATTCCTTAGGAAAATTAGTAAAGGAACGTATACTTTACGAGAATGATTTGATCGCTGCTGAAGTAAAGTATCATACTATTTGCTATACCAACTTTTTAACTCGAGTACCATCTGCTGATAAGAAGCCGCACCAAGATGATCACGTCACTCAAGCAATGAAGGAGATTTTTTGTAATATAGAAAATAATGAAGATTCTCAATTTACGCTGAAAGAACTTAAAGATGTTCTTACGGAGTACATACCCGAAGATAAGACGATTATTACAAAAATACAACAAAAGTATTTAACTGACATAATAATTACAAAAAAAAAATAGGAGCATTTACAATTATATCTTTCCGTGATACACAGGTTAGTGTACTATCAAAAGCTTGGTACGAAAATAAAAAAAGCACCCCTGCAGAAGAACGTTTACGTAAAGCTGCTGCGCAAATTATTAGGGAAGATATTAGATCATCTGTAGTCGAAACTAAGACGTATCCACCTCCAAATAAAATGCTAGATGGTATTAATGAAGAAATACCAAAAACATTATTACATTTTTTAGAAGAAATTATATTAAAGAATAGAAAAGGACAATCAGCCATAGCTCTTAAAACCGTACGTCCGTCGCGTCGTTGCGAAGATACAATTTCAAACTAACGAATAATCTTGACGAATACAAAGTGGTCCGTTAAAAGAGAAAGTGGCCTTGAATACAATAGAACATCTGTCCCGGCTATAAGTAAAAAGAAAATATATATTCCAAAATTAATAATATACTATAGTTGTTAAATATAAATAATTATGTTACTGATTTTAATAAAATATCAACAATTAATAATTAGTACATAAATATTGGCCATTGTTTAATAATTATAATAATTTAATAAATAATAGACTTTATACAACGTACTGATAACCGTAACTCACGCTTGACCTTGAATTAGGCCATATATGACTGTAAGCGGCGCACTCTTCGCGGTTTACCGCAATAACGGTTGATCGTATGAAAAAACAGTAAAGGCAAAAAATGTAGGAAATTTTATATTCTACAACTTTTATTAAGGTGCAAATCTCATTCGAGCAATAGAAATGGAGATATTTACGAAAAACCGTTTTTTGTGACCTTTGACCTTCAATATCTTAAGACGCGGACACGATAGAACTTGTGACTTTTGAGACAACATTTAAAACGACAAAACAAAGGTCTATGCCAATTTTCAGCTTATTATCTTTCATTCCGAGGTTGACCCTTATTTTTACCTAATTTGACTGGGGTAAGTAGTTCTTTCGGATTTCAATGAAAAACGCTATAAGATTTTATTTTTTAATTATTAGCAGCTGGCTTAAAAAAGTCTTCTCGTGTAACTATGTGTTTTTTTATTTTTCTATTGATAAGCCATAGACGATTTCTAAATACAAAATTTTGGATGCTCTAATCAGAAATTAGTTGTACACGGTATTCCAATAAACACAAAATCTACTGTTAAAAAAAAATCAACAGTCAAAATCAAAATAAGGCAGTTTGAAAATGAATACAACACTGAACACACCAAAAACCATGAAAAATCCAAATAAACTACTGTATGAACAATAGGAAAAAGTTGGAAAATTTTTATTAAAGTGGGAGCTGATATTAAAAATTTATATTTAAAATATTTTAACATCGAACTCATTCTAGTATCGAACTTTAAAAACAGTATTGGACAGACTGCAGAATCCAAAATATGTACATAATAAAAAACGATGTTTATCCGGAATTACCAATTATTTAACATGTAGACAAAGAAAAACGCATGTCATCACGCCCTGCATCCAGCTGATAAATCTTTTATGTTCAATCATATGTTCTTACTGGCCGAAGGCATATTTTGTTTGCTTCGCTCTTTACTCCCTGATAGAATAATGAAACTAATATCGTTTTTTATTGACGAAAAGAGTTACACCTTTCGTGAAAAGATTTACTCCTATCCCATTTTCCATGTTTCATCGAAAAAAAGAGTAGACCCGAAGTTACTACAAACGCAAAAGATTTATTTCCATTTGATAGGGAGATCTTACTCTTAATTCAAAAAAATTTGTTCTGTCAAGCTTTAAATAAAAAATAATTGCTTATTTTCAATTTGTTGTGCCAGCGTCGGGTTTAAAAAATTGCTATAAATTATAAGGAAACGAGTAAATAAGTTAGAATTCAGTAATTTACTGAAGAAAACGAATTACAAAATATGAACATGTGAATTGTTCTATGTGAGCATCAGTTTAACCTCTGATACTAGCTAAAAACCAGAAAACATGTTTCATTGAAAGGAGTAGGTGTGGATTTGAGATAAAATCTTTCGAATTTCACATTTCAACGAAAAACGATATAATAATAATTAAATAGAAGTTGGCAGTAGGAATGGATGTGTGTTGTAGTAATAACAATTCGCGTGAATGGAAGATTCATCGGTATATACTAAGTTTCAGAACAACTTCGTCTTGTGTCATATAGTTGTAGGGAAGTCACGTTTTTTAGACCAATTCACAGAGTTTGATTACACCTTACTACAGCCAAGTTCTCATACAGCAAAATAATAAAGAGAATTTATTAAAAAACCGCAAAAGAAAGCGTTCAATAAAAATTTTAAATAGGTACTATGTATGTGGGCATATTTGAAGAAATTGTACTATGCTGCAATGATGTTTCTATATTTCTTTTCTTTGTACATCTCAATGTAAAAGTTCGAACTCCAAACGGGTTTCGGTACATGTTTCTTTAGTTTTGCTTCGTTTCGTTCGGGTAGATAGGTTTTTATTTCATTCTGATATTATATTCTCGTCATAACAGGCTTGCAACCAAATGTCATTCCGAAGGTTAATCGCTTCTCAATATTAGAGCGCTGTTTAGCTTTTTATTTGCTAAGCATATTATAATTTTCATTGATGTAACGTATAAACGAACGTGTATATTTATATTCAACCTGCATTTTTTTTTTAATAACAATAATCTTATTTGTGGTCTAGAACACGAGAAGTACCTACAGGCAAAGGAAAAAAAAAGACTAATAGTAAAAGAGACTCTCGGATCTAATTTCCACTTTAAAATGGCAATAAAAGCCATAGGTTTTAAATTATTCTTTTTGTGGGACTTGTTAATTCATCAAAGTAAAAATAAGTCCCGTGGCTTCAACCTCCTTATTTTTGGGAGAAGTAAGATCCACGG
Organism: Melanostoma mellinum; assembly: GCA_914767635.1. Taxonomy (NCBI): domain Eukaryota; kingdom Metazoa; phylum Arthropoda; class Insecta; order Diptera; family Syrphidae; genus Melanostoma; species Melanostoma mellinum. The sequence continues at coordinate 140,591,502 of OU612058.1, read as the reverse complement.
ATCTATTCCCGAATGCACTACACCGAGTTAAAGGCAAACCCATTACTACAAATTTTTTTTATTGGGCGATAGTCATTTTAAACGTGGATTTTGAATTCAATCTCACTTTCAGCTGCTGATTTTGCTCAGTTGGACGTTAGTCTATTGATCATGTAAGGAACTCGAAAAGGGCAGATTTTTATAGCAGGAACCGATCAATGTGCCAGTTATGAAGAAAGAACCGCGGAGTGCTATTAAATTCGAGAAATTTTGCTCGGTTTGCGAAATGTTTTGAAAAAACGGATAAGAATGGTTCAGAGCCCATGTCTCCAATTTGCACCTTCTAATTTAAAAACACTCCGCAATAAAAATCCGCCCATTTCGAATTTTTGTATGCTCACTTTTGTATGACATAATCAATAAACAACGTACTGCTTTTGTGTAAGCGGAATGCCTATAACAAATAAATAAACCTTGAGGAGAAAAATGTTTCTTAAAATTTAACTGAAAAACTTATTCAGTTTTGATTTTGAAGTTTTTTTAAATTTAATTTCAGATTAAATGTTATTGGGATTCACATTTCAATTCTTCGTAGAGAGTTCTAGTTAAAATAGATGAGGAAATACGTGTTGTCTGTGGTGTAGTTGTTAACATAGTTACATGAGAGTTCAAGGTTAATTTTAGATAATCCAATTGTTTTTCTTAGGGTATCGCCTTTAGCGAAGAATCAACAGATCCTCTCAAACTCATTACACTGCTTTTTCGATCTGCCGAAACATTATTCAATTATTGATTTGTTCAGCAATATGCGAATGACCGTAATTTGATTAATAATAATTGGTTCTTAGTCTATGTACATAAACAAAAAATTGCAACTGTCGAATACGAAAAGGCAATTCAAATTTCTTGACATTTCACATATTCTTCTTTATACTGTAAAGGGCGGTATGTTCATGAATTTATCTTTGCGGCTTTCACTTTAAAACTAGGGTAAACACTTCACCTCTACTGTACTGATTACCTCTTATGACAAGGACGCGGAAATATGACAGAAATTTACAATGCATTTACCAAGCCTGAAGTAGGAAGCTAAATTTTCCAAAACTACTTCACTGGTCTAAAAATCTGTATCATTCGTTTTATTTCTGGTAGTAGCAATTTTTTTCTTCTGATTTATGAGGTTTTTGAATTGATATCTGAAGCACAATGTGCAATAAACTGATAAAACATTATTTTTGTCATTTTATTGAAAGCAAGTTTTTGTTATGAAGTGATAAGGTTGCTGTTGAATTATTATATCGGTAGGTAGAAAGCACTTTAATGTACCATGATGAATTGATGACAAAACAAACTTTTATAGAAATGGTTAGTTGGAAACATAAAAATTAATTATTACTTCTATAACAAAACATAACCAGGGGCCTGTTTCAGAGATTACTCAAGTCTGCAAAAAAATCAAAGTTGAGAGCTGTTCTGGTTTTTTGTGACACACTATGTTTTAGGGTGTGCTGAATCTGAAAATGACTTTCATTTGCTCGTAGAAAGTCACGTTTTCTGACAATATAGGTATTCCTCTAATATCTGGTCCAGTGAAAACACCTTTTCTCAATTTTGGCTCCGATAGGCCTGGAAACTTTAATATGATATTAGAAGCAATTTCCATCTCTTAGAAGTGACTTTACAAATTGCTTCATCAATCCCAGCTTTATGTAAAGCGGCGGTAAAAGAATTTTATAACGAGACACCAAAGTTACATGTAGGGCGTTCTTTTCGCCAACCTTAAGCTCCCTCGAAGGCCAACACTTTTTGGTCCAGTCTCTACTATCCCATAGTAACAAAAAGCAATAATAATAACAAAATAAAAATGTACTTATTTATTTATGACTTCAAGTTAGCTAAAAAAAAACAATTTTTGAGAAAATTTTGGGCTTTGCAAAATAACCTGACATTCTAGAAGTTTTTGAGTATTTTTTTAGTTTTCAAGACACCTAAATACATAGAAATCAGTTGAAAGCATCCAGACAGCTTTTTCTTTGCAGACCTGTGATTCAAGGTTCAATCGATTACCCCAATTTTAGTTTTTTGTTTTTAACTTCAATCCACTCTTAAAGGGGGACGCTGGTCTAGAATTTTGAAGAAACCGAAATTTTTTTTTGTCTGAAAAGGTACTTTAGGGTCTTAAAAATAACATACCAAATGATGGATGCCGGCAAAAATGTCTAAATGCCCAAACTTTCCATTCTTCGGCAGCGCCTCTCTGGTATGCCGTATGATTTTATAGTATTTAAAACTTTAAACGCGTTTTTCTCAAAATCACTTTTTTTTTGACTGGCCGAAAACATAACTTGAACAAATCTTCACCGATCTATACGAAATTTTGACAGTACATTCAAAATACCTTTCTCCAGAGCCGTACGTAGGATTTTTTTTTCTATGTTGCATAGTTTTTTTTTTAATCAACAATTTTGTTGCATTTTTGTAGTAAAAATTTGAATTTTTTGTTCAAACGTACAGCATTCGAAAAAACAAAATATCGAAAAAATCCTACGTACGGCTCTAGCTGTTGTTATAAGGAAACTAAAAAAATCCGGGATTTTGTTCCAGGATCAAAATTAAGGAGGTTACACTTTCGGCCATGGACCCATCTAAAAAATGAAGTGCCTCCGAAGAAATGCTGAAAAGCCGCCATTTTGAATTTAATTGACAGGAAAAAATTTGTATTTGTTTATTAAGACCTACATAAATTATAAAACCTCTTTCACAGATTTTCGATTGATCTTTTTGTTGAGTCACAAAAAATTCATAAATTATGCCCATTTTTTCACGCTCTAGACCAGCGTCCCCCCTTGAATGATAAACTGACAGTCGTATTTATAGGAAAGTTTCAAAGAATTTCGTAACACCTTTAAATGACAGAAAAGTCATATGAAATATGCCACTCAAAATTGTGTTAGCTTCCTAAATCCTCTAAAATTTCTTTATAAATACGAAAGCACGCATATATTACAATACGACGAAAAGTGCTGGTAAGAGGGAAAAATTTGTTATGTAGTACCTAGTTCGAAAGGTAAGGTTAGTCATTGTTTTCTAAGCGAAATGCTTTTTATCTGTGGCCCAAAGAGAAAAAGAAACAAATAAACGACCTTATTGTGTAGTGATGCAGTTAAATATTTTAAGACAAGGGCCACTTATAGCAATCAGAAAAATCAATCAAGAAAAAATTCTGTAACAACAAATTTCTTTTCGTTACAATTAAAGAACAAATCCTATAACAATCGATAGCAATTACTCATTATTTCCATTTAAAATACAATTTTTCAATTTTTCTTATGCATTTTTAGTGTCAGCTGATTGATATTTTAGGGGCCAGTCATAGCGATCAGGAAAACGAATTAGGAAAATTTCAAATGGAATAACTTTGTTTTCGTTGCAATTGAATAACAAATGTTACTCAAATCGATGGCAAATAAACCAGATAATCTTGTTGGCAAAAAAATGTTCAATTGAATTTTTATTTCCTGTTAAAATGGTATTTTTCTATTTTCCTGTTACAATTCAATTTTTCGTGTCAGCTGATTGAAATTTCAGTCAAAGTGGAACAAATCTTTCAAATTGTCTAGATTCCATTTTCCATGTACATATTCCACTGACAGACTCACAGAGGATTTTTTATTCGTGTTCATAGCATAAGGAAAACAAGTTGCTGGAGTGTGGCTGCAAAGGTTTCAGAGCCTGGCAAATGACATATTTTTCCTGTTCGCTATACTCATCAGGAAAAAATTCATGTTTCCATTTGTCTCAACTTTTCCTGAAAGTCTATTGTAATCTGTACAGTTGAAAGACTGGCAAATGAATTATTTTTCCTGTTCGCTTGAAACGATCAGCATGAAAAAATTTAATAATTCCATTTATCTCAATTTTTCCTGATGGTTTTTCCTGATCGCTATAAATGGCCCTCTACTTTGACAATAAATAGTAAAAGGTCGAAACTGGAACAAAATTCTACAATTCAGTAAGACTTCTTTTCGGTTTCCATTGACAAAATGGTTACAGAACAGGAGTAAAACAGATTCAGCAAGAATTATTTGTTATTTCAGTCGCTTTTTTCAGGTTGTAATCTATATATATAAAAGAAAGTCGTGTTAGTTACACCATTCATAACTCAAGAACGGCTGAACCGATTTGTCTGAAAATTGGTGAGGAGTGAGCTTAGGACCAGGAGACGGACATAGGATACTTTTTATTCCTTTATTTCTATGTTAATGACATCACTGCAATGCGATAGCTTTCGTTATATACAAAACACTGTACTTAAAAAAAAAACATAATTAGAAATTGACATATTGTGAGAAATAAATTTGATTATTGTATGAAATCAATATAAAACAAATACATACATATGTGGTGGTACCCGTGGTGTGATGGATAGCATGTCCGCCTGTTAATCCAGAGGTTCGAGTTCGAATCCCAACAGAGGCAAAAATGTTTTTTCCACGGGTATCGCCTTTCGCGAGGAATTGGCAAGTCCTCCGTTAGTATTCACTGCCATGAAAAGCGCTTTCTCAATTAGCCGTTCGGAACCGGCAGAAAATTGTAGGTCCCTTCCATTCCCTCACAAGGCATGGTTGTGAGAAATGCGCTAGGCCCAGGGGCTCCTCGCTCTGTTGCGCCACCCTATTTATTTTTTTTTACATACATATGTATGTATGTATGTATGTATGTATGTATAAAAGCATCAGTAGAAAGCACATCCGGATACCCAGGAACCGCATCGCCTTGCTTCTATCTTTGAAAATTCTTCGATATAGCATTCCAAGTATAATAACGTGGCATCTCCGCGTAAAGCAAAGTTCGTGCAAACGGATCGATCTGCCATCGCAAAGAAATTGGTCAATGTAGTTGCTGGAGGTGTTTCAGCACATTGCATAGCATTGGAAGCCGTGAAATATAGTCCTTGACCATTCTCCAGATGCACCGCCAAATGCACAACAGTAGGATGACGTTCGTGAATAGGGAATGCGAATATACGCCAAATCGCTTCATTACAGTTCACATAACGACAATTTGATAGCGTGAAATTTCATCGTTGGTATTTGAGGATTGCAATCCAAAATCCGCCATATCGCTGCCTTTTGTTACATTATTTGCAAATATATTTTATATCATTTAGTGAATTGCAGTACTCAACGTTGCAATGTGTCTTACACGTTTTAGATACTTTTTATCGCTATATATTTCTATGGGAAAGGGAACGTAAACGGGAACCTAGAAACTACTGACCCGATTCCAAAAATTCTTTCGACGTAATAACACTACACCTACACTATCACCGAGTACGAGTAGAGAAACTTTAATTTATCCCCATATTCTCACGTGAACGGGATTGGAAAGCAAACTTAGAACTATTGGACAGATTTCAAAAATTCTTTCTGCTCTTCGATGCTACATTATCCCTCAGTAGCAGAGATTATATTTCATTCATATATTTCCATGGGAACAGAAACGGGAACTAGAACGTTAACCTTAAAACCGCATGACCGATTTCAAAAATGCTTTGAACTTTAAGATGTCAAATTATCCCTCATTAACATAAATAATTTCGTCCTCAACTTCCCACGGGACCCAGGCAACGCCGGCGCCGGCTGGAAGGCTGTATATTTATTTCATCTGCGAACGAGATTGGGAACGGAAACCTAGATAATACTATACAGATTTCAAACATTCTTTCAGAATTGGGATGATACAAGTATCCCTCAGTAACTAAGATAATAGTTCATCCCTATACATTCCTACGGGAACCTCAAAACTACTTCGATTTAAAAAATTCTTTCGAATTTAGAATGATACGCGAACCTGATTGGGAACGCAAACATTATTTAACTCTTTCTTTGAATTTTATAACTCAAAAACGGCTGCACCAATTTAGCTGGAAACTGGTGGGGAGGTAGCTTCATACAAGGAGACGGATCCGTTTACAACATTTTTTTCCCGCTGACATAAAATGTAAACGGAATCATAACAGGAAAAGTAAACAATAAAAGAAAAACGACATTAGGCATTGACTATCGTTTCATTGAATCAAACACACAAAGCAGCGTGCAACAGAAAGGACATCAATACAATGCGCTAGCTTTCGTTTATAACGAACAAAAAAAAACACTTTTCTGAAAAAAAAAAAAAAAAAAAAAAATAGTTAACTTATTGCGACAGACTAAGCATAGTCCAAATATCAGCGAGTTTATGAGTCAGCGGAGATCTTCGCTCAACAACCTGGGCTGCTTTAGACATACTCATGTACCTGTTATCCCTCGACATTTTCGGCATAGCCCAGGTCTGTATTTTCAAGGTTCCCGTCCTTCTATATTCCCGTGGGAATATGCGGATAAACTATAGTAGGTACATGTTACGTATCAATCCTTAATGTTTCATCTAAAATTCTAAAGAACTTCTAAAATTGGTCAAATAGTTTTAAGGTTCCCGTTTTCGTTTCCGATCCGTCTTGCATAAATAAATCAAAAAGTCTATCGTTGAATATTTTTCTCATCGTAAATTATACATACATATGTGGCATGCTAACGAGTCGGAAGATCATCTGCGTTATTTGTTCTCCCGCCTGATAGTTAGACGAAAAATATCGTCTATCACACGGTGCTTCAGTGAAAAGTGCAACATATGCACGTAAATAAATCTATCTATCTATATATCTATATCTATATCTATTTATATAGAAAAGGATGTATTTGTGTTTGTATGTATGTCCGGAATAGACTCCTAAGCTACCCAACGGATTTTTATGACATTTCCAGGGTTAACAAAGCTTAGCATAGAGATGGTTTCTGTCAAGGTTTGATGGCCATATTCCCACAGAAACGGGTTGGGGAACGGGAACTAAGAAGCTACTGGACGGATTTCAAAAATTCTTTCAGCACTGGGATGACACATAATTCCTCAGTAACTTAGTAAAGATTTCATCCCTTTAATCCCATAGGAACAGAAACAGGGACGAAAACGGGAACCTTAAAACTACAGACCCGAGCAACGCCGGGCGGCTCAGCTAGTATATTATATATATGAGGCAAATGTATTCACGATTTTTCTTAGAAGTATCAAGCGGTGTGTTTTTATTTGTATCATATTAAATATTACAGCGATACAGCAAGATTCAATCATTTATAGCATCTAAATTTAAAACCAAGTATTTACATATAACAATACGATTATAATAATAAATAATAAAAAAAAAGAAAAAGAAAAAAGTATAAAGGCATAACAAAAATTATGTGAGTTCTTGCAAAATTTGGATTCTGGAATCGATTTTGGAATCAAATTCTTATTTATTTTTTAGGAAACCACTCTTAAAAATAAATTTATCACACGGAAAATACAGTACTGAGAATCAGAGAATCAATATCTCTCTATGCTGTTCCAATTTTCGAATTAGCTGAAGTATATGTGGCTCATTTGTATTTCTTTGCATCGATACACAATGTGAAAGCAAAGTTCCGATTTAAATTTATTCGATTATACCGATTTGCTTTTAAATTTGCGAAAGCACTTTTGACACCCACTGTAAATATGCAAAAGCAGAATACACAAACAGCGCGAAACTTCACTCAGATAATTGTTGAATAAAAGTTCTGTTCCATTTTCTCAAATCTGTAAATACGTCAAAATCTAGTTGTTTTCGTTTGTTGTGTGGAAAGATTTCGCATGTATTTTAATTTATTAATCCCCCACTCGCGAATTTCAGTTAAATAAAAAGTCTAATAACGACAAATTTATGCAAAATAACGCAATTCAGTGTCTAAAAGTGTTCAATTAAACGGTCAAAGGAGTGCCATATGATAGAGGTGAGTCTGTTTCAAAAATTACCTAATGTGCTGAGCAATGCCGATTGCAACTTTCCCTGTTGCCAATAACAACTAAATCGTGTCTCTTCCATTGTATGCACTAAAGCCGTAAATTAACTTAGATTATGTCCTAAAGTTGAAAGAAGTTTTTTTAAATAACTTAATTTATATCACTTACTCTGTACATGCTGCTGGTGCAACAATTGCCACCGAAAGAATTATCAAATGAATAATCGCCATCGTTTAGTTTCTAAATATCTTTTGGAACTGGCACCCACACTCGTGTGAGGTGTTAAGTAAACTAACCGACCAAACGCACAAGTTCAAGAAATTTATACGATCATCCTCCGCCGTGGCACATATATTCCGGCTGAAGATTGTTTGCCTTTGTATCTCAGTCTCAAATATACGCTTTGCTCAACTAGCAGTAGTTTATTAAATTTTGTTGATTCGTTTCGGCTGTCAGTGTTTTGTTGTGTTTTGTTTTTTCTGTTATCATACTTTGAAAACAGGTAAATGTGATCTTTTTCCTTTCGATAATAATTTATGTATGTAATGTAGTTTGTCGTTTGTTATCCCGGCCAGAAGAACCGGTTATAGAGAAGTTTTAACAATTAAGTTTCTTTGGGTTATATCGGTCTTCGGTCACTGACCACGAGAAGAAGTATACCCACCCTAAAACGGTAAAGATTACAATAATCAAATGATAAATCTTTAACAAAATTCGTATTTGGAGTATAACCGCGAGTAAAATAATAGCACTCCTACGCCTACTTTAATTTAGTGACCAAAATCCAGTTAGATTCGACGAGAACAGTGAAGTGATGATTCTTATGAAACTGAATAAAATGTTTTTGCTTGTCTAAAGAAAAAAGTCTTCGAAAGGGGGGTTAAAAGGTCATCACCAAACAAACCACAGCTGTTCTGACATTTGACGTTTAAATCGAGAACTGTACTGTCTGCTTTAAAATATCGAGAGTGTACTCCGAACTGTTCCGAACAAAATAGTCGGAGATAAGAGAGCGCTATTGAATTTGAAATAATAATAATTTATTTTCTATAATTTATTCACATTTTCTCAACTATAAGCTGGATAGCAGGAAAACGAATTTGCATGTAACTTCAAAAGAGCTCCATTTGCTTTTAAGTAAAAGAAATTCTAATTCCTTCAAACAATTTATATTATAACCTGTGTGACCAACAAAGTGGAATCAGAAAGTCATTTGCGCCAATTAATTGCCATTTTACCCACAATCCCAAATTTTTTGTCAGTTGGCTTGAAATTAATTTAAAAAAGTAAACTTTTTTCGATAATATCGAGCTTGTCACAGTGGAGAATATAGAAAACTGTATTCAAAACTGTCGCACATTTTTCGCCGTTAAAGTAAAAAAAAAAAAGGAAAAAATGAAATTTTTTGTCACTTTTCATTGGGCAAAAAGAACCGTCCAGGAGCGTCCAAAGATCGCTTCTCATGATTCTGAGGAGCGACAGCCGCTTCTCGATTTGAAGTGAGAATCGACTCGAGAAGCACTAAAACATATTACTCAAGTATCAAAAAGAAATTGTTCTTCAAGGAACATTTTTTAAGAGCCATAGGTGTTTCACTCACACAAAGGCAATTACGTTAAACTGAGTAGAAAAAAAAAACTGATGGCACTTTCCATTGGACGAAAAGAACCGTCCAGGAGCGTCCAGAAGCATTCTCAAACCGTTCCATTGGTGCAAAAAGATCGCTTCTCATGATTCTGAGGAGTGACAGCCGCTTCTCGATTTGAAGTGAAAATCGACTCAGAAGCACTAACACATGTTACTCAAATGTCAAAAAGAAAAGTTTCTTCAAGGAAAATATTTTTTAAGAGCCATAGGTGTTTCACTCACACAAAGGAAATTGCGTTAAACTGAGTAGAAACATGGAAATGGGTGTTCCATTGGTTTTTAAAATGAGTGCTTCTTCGAGCGAAACCAATTGAAAGCGACATATGACTCGTTCCATTTCACTCGGGAAAGCACTCATTAAAAAAAAAAAAAACAAAATGAACATCTAAAATAGTTTCACTTATGAGTCATAAGAAATAATTCTTGAGAAAAATTTTCGTTTTGACATTTTAGTAAAAGATTGGGTCGTCGTTCGTTGAACTTTAAATAGGGTTGATTGAGGTTTCTTTGACAACAACTATAAGCGTTGTCAAAAGACCTGGGTTTTGAGTTCTCAATATACGCTAAACTACAAAATCACCTCAGAGCTCTGCTCATTACCTGAACTTGCCCAGCAAAAACCTAGGTTTTTCAAAATACGCTTTGTAACGAAACCCCAAGGCTTCAACGAACAAACTTATAATACTTTTTGAGTGGATTCTCGAATATTCTCAATTCAAATCGAGAAGAACCGTTAGAGGATACCTTTGAACGCTGCTAGACGTTTCTTTTATGTCGCTTTCCGTTGATTTCACTCAGGGAAGCACTCATTTTGTGGTACCCATGATGTGATGGATAGCATATCCGCCTGTTAATCCAGAGGTTCGTGGTTCGAGTCCCAACAGAGGCAAAAATGTTTTTTTTTTCCACGGGTATCGCCTTTCGCGAGGAATTGGCAAGTCCTCCGTTAGTATTCATTGCCATGAAAAGTGTTTCTCGATTATCCATTCGCAACCGGCAGAAAATTGTAGGTCCCTTCCATTCCCTCACAAGGCATGGCTGTGAGAAATGCGCTAGGCCCAGGGGCTCCTCGCTCTGTTGCACCACCCTATTTATTTATTTTTATTTTAAGCACTCATTTTGAAAACCAATAAAACACCAAAAACTATTTTCGTTCAGTTTTGACAATTGTCTTTGTGTGAGTGAAATATTAGGTTTGTTCGTTGAAGCCCTAAGGTCGCCACAAAGCGTTTTTTGAGAAACCTAAGGTCGTCCTGAATGTCAAATTGACCCCTAGGGTTACATAGGTTTTCCCTCTACTCGCCCTAGGTTTTTGCTGTGGCGATTTGAGGAGTTCACCGAACGGACTTATTAGTCCAATGAAAAGCGACATTAATTTAACCGGAAAAAGACTTTAGTTCAAATGAGATCCTATCTTTGATTTCATCGCTGAAAAAAATTTGAGGCTGCAAAATTAGGTAAAGTTGCAGTGGACCCTACTCTGTGGTCTGAGCTTTTTGAACACAGGAAATGGTTACTCTATTTAATAATCTTATTCTGGACTGTTCACAACAGAAGTATACCACGTCAAAATTGGCTTAAATGTTGGCGTGCATTCTGTTTCTGTTTGAACTTACTCACTGGAGACCGCGGGAACGAGTTAAAAATTAAAGTTGAACTCGAACCGCAACACTAGTAAATGTTGTTTGACGGATTTTTTCTTCAACTGAATTCGAACTAGCATAGCAAAAAGGGTGCCCGTTCCATAATTGTTGGCATATCTTCTGTTACGGGGGAGATAATAATAATAATAATAATAATAATAATAATAATAATAATAATAATAATAGAGTTTCTGCATACCATCTTGGCCGGGGCCAAGAGTACCCATCTTAACGTCAAGATTGGGCTCTCTATTATATTACTAGAAAAAAAATGGTTGAGGAAACATAGAGTTATTAGTTAAAAACTTTTAAATAAACGAAGATATTAGTGTCACACTATATTAATCAATGCTTTACTTTGGCTACACGACACTGGTTTTAATATACGCACTGAGTTTTTTTTTAAATATGCTTATACTGTTTTCTCTTTTTAGATCCACGGGCAGACTATTGTAATAGTTGATTCCATCATATAAAATAGATTTCTGAGTTCTGCTCAAACGACATCGTTCTGGTCTTAAATCACTATTATTTCTTAATCTAAACGGTTGGATTTGAGATACTTCCGATATCCCATCCAATAAGTATTCCGGGAGCTTACCGTTACGCATTTTAAAAATAAAAATCATCGCATCATATATAAGTCTCTGTTTAACACTCATCCAATTTAAGCAGTCTAGCATGAACCGAATCGGAGTGTAAATGTTCAACCTCAATATTACTCTCATACCCTTGTTCTGAAGCCTTTGGAGTCTTAATTTTACGTCTTCATTGGCTCCGAACAGCAGAGTCGAGCAATAATTGAAGTGTGGCATTACTAGGGCATTATACAGTAGAATAGAAGATTCAAATGTCAATTGCTTTCTTATTCTGCTCAAAAAATAGATTTTCTTTGAAATTTTTGCACACACGTGATTCGAATGTTCCTTAAAATTAAGCTTTTCATCTATTATGACACCTAAGTATTTTATACTTTGAACACAGTTTATTAATACACCGTCCATATATACATTAATTTCTTCACTTGCTCGAAATTTCATACATTTAGTCTTATAGATATTCACCTTCAATTGTTCATTTTCAACCATTCATCAATTCTCATCAAATCCTCATTCAATTTTTCACACATTGCTTCACTATTTTTCCCACAAATGTAGATCAGACTATCATCCGCAAAAAGTTTAACACTACAATACTTCAAACATCTTTTAAAATCATTCATATATAAAAGAAAGAGGAATACCCCCAACACTGAACCTTGTGGAACTCCCAGATCATTTATCATTGCACTAGATATTTCATCATTCACTCTAGTTCTTTGGCTTCTATTCTCTAAATAAGATTTAAACCATTCCAACTCACGACCCCTCACACCATATAAACACAACTTTTCCAATAATACATGTCTGTCGATAGTCTCAAACGCACGTTTCAGATCCAAGAAAACCACTATCACCGAATTTCCACAATCAATTTGCCTTTTCCACTTCCACACAACACAATTAATGGCAGTTTCACATGAATGCTCGCTTCTAAAACCAGACTGTTCATCAATCAATAAATTATTGGACTCTAAATAATTTTGAAATTGATTAGCAACAAACTTTTCCAATATTTTTTCACAAACAGGCAACATATTCACTGGTCTAAATTCTTCACATTTATTTGTATTATTTACTTTTTCAACCGGAATAACAACCGATTCCTTCCATATTGTAGGAAATTTGCCCGTTTCTAATGATTTGTTAATAAGCTTCAAAAGTACTGGACCAATTAATTCAATCGATTGCAAAATTATATTCCTATTCAGTTTAAACAGGTCACTTTTATTATTCAAATCTTTAATCAAGGTATACGTGGTTCAAATCCCAACAGAATACAAAAATTAATTTTTCCACAGATATCGCCTTTCAAGAGGAATTGGCAGATCATCTTATAGTGAATTCATTGCCACGAAAGGCGTTTTCTCGATTAATTGTTCAAAATCGGCAAAAAATTGCAGGCCCCTTCTATTCCCCACAAAAAAAAAAGAGAAATATTACTGTCAGTCTCTGTACGCGTTTAAGTCCATGCCACTTAGGGATAATGTAGCATACTAATATGTTGAAAGAACTTTTGTTAACGGTCCAGTTGTTTCTGAGTTGCAGTATCCGTTTTCCGTTCCCATGGGAATGTGAAGATTATGAAATATAGCCTATGTTGGCAAGGGATAATGTAGCATTCTAATGGTGAAAACATTTTTCAAAACGGACAAGTAGATTTTATCCCAGTTATTTTCATCATTTAGCTTTTTGTGAGGTCTCATGCCGTTTCTTGGGCATCTCATTGTAAATTTTCATAAACGCCAAAAAGAAGAGAACTTTCTCAACTATTTGGTTACTACAATTTATTTCTGGGTAAGTAAGCAAATTTTCATGGCAGTACTACTCTCCTGTGACTTGCCAAATCCTCGGAAGAGGTGGTAACAGCGAACAAACAATTGTGGATCTTTTAACTTACCTAACTCAAACCTCACAGTTAATTTGTAATCATTGCACCACTGAATGGTTTTGATAATTTCTAAATTCAATGTACGAAAGTAACCTTTTTGAACATTCCCAGTCTATAAAAGCTTTGTGTTCTCGCAGGGTTTCCACTACTCCCAAGCTCCATCATGTGTGGCTTCCAGTTATATACTTCAGCTTTCCCCAACCTATTTTAACTGTAGTAATTTCGGCTCTTTTGTGCCAATTACTTCAATAGCGACTCACCTCGTCACCGGGTGACTTAAGATGTGTTCAATGGCTTTTTTTAAGATCAGAACAGCACAGAAGCAGTGAAAAACGTCAGGCAAGTTAGAACAAGCAAACTTGTCAAAAAAGGCAACAACAAAAACGAAAAAAAAACAACCACCAATTTTTCTTTTTCAGATATCAATTTAATTTAGCGTATTTTCGTCACGAATAAGTAATTTTATTTTCAGCACAAGGTTAGGTGTTATTTTCCTGATTTTTTAAAATTTTTTTGAACTTTTTACAACAAATTAAAACTCCAATGCGCTTAAAAAACTACAAGCAAAAAGTCAACAGCTGCTTTTGACAGTTTTCACCAAACTTGCACTTGCTCAAGAGGAGGTGCAGAAAATGCTGTGCTAAACTGTTCTAGAACAGCTCATTGAACACAAAAAAGATCAGAAAAGAACAGAAAATTTCTCACTGAACACCAAAAGTCTGATCTTTTCTGTCTGAAACTGTTCTAGAACAGGTCATTGAACACTCTTTTAATGTTTCGCAGAAAACGGGTTCTACATTTTATTCACATTGTTACTATGATAAATTTAAAGCTTTAAGAATTGCTTCTTCTGACGTCGAAGAATAGAGAGTGAAGTGGTGATTTGTATTCAATGCACTGCTCTGTGACTATTTGCAAGTTGTTGATTGATGTAAACTGAAAATTCCACTGCAGAATCTGCCCGCTTGATATCGAGTGTGTCCTACGAAATGGTCTTCGATTTGACGGGGTTGATTTTTACTAAAGCAGCAGCTCATTGGTAGCAAATACCCCTAAAGATCTCTTTTCTTAGGTAGCTTGACAAGGATATGTCTTATTTGTCACATCGGTAATAAGATCCGCCTCGGGAACAGAGGTTTTTCTTATGGCCTAGCAAGTTAGCTCGCTCAGTGCTGTTGTCGTTGCAAGTTAAATTTTAGTTTAACCACCTTGCTGGTCTTTAAAGCTTAAATAACTGTAGCTATTTCTTTAATATGAAAGTAGACACGATTTCCTCTCAACCTAAAATCGGACTTTGAATTTTGTTCATTCAGCTCAGTCTTCCAACCAAATTTGTTTTCTTTGGATACGTTTATTGAGAAAAAAAGAGGAATTAATGAAATAATTTTTGGTGTTTTTTTTATTAAATGTAATCCTACGTAGGGTTGGCACCTTTCAATGTAAGCGTATTGTCCTCATAAACCTCCAAAACATGAGCCAAATGCTCATTGTCTCGTGGTTTCTTAAACTGTCTCTTTTTGTTAGACATCTTCTTTCGTTTGGGTACTGGTTTCTTCGGGCCGTGATCTTGCATCGATCGAATACCTGTAAAAAAGAATTATAGAAAACTCGCATCACTCATGTGCATTGCATTACTAACCTTGTTTCTCGAGGTATTCATCGATTTTGGCATCATCCATAGCGTCAACAGTAGCTGACCGCCATAACTTTTGGAAGTCTTCATCCACCTTAAATCAACACAAACAAATAGTTGTTGTTTATTGAAAAGTTAAAAAAATCATGTTGTAAGTAGGTACCGTAAAATTAGCCGTCCTATCGTTGTAAAACAGAATCTTCTTTTTATCAATCGGTCGAATGATGAATATGATCTCTGACGCCCGATTTTTCAAGACTTTCTCGCAATGTGGCAGCGACTCTTGGACATCATCTAGTAAAATACCACCCAAACCCTTGAGATCGTGTTGTTTCAGCAGTCGGAGAAGACTCTTGCCGTCTTTAATTTTGTAAACAGGTTTAAAAGCAAACCTACAGTTGTCTGGCGATACTTCGATCTTAGGATTGTTCATCAAAGCTTCAGTTGCTAGCCACTGCAAATGAAAACTTAAGTAAGATGGGAAACAAAGACATGTAGTTGTTGATTACATTCTTGACCGACTGGCCAATGTCCAACTGGTTGGTTTCATCTAAGATTTCTTCTATCGTTAGTGGATGGTCGTCGCCGTCTTGATGACGGGTACGCATGTGTTTCACGATTTTGGCCAGCACACCAAAGCGATACTGGGAACTTCCAGACATGGTTTTGTATCTGAAATAAAATTTTCATTTTGGAACGTTTCTCAAAAAAATGGTTCTCCAGAGCATACGTGCTGGAATCCAACTTGGGAACATTCGGAGGTCGCATTTTTTTCTTGTCATCTTTTGGTGGAGGTGGAGCAATTTCAACTCTTGTTTTCTTCTCAATTCTATGATGCAAGGGAAAACAGAAAAATAAGATGACTACGTGAAAAATATGTATTCTTACGTCGGAACGGCCATGGCCCTCTTTTTGAACGCTTCGCGTTCTCGAAGTAAAGCTGGATCCATGGTGAAGGTTTCTTTAAATTCTTTTGAAATAAAATTGATAAAATTATTTGTATTTGTTGATCAAAGTTGATTAGTGGAAAACAGAAAACAGAAAACTGCACTGCCAGAAAAAAAAACAAGTGACAGACAACAGACAGGTGACATCTTATAATGTAGTAGATTAATATAGTGTGTACTGAGGTACTAGATTAAAAATCTTGTGGTTGAAGCACAATGTATCTTTTATTTGGACTGCAGATAACTAACTACGTGAACACAATGACTGCAGAGACGCAGCCGCAATAAATGTCAAAACATTAAATACAAGCGAATACAAAAACAACGCAAGACGGAGCCGGAAAAGTTAACTTGATTTTAACTCTTGCGGCTCTGGCTCCGTCTGCGTGTGCAGTTCATTGTGTTCACTCAGTAAATTGAACAAGCGAATTTTTAGCCAAAATAAAATAGATATGCTTTTAGTTGGAAATAGTGGTTTGTTTTCCTGTTGAAGCTTTAAAATTTGGTTGCTTTTAGTTCCATAATATTTAAATGATATGAACCGGAACAGTTGTTTGTTGATAAATTTTATACATGTTTGTGATAACGCCCACTCAAAATTGATTTGTTTTTGTGTTGAAGTCGAATGTAATTCGTGACGAATACAAAGCACCAGTGAGGATAATTTGATGATTATTCGTTAATTCCTTATTCGTTAGATTTGTTCATGCAAATAGGTCTTCATATTGGACATTGCACAGAAACTCATGTTTTCAATTGCTTTTTTTATAAATTAAGACGATAGCCTTCTAAACACTACAGAATACATGGTCTTGGGTTTTATTCCGTAATGTTTTAGACGGCCAAAGTCTAAATTTGAACTACTTAAAGGACTTTTTTCATATACTCATAAAGATAAAAGATTGCATGAAACATTTTTTTGCAACATGGTCGACAACTGAAGATTGAATGATTTTTATCCAAAAACTAATGGAATATGTCCCCTGTTTTACTAAAAAAATTGCATGAAACATTTTTTTGCAATATGATCGACAACTGAAGATTGAATGATTTTTATCCAAAAACTAATGGAATATGTCCCCTGTTTTACTAAAAAAGCTATATTTGCCACAATTAACAAATTTGTCGATTCGGAGAAGTTGCACCGTGTATTTCTCTGAGCCGAGTGGTGATTTTGAAAGATATCTATTCAGTTCTAAAAATTAAATCTAGCCCTAATGAAATAATCTACTACTCCTTTTATTTGACATGTGCGAATAAAATGTTTTCATAATTTTCCGAACACCTTCCTTGTTTTTGACAGATGCATGGATACTCAACATCGACGTGTCAAAATCAAAAAAAAAAAAAGAAAAGTTATTTTTTCTCTAATGTAATTTTGTTTTTCTGCACAATAAATATTCAATTTTCTATCGAATCTATTCGATTTATACAAACACTTATAGTTCATCAAACGAATAAACAAACAGCCCACCATGGTTTTAGCCGATTTGGGTCGTAAAATCACGACTGCTTTGCACTCGTTGAGCAAAGCCACAGTAATCAACGAGGAAGTTCTCAACTCTATGCTAAAGGAAATTTGCGCAGCACTTCTGGAAGCCGATGTAAATATTCGTTTGGTAAAGCAACTACGAGAAAATGTACGTGCTGTTATTGATTTCGATGAAATGGCTGGAGGATTGAACAAAAGACGAATGATTCAGTCTGCTGTGTTCAAAGAACTTATCAAGCTGGTAGATCCTGGAGTTAAGCCTTATCAGCCAATTAAAGGAAAACCAAACGTTGTTATGTTCGTTGGTCTGCAGGGATCTGGAAAAACTACCACCTGTACCAAGCTAGCCTATCACTACCAAAAGCGCAATTGGAAATCGTGTCTCGTTTGTGCAGATACTTTCCGTGCGGGTGCCTATGACCAGGTCAAGCAAAACGCCACTAAAGCTCGAATACCCTTCTATGGAAGCTATACTGAAATAGATCCGGTGGTAATAGCACAGGATGGTGTGGATATGTTTAAACGAGAAGGCTTTGAAATGATAATTGTTGATACGAGTGGTCGTCACAAGCAGGAGGAGTCGCTTTTCGAAGAAATGTTGGCAGTTTCAAATGCAGTTCAGCCAGACAACATTATTTTCGTTATGGATGCCACGATTGGACAAGCTTGTGAAGCCCAAGCGAAGGCTTTCAAGGAGAAAGTAGACATTGGATCTGTCATCATCACAAAGTTAGATGGCCATGCTAAGGGTGGTGGTGCTTTGTCTGCCGTTGCAGCCACAGAGTCGCCAATCATTTTTATTGGCACAGGAGAGCACATTGACGATTTGGAGCCGTTTAAGACAAAGCCATTTGTGAGTAAACTGCTGGGAATGGGTGACATCGAAGGTCTGATTGACAAGGTGAACGAGTTGAAATTAGACGGAAACGAAGAACTACTGGAGAAGATCAAGCATGGGCAGTTCACTATTCGCGACATGTACGAGCAATTCCAAAATATCATGAAGATGGGTCCATTCTCCCAGATCATGGGTATGATTCCCGGTTTCTCTCAAGATTTCATGACCAAGGGAGGTGAGCAAGAATCGATGGCAAGGATCAAGCGCATGATGACCATGATGGATAGTATGTCGGATGGTGAGCTAGACAATCGAGATGGAGCAAAATTATTCAGCAAACAGCCTACGCGTTGCGTGCGGGTGGCCCAAGGCGCTGGTGTCATGGAGCGGGAAGTAAAGGAGTTGATTTCACACTACACAAAGTTTGCTGCGGTGGTGAAGAAGATGGGTGGAGTGAAGGGCCTCTTTAAGACTGGCGACATGACCAAGAACGTAAATCCCTCACAAATGGCCAAACTAAACCAGCAAATGGCGAAAATGATTGACCCGAGGATGTTGCAACAGATGGGAGGTGTTGGAGGTCTGCAGAACATGATGCGCCAGCTTCAGCAGGGTGCTGGCGGTGGTCTAGGCAACCTAATGGGCTTCGGCGGGAAGTCGTGAAGGAACTGTGGACTTAGTATATCTCTCGCTTAGGAATATGGTTTAAGTTTGTCCTCATTTTTGTTTATGTTTCTTTATAAAAAAACATGAAATTGTATTGCTTACAAAATTCAGCGCGTTTTCATTAACTCCTTCACAATCAGATGGTCGTTCTCGTCTCTTTCGTTTACAGGTCCCATCCAATGGCTAACATTCATCTCTCCATTCATTTTATACTCCCAACGTCGCTGAATTTTTGTTTCATTGTTTTTCGCCAAAAACTATCATTTCCAAGAAAATACAATAAAGGAGAAAAAATTGAATATATTTTGTAGAGGTTGCGTTGTTTTTTTCTTTTTTTTCTGTAAAGGATTGCTTCGAATTTTCAGAGCTGTGTAAATCAGGAGCGTTCCAAAAAAAGTAAATCTTAAAAGTCTTGATTTTAGCCTTTGTTGCAGCTGCATTTAGGTAAAGGCGAGTGAAGGCCCTCTTTCCGGCAAAATCATTATGAACGCAGAGTAAAATTGCAGAGTAGAGTGAGCCTTGTGGTCACTTTTTGCAAAACAGCGATCTGGCTTTTAAAAGATTTCGACTTTGACTTTAACTTTGCTTGAAGAGCTTTCATGCTTCGATAGTCACATTGGAGCAGGAAGGTGTTCATTGAGTTTACAAAGCGGGAAGGGTGGTAATTTAGTGATTCAGAGTAGAGTATTTCTCATTTTGTCTGGTACACAGAAAGGAAGTGTCTGGGAAGTTCCTTCTGTGACCGTCTCGAATACCTAGACTCCAAAGTTTAAAAGAGTCAATAAAATTAAGTAGACTGATACTTTAAATGAGTTTGACGCATATGCTAAGGTTCGAGAAGTATTTGAAAAGGACAACGAAAATTCAGAAAGATTGTTTTTATAACCACAGGCTAGTCTTACTAAAGATAAAAAAGTTTGCGATTGAGTCGTACAGCTAATACCACCCAAAAACTCAACTCGAAATCAGTTGAACTCTTTCTTGCCTTTTGAACTTGAGTCGTCTGCTCTTTTTTTACTACCTGTTTCTAGATAAAGTGATGGGCCGCAAAAAAGACTTGCAACAAACAATTCTTTGTACCAACAATATTTCGTTGGACAGACAGGTAGGTATTATTTGCTTGAAATTGAACTATCAGCAGCAGTTGAAGAAGAGGTAGACTTTTTAGAGGGAAATTATTACAATATTTGTCCAAAAACAGGAATGTATAGTTGAGTTGTCTGTTTTCTGAAACACACACGCCTATTCCAGTGTGAAAAATTTAAACATCGGATCAATAGCGAATCAACTTTTGATGACAGAACGACATCAATCCATTGCTTGTCCATTGCAGCGCTTGATTTGCGTTTTTTAAACCGTATATCGCCCTGAATGATAAACTGAACGTTTTTGAGCCTGTGTTTGCCGCTCTAAAGTACCTGTGGCGAAGTTAGGGTGTATTTTTCTTGAAGTGTGTTGATCTTGTGGCTTAGAGTTTTTTGAGTTCCGTAAAACACCTGTTTTTTTACTACTCATAGGGTTGTCAAGAAAACCTGTAAAAAGTTCAACGAACAAACCTAATAGTTTAGACCAAGTTGAGTTCATACTGGGAGCAATATTTGGTGCAAGTGCGTCCTTATGTTACATAAAGACCTGAGCGAGTATCTCAGTTGTACTTAAACCATTTGGAACTTCTATAAGGCTATTGAAACAATGAATTTTGATGAGATAATATCAGATCGCTGGGATCCCTTAAGAAGAGCTCTTCCAAATGTACTTTGCTCCTTTTTGAGAGGGTTGAGTATGAGCAGCGGTTAGTCTACTCATTTATGCAACTTCTACAGACTCCTTGAGATAGGCATTTTTGCGATATTGAATATTCTCCAATACCAGGTGATCTTTTACCGGATAATGTCATACTTTGGCACTTTGAAGCGTTCAAACTAAGCCCATTTTTAGAACACCATAGAACAATACTGTCTTTTTGTTAAAAGTCGCGATCTCTAGCGTTTTTGATGATTTTAAAAATCTCCATATCATCAGCAAAGATTAAAATGTCGTTGTGGGAGATGCAAGAAATTACATCACTTATTGCAACAATGCAAAGCAAGTGACCAAGATGATTCCTTGTGGTATGCCAGACAAAGCAATGAAAGGTTTTGACAAAAATGCTTTTAGTCCGTTCGATGAACTTTCCAGGTTTTCTTGAAAACCCTATGAGTTGTCCACAAGGTACAGTACTTGCACCAACCTTATAAATATAACATAAAATAATATTCGCTGACAACACAGCAATAATTTCATCGCATAATTTCGGTCTCAACATTGAGGCGAATCTTAAAAGTGCGATAAAAATATTGGAAACCTATTATAACAGGTGGAAAATAAAGCTCAATCTGGAAAAAATGCAAGCCATCTTTTTTTCAAGAAAAATAAAAGCTTGTTTTCTTCCAAGTAATCAGTTTCAACTATGTGAAATTAATATTTGTTGGCAAAAATCAGTCAAGTATCTCGGTATTTATATTGACTCAAGGTTAACCCTTAACTAAAGTCGTGATTATTTCCTAAGGTTCTATAGTCGTGGATCCATTGGACCCATATTGCCGGTCAGAAATAGCACCTTTTCTTTTGCTTCTTTCTTCATCTTGGTCATTGTCTGACTATTCAGAAGACAATTCTGAGTCTGAATTGTGATCATTTCAATACCCAATCGTCGGCACTGCCGACAGAAAAATCATTTTTCCGAAAAATTGCTAGAATTTAGATCAATTTCCTTTTCTTCGTTGTTAAATTCCATAAACAGCTCCAACATGTTTTCGGGATATGCAGAAAAAATTCTTTGATTTGCAATTATAAAAACTGAAATAATAATTAAAATAAATAACCGAAAAAAGTAACGTAAATAAAGTTGTGGGTCCAGCGGACCCATGTACACGCCAATACACACCTAAGGAGAAGCGAGCTAAATGAGTCCTTCTCACTACACATACATTGGATTACTGTAGGAAGGTACTGAGAAGTTGAGAGAGCTGCGGTGACTGTACCGTTTTCTATACACATTTATAGATTGTTTGTGGGTCCACTGGACCCACGACTTTAGTTAAGGGTTAACAGTCCAACAAAATATCACCCAAGTCTTAAAAAAAAATTGAAATATAAATTATAAAATTATATTGCACAAAGTTATCTTTTAATCCATACTGCTGTACGGATGTCCTGTATGGGGAAATTGTGCAAAATATCAGATTAAAAAAATACAAACCTCACAAAATAAAATATTGAAAATGATATTGAATCTTCCTTGGCATTGTTCAACAATAGAACTACAAGGAAACGCGAATGTTGAATTGATTGACGAAAGAATTCAAAAACTGATTGATCGGTTTCTATTTGTATATGTAAATATTTGTATTTGTAAATGTAGTTTTGCTGAGAATCGCTCATTCGTGATTTAAGTGGCCAAAACATAATAGTGTAAAATTAAATTGTAAAATTAACTACTTTTTGTTTCTACTAAATATTATTAACTTATTTATTTATTTATTTATTTTTTCAAACTATTTATTTGTTGTAATATTATATACTTTTGTACTCACTTATACAAATAAGTTTTATTGATATTTTTTTTTCTTATTTGTTTATTATCAATTTATTTATAAATTTTAAATTCTGTATTTATTTATTCATATATTTTTTTTTTTATATATTTATTTATTTTTAACTAGTAATTTATTTTTGTTCAAATTTTCATGTATTTATCTTATTTATCTACAAACTTTTGTTGTTTAGCATTCAGCTATTTTTTTATTATTAAAATTATTCTTACTAGTTCAAATGAAGGTTTTTCTTTCATGTTTCATTCCAATATAATCATTTTGTAAAATGTTAAACTTTAATATAAAATGGATAATGTTTCAGTAGAAAAATCATATATGGTATCAAATCTCTGTGATGTAAAACGTGTGGTGGCAAGCCTTTTTAAAAAAATTATACGAAATAAACAATATCTATCTATCTATCTAAAGAGATTTTCAAAATTTTTTAGGTAAATCGTTCAAGTAGACCTCGAGCAATCGTGGTCATAGTTAAAAAAAAAAAATAGTTTCAAGAAAAATGTATTTAAAGCTTCGTCAAGTTTGGATGCGCTTCAAGAGTTAAAATTTTTAAATTAAAATTTTTTCAAATGTTGATTCGCAATCTTTTTCAAATCACCTAGGATTTCTTTAATATGTAACATTTGGCCAGAATCGTGTAAGCCATTATCGAGAAAGTCGGTTTTTTTTAAAAGACCGCACTTTTAATACATAAAGACCTTTAAAAAATAATTCTTCACATAGAATTTTATATAAATCGTTTAGTATTATTAGGAAGTTTGTATGGCAGGTACGGTTATTTCAAGACTTAGAGACTCAATTCCAAACAAACCCTTCTGTAAGCTGCCCCACAGACACTAACCGCTAAATTTTGATAAAAACGGTCAAGTGGCTCAAGCTGTATATCGATATACAGACAGGCAGACAGGCAGACTGACCAACTTTTTTTGTATGCTCTATCTTTCATCGTAATGCCATATTTATATTTTAACTCAAAAAACCTTTGCAAAACTTGCTTTATAGTTCCTATAATCGCAAGTGAAAACAGCGAGGAATTCATTCCATACTGGAATAAATGTCAAAAGCTTTTCCCTATGTTAAGATCTTATACCTCCTTTTATCGGCGTTTGAGTTATCGTCGATGTGGTTTTTGCTATCCATGTAGGTAAAATCATATGAATAGCTAATTTTGAAAAAAATGAAGCTGACCCATTTTAGTGGAAGCAAATGGAATCGTTGACCATAAAGTAAAGAAAAAATAGAAGAAGCTAATTGTAGTGACGGAATTTTGCTTAAGCTATCTAGAAATCATAAGAAATAGTAACCTGTCGTTGTCCTTCCTAACAAAAAATCGTCCGGTAAAACATATCAAAGGTGAGAGGGCTCCGTGTCGATTTCCGGAAAACATTCCTTCCATGGGATTACCTTATCAACAAAACAAATGTTTATTGCTTATTTTCCCTTTCTCAGTTTTTATATAAAGTTTGTCAAATCTGCTTTTTGTAATTCGCTTTTCAGCTGTTTAAGGTGTCAATTATAGCGATCAGGGAAATTGAATAGTTAAGATTTGTTCGTTGAAGCCCTGTGGTTGCCTTGTGGTCGCACAAAGCGTTTTGTGAAAAACTTTAACTAGCGCAGGGCTGTCGATTGACATATATTTTTGTTCCAATGACAGGAATGTGTGGTAATTTTGTAGTTTAGCGTTTTTTATGAACTGAAAACCCAGATTTTTTTTGACATCTCATGAATTGTCAAGGAAACCTGAGTCAACCCTGCGGTTGAAGTTCAACTAAGGAACGTATAGTGAGACTGACTATGTCAGTGAAATACATGAGAAATATATTGAAATAACAAAATAAAAAATTATTATAAAAAAAAGTTTTGCAAAATCATTTTCAAAAACTACTGAACCCAACTTTAAACGAAACATCCAAGTTCCTGTATGCATGCCCAAGATTTACAGATCCAATTTTAGATTCGCCCATTAAGCTACAAGAGGTTACTTTTATTGTCAATAGGCTCAAAGACGGCAAAGCAGCAGGATCGGATAGAATACCTGTCGAGTTCTACAAGTATGGAACCAATAGTCTGATTCAAACTCTTACGGGATTATTGAACAACATTATAGAAGACGGCATGGTACCGGAACAATATAAGGAAGCCTTAGTGTTCCCAATTTATAAGAAAGGATGTGCAACAAACCCAGAGAACTATAGAGGAATTTCCTTTTTGAATGCCACCTACAAAATTTTTACCTCTGTTCTCCAGAGACGACTAAAGACGTGGATGGATACGAATAGCATTATCAGCGAATTTTAAGCAGGCTTTAGATCGGGTTATTCAACAATAGATAATATTTTCGTACTCAAATGCATTGCAGACTCATTCCTTGCAAGAAGTAAAAAGCTATATGTTCTGTTCGTGGATTTCAGAGCAGCATTTGACATGGTTGACCGAAATGCTCTAATGTACAAACTTTACGGGCTTGGGATGTCCTTGAAATTTGGTCAAATAATAGAAAATATCTATAAAGAAACTAGATCGGCTGTATGGAATGGAACAGATAAATCTGAATGGTTTGCAACCAACACAGGGGTCAGACAAGGTTGTCCACTAAGTCCAGATCTATTTTCACTTTTTATAGAGGATCTGGTTCCTTATCTACCAGGTGGTATCGAGTTCGTGGGTCAGCAAGTAAAAGCCCTGCTTTTTGCTGATGATGTTGCCATAGTGGCCTGCTTGCCTGAATCGCTGCAACTAATGCTTAACAAGCTTTATGAATATTGTAAGCTGTGGAATCTCGTGGTCAATACTGACAAAACGAAAGTCATGATAATAAAGAAGGGCGGAGGCAGAAAAAGCAGGAATGAAAAATGGTGGTATGACGGAGAAGCAGTTGAGATTGTAAATGAATACAAATATCTCGGGTTACTATTCACGCACAATATGAAAATGGAAAAACACCTTAACGAAAAATTAGCTAAAGCGAAAACTGCAATAAATGCGTCTTGGAAAAACTGTTTTAACAACAAACATATAAAGCACAGTAGCAAATATAGTGTTTTTGAAACTGTGGCAGAATCAATCCTTTTTTATGCGGCACAGGTGTGGGGAAGTGTTGAATACGAGACGGTGGAAAAACTTTTAAGATACTACCTCAAAAAATTATTCCATCTCCCTTCCAACTCGCCGAATTATATGCTGATGCTCGAAACTGGACTTTCACCGATGTTTATTAAGACTTTCAAACTACAAATCGATTACGTACTACGGGTAATGAGGATGCCAGAGCACCGACTGCCTAAAAAGGTGGCCATTCAAATGATACAAAACAAACGAGGTTTTTTTAAAGACTGGCAAGATGTAGCTGAAAAATGTGGAATCGAAATAAACCCCAGCATGGGTGAAATCAATACCTGGAAGTTAACCACGTACGATGTAATTAAAAAATTTGACCTTCAATACAGGACCAAATTTGAGGACGAAGCTAAGGGATCTCTTCACCGCATGATTTGTAGTCGTCTAAATTATTCCTTAAATGGAAGCAACTATTTCAGAGATGATAACAACATAGAAAAAATTTCAATATTGTTTCGTCTACGAGGAGAATTGCTACAACTCAATTATATACCGCATAGAAATGATTTGCCGATATTATGTGACCTATGTAACAGGAATGAACGAGAAGACGTTTTACATTTCCTAGGGTGCTGCCCTGTATTTCGTGAGACAAGAAGAAATATGTTTGGAAACGACATCTTAACAAACAAATATTGTATATTTTTACTTAATGAAATGAATGAGGATAAACTATTCGCATTCCTGGAAATTGCTTTAAATTATAGGAACAGAATCAAGAATGGTGATTTTTAAAACACATAAAATAGTAATTAAATATAAATAAATAGAAAAAATAATTATCGTTATCGAAACAGATTAAAGAGTAATGATTATAGTAGTAATTGCTTTTTTATATAGAAATGATTGTCAATATGGCAGACGGCAAAGCCATGCTTAAAAGATTTTATGTAATGTAAATTGTATTTTCTAGCATAAAGTGAACAATAAAATCCTAATCTAATCTAATCTTATCTAATCTATAAAAAAATATTAAAAAATGATGGCACTACAGCCTTTTTCGCGAGGCACGTAGAATTTGAGGCGCTCTGCGGCTAGCAGTGTAGCTGCTACAAATTTTGATTTATATAAAAAGAAAACACTTATTGTACATGGTTTTAAAATTAAACAAATATATATACAGGGTTGTTCGGTAATTCGTGTAACATACTTTGGGATGTGATTCTTGGTCATATTCTAAGAAAAAAATTGTTTTACAGTAAAGTCCGTTTCTCAGCTTTGACATCCCTTTTTGACAATTTAAGAAAAGGCTAACTTGATGTACCTTGACCTGTATTAAATTCGATATCTCTGTCAATACAGATGATAGAGACCTAATCTTAGACTTATTTTTTTTGTAGAAATAACAACCTTTTAGACTGTATTTAAGTTGAGCTTCCATAAGCAAAGGGTTGCTAGATTTTCAATTTTTGAATGGTGTTCAAATTTTCTTCCTAAAGCAATGTTTAGACTTTGAGTTCATTTTTTATCAGAAAATGTTTGATTAACGTAGAGTTTCTTTATTTTTTTTCAAAACAAAACAAAAATAAAAAAACTCGTAAATAAGTGCACTCAAAATCCCATTGTTTAAGCTTAAAAAAATAAATTTTTTGAAAAATTTACAGTTGTGTTACCACCTATACTGATCGACAGTACGGCTTACGTAGCAAACGGTGCACTGATGATTTGATAACATATCTCATCAAAAGTCGAACCAATCTCTACACTGTTTTGGAGAAAGTAAGATTATTGCGCTTGATATTTCTAAACCATTCGATAGAGTTCGATGCCAAAACTCTGTTACCGAAAATACGTGCTTCTGGTATCGATAAGTCTCTTTTTCGTTGAATTGAAAACTATCTTTCAAACCGTTCAATACAAGTTGTTTTTGATGGTTTTAAGTCTGATACTCATCTTAAAAATGCTGGTGTGCCCCAAGGCTCCGCTTTGTCTCCGACTATCTTCCTTATCTACATTAATGATCTCTTATCTGAAACTTCTTATCCCGTCAGTTGTTTTGCTGACGACTCAATCCTCAGCTTTTCAAATTTGTTTCCAAATTCACGTCTCTGCTCTTCGGATGTGGCAACACAATGTTGTCATTTGTCGTTACAGCTTAACATCCCCCTCTGCCATTATCCATGAACAGTACCTGAATCCAAAAAACCAAAAAGCCGTCAGTACTTTGTATGTGTGTAGTTAATAACATTCGTAGAAATTACCACATATTTGAAGTCGCCAAAAACACTGCAAAGTGCTTAGGTTTTTTTTTCTGATCTGGCTTTCATTTATAACCCTACATTCACCCAAAACTATGGAATAACTCCCAAATATGGTCAGGTGTCCCTCAAACATCCTCGTCCTTACCCGATAGGGTACAAAACAGAGCGTTAAGACTGATAGGTGACCGTTCAATTGTAGAATCGATCTATTCTCTTGAACATCGTCGAATCGTTAACTATCTCTACATTTTATCGCTTTTTCTACTAACAGTTCTCTATACTGAAACAGCCAGTTTCGTTCCTCCCCGAAACAATTTAGCCGCAACACCCGTCTCGGTAGGAATGCTTATCAGTTTTACCTTGAGCCCAACTTTGGAAGTATATTCAAGTATGGAGATTCATATTTCAGTCTCACTACCCCAATGCGGAATGCTTTGCCAGACTCGGTTTTCCCCTGCAATACGACTCACAAAAACACAAAAACAAAAAAAATAATGTTCATCGGTGTCTCTTATCAAATTTTCTCATTTTTTAAGCATTTTATGTTTATTGAACGATATGCAATTGATACCTATACAATTTAAAAATTAAGTAAATAATAATAAAGTAGGAATATTGGCAATAAAAATAATTACTTAATATTATATAGCTGAAAAGAAAGAGAATTCTTGATTATAAGTCGGCTGACTTGAGTTGTCTCGAGATGTTCCGTCCCGGTTGTCGCTGTCAAATCTTCTCCTGTTTTCCTAAATGCTCGCACTATGTTTTTTAGCATTGTTGGAGAATTCATAACCCCTTTGTGTGCGCGATTATTACAAAAAAAATTTTTGGATTTCAAGAAGAGTTGAAAGCCTGTCAGCTGATATGCATAAAGAAATATAAAAGAGGCATTGAAACTATCGCCATCCCCTAATCATAATCAAAAAAATGGGCACTGGGTCGCACGAACTTGCTATTCTGTGATCTGTGCTATTGAGTACAAGATTTTAGCATCAGCTCTTCATAATATATTTGGTGGTACAGGGATGCCAACTACACATCAATTATGAAACTTTAATTAAACACGCAAAATACTACAAGAAATTAAATGCTCCAAAGGTTTCAAGCAAAAATCCGAAAACGCCATTCTTTTGCAGTTGCTACATATAAACGCTGAAAATTTAATCCAAACCGTTGGGCCAGCTTTTAAAAAATCGGTTTTTATTTTTTATTTTGTCTAAAAACGAGTTTTTTAGAAATCTAGGTTGCGAAGTTTGAGTTCTTGCCCGTAGTTATTTTGACAAAAATTTAAAAAAAAAAAATAATTATGTATATGGTTTTGAAGTTGTTAGGAAAAAAAAAAAATTATAAATTAATAAAAAACTATTGCTATGCAATCTTTCTAAAACAATCTACGTCTTCTAAAATACAAAATTTCGTCAACATCGTGCAATCTGTTAATCAGAAAGTCGATTTTGAAAAAATTTCCAAATTCCAAAATTCCAAAAAACCCCATGTAGGCTTCCCCACAGACCCTAACTGCGAATTTTGAAAAAAATCGGTCCATTGGTTAGGCTTACTTACTTACTTAGGTGGGCATTACAGTTCGGGGTGAACCTGGGCCTCAACCAACATCCTTCTATAACGACTTCGATTTCGGGCGAGCTCTCTCCAGTTTCGCACTCTAAGTTGGTTGAGGTCTTCATCCAATTGATTGCGCCATCTAAGACGAGGTCTTCGCCTTCCGAGATTTCCCTGAAATGTGCTTTCGAAAACCCGACGAGCTGGAACGTTTGAGTTCATCCGCTCTACATGGCCCAACCATCGTAGCTTCGCGATGCGTACTCTTCTGGCTATGCCCATGTCGCGGTACAGCTCATACAGCTCGTTGTTGTATCTTCTTCTCCACACATTGTCTTCGCGTATTCGGAGAATTTTTCTTTCGAAACGACCAAGATCTCCTCATCCGCTTTCGATAAGATCCATGCTTCCGCGCCGTAAAGCAGGACAGGGATGATCAAGGTCTTATACAAGGTTACCTTAGTTTATGTTTCTCAATTGCCTTCTTAACCCAAAGAAGCAACGGTTGGCAAGAGTTATTCTCCGCACTGATGTTGTTTTCCGTGTCTAGCGGAGCCTAGGTAGACGAAGTCCTGTACTACCTCGAAGTTATGTCTGTCTATTGTGACGTATTGTCCAATTCGTTGATGTTCTGTGTCCTTGTTTGATGACAACATATACTTCGATTTGCCATCATTAACGATCAAACCCATTTTTGTCGCTTCTGTTTCAATGCTCGCAAAAGCACCTATGACATCACGCTTTTTTCTTCCCATTACGTCAATATCGTCTGGGTAGGCGAGTAATTGTACAGACTTTGAAAAGATTGTTCCTCTAGTGTTGACGTTTGAGTTTTGTACAAACTTTCAAGTATGATATTAAAGAAATCACATCACAATTTGTGGCCTTTTCGAAAGCCTTTTGCAACATCAAAGATTTTGGTGAGTTCTTTACCTATCTTGACGGAGCAGCGTGAATTCTCCAAAGTCATCCTGCATAGTCGTACGAGCTTTGCAGGGATGCCGAAACTAGACATGGCTCTGTACAGCTCGTCTCTGTAAATACTATGTCATACGCGGCCTTGAAATCGATAGATGGTGAATATCGATATTATGTTCTCGGGTTTTTTCCAAGATCTAACGTAATGTGAAAATTTGGTCTTCTCTGGTCTAAAACCACATTGATAAGGACCTATCAAGTTGTTGACGTGGGGTTTCAGACTGGTGCATGCTCCTTTCCAACTGGTCTCCAGCTGCCTTGAAAAGTTTGGCATCAAGGCCATCTGTGGTTCAGGCTGTAGATCTATATATGTACAGACAGACAGACAGACACAGACCAACCTCAATTTCGGGCGAGCTCTTTCCAGTTTTGCACTCTAAGTCGGTAAAGGTTTTCTTCCACTTGATTGCACCAGCTAAGACGAGGTCTTCTCCTTCCATAAACATAAAGCAGAGCCTTAGAACTTTAAACTTCAAACCGGTTTCTCTATGAAATTTTGAAGAGACTATCAGAGTTCTACATACAGGGGTTCCATAAAGAATTTTACATATCGCAGCTGTTGCGTGGCTTTCATGCACAAAATCAAATCACCAAATGCAATCTGTCTCATCTACACAAATAATGTCAATGAATCTACTTGGAATAATACCGCGAGTACCTCCGAAACTCTTCACTAACTTATTATTATTATGACACCATATTCCTTTTTTTATGATATTATCTGATCCTTATTAGAATTTTAATTCAAAAACTTCTGTCTCGGAGATTGGAAACACCTGATACTAAACACGGATTATTATCCAAAAATTAGGAAGTCTGTTCCGCACGTCAAAATTTCAACCTGATGGCTGGCATAATACAAATTAGCAAATGCTAATAACGCTTCCAAATGAATTACCGACTGTTAATGAGGCGTTACAGCAAGTTACAAAGTAATTTTGCTTGTTGTTTACAAGTTTTCCTAAAAAAATAACCATCCCCGAATTCAACACCCTGGGATTAATATTCCAAGCAAGTTCTATTTATAAGCCCAATCATAAAAAAAACCTCTTGCCTACCCTAAGGAATATTCTTACTTAACCATAAGCTTAAACGGATATGATTCTAAATATAGTACCACCACTTGGTTTTATGTTAAAGTCAGACCCGCAATCAACAAAGTCCGCATCCGTATAAAATTTATCATTGAAAAGCTATCAGGATTTTCTTAAAGCATCGACATCAACAGCCACCACCACACCGACGCGACCTCTTATACCCATTTTCAATTCATAAAATCATTCTCATTATAATTCCCAAGAGTCATCCACAATTCGACTTTGGTCGTAATAATCATAGAAAATCTAGCATTCTACTACAATGATCCTATGCGCGCTATCCCTCCCTCCTCCGTCTGTACTTATTGCCTAAGCATCATTTATTCATATTTCCCTTTCGTTCGTTTTTTTAACAAAACTAATTTGAGAATAACCCCCATCATGTTCTCTGGGTTTGGGTACTGACAATTCAAGCATCGGTTTACAGATACAACAACAACAACTAAAGCACAAAAGGCTATAACAATTAAATTTGGATTTTGGTATAGTGTGGCGGTAAAAGTAGTCGTCGTCGTGCAGTGGCTGATGTTTAGATTCTGCGCGGTTTGAAGTTTTCCCTGGCGCGCGGGAAAAGTTCGTCAAAACATTTTCTTCTACTACTACTATACGAACTAAATACTAAAAGGGGGAGAAACTCCCTAGGAAGCAAGACAACAAAAACGAATGATAAGAAGGGGCAACATAAGAAAGCCAGCCAAGAAACCCATATGCCCTGAATCTTTGTGGATTCGGGTGTATATAACCTCGCCCATGCCTGGATTGTGTATTGAAAGTACATAGTCGAGGCAAATGGGACCACACAGCACTCCACTCCCTAACGCTCAGAGTTGCTTCCCCCTATCGCTGCGCTCCCATCTATCTTGCTACTGCCACGCGACGTCTCTGTTTTGTGTTCTCTTTTTTGTGGGTTTTCTCATCGAGAAGCAATAAAGACAGCCATAATATTAAAGCCGTGATTAAATATAGGGGATGCAAGGGGCGGTCGTCAGGGAGCAAGCAGTAAGCAGCAGCAGCAGCAGCAACAACTGCAGCAAGTGCCATAGAAAAGAGGGTGCCTTTTCTGCCTTTTCTAGCTTCTGATTTTCCCATTCGCAGAAAAGGGTCAACGGCCGTTTTGTGTTCCATCCAGAGCAAGCTGAAGCCACCCCAAGCCATCTACCTCCTCGAAAATATCCAATCCAACTTCCCCCAACACAACATCTTCTCGTTCGTTCCACCCATAGACCCGCGCTCTTGCTACAGATTGTGCTGGTCGTGTTTGTTATTGGGGTTTAATGTGTACAAAGCTTCGGGTATGAGGAGGCCGCCCGGCGGCAACCCATTTATCAGGAATGAATTGGAATGTGAAACCAAGAGTTTTGTTGATAATGATTATGTTCGCTTGAGTCGGTGGGAATGGGCTTTGTGATGCTTAGGCACTCATCCCAGTTGCCTGGCAGCCCCCTCCGGTGTTGTATTTTATGTCAGCGTAAAAATCGATATACGTAGTAGCAGTGGCATGCCAGCCATGATGTGTACACTGAAATCGAATGCAAGGCAGGGCAGGTTTGGCGCGCATTTTGTTCCTAATTTCGAAAGAGTGATGGGCGCATACAGTAGTAGTAGGGTGTAGGTAGTAGGTATAGTATAGTGGAATGGTTCTTATAGTACGTTTACTATCCTCCTTTTTGAGTCAACAAACGTTATATAAGACTGTAAACATTGTCCCGTATAAAGTTATAGTTTAAATGAGATTAATTGCAATGAATATTGCCGTTCGCAAGGTTCTCTAGTACGAGTAGTTTAATGGCGGTTTGCGTAACATCAAAACGAAACTGCTACTGGCTGCTGCAGACTTGCATATGTTTTTCAGGGTGTGGTTCAGACAGAAATATTTGCCTGTGGTTTCCTGATGGAGCCTCGGCATAGGTCGCGCGTTAGATGTCATTCGCCTGAGTGAGGCTAAAAAAAAGGGGGTAACGACCATTCAGGTGGTAATTGGAAGGCATGGAGCGTAGTTCCACGAAATATCATCATAATGGGTTTGTAAGGAAATTTTATCATCATGCGGTGGTTTATTGGAAAAGCACTTCAGCAGAATGTAAGATGAAATGCATCTTGAATTATTAAAACGAACGTAAAATAAAAGACCAAACTATGAGAAACTTATTGCTATAGTATTTTTTATGGTCGGGTTTTGACATTAAAGTTGAAGAACTGATTTGAACTTTGTCGAATATTATTTTATTTTGGAATGTGGATGAACTCATTGAAAGTTTTGCAATTAGTAAATATTTTTCTTCGAACTGAAGATAAGAGGAATTTTGAATTACTACAGGTATCACAGACATAAAAGGTTCGAAGTTTGAGTGCCAAAAATAAACTAAGTTCTTAAGAAAAAGATTTTACTATTAAAATACATTCGTGTTTAAAATGTTCTGTGCTAAAGACAATTACAGAGAAAAAGTGATAGATGAAGGAAGTGTTTAAAGCATTAAAACAGATATACCAAATCATTGCAAGAAAATGCCAAGTTAGGTAGGTTAGGTCACGATAAACGGAAGAAGCCTTAGAGGAAGGGCTAAGCTCCCTTCTCTATGGTTAAGGGGTGCTCTTCTTACGAAAAGATAATTGAAATATATGTATATAGAATGTTTTGAAGTTTTTCTGACATAATAAGCCATATTTTCAGCTATTTCTTATGTTTTTATTTTTACAAAAACATTGAAAAATAGTGGAACTATGTGCTTTCTTCGGAGGTGAGAAAATGATGTGCCCCAACTGCTGACATGATTCCGGTCAAACGAGTCACTGAAACAAAAAAATTCAAAAAAGGCGTTAAAGTTGAAAATATTTCCTATACAAGGAGTTACGATTTTGGAAAAATATCAAAAATTAAGAAAATGGCGTAGTACTAAAAAAAATGTCACTTGGGGTAAAAAATGATGTTTTTTTTTAACGCCAAATTGACAATATTCAACTATTCAAAAAGATAGTAGGTCATTATATAGTAAATATATTCAAGAATACTCAATTTAAATTTGAAGTCGATCGACCAATTTCTCTTTGAGTTATGATGTCAGCAATTTTGAAAAATGTCGTTTCGAGAAAAACGCACTTAAATTTTAAACTGGCGGAGTTTTAACCTGCTAACAGTCGAACGCTGCCATTCAAAACCAATTGAACTTGCGATTTCACAGATTATTTTTGAAGGTTTCAACTATCGAATAAGCCCACTAAAAAAAGAAAAATCGATTTTTCGAAAGTGTCACAAACTGGTATATCCCTTCAAACTTCTAACGCCTTTTTCTCGAAACTACACTTCTCAAAAAATTAAGGGAATAAATAAAAATGCAAATTTTTCTCCAATCTTTGACGGGCTGTATTTCAGAAAAAAAAAAATCGTATTGCAAAAAAAAAATATATATATATTTTGAAGCTCCAAGACCCTAGTTTTCAGATCTATCGATCAAAAATTTCTAAAATAACGGTTTTGACATAATCCCAACAAATTGAGCAAAAAAAAAAAATTTTACAAATTTTTGATCTTTTCTTCGCTTTACGGGCACGTAAAAATTTTTCAGGCAAAGCAACCTTTCACAAATTTAGTGATGAGTCAATGCAAATTGAGATCAAAACAAAAAAAAATTTCATTATTCCATTTTATGAAGATTATGCCACGATAGTGGATAAAAATCTTATTCCTTTAATTTTTCCAAAATTTTAGATGCTCAGGGCAGAAAATCTACTCAATGGATCGATATGAAAACGAACAGGGTTTTAAGGGGAAGGGGTATATTGAGGTGAAAAAATTCCTACAATGTCAAGCTTTCCCGTCGATGTTTATTAAGATACTTACAACTAACCAAAATGAGGGAAAATTCACTTTTTTATGGAATTTCATCGGAAGTTTCTTCCAGTTTCTAAAACTGGCCTTCTTTTTGCTGTACGGTTATTGCTTGCAGAGAAATAGCGGTTAATGACATAAGCGTTCTTTTTAGTTTGATTTCGGATATCTCATCGCGACAAATGGTGGTATCGACCTTTTCTGTGCCCGTAAAGCGAAAAAAAGATAAAAAATTAAAAAAATTTTTTTTCGTTCTATTTATTTGGATCATGTCAAATTCGTCATTCTTATAAAATTTTGATCGAAAGATCTGAAAACTAGTGTCTTGGAGCAGTGAAATATTGCTTTTGTTTTTGCAATACGATCATTTTTCGCTGAAATACGGCCCGTCAAAAATTCGAGTAACATTTGCATTTTTTTTATTCCCTTAATTTTTGCCCTCACAAAGAATGGTTGTGAGAAATATGCTAGGCCCTGGGGCTCCTCGCTCTGTTGCGCCACCCTATTTATTTTTTATTTATTTCATTTTTGTGAGTAGTTTCCTTTTTTTTAAGATGGTTGAAAAAATACCCCTTGTTCTACCCAGTCGATTCCTTTCAAATTTGAAGGATATCTCTCTACATTCTGATCTGTCATACATTTATCCATCAGCCTTGGATTTTGAAAAATTTGAATGTTAAGAATTTTTGAAAAATTTGAAAATGTAAAATAGTAGGCGAACAAAATATTGTTCTCTATGACGACGCCATTTTGTGATCATCTTTATTAATGAAGAATTTCTTTAGTTTTATTTGTTTTGGATCAGTACAAGGCTTGGAATCATGTCAACCATAAACATAATTTCTTTTGAGTCCCCACTTTACCGGCTTGAAATTCGACGGCTTTTAAAATTTTAATTTTTTTATTTTCTTGAAACAATAGTAAATATCATATAAAAAATTGATAGTGACAATTATTTTTAATTTTTTTTTAAGTTTCTCCCAGAATACTCCCTTAAGCCCTATACCTACTTGACTGTCTGCCCGAAATTAGGCTCAAAGTAAATATTTTTTTTTTTTTTTTTATAATTAACGCGCACATCAAGGGGTTATGAATACCCTTATAATGTTGTTAAACACAGTGCGAGCATTGAACAGCGTTCATTGGTGAACATTGCTGTGGCTAAATTGTTTTAAGGGAGGAAAGTAAATGACTATTTCATTAGAGCACATTTAGAAAATACCTCTCGGGCCTAGCGCATTTCTCGCAACCATGTCTTGTGAAGGAATGGAGGGGACCTACAATTTTCTGCAGGTTCCGAACGGCTAATCGAGAAAGAGCTTTTAATGGCAATGTATTTACCATCGGAGGACTCGCCAATTCTTCGCGAAAGGCGATACCCGTGGAAAAACATTTTTGCCTCTGTTGGGGTTCGAACCACGAACCTCTGGTTTAAGAGGCAGACATGCTAACCATCACGCCACGTGTACAGATTACGCCTTCAAAATCTAAGAAATTCTCAGTAAAAAAAACTTTGTCAAATCTAAAAAGTTATTAAAGGCAACGATATTTTTGTTAGTTTGTTTGTATTGAATAGACTCCAAAACCACTGAGCCGATTTGAATAAAATTTGGAAAAGAAATCGTATAGAGTCTAGGAAATAATGTAGGTTATATTTCATCCCCATGTTCTCAAGGGAACGGGAACATAACCGGGAACTTGGAAAATACTGTACCGATTTAACCGTTAGAGTATTTCATTGTACCTGAGTGATATAGCAAACTTTTAAAAGGTTTTGGTTCGGTGAATTTAAATATGAGCTCAGAATTTACTTAATAACTCAGGTTTCCGAGATATTAAGCATTCGATATCGAAAACATTTTTGCTGTCTTTGAGCTCGTGTCTAAATATCATACCATAGTTAGTTCTGTAACGGAAGCAAGGTTAAAACTATAAATTACGTAGTTGATTTAATAGGTGAATTAGACCAGTCATTTAAGTCAGAATAGAGCAAGAATCTCGAAATTTGAGATACCCAGCTTTAAGTTTGTATGAACTTTTATTTTGACACCCTAAAAATTGTCTCAAAACCTACTGTAGGGTGTCAGCGTCCATTACAAACCAAAGGTCAAAGGTCACAAAAATGCTTTATTGGCATATATCTCGTTTACTATGGGTTTTTTTTTTTTAAATTTGGTAGACTTAACGTACTGTTTAAAACGAAAATGATTAATATAACAACGTTTTTCAAATAATTTTTGTATCGGACAGTTTTTTTCTTGAAATGCTGCAGCAAGTTCATCCAAATTCTGTACTTTCTCGAATACTTTCAAAAAAGTTTTTTTCTCTTTTTTAAAAAGCGCAGAAGTCGTGTCACAGCCACTTAGATAATGCGGCTTCGGCCACATTCGGATAAGAAACTACAATCGGTCAAGCCTTCGGCTTCGGCCGAAATAAGTCGAAGCTTTGGCCGAAGCCGAAAGTTCAGTTTTTGGCTATTGTTGTTGTGGTCGGCGCTGAAAAAAAAGTTCATTTTCGTTTTTCGTAGAATTATGCTATAACCTTGCGCATTCTGGTCTCTATCTCGAAAACGGTTTCACGTATAAAAACTTTTGAAGCAAAAGTTGTAGAGAATTTAATCTTCTACAATATTGTAATAGACACAAAAAGCAAAAAGCCCATAGTAAACGAGATATATGCCAATAAAGAATTTTTGTGACCTTTGACCTTTGGTTTTTAATGGACGCTGACACCCTACAGTATGTAGGTTTTGAGACAACTTTTAGGGTGCGAAAATAGAAGTTCATGCAAATTTAAAGCTGGGTATCTCAAATTCCGAGGTGAGCTTACTATAATGACTGGGCTAAATATGATTTTCGTAAGAGGGTAGAATGAAAGGATTTCCCAAAAGAAGACCTTAGAGAGCGCTTGAATCTGCGTTGTATTGCTTCGATTTGACATTAATGAATATTATAAAGTGGTGACCACACTTGAGAAGGGTCATTTCACGGTTTAACACCCGACACGCACACTTTTCGACTCATAAAACTGTTAATCCTATCAGTTTTAAAAAGTGTGTTTGAAAAAAGCTAGCTCATTATTCTTTAAAAACCTGACATTGTACAGCAATTCTCTGACTATATTTGAATTCAGCACACCAAGCACTTTAATGAATTTTGAGACCAAATTTGGATTCAGCAGATAACAAATCATCGGAAAGCAATGGTTTGTTTTTAAATTAAAATTTTTTTTCATGTTAAAACATTGCATCGGCTCAAGGGTAGCAAAAACTTATTGATTTCGGTCTTGAACTCTTAATTTCTCGGAAGCGCCAGCGCGAGCTATAATAATGAGATTCAGCGACGCAAAAAACTTTGAAATCATATCTTTGGTGCCAGATAGAAAGGGGTTAAGTCAGAAACAGTAGTTTTCCACAAAATGACTTTCAAGATTTTAAGAAATAAGATGACTTAAGCCCTTAGGACCAACTTAATTATTTCAAAACAAAAAAAAAAAACGAATAAATACAAAAGAGTTAAGTCCTAAAGAAATAAGATGACTTAAGCCCTTAAGACCAACTTAATTATTTCAAAATAAAAAAAACGAATAAATACAAAAGAGTTAAGTCCACTTACACCCATAATACCAAACTATTTAAAAAAATGTCTGACTTATACCCTATGTACATAATTATTATTAAAGGAAGGAGAAATGCTAGACTTATGCCAATAGGACCAAACGAAAAAAAAAAAAAAAGTGACTTAAGTCCAATAAAAACCCCAAAACGGATTTTTTTGACTTAACCCCTTTTTACCTGGCACCAGAGATATATGTAGCTTGTTTTTAAAGGAATTCAAAAAGTGTGAGTGAGTTTAGTGTATAAATTGAAAGCGACAGTAATGCGTTCGCTTTTTATTTCGAAGTTACGCTATGTTGTATGCGAAATCATTGTTGTTGAGTATTTTATACTTAGTTTCAAAAATATGATTTAGTTTAGGAACGATTGAATGTTACAAACCACTTTTTGATGAAAAACAAAAAACTTATAGCCCATAAAACAAACAATTTAAATACCCAATAAAGGTCATAAACACATACCATGAAAAAGAAAATGAAACGAGATTGAAATCAGTAGTTGCTTAGAGAATTTCGAAAGATTACTAAAACAACATTATACTTTACACCTCGTTACTTTATTTGCATTTAGGAACGAATGTCAACAGATGTCCACATCGGTTAACATCAGCGACAAAAAGAGCGGGTGCTGATCGATGATTCCTGTAATAGCGCGTTCACAAATTAAATTTAAAATCAAGTACCGTTATTAAAAACCAAATTTCTTTCATAAGAAAGAGTTGATTCAATATCGGTGAAATAGCAGTTTTTGGATACGACTAATTAAGGGGCTGGTGCCGTGACATTGTGCCAAGCGACATTATGCCAAATGTAGAAATTTGGCACAATGACGCTTTTGCAAAGTGACATTGTGCCAAACACTAGGGTTTGGTATAATGACGCTTTGTAGAAGTGCCATAGGGCCAAATTAGCTAGTGACTTTGTGCCAAATGTAGAAATTTGCATTATCTTGCTCATCTGTGTTTACAATCCTTTGCGACATGACGATTATTGGCTTAATGACATCTAAGAAATTCCCACGCTTATCATTCATAGTGTGAAGGTCTGATGTATTCAAATGCTTTGTTTTTGAGCATAAGAAAAGTAATAGTAAGAAACTCGCCTGTGTCTGTGTAAAAGATGTTTTCTTACTTAGTTCAAGTGATGAACTTAAAAAACAAATCTGCAGCCGCCGCCGCCTCAAGTACAAAAAAAGAAGCTAAAATCGAAGCGGGAAAAAATTTGGCAAGGGGAGTATGGGTTTGTGTTCTGAAAATTAAAAATTCGCGCGAAGCTAAAATCGAAGCGGGAAAAAATTTGGCAAGGGGAGTATGGGTTTGTGTTCTGAAAATTAAAAATTCGCGCGAATTTTTTATTTTTAGAACACAAACCCATACTCCCCTTGCCAAATTTTTTCCCGCTTCGCTTTTAGCTTCCTTTTCGGTAGCCTGCAGATTTTTTTTAGTTCATCACTTATATCTTAAAATTGGACTAAGTAAGAACACATCTTTTACACACACACGCGAATTTCTTACAATTACTTTATCTTATGCTCAAAAACAAAACATACGATTGTTTCAAATGATTTTTTAGTTTCTTAATCAAGTCTTTAGTTTATGACTAGTCAATTATTCACTTTTTTATATAACGGGTGATTTTTTAAGAGGCTAAACCTCTAAACTTTAAAAAAAAGCACAAAAAATTCGAAAAAATGAATGAAATATTTATTTGAATCGATAGTTTGAACCTTGCAATTTAATGTTTAAAGATAATTTCATGCAAATGTTGACCGCGGCTGCGTCTCAGGTAGCCCATCCGCTGAGTCTAATTTTGGCATACTCTTTCACACATATCGGCCGGTATCTCACGAATGAATGCATGGATGTTGGCTTCCAGTGCGCCAGTGCGGGCTTGTCCCTATAGACATTAGCCTTGACATAACCCCACAAAAAAAAAATAGTCTAATGGTGTCAAATCGCACGATCTAGGCGGCCAATTGACCGGCCCGAAACGTGAAATTAACTGAAGGTCGAGAATGCCGACCATAAAATGGAAGCAGCACGCGATAAACATTTCGAACCGAGCACGAATTTTGATAGTAAAATTCAATAATTTGGAAGCGTTGTTCATTTGTAAGACGATCCACGGTTAAATTGCAAACCAAACTAAAGCTGTTTGACAGTTACACAAGGTACTAAACACACGTCAGCTGTCAAAACCAGTGTTGCCAAAACCAAACCAGCTAAAAAATCACCCGTTACAAGAGATCTGTATTTTCATAGACTTATCCATTTGAATAGTTCTTATGACTCACAAATCTGAGCAAGTGTATCTTCATTTGTTTCGTTATATTGAAAGATCGTAAAAAAGCGTCAGGGTACCAATACACCAAATTGGCCTAATGACGCTTTACAAAAGCGACACTGTACCAAACGCCAATGTTCGGCCCAATGTCGCTTTGCTTGCTAAAGCGTCATTGTGCCAAATTTCTGCATTTGGCATAATGTCGCTTGGCACAATGTCACGGCACCTAAGGGGCTCGGCTTGTTTCTTGAACTTAAATGGAGGTGATTTTTTGATGGTGTGAAAAAAAAACTATAGCTTCAAATATTCTGTAATCTTAGGAGTTTATTATACATATTCATGTAAATTTCGAGTTAAAATATTGAAATCCAAGAGAGATATGGGCCATATCTTGAACTCCTTGAAATAAGAAGACATCCATTTGCCGCATTTATTTTTAATTTTTCTGGTACCTGTAACAAAAAAATAAAAAAGTGGCGTTAAAGTAGACCCTTTTTCCCATACCGCCATCTATATAGGAGTGAAAAATTGGAAATTGATAAAATGGCCGCAATTAAAAAAAATAAGATCCGATTTCGTCAAAAAAAATGATCTTTCGATGGCTGTCAAATTTACAATTTTCACCCGATCGTAAAAGTTGCAGATGTCTGTATGTTAAATCATATGGAGAGTCTGCAGTTAAGATTTCAAGACAAGACGATTCGTTAATATTTGCGTGAGTTACAGCTGCGGCAAATTTGAAACATGCAGTTTTGATTAAAACGCGTTTAAAGTTTTCAGAGCAGTTTTCGATTCAACTAACAGGAAGGGAGAACATAATATCTAGATGTCCTTGAGCATTCAAAAATTCAAGCCGCAGGCAATACAAGGAATTGTAGGACATTAAGGACGAGGTAGCTGTCGCACCCCGACGCGTTGGGATTTGTGGAGTTCGACCGTCCGAGATGCTTCTCTTCTATACTCTGCCATTTCAAACCAATATTTTAGGACATTTGAGATGTTTACCTATCGAAAAAAGAAACAAAATCGAAATTTTGCAAATGAGAAACTATCCGAGTTCCTTAATCTTAGAACGTTAAGATATTTTTAGATCTCATTACTTTTCCTGCAGGACTTTTAATGTAGTTCTTATTTGAGGGAGCTTCGCATACATACTCATTAAAATTACTAGTGTAACCAAGTCCACAAAGAGGTATTTAAAATTGGGCGAAAGAAAAGAGCTGATTGTTCAAGACAAAGGTCACATTGAAGTTTAAAATATAAAAAAAGTTTTGAAAACTGTCAAGATCTAACGAAAGTCAAATATCATGGCATTGTAAAACATAATAAGGCAACTTTTTCGGCTGAAAATTAATCTACTAACCTTGAATACAAAAAAGCATAAAGTCTGTATACGAGCATCTACACAATTTTTCTCCATTTTTTTTTTCAAGTAAACGAGACTGTAATAAAAATACCTCAATATTATCATTACCTTTATGTGTTAGTCAAGGCCGCTTAGGGCACTGAACTTTTCAATAAAAACAAATCTCTCACTACACGATCGTCTTTTTTTAGTAAACAAATCCATCGCAGACACTTCATGCAAAGCTGTTTATTGCCTAAAATATTTTTTTTTTGTTTTGCCAACATCTCCTCGTAGGCCTGCCTATAAGAACTTACACACGTGTTGCCAACTAAAGCGTATTTCTTTCACCACCTACTCAATTTGTAGATTTATTCTCAGAGTAATAGAATACCGCCACCATCCTCCATATTGACATTTTGAATAGACTTAAAAAATTGAAACATTAAAAAGATTCATTTCTTATTTATTAGCCAATAAAAACCCAAACAAATGCCATTGAGATAAACAAGCCACAAAAAACATCATCTGATGTAAATTATTTCGCAATATTGCAAATTTTAATTAAAAAAAAAAATACTCGTAGATAAAAATAGCCAAAAACTCTTCGACGTAGATTATAATTAATTCGATGTTCAACGCGTTTTGATTGTTT
Source organism: Melanostoma mellinum (assembly GCA_914767635.1). Taxonomy (NCBI): domain Eukaryota; kingdom Metazoa; phylum Arthropoda; class Insecta; order Diptera; family Syrphidae; genus Melanostoma; species Melanostoma mellinum. The sequence continues at coordinate 140,548,037 of OU612058.1, read as the reverse complement.
GTGGATAGTATGCCTGCTGAAGAATATAAAGAAAACCTTTATTGACGTGCTTCCCGCTGCTTAAAATAAGTTTGCGCGTGTAGCTTGAGTTGTATTTGTGCGCAGATCGTAAGCTTACCCGCCGCCACAGGGGTGTTTACTTACTATTGTAGTTGTTGTTTCTTTTTTATTGAATTTATTTTGCACTAGCCCACCTTGGATTCGACTTTGACCTTAACCAGCTATATTTATATTAATTGATGTTTAGACACACTTAATAGTCCTACCATAGGCAGGGGTCTTCGGTAGCATCAGCAGGGCAGTGCGGTAGACAGGTGAGTTGGCTGTCGAAAAATAGAAAACATAATCTGGCGTTTAATTTGTGATAAATTTTGTGAATCAATTTGGTGGGAGTGTGCGATTAGAATGATTAGAAAATGCGTATTTAGTTTCTATCAGTTGAACTTTGCATTCGCAAAATTTTGTTTATATCTATTCTCTTTCTTGTTTTGTGGATTGTGGTTCACTGAAGCTGAAGTAGGTAAGCAACGAGTTAATATTTGCTCAGTGAGCACCAGTGTTTATGGATTTTTGGAATGAAACATTGTTTATGGGTTAATGAGTTTCGGATAAATAGACATTTGAAATAGGCTATGACGTGTGCGTTTGGCCAGCCAGCCTTGGAATCTTTATATTAAATGCATCCATTTTACGTTTGCTTTTGTAGATTTTCTAAGAAGAGATAAAATTATACGAACGTTTTACGCGCAAAATAAATAATTATTGCGAATTATCTTAGACTTTTTGGCTGTATTCTTTTGAGACTGTTGCTTCGTCTTAGTAATTAAAAATTAACAAGCACACAAGTAATTTGATCTTGTTTTTCAAAAATTAAATTGTTTCTTTTATAAATTCTGATGTTGAACAGGGATTAAAATAAACGGAAAGCAATTGTCTCATGTACAGGTTTGGATCATCTCATGTCTGGTACATTCTGTGTTTTTTTTAGATCTACATTTATAGAAACCTCCTCAGATGAGTTAGTGGTCGAGGAGGTTGGTGGTAAGAGTGGGGGCCAGAAACTATACAGGGTGATTCGCATAAGGTGTGACAAAAAGATAGGGTGTGTAGGTTGGACCTAGACAAGCAAAAAATCGTATGGGGGGGGGGGTCCATTTTCCGCCGTTTAGGCGGGAGGGGCAATTTAAGAAAAAAATCACTAAAAATGGAAAAAAAATTATTTAAAAATAACGGTAATACCTACAGAGTCGTGCTATAGCATTTTGAAAAGCCAAAAACTTATACATCAATTTAAATTTAAAAATAAGTTGTTTGAATAAACAGTTTTTGAAATATTAATTTTCAAAGTCAAAATTTTGAAAAAAAAACATAATTATTTTTTTAAAACCACTTTTTTTTCCAAATTTTACGTAACTAATTATTTTTTGGCTTTTTTTCATTGCTCTTATTTATTTTTGATCAAACACAAAAAACCGGATGTCAAAATGACCTGTAGTTTTTGAGAAAACCAAAAATTACAAGAACGACTTTTCAAATTTTTTTTTTCAAGTTTTTTTTTTGTTATTTGATTCTTAAGTGAACGTACGAAATAAAGGATGAATTTTCTCTTTACTTTTTTATTGAGAATCCACTTAAAAATCCAATAACGAAAAATAAACTTAAAAAAAAAATGAAAAAAGTCGTTATTGTAATTTTTGGTTTTCTCAAAAACTACCTCCCGCCTAAACGGGGGAAATGGACCCCCCCCCTCCCGTACGATTTTTTGCCAACCTACACACCTTATCTTTTTGTCACACCTTATGCGAATCACCCTGTATATAGCAAGTTAACAAATGACAACTGTGAATGGATTGAACTTTGTTTTAATTCTTTAGAAAGCGGATATGACAACTTACTTCCGGCCTTTTACCGTTTTCAACATCATATGTGTAGAATTCAACAAAGCTGAGGCTACGTAAAATTTTATCAATTTCACAGAATTCACAAAAAAGAGCGTATGGCACTTAACGTCAATCCGAAATGATGAACAACATATTCAAATATTAATATATTAAACTTCACTAAAACTCGCTTACAACGCTGAGAAGCTACGCAGTGAACAAGAACTTCTCATTATGTTCACCCATTGACATATTATGTACGTTATGTAAAAATCATAAAGAAAATTTCTTGTTATTGTTTCTTCATGGCTAAAACTATCAAGAGGAATTTGTTTTTGTTTACTTTTTTGTTTGTTTTGTGAAAATGCTGTTCGTAAAATTTAAATTGATGAAAATCAATGGAGTAAATCAAAACAAAACAAACAGAAAACTAAGACTTCTCAGATATGGTACGTATGGGGTATTTGCATTAGCTGATAATTTTTTAATGCTGACTTTTTCTTTATTGAAATGGTATCATTTATTTTTCAATTTAAAGAAATTTTCATAAAATTTTTGTGCAAAAGTTGTCTCACTAGTAATTTAATGAGGCACCGTAGAATTTTTTCAAATTTTCTTTTGATTGAAAATCTAACAAGCCATTTTTGTGGCAAATGCAATTACTGATCAAAAAATATATAATTTATGACTGTATGTCTATTTATATAGAATAAGACCCGAAAATGTACCAAGAATATTTGATACTTCTAAATTTTTAAGAATTTCTTTGTTAATTTTTTGGTTTCATTTCTATATGGATAGACAAACAGCCATAAGTTCAGTTGTGAATGCTGAGGGGTCCACACTCACACTGAATTTTCTACTCAAGTCTAGTTAGTCTCAGTTTATAATTAATTATTATTACTGATATTCAAATAAAGAAAAAGTATTAAGTGTGTAGGCCACCTTAGAATTTTCGAAAAATCGATTTTCTTTTTATTTTCAAATGTGTCCCTTGACTTCAAAAATGATGGCCGAGAAAAACCTTAAGGTACTTGGTTTTCGAATTTTAATACAAGTCCGTCTAGTCCGCAACGAACTCCTTTTGTGAGCGCAAAGGGAAAGGTACGTTAGGGGAGTAGAGCATGTATACGGCAGTTGTTATTGAAAATATTTATTTCCTGATTGGTCTAGACGAGTAAAACTTGTCCAACGTCTCTTTTAGGCATCGCAGATTAAAGGTATTGTAAAATTATTCATGATTTTTTACTTCTCAAAACTTCAAAAGCATCTATCCCAATACTGTATTTTTCAAGTTGGGTGGACTCGTAACTCTAGCAATTTTCAGCCGATAAACTTGAAATTTTAAAAATGGCTTGAAATATACATTGTCTATGGAAGTACGTAGGATTTTTTTTATATTGCGTAGTTCATTTGCTATTAACAATTATCTGACAATTATTTTGACAAGTTTTTCACTTTTCACTTTAGAAGCGTGCCATTTGGCCAAAAATCTATACAGCGCATAAATCCAACGTACTTCTAGAGCAGTTAGTATATACAATCGAAAAAATTCAGTTGCTCTTTATTATTTAAAAAATTAAAGGAGCTGTTGGCCCGGTTGTTCAATAAACACTGCACAGCCGCCATTTTGTAATAAATCGCTTCAAAAAATTATTGTAAGCAGTCAGTGATATAGATAATAAAATCATGTTTCTGTTATCTCGGTTTATTTTGTAGTATTTCCCCTTAAGAAAAGCAAAATAATAACTTGCCCATGTGGTCGAAAAATGGATCGACCTGATGATAGCGTTCAATGTAATGATTGCCGGGTGTTGTTTCGTTTAAATTTTCATCAAACTAAAACCAAGTGATTGGGCGTACATAAAAAAAACTATTCATTCCATTTCTTTGTCTTATTTAGAAAATTGAAAGGCTGACATAAATAGCTTTTGCATTTTGGATTCTTTGAAATATAGCTTAGATTAGAAATCTTATGATTTCAGCAAAACATGGTTTCATGAAACTCACAGCTCACTGCAGTACGGTTATCGCAAGTACTTCCTCATAAACGACAGACGAAGTTTTAGGGCTGAGTCACACACAACTTGTGTGTTTATATTTTAAAAAAGTCATAAAGACATGGAGGATATAGAGATCCATTGACCTCAACTCCAAAAATTAGCATTTCGCCCAGGTACGACAGTGAGCTTATCAGTTAGATGATGTCGTTTCTAAGCATTACTAATGTTTACATTGGCTGAGAAATATAAAATTCACATCATGTCAATGTTGTGAATTTTATAAGTGTCGGTACAATCCGATAAAAAATTTGCATCAAGAAGGGTACGACATCATCTAACTGATGAGCCCACTGTCGTACCTGGACAAAACGCTTATTTTTGGAGTCGAGGTCAATGGATCTCTATATCCTCCATGTCCTTATGACGTTTTTTTAAATCTAGTTCATCTCCTGGTAAAAAAAAGAAAAAATTTTTTTGTTACTGTTTAATATTTTTACATTTATTGTGTGTTTAGTTTAGAATCCTTTCCGGTTGATAAAATATTATTCTGCTACAGTCCTGCAACTTTGGGAATTTTAATGTGGGTGCAGTCTATTGCCCTGATCACACCTGGAAAACCTCGAATCCGCAGAAACCCTTTGGTTTTTAGTTGGCCTGACGCTTTCGTTGGCATTGTGCCTTCTTTAAGCAAGTGCTTTTGCAAACTAGTTGCAAATAACACTGATAGTGGGTGGGCTAAGTTGATGAATGTCAGCGTCATATTGCTTCTACGCTAAAAATAATAATTATGCGATTATAAATACGGTTGTAAACTCGTGCACTATTTTAAAGGTGGGACAATTTTTGTTAGTGTGTTGTTTGTTGGTATTAAAAAGTTTCCAATTTTAATAATTTTTTCAGAGATGAAGACCTACGTTAGCTCCGAGTAACATAGGCTGTATTCCACTCCCATTATCGGGTAAGGGTCAACTCGCGGTTTTTTTCTCGCAAATGGTTACCTCGCAGATGTCAATACGCGATTGTTCATTTCGCATATCAACAATTCGCATTTTGTTTTTTCGCAATTTTTTTGGCAAATTCATGTTTGGTTTTGCGATCATCTCGCTGTAAAATGATTTTGCATTCACGCTATTACTTAAATATCTTTCCTGCTCTCGCACTGATTACTTTCGGGTTTTGATATTTCGCTTTATGTTATTTGGCAAAATATTTTCATTATTTTTTGTTTTTAGTTTTTTTTGGTTTTCACCTTATCACCTGTTCACGAATTTCGCGTGAAATTCCCTTTTCAAACGCGGTGAAATATCTTAGGTCATTCTATATAATGAATACCTTCTGTAATCTAAGTATCTTGAGTTAAAAACTGCTAAGGCACTATCAGTCTTCTGATAATGTTAAAGAGCCTTTGGCACTACATGGGGCCTGTCACCAAAAAGGGTCCTTTCGATCAATACGTTTATGATAAGACTAATAATCTCCTATGTGTCAGCTGTTTGGTGGAACAAGCTCTGATGTAACTACGTTATTGTCTTGTTAGTCAAATTTCAAAGAACAATATGTCTCGGCTGTATTGAAACCTTCCCCAATACTGCACGCCGCCCATATGGTTCAGTCTTCCAATCGCAGGCGTAACGTATCCAAATAGCTTTAAGCTACGTTTTGATCAATGGTTGGAAGGGAAAGTATTTGTATATGCAGCTATAGAGCCTATAGTTGTGCTTAAGACCCTTCTCAATCCTCTAACTAATTCAAAAGTGATCCAGGAATGCAAGACCTCTTTGAATGCGGTGGGAAGACTAAATATATGCCATCACGGCATAACTGGAAAAGAGGCCATCAATGAACTTACAAGACAAGGATCTGAGACACCCTTCTCAGGACCTGATGCGGCTCGGCGCTTGGTCTGGCTAGTGTCCTTAGTGAGGGATTCAATCAAGGATTGGATTTGTCAAGAGCACAACCGTAGATGGTATGCTTCGATTGAATGTATGTAAGAAAGATTGTAGAAAGCTTGTTGGTGTTACCACGACGCATTTAAACGTATAAGGCTTAAGTGATACCACAAAGTGTGGAGAAGATGATGACACCGCTGGGATTTCCTTCATTTTCTCTTATCAGGTTACAGATATTTGGCGCAGACATTGTGAGAGCTAATAACGTAGGCTCCTTATCATGGCAGCGTTTTTTGGCTTTTCTCCAAACACATTACAAAAGAAGGTTGCTATCGTGATGTGCAATGAACCGGTATTTAGGTTTAAGTAATTATTCTGCGTCCGCGCAGTGGTCAAAAATTGTTGAAAACTGCCCAAAACTCAATAAGGGCTCAAAAACAATAATATTTTTTCGGTCGGCACTGAGTTGAATACTCAAAAAAAAAATTTGTCTTCGCTCGGTGACCTTGATGACAGTTTTCTCACCACTTCATTCACCCATCGATGATTGACGCCGTTCTGACAAGTTTTACTATGGAACATAATATCCCAGATAGATTTTTTCACACCTGGGCAGCACATTTCCGTTCAAATAAATGTATGAAGTAGATATGTTTGGAACAAGTACTCAACGATTTTTGGTTTGATACCTTCTTGGTACCTACATCCTACTAAAACTTTTGCCCAGATGTCAAGTGCATCTTGTAGGGATTTAGGATCCTCAGTTGTGATGGCACCATCGTCAGCAATAAATAGTTGGTGAACCGCTTCCATACTGTGAATTGGTATGTTTCGCCTTATCTTCGTCACTACGCCTTTAAATATATCCTTGAGATTTTTACACACCAACCCGTTTAAGTGCGTTCTTTCATTTCCAAATCTAGTCCGGTGCTTTCGCGTTATCAAACAGTTTCTTTTTACAAATACAGAGCTTTTAATTTCGTTTGCTTACCATTTATGTAAATATTTGCTGGGTTAGGCTAACAGACCTTGATTTGACACCAAAAAGAAGTTCAACGACAGGTCATGGCATATGCCCCCAAACAATGACTCTGGCTCCAATGCAATATACTGACATCTAAGATCATAGAGATCTTTAAATAAGATAATTTACAACAGTGTCCTCGTTCGAACCTTACCTATATACATATATATAAAAAAGAACACTTTGGCTGGTATCCAATCTGTTAAGTCCATTGTTCAGCTGCTCTAAGCACTTATTTTATGAAATATTAAATATAAAATGCATTTTCTCCCCGCCTTCGACCTGTACGAATGGACACAATAATTACTTCTTAATCGAAAAATAACCACCGTGCTCTGCCAATAAAAGTTGTTACAAATGAATACAACCTTCTACGTTTGCATCGTTGCTCCCGTTGCCGATGGGTGTTTTTTGTGTGCTAATAAAAGTGTGACCAGTACATCTGAAATGTCAAAAGAAATGTTGTTAGGAAAGCACATATTAAAATGCCTAGATTGTTTTTTTTTTAAATTAAAAAGTTTAAGTGAAATCAAAAACATTTTTTTTGCTTTATTTAATCGTTTACTGAATGGAAACCCCATTTAGTTCTTACATGCGATTATAGTCACCATAGGGTGATTTCTATAGGGTGATTTTTTTAGACGTGTGGTTTCCAATCTAGAAATACTTTTTTCAGGGTTAGTGTTTTTGACCTCTGTTACTTGATTTATGCTCAATTTGGCTTGCCATTTTATCGTTTAGGAGTTGAAGCGAACTTTGGACACTACGTACGTTCGGTGAATTCTCTCGAAACTAAGTCACTGTTGACATTGACTCCAATTTTTACATAATTTCTTGTTTCAAGCCTGTAAGTCACCTTCAAGACAGGTTCGATTTGATTCCGCTGAATTATTTGTTTATAAAAAAGTTCAATTCGTGGCAACACCATTGAATTATGTGCGTTTTATTTCAACCACAAGTTTAAGAAACAAACTTTATAAGGCAAGTTTTGAAATCGCACAGAATTTTTTTTTTGAGACAACAACAAAACATCACATTGTGATCGATGATAGCTAGGAAATTGAGAAGTGCTGTAAAACGAATGAGGTTTGGCAGTCTTACCAAAAAGGTAATAAGGGTGGCAAAGTCCGAACTCAAGCCTGTGAAGACCAGCAGGGAAACATAGTAATAAAGACGCAGTCGCTACCGAGGATCTGGAAAGACCACTTCTGCAAACTGCTCAACGGCGATGAAGTCGAAAACTCCGCTATCAGAATGCCGCATTCAACTTGGACGATGATCAAGAATGCCGTCCTCCAGACCAAGAAGAATTTAAGCTTGCCATATACCTTGATGTCGAACTTTTCAAGGCATCTGGAGACGATTTGGAAATGAGCATGCACCAGCTGATTTGGATTAGTGCATGATATGGTCGGAAGAAAGCATGCTCGATGAATGGAACCTCAGTATCGTATGCCCGATCCTAAAGAAGGGAGACCCTCACAATTGCGTCAATTTTAGAGGGATAACCCTCTTTAACGTCGCTTATAAGATCTTGTCTGCTGTAATACTTGAACGTCTGAAACCCCACGTCATCAACTTGATAGGTCCTTATCCTTATTTAGACCAGAGAAATCCAAAATCGACCAAATTTTCACATTACGGCAGATCTTGGAAAAACCCGAGAATATAATATCGATATACACCATATTTTTTTATCGATTTCAAGGCCACGTATGGCAATATTAAAAGAGACAAGCTGTACAGAACCATGTCTATTTTCGGCATCCCTGCAAAACTCGTACGACTATGCACGATGACTTTGGAGAATTCACTCTGCTCCGTCAATATAGGTAAAGAACTCATCGAAACCTTTAATGCCGAAAAATACTGTCGAAAAGGGCACAAACTGTCATGCGCTTATATATTTTACTTGAAAGTTTGTACAAAACCCAAAAGTCAACACCAGAGGGACAATCTTTTGAAAGTCTGTACAAGGTAATGGAAAGAAAGAAACGTGACGTCAAATGTGGTTTTGCGAGCATTGAAACAGAAGCGGTAAAATGGGTTTGATGGTTAATCAAGACAAAACGGAGTAGGTCTAGGTACCTATATGTTTTTATCAAACAAGGACACCGAATTTCGACTAATTGGACAAAACGTCACAATAGACAGACATAACTTGGAGGTAGTTTAGGACTTCGTCTCCCTAGGATCAGCTATAGGCACGGAAAACAACATCAGTGCAGAGATCAAACAAATCGCCTTGATAATACCAGTCCTGCTTTACGGCGCGGTGGAAATCATCGAAAACGGATGAGGAAACCCTTGTTTAATCGAAAGAAAAATACTCCGAAAGATTTTTGATTCCGAATGGGAAGACAATGTGTGGAGAAGGAGATACCACAACAAGCTGTATGAGCTGCACCGCGACATGGGCATAGCCAGCATCGCTAGCATCGCTAGGCTACGATGGCTGGGCCTAGTAGAGTGAATGGACCCAAATTCTCTGGCTCGACGGGTTTTCGAAAGCACATTGCAGGGAAATCGCGGAAGGAGAAGACATCGTCTTAGTTGGCGCAATCAAGTGGATGAAGACCTCAACCGACTAAGAGTGCAAAACTGGAGAGAGCTCGGCCGAAATCGAAGTCGTTGGTGAAAGATGTTGGTTGAGGCTCAGGTTCAAAATTCCAGATAGTCCGGAATACTGAATTTTGCATTAGTGGATTACAATAGTAATCCTCGCTACGCGACGACTGCAGAGTTAATTTCACAAGCAAAATAGTCCTGAGAAAACGAATTCAATAACCACGACCGTGTCTAAATCTGCTGTTTTACCTTTTGAGTGAAGAAATATTCTTAGTAAGAAGCAGAGAACGAAGTTAAAAACAAGATTTGTAGCGCCAAGATTCAAAACGCGCACTTTAGCTCAATATTGATTGCTTTTGTGTTCATTGCTTAAATGCTTTGCTGAATTGATTAAAGGATTTGTGACAAAAACGCATTGAGTTACGTAAACCAATTATAGGAGAAGGCGACCTTTTCATTTTCTTCGAGAACTAATTCCACATTCAGAAAATGGACTTCCTTCCCACTGACTTCTGATTTCAAATTAAGCTTCCTGAAGAAAGCAGACTTTTCGCCTTGCACGAGAACTAATTCTAATTTAAGAAAATAGACTTCCTCCAGACTAAGAACTTATTTCTCTATGTATTTGTGTTATTGACCTTAACTGTTTTTGGTTGCAATGTTTTTACTCCCGAATTCTTCTAATAGTGCGGATATAAGAGAAAAAATAATTCCACACATAAATTTTCACTTTATGAAAAATTAGGGAAATGGTCATACTGTTTGTGTTATTTTCCTGGGGATTGACTGAAGCGAAAAGAAGTTAATGCTATCCAGTGCAACAATGTTGTACAACTAAAGAATGGGTGGCGGCGGCGTCTGACAGACCTGAATCTCCATTCTTCGCCCGTTGTTTTGTAGCGCACAAACAACTGACAGCTGTACTTCCTCTTATATGGAATTTTCTTAACACGAATGTCGATTGGGTCTACCTGTCTGTCCTAGCTTGCCAACTGCTTGATCATGCAGCCATCATGACAACAAAAGAACATTGAATGACTCGTCTTCGTCTTCGTCTTCTTTCTTGCATTGAAACCTTGGCACGAATTGTTCCGTCGTCGTTTATGTTTATGTTTTCAATTTTCATTTGCTTAAAATGTGGCAAGAAATTAAAGATGTAGACATGAGAGGGTGGCAGCGTGGAAGATCGCCAAGAGGTGCAAATCACTTAATTTATGGAGCGAATGTGCACAGTGAGTCTATGTTGCAACAATGTTGCACAAATTCGCATCTCCATACCTTCAACGTACAAAAGCGCGCATACACGATATGAAAACCGCGGAAAGCAGACAGCGAACGATTACTTTGTGGGCCGGTCGCTTAGCACGCCAGAAGAGATCTCATCCGCGGATAATTCATTGCGGTTGCAATGCGGAATGAGTTTTATTATGGGTGGCAAAAAATGCAGTACGGTTTGGTTAGAATGCTTCCAACGAAATACGAAATGATTAATTTGTTTCGCAAAGGACTGTTACTATTTGAAACTTTGTTGTAAACATTGTTTTTCTTCTTTTTTTTTTTTTTTGGTAAAAATGAGGTGCCTTCTGAAGATGAGATGATAAATGAAAATTTCAAATAAGCAGCGATGTTGAACAACTTAATTCAAAATGCCATTGCGTTTATTGTTTTCTGGGCTTATTGCTACGTTTGGTCTTCTTCCGTATGAAGTCTGCTGAATGATAAACTTTGTTAGGGAGTTTGTTGCGTTTAATAATAACTTCGGTTGACTTAAAAACCTCATTAAATGGAACTGAGTAATTTGTCTAGTCTTCTTTATGTGCACAATAGAATGTGTAGGGATTTGAATTTTTGAAGTAGATTAACAGTCTTTCAATTTATATAAATAAAAGGTAAGGACTTGACTGAGCCACGAGGCCAAGCAGGATTTTCGTCCTTTCGAGCTAATTTTCGATCTGTGAAGGAAAAAAATATTTAAGCTTTTGGAAAATTTTGTAAAATCCTTGACCTCGACCTTCCCAAGTTAAGTTATACGCTACGTTTATCTTAGTACATAATACAAATACAAATACAAAATACATAATATGGGAAAGTTGCCACCAACTAAACAGACGAATTCTTAATTTCACAAAAATCTAGACAAAAATTTAATCGAAAGTAGAAATGTCGAAATCAGTGGTAGTTGAAATTTTGTTTGCTTGTTTGGGCTTACCAGCCTAAACTGCTTGTCTAATTTTTGTATCTAAAGGAATCTGTGGGCTTACGTATAAAAAGTCTTTTAAATTTGATCTTTAAATGAGTGAAGCAACCATTCCTACGTCATTATAAAATATTAAACTGTTAAACATTATTAAGAGCGCGGTTTCACTAAAACGTCATAAATATGAACTGCTGTTACCGTCATAAGATCTCTTCTGATCATTTTAAAATAACCTAGCTCCTTGAAAATTGTTTTTCAGATCTATTCAAATGGTTTTCCAACGAAATTATGCTATTGACCATAATAATAATCGGTTTGTTATTTCTTTGAACTTTTTAACGAAATAAAGTTTTTTACAATTTCACAATGTTTATGCTACTTCCTATATAGGAAAAAATATTGACAGTTGATAATCATTTTATTTATCAAGGTCATAAATAATTTAAGATCAAGTCTAGACATTTATCATTGAAAAGGCCTTAAGTTTACGTTTGAAACATATTAATCTTGGTTCAGTTTTAATTTCACTTGATAGACTGTTGAAGTAGTTTAGTCCTGCGCACATCAGTGAGTTCATTGTACTTTGTACTGCTTCTGTTGCATCGTATTGGTCTGATATTTTGATTGTTTTCAGGAAAGTGTTATGCGACCTTTTGAATGTTAATAAATTTGTTTTTGAGCAGGCTCAAGGTCAAGGGTGACACCATATTAATATTTTCTTCTAAATATGATGGCATCATTCCGTTTTTTATTTTGAATATAAATATCATCGCATTGTACGTGTATCGGTTGCACTTTAGAATATTTCTATTTTTGCATACGTTGTTTAATTTGAATTTGACATCCATATAAGACAGTCGAACAATACAAAAAATGAGGAAACACTAAGCCATGATTGCATTTCCAGTTGTTAGAACAGGTCTTATACGTTTAAGGAACCCCACTTTTTTTGAAATCTTAGCACATATATATTTTGCATGGTCTTTAAAGTTAATATCATTGTCTATTATAACACCTAGGTATTTAATGTTTTCATTGTCATTCATCATTGCCGGTTATATAAATCAAGGTATCATCAGCAATCATCTGAAAGCTTTTTTCTATACATATATTTATATATTTTTTTTTTTTGATTGTTTGTTTGTTTTGAAGAGGCTCCGAAAACTACTAAGTCGATTTGAATGAAACTTGGAACAAGAAGAAGACTCTAGAGACTGAGAATTGACATTGACTATATTTCGTCCCATAATCTCTAAATTATTTGACCGATTTCAAACATTTTTTAAACTTTAAAGTGCTTTATTATTCTTGAGTAACATAGAGTGTAATTCGTTCCCATATACACCCGATTTAATTGTAAAAAAAAAACGAAAAAATACAAACAGGTATAGTTCTACACCTGTTTTCTTTTTCCTAGATCAAAGGATTCTAGAACGAAAGTTATTTATTATATACATTTCCCGCTTGTTATCATCTAGATCTAACGCACTTTCAAATTCATTTTTTTTATTCTATCAAGTGATCACTAGTTTTCTTCACTGTATATATAAATAACTTTTTGACATCCATTTCGAAGTTCTAAGATTGCATTATCTGATAAAAAATAGTCGCTTGCTTTGTCTAATCTTCTTGTATCTCATGAAAGACATCCTCGCGCTCAGCCATATTGCACCGGTTGCATAATGACGGCAGGTATATAAAGTTGTCCCTTCCTAGCCAGGACATGCAAAAAATATGTTCAGCTGTAAAATCTTTGAATCAAGTCCTGTACTGATGGCAAGTTTTGTGTCATTTAGACTTCGAGCCAAGTCCCGAACATCGAATTGCAATTTGAAAGCTTCTGCATGAAAATATTCTTTTTTTTTTTAATTTTTCTTTTTCTTAAGTTTTAAATTTCTGGTTGTCTTTTTGAGAAGCTAGTATGAAAAGGTCTTAATGATTTAGTCTATATAATATAAAAATATTTAATTACATAAATAACTCGCTGACGCGCTCGGTAAGTGTAGCTCAGACCTTACGGTGATCGAATTGGTTAAACGCAATACACATTCGAGACTTTTTTTACCGGACTTACAAAAGAAAACATCCTCTCCCAAAAATCTATTAATATTATTTTAGTCACTTTTTAGATAAATTAACTGGCATGCCGATATCATCTTTTATAAGGCCATTATCAAAACGAGCAGACGTTGGCGTTGTCTTCATCATCCCTACATTTTTTGGTTACGCCACATTTCTGTTTTGTTCGATGCATTATCAACTTTTTCTTCAACATATTTGCCTTTGCATTAAATAATCTCTTTTTAAGGCCAGCTTACTCCAAAAAACGTAATTTTTTTCAATACATTTCATTTATAGTACAAAACATGTTGAGTAATCAATTTTCTTTCATTTGAAACTGTTCTGCTTGACTGTGGCCTCAAGCAGAATGAAACATTTTCAAGGAAAAAATAATAAAATGCCGGACTTTTGAATTTTTAAAATTGTTCACTTTTAATTGTTTATAACTTTAAATAACAATGAATATTTCTGGTTCTGCTTGAGACCATAGCCCCAGACATCTAAAGAGTAAGATGCCGTTTGGTTTATATCGATAAGTGCAATAGTTTTGAAATGAGTGCGTCATCCATGCGAAAAACGTGGTTCGGAGAAAAATCCGAAGGCTTGAGCTGCCGAAGGCTTGAGCTGCTGGATTTACCGCAGCGCTCCCCACTCTTTTATACCTGCTTCTCGGTCTTGCTGACCGTCGGGACTAATACTTTACTATTTCTACGGGTATACTCGTACATAGCGGCGTACCCCACAGGCGGATCACTAGTGTGAAGCAGCAAAGTGGGAGAGTTGTGATCGCTTCAAGATCACTACTCGTAACGCCGAAAAATGAAGAAGAAGAAGAAGAAGACTCGTACAGTAGCAATTTATGAAAAAAAATTTCGACTTTTTCAAAATTGTTTGGAGTAAGCTGGCCTTAATTGCGATTTTAGAAAGCAATTCTGTCTCTTTGTCGTCTGTATGTCTGTCTTTCCGTAATTTTCCACGGGAATCGCCTTTCGCTAGGAATTGGCAATTCCTCCGTTAATAAATTTACTGTCGTAAGAAGTGCTTTCTGGCAGATTATTGTAGGTGCCCTCTATCCTCTCACAAGGTGTGGTTGTGAGAAATTCTCTTCTGGTCTTTTGTACATATTCTCAATCATCCGCTCATACTCCTTAACCCTAAGTAATTTATTATTAGGGCTACATAAAGATGTCGGAGGTATTGAATGGGTCTCTCACAGATCTACTTCCTACCTATCCAATCTTACATTCCATACATGTGATTCCTTTCCCAGTACTGGAATCAAAGTGTTATACCATACGCTCCGTTTCAATTTTTCGACCAAGCTGACTTCGGAGGCGCTACAGTTCTGGGTGAGTTTGAACCTCAATCAAGATATTTTTTCAAATATTCGGGTTTTTATAGTGAGTTGTCTTCAGTTTGGTGGTTTTAGACTAAAAAAGCCCACAATCGATCAAATGTTCAAACAACGGCTGATCTTGGAAAAGAATAGTGGAGTCGTATGAGGGTATTAACAGAGACTAGCTGTACAGATCCATGTCTAGTTTCGGCTTCCCTGCAAAACTCGATCGAATATGCAGGATGTCTTTGGAGAACTCGCGCCGCTCCGTCAAAGCGAAGTGTATTCTGTCTTCAAATAAAAGCAGAAGACATTGACGAATCGGATAGAAAGTCACAATAGACAGAATTTGGTTAGAATAGGATTTCGTCTACCTAGGATCCGCTAATAACATCAGTGCGGAAATCAAACGTAGAATAACTCGTGCCAGCCACTGCTTCTTTGGGCTAAGAAGACATTTGAGAAACAAAACCCTCTCAAGGAAAGACTCTTTATAAAGCCTTTATCATCCTAGTCCTTCTTTATGGCATGGAAGCATGGACTTTATCGAGAGGATACAAGGATACGTTTTGGCCGTTTCGAAAAAAAGAAATACCCCGAATGATATTTGGTCTTATAATGAGTGCAGAAGAAACAAGCTGTACCGCTATTTTGCCTTTTAATTGTGCCACCTTTCATTTAGTGAAATGTGCTTTCAAGAGTTTGTAGGGTGCAGATACTACGTCCAATTCTCTCTAACAAAAACCAACCCCAAGACTGCAATCGCCAGATGTTTTAACTTCTAACATGGAAGTTGTGAAGCTTCAAGGAGCGAAAGTCCTTCTACGAATGTTAATGTAGTAATGAATATCGAATTTGGATTCAAGTCCTATACACCACGTGTCTGCTAAAAAGACGAGAAAGAGATAGGCAGTGCATGATCCCCATCTACTTCTGACTCAAGTATAACCGATACCCCCTTCAACTTCTACTTTTCCAACAGAGGACATTGTTTTCATATTGGCGCATATTGAACCTCATTCAAACACAAGAAGCAAAAACAAGCAGAATAGCTTGAAAATATTTGATTAGCTTAACCATCAGCTGCATATTTCTTGGACTAACGAGAAGCATACGTTGCGTGATCCTACATATATACCTCTATAAATTAGTTCATATCAGATAAAATATGTTCAAATGTATTGATATGAATTGCAGTTTACGTAAAACTTTTGTCTTAAAATTTCCCATTAAACACTGTCAATGTTTGCTATCGGGGGAAAAAATTGCAAATGTGTAATTTTTGAGAAAATGTTTTTTTTTTATTTTTAGCATCGTGGTAATGCGACTTCGACTCCATGATTTATGATGGCATTAGTTGTGTATTCAAATTTTAGTTGACCATAACTCACCTGTGGTCAAACTTTTGAACAACAAGTGTTTTTTTTTTTTGTTTTATTGTACTTCCATGTTGTCGTCGTCGGTGGCGGTTTTGGTGTCTTTATGAGACACTTACACCAAACTAACAAACAAACCAAAAAATGGTTTTATTGAACTTCTGTCTCGTAAATAACATAAAACTCAGACAAAACAAAGAAAAAGCTAAAACGATTAAAAAAAAAAATGAGATACTTGTCCTGGAGTAGGTATTTGGGTTCGAAGACCGTTTACCGCTCGCATACTCTCTAAATCTAAAACAATCGGGATGGTCGTGGTGGCTAGAAACTTTGTCTTTCAGTACCTAGACAGGTTTACGTTTCTTGTCTTTGTTTGACTGTGTAATTTCAATTTTCACCTGCCAATGGTTGGCATACATGTATGACCAGCCATATACATTCGCCGCTGTGCGAATTCATTCGAATGTTTATGTGGGTGTCCCTTGAATTAGAAACATTGGCAATGAACTGTTCTCAACCTTGACACAGAGTTTGACGACCTAAGAGCGATTTATTTGGTTTGTTTTATGCGTCAATTGGCCAGACAAAAAACAAATAAATTTGAAGAGAGGCAATAACGTTGAGCATGATGGGCATTTTAAGTTGATTCAGAGAACTCCAAAATTTGAACGGCGGGGGGTTGTCCTTTTTTTTGCTCCACACTTCCTAAATCTGAAAGTTGTGATTGTAGTACTTTTTGTTTCGGAGATTTTTTTAAATAAACGTCTCAAAAGCGTCTCACTTTGTTTCTCATCTAAAAACCTAAATACTCTTCAGTTCCGGTCGTTTTTGGGTAGAAAAAGTCTCATGACTAAATCAGTTATTTTGGAATATCTGACTAATCTTCTGCACGTACCCGGAACTCCTACGATTATATCACGAGAACTCCTAGAACTCGAAACAACAAGGTTCTATCTCAATTTTAGCGAAACATAATCTTGACAAATGAACAATATGACTCTTGTTTGCCAAAATGCAAAGTCACGGTTACCTGCGGTTATGTTTTTGCAATAATTTGCGCAGTTTAACTTGAATGTTTGAATCGTTAAGCGCTTGTTGTGTTTTCTTTGTTCAAAAGTTCACACATACCGAATCTTCTTTTATTTTTAGCAATCTCTGACCTTGCGATCCCCGCATATGTTGCAAGCTTCTTTGTGCATATGTGCGGTTAAATTTAAGCTTTCATTCGAACTATAAATGTTTTCGATTAACATACTAAAGCGAGCGCTAAGCGATTTCGGGTAAAATTATGAATCCGAGTCCGAATACAAAGCCAATTTAGAGTACCGTTCCTGGAATTCATACAAATTAATCCACTAGCTTTTTACCCCGTTCACGTCCACCCGTTCTTTGTTCGTTGTTCGATGATTAATAACCCAAAATGGTAAAGAAAAAAAACCGTGGTATGGTATTTTGTCTGTCTGTCTTTTTGCCAGTTTCTTGTTGTCTGCAAATGAAATTAGAAATCATTGAACTGACACAACTCGTCGACAAAGCCAAAGCCACCATGAATGACACTGGAGAGAGAGAGACTGCAATGGAATGTCAAACTCTCGAAAAGTGAAGAATGTGGGAGCATTTCCATTGAATTGATTCCAATTAATTTTTCGTTTCTACAACTCTATAAAAAAAGACTTACAAAAATCAAATGAATGATTCCATGTCTTTTGGGACGCAATGTCGAGGCGAGGCGCAGACCTCTTAAGTAAAAGTTCACATACACACAGCGGGGCTTTGGACCACTTCAATAATAAGAGACCCCCACTTTTTTTTATTTTTGAAGAGAATGTTCGTAACCTAAATACTTCTGCATTGAATTGTGGTTTGGTCTCAGTGCGGCGCGCGGTTGAGTATTTTCCTTTTTTTTTTCTTTTTTTGTATTTTTTATTTTATGAAAGATCTCAACCGACAGTCATTCAAAAATATTTCTTGACTCATTTCCAGACAGATATACCGATTCAGATACGAATACCCGGGGGATGCAGAGATAATACATTATTTTTGTATTTTGTTGTTTTGACGGTGGCGGCAACAACGGCAACGGCGGCGGCGTCTATGTTGTCAGTATATATAAATGTGATGACCAGGGCTTGCCTCTGCCTCAAAACGACCAATGCTCCCCATCCACTTCTGATGATGATGAGATGTGCGCGAAAGTATAAATTCGCTTCAAACAGCACAAAACAAAACAAAGTTTATGTGTGGGAAAGTCATTTAATCTTTGTTCCAGGGAATTTCCGGTGACTGGGCGCGAGAGCGGCGAGATGGTGTATAGAGGTACCTACGATGTGTGTAAACATTGTTGTAAGGCAACATTTAGCTTCAGAGTGTCTAATCCTGTTTCGGCAGGCTGACTGATAGTAAACCCCAATGGCATACGGTCGGGCGGCCGGTATTTATTGCTGTCGATATTTATTGCAACGATTCCGCGTACTGTTGTGTGGAGGAGCAGCCGTTGTTGTCTAATGTTAATTACATGGAAATGAATTACGGGTTATAAATTTGGAAGGAAGGCATTAAAAAGTTAGAGTTTTCTCTTTTCAAAACTCTGTGTGGGTGACTCAATTTGTGTTTGCTGCAAGCATACAATGTTGTAGGTGTTGGCAAAAGATTGTTTTTATTAATAGCCAGGGATGGTGATGCCAAATACTTTGGCAGAGAGAGCGAAGATGACTTTCAAACTCTGCCAGAGAGAGAGAGAGAGAGAACAAGACTTTTTAACTCTCAATTTGTCTTTGAGTTTCAAAATTCAGACGAACGGCTTTGTTGAAAGTTCGATTAGGAGGATGATCCCATCAGGCTGTTGAGGGAGAGAGTGCTGGTTTATCTCTAAGAATATTAGCCCTTCGCGTGGTACTGACTATTTTGTTTAACATTCGTTTTGTGGTTAGTTTTTCATCGCTTTGATTAGTAACACTTGATAATCACATTCAGACTTTTCAGTGACTTTCAGTGACTTTTTTAATACTCACTGGAGCACTCAAAGCTAATTACCTGTTCTTTGTACTCAAATAGCTTCTTTCTTTTGTTATAGCTTTCCAGATGTCTGCAGGAAAGCCATAAGACTGCGCCGACCCACTCTAACCTATGGCCATGTTCTGTTACTATCGTTTTTAAATAAAATCTGGCAATAAACCGAAAAATTCTATGATTTTGGTAGAACCTCGTTCCTGTTGCCACCGGTTTCTCGATCGATGTTATCAATACGATAGTTTCATTACAGAACAGGAGTACTGATTCGAGAAAATGCAGGACAGCCACAGAGAAATCACAGAAGGTGTGGTTTTCGGTGTTATTCTTCCCTCTTGAGGAACAACAGAGTGTGGCATCTTTTAAGCCTTGCACGTTTAAGTACTTGGTGAAAGAGAGGTGTCCCGTGGCAATGCTTCTACTTCCTTTAGTCTTATCTACTGAGGGATATCAAAAATGTTGCAACTTTCTTATTAACGTTGGAGAGCATGCATGCAGCGAAGTTAAAAGTACATACTACACTTAAACCTACTCGCTACATCCCTGCTCCAGATAAGCGCCCCAAGTGGCAAGAATAAATATTAACTATATGTAAATCTTAATAAACCGATTCAATTGTCGAATCGGCAAGAACCGGTTTTGTTCGGAATGTCACATTGCTTTTAATGTGTAGTAAAATGTAAAACATTCTTGAACTTGCCGACGTGAAGTACAGACTTTTGATTTGTTTAATTTAAATAATAAAAGTATATATATTTTGTAAAACTAAATCCAAGGATACCATAATGCGCTTAGCCTGTTTGCATCCTGAACAGTCGTTCCGTCTTTTGTTCTGCGCTGTTTGATTGAAGCCCTCACTCAGGACCCCAGCAGACCAAGTGCTGTTTCAGGTCCTGAAAAAGTTGTCTGACATCCTTGCCCTTCAAGTTGATCATCTATTCGGTTACACCGTGATGGTCTGGAACACAAAAAGACTCAAAGAACTTAATCTTCCGACCGGCGCCGGCGCTTCAGAGAGGTCTTGCATTCTTGGATCACATTCGAAGCGATTCCTCTTAAAGAATACGATTGTTTGCTTTATCCGATTGTTTAATTGTTTGCCGCTTTCCGCTTAGATTTTTAAAACTACGCAACGAATTTTGATGTGGTTGTTTTTTTTTAATAGGTAGGGTGATTCAAGATAAAAGTTTGAATCTATATTTCATTCCCATATTCCCACGAGAACGGAAATGAAAACGGGTTGTTATAAACAGCTTAAATAGCCGATTTTCAAAGCCTCTCTTTTGTCTTCTTATCTCACAAACATACCTACACGCATTTTGCATTTAAAAGACCGAATCTCTCTAGAAGCTGAGAATCGGCTGTATTTCCTTTTCATATTCCTTCGAGAGCGGTAATGGAAACGGAAACATAACCGAAAATTAAGAAAATATTGGACCGATTACATAAGTTCTTTCATCGCAAGAACGGGTTGGGAACGGCAACTAAACCGGGACTGTATTTCATCCAGATGTTCTACTAGGAACCGAAACTTGGAGACTATTTTACTCAATATAGTCGATTCGATCACCTTAGGATCCGAGCACTGCCGGGCGGGTCAGCTAGTAAATCTATGAAAGCAAAGAACTAAAGCTTAAAGTTTTTTTTATAAAAGATCAAAATGCATGGATCGCTACCATTGTTAAGGCTTTTTGTGGCAGCTGCGATCGTTTGACCGCAATCGCAATCACGGCGAATCAACGACAATTACGCCAAATCAACGGTCATGTCTTCGAAGTCTTAATGGTCAAAATATCATATTGGAAAAAATAGAGCACGCTGCTCATAACAATTTTTCATGTTCAAAGCAGAGCTCTGAAAAAAGACGCCGTGGAAATGTCATGGCAATATCATGCTACATTTCGGCACGATCGCGAAAGAAGAACGCTACACAAAGTATGCAAAGTAAACAAAGTTACAAAAAATAACACCAAGTTCGCAGATTAACAAAAGCTACGCAAAATACGCATAGTTCGGGCTACGTAAATAACGCAATGTGCACAAAGCCAGGCAAATTTACGCACCTGTGCAAAGTACGCAGAATAAAGCAAAGTTAATCAATATGCCCAAAGTTAATCAATATGCCCAAAGTTATGCACATCTTTGCAAAGTAGGCATAGTAACGCCAATTACGTAAATTTACACAAAGTTCGCACAGTTACGCAAAGTGACACAAGGCTACGCAAAGATACGCCAAGGACACAACTGTTCGCAAAGTAACAGAAAGCTATGCAAAGTTCGCAATGTTACGATAAGTAAGCAAAAATGTACAAAATACACAAAATTACGCAAAGCTGTGCAAACTGTACCAGTAACTGGAAGATAAGAACGTGGCAATTTAAAGTAAAGTTCGATCTCGAATCATATGCTGCGCGATTTGGTGATCGAGGGCGTTCTTTAAGGGGCGAATCAGAAGGAAAAAGTCACTTTTTATGTTTTTGTTGTAAAGGTTCGCGATTTGTTCGAAAATCTAGATATTGAAAAAACGCGTTTATGACATGAAAAGCTATCAACTTGTGTGGTAAATTTATTTATCGTATTAAATCGCTGAAAGTTAAGTTACATTAGAAAATCTTTTGCGTGTTAAGACGATGATGGATGATTGGAAGATAATCTTTAAAAAAAAGTTCACAACCTGGACCTGAAAAGATCTTAGATGAAGGGCTAGCCAAGAAGCTCCTGGTAAAAGCAAATCCCACGACATCAGTATTTCGGTGGTTTCAGACATGGAGCAATCTTAAACCGACACGACGCAACGGACGGAGTCGATCTTAGTTTCGTTGCACGGAAACCCGCACCTGTGGTGTTATAGTTAGCATGTCGGTATGTTAACCCAACAGAGGCAAATCTCCCGAAATCGAAGTCGTAAGAAAAGGATGATTATGGTTGAGGCTCAGGTTCACCCCGAACTTTAATGCCCGTCTAAGTAAGTAAGTAGGCATTTTTATAACACATAAAGTCAAATCTCGTCGAGTGTAATGAATTTTCTTACGTCTTTCAAAGTTTATGTTCTCAGATTCTGAAAGATTTTGCTGCGCACTATAATAGTTTTTTTTTTGTATTGATGACCAATGATAATAATCAGTATCATTCATTCTCAGCTTCAATCAATCTCCGGAAACACTATCCATAGATTTTTATTTCTTATTTAGTACTGAGAAAATAATTATCTTTTCATACGGCACGTGTAGTGTAGACACTGTTATAGAAGTTTGTTTATTTTTTTTTTGTTCTTTATTTGCACACTCCTGATATCTAATTGCAGAATGCAGACAGATTCAATACAATGTCTGGAAATTATCTAGCGACTATTAAGTATAATGAGGTTTGCTTTGCTGTTGAGTAGTATGACGCTTGATGCAACATCTTGATTTTACGATTTGGCTTCACTTGAAAATGAGACATAAAAAAAAAAATGAGATAAAATTATGATTTGCGGATTCAATTTCGTAGTCTTTTAATACAAAGTGATTCGCATATCTAATATTTGACAAGACAGCAAAGTGTGTAGGTTTGGTTTTGAGATAAAAAAGACAAAGGAAAGGATTTGAAAAGTGGCTTAAACCAAAGGAAAATTAATGAAAAAATTTCATAGTTTCTGAACTAGTTAGATGTCTGTTACGATTTTTTTTGTTTAAGCTCAATGTGATTATTAAATGATCATTGAATCTAAGTCCCGGGACCAAGAGCACATCTCAAGACCATGCCTTTTGAGGGAATGAAGGGAACCTACAATTTTCTGCCAATCCCGAAAGGCAAATCGAGAAAGTGCTTTTTATGGCAACGAATTTATTATCAGCGGATTTCCTTATTCCTCTTAATCCTGATTTAAATCTTAAAAATTACTGTAAAGTTATATCAATTTGAAAAAAAGATTGTGATTGTGACATGGCAATATGTTTTAAATGAATACGTTCCGTAAAGAGTGTTATTTTCTATATTAAATAATTTTAGGCTAACCAGCTGCAGATGCACTGGCACCGTCGGCGTCGCGTCAGTCGTTCATCCACTCAGCCTCATTCATTCTTTAACGTTTGTAGCACTGATTGATTCAGTCATATGCTGTTTCATTGGTACCATTCGATTGATCCTGAGAACCCAACCATAAGGTATTTGTGAGTTTTTTAGACTTGTGGTTTTCAAGAAGAAATGAAACGTATATAGTTTAATCTTATGGCCAAAAATTGAGCTTTATTATAAAGATAAGGGCTTGCTATTTAGTTTTAAAATGGATTTTGGGCAATTGGCCACCGCGACTGGCTCGAAAAAAATTATTGTTCAGAGTTCTATTTTTCGACCACTTTTTGCAGCATTTGGAGCGGTTTGTCAGCAGCAGCGCTCCAAATATTTTATTCCAAGGCGTCAATCATCTCGGGTTTATCTGTGTAGACAAGTGACTTCACATAACCCCTTGAAATTATTCCAGCGGTGTTAATCGCACGATCTTGGAGGCCACGCCACGAGGTAATGCGCTCACCAAAAGTTTCCTTCAATAAATTGATTTTTCCGTTATGGATGCGATGCATATAGCGCCGTCTTGTTGAAACCAAAGGTTGTCCAACTCAACTTGCTCCAATTCAAGCTTTAAAAAGTCGTTAATTATGGCTCTATAGCGCTCCCCATTGTCTGTAACATATTGGTCCTCTTCATTTTTAAAGAAATATAAAATAATGATTCCCTCTACCCACAGACCGCACTAAACAGTGACTTTTTGAGGATGTAATGGAGCGGCTTCTCAAAAATGGCTTTTGGATTATCATGACTCCAAATTGACGACAATATTGTTTATCACCATACCCGCTCCCGCTTAGTGAGTATTTTCGGCCTTAATTCTTACAAGATTTTGTAAGGCGCCAAACCAAGATTCTTTCGAAGAGTTTTCCATAAAGTGGATGGGTACAACTCCGATGGCACATGACCTCATTCGGGTTTTCTTTGATACCCTCCTTCATATGAGCAATAGTGTCTTCGGAGCGCAGTGTATGGCATCTCTGAGGATGCACATTATCCACGAAAATAATCTTGGTGCGGTTATGTCAACCGAATTTTGAAAAAAAAAACTCGAAAAGACTGGTTCACTCTGTTTATGAGTCGCAATCCATAGTCATGTCATTGACTATGATTTATGGGATGGACCCGAAGATTTCCGTGAAATCACTAGTGCGGAGATTTAGGGTCGTTCTTGTTTTCACTTTTCGTTGAATTATATATAAATTTTTTTGAATTTAAAAAATGAATAAATTCTTAAGATTTTTATTTAAGCTGTGCAAATTAATTTTATAAGTGTAATAGCAACGTGTTCCGGACTCTGTCCATATTCGGGCGCAAGCTAGCATAGGTTTTGGTAAGGTTTATGATCAAACAACAAAACAAGGACACAGAACATCGACGAACTTTCGAGGTAGTACAGGACTTCGTCTACCTAGGATCCGCTTAAGAAAGCAACATCAGTGCAGAGATCGAACGAAAAATAACTCTTGCCAAGCGTTGCTTCTTTGGGCTAAGAAGGCAATCAAGAAAATAAACTCTCTCCAGAAAAACCAAGGTAACCCTGTATAAGACATTGATATGTATATGGACCTTATCGAAAGCGGATGAGGAAGCCCTTGGTCGTTTCGAAAGAAAAATTCTCCGAATGATCTTTGATCCCGTGTGCGAAGACAATGTGTGGAGAAGAAGATACAACAACGAGCTATATGAGCTGTACCGCAATATAGGCATAGCCAGAAGAGTACGCATCGTGTGAATACTACGATGGTTGGGCCATGTAGGTTAAGCGGACGGACCCAAACACTCCGGCTTGACGGGTTTTCGAAAGCACATTCCAGAAAATCGCGGAATGGGAAGACCTAGTCTTAGGTGGCGTAGTCAAGTGGAAGAAGACCTCAACCGACTTAGAGTACAAAACTGAAGAGAGCTCGCCCGAAATCGATGTCGTTACAGAAGGATGTTGGTTAAGGCCCAGGTTCACCCCATTTAAGGAAGTAAGGAACGAAATCGGATGAATGGATAAAGTGCATTATATATCACTTTTGGTCTTAGGATTCGGGTACATCCTTCAGCAACACATGCAACAAAAGTAGCAAAAAAAAATAAAAAAATTCAAGAAGCAGTAGGGTGCCTCGATAATCCTAAATATGAGGTTTCATTGTTCTTAGACAATTTGTCTTTGAGCTATCGTCAACCAAGCAACAAGATCGGGAGTAAAAAGTGAAATATGGAGAAAATCGAATATCGTGCCGTAATAAAGTTCCTTACCAAACAAGGGAATCAGTTCGGCTTACGGCGACTCTTGCCCAGGAGGAACCATGGTGTACAAGTGGCACAGTTTATTCAAACAAGGAATGGAATCACTTGAAGACAACCCGAGGCCGGGCAGAAGCATCGAGGTGACCACCCCAGAACTTATTCAAAAAGTCGGAAAAATTGTACTCGAGGATGCTCGACTAAAGAAGAAACAACTCGCAGAAATGGTTGGAGTATCCGATAAAATCATTTTTAAAATCCTGCATAATCATCTTGGCATGTCTAAGTTCAGCGCAAGACCTTGCCGAGAATGCTCACGCGCGCCGCCGCAAAAACAACAGCACGTAGAGTATTCACGTGCATTTTTGGACCTCTGCAATGAGGAAAAAGATCGTGTATTGAGCCGAATTGTTACTGGAGACGAAACTTGGGTTCATCATTATGAGCCTGAAAATGAAAAAAGAGCTTCGTGGTAAGATATTTACCAATGATGATGAAGTCAAAGAGGCGGTTTCGGTGTATTTTGAAGATAGAGACAAAACATTTCTTGTGAGGGTATTAATAAATTAATTGAAAGATCTGAAAAATGTATCCGTCTTGTAAGTGAATATATTGAAAAGGAAAAATAATTTGGTATTTTTATTTCCCCCATTCCGCGAATATAAAAACGCTCCCTCGTAGTTGGTAGATTTGATTTCGTCCACAAAATATCGTTGCGCTAACGGTATTTTATTTGTGGACATTAAAAAATTAAAACTGGTCGTTCAATCTGAATGCTTGGCGAAAGGCAAGTTTATTTGAGGTCGTTTCCAAATCAACCACAAAATTTTCACTGTCGTCACTTAAATTCTTCGAAGCACCTTTTTTAACTAACTCTTTTATTTTATGAATGCCGAGGAAATACCTGTTATTGTTGAACGACTTGATTGCTTTTCAGCTATCCAAACATTCCTTAAATTTCCCTATACCGAAAAAGCATTCAGACATAGGTATACTTACTATATACCTACCTATTTACTTGAATTGTTTTTCTACAATTTAAAAACATCTCATTGCTCTAAACGCTCCTACATGTTCTTAGTAAAATAAAAAAAAATTTTGAAAATGTCACACAAAATGACATCTAGGGAAATTGGTTTTATTCGAGAGTAATTAACAAATTGCCGCCAAAAGTGCCAGTGTCAATGAACGGAGAAAAGGGAGAGCTACCTACAAGTCACTCAAGAATTTCAGATATACACACTGACTCCCAAAAATGTTCTTCTCTAAGTGGCTTCCCTTTTTTGGGTGGTAGGTATATGTAGGTATACATAAAAATTTCGAAGAATTTCACCCAAAACCCAACCCCTTAACTTCCATTCATGGTGTAGCAGTTATTCCCTGAAACTCCCGCCAAACTTATTCATCCCACCCGATGAAAATCAAAAATGTACCCATCACGCACTGGCTGCCATTGCCACCAAACATTGTTATCCCGTTGCCCGTAACCCGTAGCTCTTAGCCAGTGTTCTGTTCAATGTTTATATTTTAAAATTATTGATTTTATCCTGTTTCAAATTCCAGGCTGTTCTCGCTCTTTTAATCGCTTTCAAGTGTGTGTGTGAGGATATACGGCGAGTCCCAAAAATACGAGGAAAGAAAAAACTTTTTTTTTTTTGCTGAAATATTTACTTCAATGGCACTTCACCATTTTGAACTAATACCAACGAAGTGCTCCTACGTTACTTTCATCTAGAGTTGGAGTTGTAGGTTGTAGCATCCAGCATCCTCCATCAAACGAACAACGAGTAGAGACAATTTTTGGAGCCTTTTTTGCTTTGCATTGCCTGTGCTGTGCCCTGTTTGATTTCGCAAGTGTGTGTCTGTGAGACAAAATAAATAAACGGAAGAGTGCAATGCCCTGCTGCATCATCATCTCATCATTCCATATTATCAGTAGCACTAGCACCAGCATCCAGCACATCGGGCAACATTTTACACCACTCTTTACTTTGGTGAACTTCTATAGTAGTCCAAGTCCCAATTGTTCCCTGAGAGAAGCCCCAAATGTTTTGGCAGACAGACGTCTTTATGGCTATGTTCTCCTGTTGTACACTTATGCTAGTGTGATGATGGTACAATGGCTGGAATGCCAAATGTGTCGGTGGGGAGCATAATGCATAACCATCCCTTCAAATTCCCATTTCGTATGTATACGTAGGTATCTATCTTCATCTGCACAAACGAATTATTGTGATTTGATGTAGAGTTGCTGTTAACGGGGATGGGTGAGGTTAATGTTTTCATGTTTTTTTTTTCGTTTGGGGGGGAAAAATCATTCACAACCGATTGGGAATATCTTGAAAGGAAAAAAAAGGAAAATAATAATTTGTGCTCGAATTAGATTTAGATTTCATTTGTGTACATCGAGGAAGATACAAGAGATTTGCCTATTCTAGTGAACCTAATAAGTCTGTTAGAACGAAGAAGATGAAACAGAAAGGCTCCGAAAGGCCATAACTAAGTTGATTTTGTAGGGCATGTTGATAAAAGCCGAAATTATACTTTGTTGTGTTGGTTATAATTAAGTGTGCCACAGAGATAAATTTATTAGGTTGATAGTTTTGGTGTGTTTTGGTTTTTCTTCTTACTGATGAATTAGTCCAGGAGGGCTGCGAGTGGTTATATTTGGAAAAACGTGCATAGACCTTAATCCGAGGGTTTCTTTGAACAGTGTGATATGAAAGCTGATCAACGGGCTCTTTCATGAATTAGGGAACGAGTGTGTATAAATAAATAGATTAGAACTTATACGTTATGTTTTTCCAAAAAAAGACCGACCAAGAGGAAGATTTGGTCAGATAACAGACTATTTGGGGAAGAATTGGGATGAATTCGGATGTAAAAAGAGATGGGTTCTTTGTAGAATTAGTCGATGATGGATGTCCTTAGAATAAAAATAGCCCAATTATGGTACCTTTTGTGTCTTAGATACGCCTAAGCAAGTATGTTTCAATTAGCAATACTTTAATACCGAATGACTGATTGGAATACGGTTTATTTAACAACAAAAGAAAAAAAATTTACTCGTGCTCTCAAATCAAAGCAAAGTACACCGGCTTTGATGCGAATATGTATTCTGCTTTTAGAACCAAAAAATAACAACGTCTGAATATAATCAAACAAATAGGTCCAAAAGTTTTAGCACACTCAAATTTTTATTATCTTTAGGGGAAAGGGGAGAAGTAGGCTTCGGTTTCAAGTCGATCGGAGCAAATTTGACGACGAATATTTATGAATATTTTCATACCTGTTCGACCCAAGAGCGGTATTGTTGCCTGGGCCCTGTTTCATAAGCATTGGCAAGCGACAATTTAACAAATTTGTCGAAGTTATCCGACAAATTTCCATTTCATATCGTATTGACAGGTCACATATGACAATTTTGTAGTGACAATAATTTCTGTTGTCATTGTCATGTTTTGATTAGTTTTTTGAAATGTACACAAGGGACTGAATTGAGCTTCAATATTATTTATCTGTGAATACCGACCTTGGTGTTGAGGAAGTGATTAGTACACATAATTGGCTGACGACTAGTGCTATTAGCTGAAAATCCTCATGCTCTTCAATTGCAAATTAATAAATTGCAATCATACTGCGCAACTTGGGATCTTCACTTCAATGTGCAGAAAACAAAAGTTATGATCTTCGAAAGCCGACAGAGAAGAGGACCACGTGAGGAAACTTGGCGATTTAATAACCAGCAAATAGATGTAGTAAGTGAGTTCAAGTACTTAGGTGTTTTGTTGACATCCAACTTAAACTTTGGAAAACACGCTAAAGAAAAAAGCAGGGAAGCTAAGTTGGCGCTCAATCTGATGTAGCCGAAATTCTTCGCAAATCAAAATATTGAGCTTTCATCAAAATACCAAGTGTTTAAAGCCATGGTTAATACCTCTGTTAGGGAGTGCAGGTTTTCGGAGTCAACCCGTGACTATTTTGATTACCAAGCGCAACACCGACCTTTGCTATACATGTGTAGTCTGGTTTACCACCCATTTACATCCAAAACCTCAAAATTCACTCAGACTACTTAACTAGAGTGATGATGAGAAGAAGCTCCAGTCTCCATAAAAGAATCATGAACAGATTATTGCTCACAAACGCTTCCCCATTTAGAGAATGGCACCAGCTATAGCGTTATCTCATGATCTAGCCTAGAACAACGTTTGCGATTGCTCGGATATATTTTCCAGGATCATATCTAGAATAGATGACAAATTATGTAATCAATGTTTAACAAGAGCCTCAACATCAGATTCTAGATTAATTTATAAGAATCTTAATCATGGATTATTAACCGAAGAAAGCTATTTCGCTTCCAAATACTCTTCAGAAATTATAAGCACCATCTTCAGAGCTAGGGTTGAAATTCTAAATCTGAACTTCATTCCACACAGAAATGTTCTGCAGCATTCTTGTAATCTATGCAACAGAAGAGAACCTTAAAATATTTTTCATTTTATTGCAGTGTGTCCAATTTTACAAGAAATTCGTCGTTTGTATTTCCGGCAAAGTTGTCTGTCCCTCCTTTACGAAGTCTTGAACGGAAAGAGTGGCTGGTTGTGTTTGTTCAAGTAAACATGTATTAACTTATCGCAATAGTTTCTAAAAATAAAATAAAAAATCCTCTACCAGTTATTGCGTTAAATCACCCTTCAAGTTTGTAACTTAGCATATGTATATGTGGGTTACAGATTATTCAAAATGTAGAAGATCTCAGAACCTCGCTTTCTCATTTCAGCCAATTTTAAAAATTGTACTTGTCTTTTCAATTTCAGTTACTTTACTGTTCAACGTAATTTTAACATTATGTACATTAAATAATAACTCTTTTTTATTTTAATCATAGTAAACATTTCTCTAATTTTTTTTCGCTCCAATTGCAAGCTTTCATTAAAATTGCTAATTAATCAAAATTTTCGTAGTTCTTTAAAATACAAATTCTTTTTATGTGTATAATTTATTTTTACAAGTTAGTAATTCTATTTTATACTTTAACATTTTTATCTTTTTTTATGGAATGTCTTTCCGGCAGACGGCAAAATTACCATGTTCGTATTCATAAGACAAAACTATTAATGAATCATCTATCTATCTATCTATCTATCTATCTATCTAGTACACATAAAATTACAATAACATTTCTATCAACAAATGCTGATTCATTTTCAGTCGATGCATCACATCTTATTAACGAGCCATCGACAATGCCAGCAACTCAAGCGAAATCTCCAAAATATTTTAAACGCTGAGCTATGGATATTATATTTTTGGGAGACCAACGGATTTCTTCTCCCATAGGGGGTTCTACTGTCAAATTCCAAAATCATTTGACGCAACGCTGAATAAAACTTTTCGACCCTGTCCATCACCAACTAAATAATACTGTGTTCCACTTCTAAGCTAGTGTAACGCACAAAAAACTTGGCTCTCAGCATCAAGGGTATGTTTTCTGTTGGATGGTGGAGATGTCGAAAATTGCATTTCACTTGAAAATATAATATTTGACATTTTAATTCAACTTGTCAGTTTTCGACCGAAACTGAACTCCCTGTCAAAATTGTCAATAACATACTTACAAAATTGTAATTTGTATAACTTTTTCTGTTCAATATAAAAATTGTCACTACAAAATCTGTCGGGGAATTCGTGACAATTTCTTAAAATTCCTGACAATTCACTGTCGCTACAATTATTTAATGTTCTGAAATTACGGCAATTGTTGCAGATTTCCCGATAATTCCACAAAATTGTCAATTTTTCTATGGCACAGGATATTGACAATTACCAAGCTGTCATTTACAAATTTTCAACTGTCACCTGTCGCAATTGTCAATGTTTAACGCTGGAAATTTTTTTTCTTAAAATTTGTGAGTATTTTTTATTTAAATAAAATAAATAAACAGGGTTGCGCAACAGAGCGAGGATCCCCAGTGCCTAGCGCATTTCTCACTTTTTCCTTGTGAGGGAAAGGAGGGGACCTACAATTTTCTACCTGTTCCGAACGTTTTATCGAGAAAGCGCTTTTCATGGCAATGAAAATATAAACGGACGACAAATCCTTGCGATAGCTGTGGAAGAACGTTTTTGCCTCTCTTGGCATTTGAACCACGAATCTCTGGTTTAACAACAGACATGCTAACCATCATGCCACGGGCTCCAATGATAGAAGTGTCTACTCAAAAAATTGCAGTTTTTTCTTCAAAGTGTTCTAAAAAATTTAACAATTTTAATTTCGAGAAATCCTCCATTTCCCATGATTCTGTCTGACTGCTTTCTTTTTGAAAACAAAAATGGCTGTCAGGAAAACAACTGACATTTAGACCCATATTACGTCCATTGTGACACCATAAGAAGTGTGTTAGGGAGCACTTCACTTAATTAAACCATTTGAAGCTTTTAATAAAGAGGTATCTGTGTTCACCAGATCACTTGAATCATCAAGGAAATATTTTCCTAGATGCATTTAGTTTTCTTTTAAGGGAGTGTAAAACATGGGCAGAGGAGATGTGGGACTGTCTCTTCCTCCTCCTCATGTAAGTAGCTTCTGCAGAAGGTGTTATAGGGAACGCCGAGTCTTATATACAGCTAATGTGAAATCTGGTTGTTGATAGCAACCGTTTAGATCTAGTTGCGTTTTAGATCTAGCTCTGTTATTTGTTCTATCCATTGCCTCTTGCCTTAGCATAAGTTTCCATGTAGCGATTGTTATACCAATGTTCAACCTACTGGTTGAGATCAACGGTTCCATTTTTGGCGAGTTCATCGGCCTTGCAGTTACCTAGGACATCTCTGTGCCCCGGCATCCAAATAAAGTGAATATTGAACGGCCATTTCCCTGAGAGTTGGGCGAACATTGAGGGCGGTTACTGAGTTCGTAGAGACATCGCCGAGTGATTTGAGGGCTGCTTGACTGTCTGAGAAGATCCGGTATTCACTGAGGACAACATTTTTTCTTTTAGCCACGACGAGGCCTCTTTGAACACGCTACAATAGTTTGAAAGGCGGAATAAGAGACTTGCAGTAAGTCTGCAACCGCAGACACAGTTTATCTTTTTTCAGGATGATAGATATATACATATATTAAGCTTCGTCTGATAGTTTGACTGGAATTCCATTAATTGATGGAGTTACTGGTTGAGGTATTTTGTAATCCCTGCTGAAGAGAACGAGTTCAATTTTCTGGGGGTTAACCCGCTAATTTTACTAGTTTGTGAAAAGCGGTCTGCATCAGATCAGTAAGGAAGTGAGCATGTTTACCCGATACCGCAATGGAGACGTCATCTGCATATGCAGACGGGTTTGGTTTCTGGCGGTGTTCCTCTACTGACAAATCTCTTTGCAGAAAAGACCTCTAGAGTTGAGGTCATTCTCCTACTTTTACTCATAAGATTTATCAGTTCCACAATTGAACTACCTACTTTAAGGTTTGTCAGTGCTCTTGTAATTGCAAAGTAACTAACGTTATTAAAAGCACCCTCTATGTCGAGGAATGCGGACAGAGGCAGGAGGGGTAGTTTTTGTAAAAATTTACTTAATTTTTGTTTTAAATTATTAAAAATAAACTGAGCCACCTACTACAACATTTATAATCTTTTTAAAAGCTTTTACTATATTTTTTAATTAGCATTTTATTTCAAATTAATTAAGTGAAAGGTTTTTGAGTAATCAAGCCTAAAATCATATTTTTGAAAAAAAATCTGATTTTTTTTCTTCAAATCAAAATGTAGAAAATAGATACTAAAAATTATTTTGCATAATAAAATAAAATTTATTTTCTTATATAAAATTTTGCAGCATTCCATGTAAATAGTGAAGAGGCAAGAGGTAGTTACAAAAATGTCAAGAAAAATTTAAAGTGTTGTAGAAGAAATCAGCATAATCAATTTTTTATATTGACTCGCTTTGACTTTCATCAAAACTTGTGGGGTTCTTGTTCATGTAACACTATTGGAAACAGACAACTAAAGTGTCTCATTTAGGTCACTTCAAATAAGGACAGAATTACCTCAGTATTTACCAATAGAATGTTTTATTAGGCCTCAAAACGAGTCGTAAGTTTCCCCTTGATGTACGATATGGTGTTTTCTGCAGATAGAAAAATCGAGGGACCCAAAGATCGAAAGATGGAAAGACCGAAAGATTGGATCATCGAAAGATAGAGGGATCGAAAGAACGAATGTTTCAAAGGCTTAAAAGACCGATAGAATGAAAGATCGAAAGAATAAAAATTTGATTGAAAGATCGAAAAATCCAGAGATTGAGCGATCGAAAGATTGAAAAATCCAAAGATCGAATAATTAAAAAGTTTAAGTACTGACGGATTAAGCAATCGAAAGATCGAGAAATTTAAAGACCGAATGATCGTAAGATTAAAAGATCGAAGAAGAGCGGGATCGAAAGAGTTAGGGATCGAAACAGTGAGGGATCGGAAAAGTGAATGATCGAAAGATCGAATGATTGGGAGATCGAAAGATAGTACTATTTAGCTATAGATTTGAACACTGCGAAAGTCGATGCTCGTGAAAAACAATTTAATATTTCAAGGACCAGAATCTTGAACTTTCGTCTGGCTACCAGATATTGTTTTTATAACCCCGCGTATTTAATATGTATAGGGAGACCAATTCAATCATAGTTCTCGATAACGCTTACCTTAGTTTGGTTTTTGTCGGGCCTCGCAAGTCAAAAAAATTCAACAAACAAATATATTATAAGAAAAATCAGAGATACTTTTTGGCATCGTCAGAATACTTTTTGTGAACATTTCGTAGAAAAGAGAAAAGTCTAAAATATTTTACATACACTCCAGGACCTGCATGTCTTCGTTTTTTGCAAAACATGCATACAATACGTAAGAGATTTGCATTTAACCGACGGCGACGTAACGTTTTGCTGTCACCTTCCTTATTGTTCCATATTGTTCCATAATCACAGGCCTAACAAATAATTTGCGTTGTTCTTAAACGCCCAGTACTTAAATCAAATGTGACAAACAACTATTTGATTCAAAAACGATAAATAGAAAAGGCTTATTCATATTTTTTATCACAGCAAACTCCCTTCTGATTGAAATATAGCGGCAAATGACAAATGATTGCTTTGATTACCAGTTACGAGCTACATGCAACAATCTCTTGGCCATCAGAAAAGCTCACAGATCTCTACATTACGTCACCCGTCAATGTTTGTTGTTATCGCATTCTTACAACACATTCAACAAAAAAAAAAGTGAATTCCAGGAATTTTGTAGTGCAATGTGCAATGTTGCTCGAAGTTTGAGAAGGTTCGATCTGTATGATCTTAATCATGATTCTTCACCAAATGCTTGACAGATACAACCAATGTTGCCGCAGGTCATTTTGAAAGTGTAACAATTTTTTTCAAAAAGTGTAACAAATGGAAAGAAAATGTAACATTAGAGTGGGCCAAAAAAAAATTTTTTTTGTTTCAAAAACCATATAGAAAATATTGTTCCTAAAAAATTCTAAAAAGTTTGAGCTCAAAAGAAAAGTATTTAGAGATCTATCAATTGTGGTTTATATTTCTTAGACCTACTCTGATAAAAGATGGTTTCCTAACAAAGCAATATATGACGCAACTAAGCTAACACCTCTAATGAAATATCAAATAGAGCTTCCTTTGAAAAAGATGGAACGAATAAGTTCCCACCAGAACCCACTAATGAGGTCATTAATGGATTCTAATATCGAAGACGGAGTGGGTGACCACTATTATTTGTCACCATTTAATTTACTTAATGAGGGGTCAGTATCCCTTTTAAGACCAGATGCAAGCGACGCAATGTTAGCCCCGTTTTATGAAAAAGCATCGCCCGTAAATTATAGGGCATGATATTGATGATTAGTAATCATGCAATTTGATTGAGAACATAAGCCTTTGTTTCAATACAGACTGCTAAAGATCTCCTTTTTGTTATAAAGTATGTTTATGAACAAGTAAGGATTTTTTAAGCAGCTGTAACGAGTGTATGTTTGTAGACTATCTACATACTATAGATCCCGCTAAACCCTGATTAAATGGGTTTCGTTTAGTTTTAACTTTTATGTATTAGTAGTAGTTTAGTTTTAAGATCTAGTCATTAAGTTAAGAATGCCAAAAAAGAGCAGAGCAGTGAATGTACACCGGGAGCAAGTGTACACATATAGTTTAACTATTATAATGTTATAAAATTGAGTCTTGATCAATATTCACTTGAATATTTACGGAATTTAGATAAAGTTAGACATATCATTAAGTCAACCAAATGTTAAATTAAGCTTTTAAATAACAATGTAATGAACTTGTGAAATATGCCTCAATAAAGTTAACTTGTAACTAACTTGTATTTCTTAGACCTACCCGTATTTGAGCGTTCAGAAAAAACAAGTTCTGAAGCAGCCGAACTGTGAGGTTAGCTTAGTATTTTGTTGACAAATTGTACAATATTTTGAAACAATTTTACTTTTTGTGAATTTTGTAAAGATTTTACAAAACCCCAAAATGTTTCAATACCGTAAATATATTTTAAGTTTTGTTGTAACTGTAAATTTCTAAAGTCAGTGCATATTTTCTATTTTTGTTTTTTTTTTTTGGATCAAACAAACTCGGAAAATTACACAGGTTGGCAAAGAAAAGGCTGTCTGGATGCTTTTAACTGATTTCTATGTTTTTAGGTGTTCTGAAAACTAAAAAAAATACTCAGGTTGTTTTGCTAAGCCCAAAATTTTCTAAAAAAATTGTTTTTTTTAGCTAACTTAAGTCATAAATAAATAATTACATTTATATTTTGTTATTATTATTATTACTTTTTGAGTCTATGGGATAGTAGAGACCGGACTAAAAAGTGTTGGCCTTCGAGGGAGCTTAAAGTAGGCAAATGAAAGTCATTTTCAGATTCAGCACACCCAAAAACATAAGTGTGTCACAAAAAAACCAGAAGAGTTTGAGAGCTTAGACTTTTTTGCAGACTTGTGTTATTGAAAAGTGCAGTGGCGAGATACAATTGTTTTCAGAAACAATTTTACAAGGATCTAGTAGTGCAACATTTTTTAATTTTAAAATCGAACCTCTTTTCAATCTGAGAACATAGTTCTATATAAAATAATTTCATATTTGTTTTTATACATTTTTTTTAACAATAGATAGACCTAGTTTGTTCATAAAATATTCTGCATTAGCCTCAATATAAATATCACTTATTTACAATTCGGCTATAGAATTCATATACAAATGGTTCGAAAGAAAAAAGCTTTTCAATATTTTTTTTTACGAAAAAGAAAACAAAAAAGATTTTTACGGGAAAAGTGTAACAAAATGGAGAAAAAAGTAACATTGTAACAAAGTTATAAAATAATTGAAAAGTGTAACACTTTTGTTACACTTGTATCATTGTGGCAACGCTGGATACAACTCGGCTCGCCCGTGTAAGACCTTGAGCTAAATCATGGAACTCCTCACACGCTCACTTACTGAAAGTAAACAAACAGCATGTACTAAATGAAAATTAAACACATTTACGGAGCCTGAGTAAAAAAACCAAATAAAAACAAAAGTATAAACACTACAAAAACTCCGAAACGAAGGTGAAATTGGGCTGTGTTTTCGTGGGAAATGAAACCGACAAAAAGAGTGATTGCATGAGTTATGTTCGGGACAATTTTGTTGACAAACATAACAGCAGTAGTTATCCAAACAATTCGGCGTTCTCTGGTCGGACGATATGGTCAGCTCCAAAAAATGTTGCTTCCTGTGCAATTATTGTCACATTATCAACAGTCAATAAATAAGAGTTGTGTCCCCGGGCAGTCAACCGCTGCGAAGGTTGTGACCCTCTTGTCAAATTAAGTTAAAATAACATTAGACTCTGTCGTTGGTCTGATTAATAGCTTTTCATTTAGTGATTTGTTTAACTGGGATGGTTTTTGTTTTTCCTTTTAATTTGTACACCACAAGGAGTGTTGAAAAAAATGAAACATTTTTCAAATATGCGGGGAAAACGTATCGTAAGGCAAGTAAGTGAGCGAATTTGTTTTCTTTTTTCTTTTTCTATTTATTTATGGATTTCTTCACTTATAAGTAAAATACTTTTTGGATAGTGCAGTTATGTTTTTGTTACAATGTTATTCTAACTTAATCTAAGTCTTAATTGATTAACAAATTAAAAGAAGGAAAAGAAAGAAGACAGCAGGAAGAAAGGAAAAGAATATAGGAAGAGAATATTTAAGAGAATACAAACTGAATTTTTGTTTATCTTATTTTTATTTAGGTATAGCTGAAATCATCAATCACTTGTTGCAAAGTGTTCGAAAAGTCTTTTTTTTTTAACATATAAGGATTACTAATATTTTTAATACGGGTTGGTAGATTGTTCCACAGGGATATTGCATTTACAAAAAATTGACGTTGGCTTTTTAAATATTTGTATCTGAAAGGTATGATTTGATTTGTGCTTAAAGATCGGGAAAACACTAATTTGTCATATAAATAACTCGGTGTTCTGTTGTTGATAATATTGAAAACAACCAATACTGTTCTATACTGGAAAAAGGATTCTAAGGAGTAACTCATGATTTTAGCGGCTAAATGAGATATATGCTCACCACGGTTCTTATTAAAATTAAACATTGCACAACTATTGAAAGCAACATTAATTTTTCTTTGCGACTGGTAGTCCATATTTGAAAAGATTTCACATCCATAAAAAAACACGGGGAAAATTTATGCCTTCACTAATTGTAGCTTTACTTCTGTTGGCAAATACCGTGCAGTAGGATTTAAGATCTGTCCAGGACAGCTGATCATTCAAGATGAGACCCAGGTTTTTAATTTTATTGCAGAACTGTATTTCTGAGCCGTTTAGTTTTAAAGGGGGTATAGATTTTAAAGGGGGTTTACTAGCATTTAATTTCAGTTGGTTTATATCTGACCATTTCGCAATATTACTTAAGTCTTTGTTCATATCAGACACACTTATGTTAGTCGAACTTTTGTTAAATGTTTGATAAATTTGGACATCATCTGCAAATATATAATATTGATACTTTGATAGACACATCGAGATATCATTGATGAACATTGAAAACAAAAGTGGTTCTAACACGGAACCTTGCGGTACAACTAACTCAACAGGCAAACTTGATGAATGCTTCATTCCAACATACACAGCTTGAGAGCGGCATCGCAGATATGACGCCAAAAGTTACAATCCGAATCATCGAAAACGAACTGCCTTTTTGAAGCTTTCGAATTGGTAAATCATGATTAACAGAATCAAATGCTTCTGAAAAGTCAAGAAATACTAACAAGGTCATCATATTACTGTCAATGCCTACACGTACATCATCAGTGACCTTTAACAACGCGGTAACGTAGCTATGTTTATCCCTGAATCCTGATTGTAGCTTTGTCATGAGGTGATGATCAGCTAAAATGTTTTTTTATTTGTTTGCTTGCTATTAGTTCAAAGACCTTACTTAGAAAGGGGACAATAGTAATCGGCCTGTATTCGGGTGTACTGGATTGACTATTTTTATGTATTGGAACTATTTTGGTTTTTTTCCAACTATCCGGAAAGCATGAAGTAGTGCAAATTGTATTCATTATATGTGTTATGTGCCCGATTACAGCTGGGAAGATTATTTTTATGAAATCAGGATGAATATTATCAAGGCCCACTGCTTTGGATTTCAAGGCAAATATAGCCTCACCAACACACACTTCATCAACACAATGTAAAGAAAATGAAACATTACAGATTTGGAGATATGCTATTGCGAGATTTTTGAAGAAATTGTGTATTTAGCTCTTTAAGATCTCTATCGGGTACCGTATAGACAATGGTATATTGCTGAGTCCACGGTTCGTAATGTTCTTCCAGAAATCTGCACTGGATCTAATAATTTGTTTTTATAGAAATCGCATTTGTTTTTACGAATTTTGTTTATAATTTTAGTTTTTAAGCGTTTAAACTCTATGTTATTGAATTGGCATTTATACCTTCGCCATTGAGAATACAGAAAATCGCGACCACACATCATTTTCTGAACCTCATGGGTCAACCAAGGAGTACTGGACTCTAAGTTTGGTTTCTTTTTCTTCTTAATAGGGACGTGCTTGTTGTAAAGGCATAAAATATTTTTTTCAAATGTTTCGATTTGATTGTTAATATTTGACGTTGTGTAGACATTCGACCAGTCTAGTGAAAACAGTCACTTAAAAGTACACCCATATTGACCGACCTTTTTGTTTTGGACTTGAACACCTTCTTACAGTCAATAAACAAGTGAATTCTAAGTTACCACCGTCATCGTCAGTTACTTGAAAGAGCAACTTTTTTAAACTGCCTCTATTCTACTGGAGAATATGAAAGTGGGTGTATAGAAAATTGTCAAAAGCTTACAAAAATGCCTCAAATGTTTCTCAACAACCAGAGATAATATTTTTTAATAATTAATAATCTTTCCTTTCCATACTTTTCCGTTTACGATATGTTTTGAAGATAGATGTGCCTTTTTGCAGGCCTGTCTTCTGTTTTGCCTTGTAAAGACTTTTAAGTCAATAGAAAAACAATAAAGCACTTCTCTCAAATTCAGATAAATCACTCACTGCCAGCAAAAAAGATGAAAAAAAAAAAACGTTTTAAGAACCCTTGAAGGATCTATCTTCCTTTCATATCTGAATTTTCGTCAAAAGAATCAAGACTAAAATGTCAACTGAAGAGCAGTCAAGTTTGTCTTTAGCATTATCAAAAAGTATGAAAGAAAATTTTTCAATTTTCCATCTTCCCAAAAAACAATTGCATGTCATACTTAAGTACACGACCACCGCTGAACGGCGCGGCGGCTGCGGCGGACGGCGGGCGGCGGCATTGGCAGCGCACCAGTATTCGCTGCAATACGACGGATTGTTATCAAAACAGAATGTGTGCGATAATAATCATGCTACTTGTTGTGGCACAGTTTGGTTGGTGGAACCTCTGGAACCGACCGAAGTAAAGTGTGAAACTTCACAAATTGATTTCATGGAATGATACGGTCTGTCAAACATTTATGACAATGCTGTTACATTTGGTTATTTCTTGTTTTATTTCTTTTTTCTGTTTTTTTTTTCTGACATAGAAAACTTGTCGTTGGCAGGTTCAAAAACCACTTAAGATTGATAAGTGGATGCGGTTCAAAGCCGAATGGAACTGTAGAAATGACAAAATGTGTATAGGTTATTGGGGTTTTTTTGTTTTTCATTGTGAAGTGGTTTGTCGGATTGGACTTTAACGACGAGTGGTTATGTTTTAATTTTGAGCCCTAAAACGATTTATTTATGAAGTGATAAGGGTATTGGTGGAAGTGTTCCTTTTTTTTTTAATTTATGACGGAATTCATTGGAATTTGTGTTTTGTTTTGACTGTGTGAACACGATGATGGAATTTTATGAATGAATCCCTTTA
Organism: Melanostoma mellinum; assembly: GCA_914767635.1. Lineage (NCBI taxonomy): Eukaryota > Metazoa > Arthropoda > Insecta > Diptera > Syrphidae > Melanostoma > Melanostoma mellinum. Next base: position 140,506,916 of record OU612058.1, on the reverse strand, counting down.
TCAAGATAGTCTCATATTGTTATCAATAAATTGTTTAATTTGGAGCATTTGTTCAACAAGAATTTCCGCTTTTTTGAGGCGCTATCGGTTCCATCGAAATGAGTGATAGTAGTTTTCGACAGGTTTATATTCAGGTTCTGACATAGTTTGGATTTATTTGAAATTTATGAGATGTATACTTGGACTCGATTTCAATGGAAGACTGGGGCGAATTATGATTTTATCAGTAAGTTGGTATGTCCGGTATGAAAAGCAGAACAACAAAATTGTATACAGGCCAAAAATGACGTGGCCATGATTGGGTTTGCAAGTAACTCTAAATGTCTGTTTCAATAGTTCAGGATTATTATTTGAGTCAGTTCCATTTTGAGCTATGAGCTTTGAACTTTGTCAAAAATAAACTGGCTGAGTGGATTGGTAGCAACATTTTTTCCACCAAAAAGCCATTCTGTGTTTTCTTCCACGCTTATAAAATGCAGTTATTTGGTCATGAAGTACGTGTACGCATTGGGTTAATTTATTCTTTGAGAAAATTGTACGATGTCGAATGAAATGCTCAATAAAGAAATTATGAAATAGACGCGCACTTTCTGTGCAGTGACTGATGCTCGGAATGTAAGTTAATCGTTTACCCGCTTGTCGTTAAATGTGACTGAAAGAATAGTCGCATTTAGAAACAATCAACATTAAAGCGAGTCTTATAAAAGCTTTAAGAACTTACATCCTTCTCATGAGTGTGTATACAAATCCCAGAACTTACACGACTGGAGATCATCAATCTACTAAGAGCCCCTACAGTCTGCAGACTTTTGGTCTACTGATTCTTTGATCAGGTTTCAATCAATAGGGAAATGTGTGGTTATGCGAACATTACAGTCATAAGGCATCGGTCGATGAAAAAGGTCTGATGGGATTCCCGATGAAACGAAAAAAAAACCAAACGAATATACATTACACATTGCAGCACTGGTTACAAAGATTGACAGCTTATACAACTACAAGAGACCCAACAGAACAATTAGCAAATTGCAACAGAACGCGGTTGTACAAAGAGTCTCCCATCTAACCTCTAACACCGCTCAACTCGATATAATTGCGGTTTTCTAAGTGGAATCGATGATTTCGCACACGCAGTTGTCTCATCACGACTTTAAACTAAGCCATCGCCCTAAGAGAGTGATCAAACTAAAACCATGAAACATGTGCATGTTTCTAAAAAATGAAAATACGTTTATGAATTTTTGTAAAAGTTCGAGCATAACGGATTGCTCAGAGTTGCACGAATTCCGGGGGCTAGCAAAAAAGAAGTATGCCTGGTCGAAGTCTCGAACGAGAAAAGATAAGAGAAGGAGGCGAGTAGACATTTTGAGTGTCCCAGAAACGAAATGGCGGAATACTGGAAGTGGGCCTCTTTTTTTAGTGTAAATGCAAAAGTCTACAAAATTTTAAACTAGAACGGATCAGGGTAGAATCGGAACACGTATTTTCCAAGCTACTTGGAAGCAAGTTGACCATTTTGAAGTCTAGTGCAACAGTAATGGAAGCAAAGGAGTGTGGAGCCCGTGGGCTTAGTGCTTTTTTCTCAACTATATCTTGAAAGGAATGGAGGAAGCCTAAAATTATTTTGCCTAATCCGAACAGCTAATCCAGAAAGCGCTTTTCATGGCAATGAAATTACTATCAATTACTATCGGAGCACATGCTAAATCCTCGAGAAAGGTGATACCGGTGACGGTGAAGAAAAAAGTTACTGACAATGTATTACTGACAATGTATTACTAAAAAATAACGGCTTTCAAAGCATGGTCTAGTAAAAATGACCCCAAAATGATAGAGATGAAAAGCTCGACTCTTTGGTAATACAAAAACTGCAAGAAAGAAGCGATGAAAAAGTGCTTCCAACTATCCCTACCCAAGAGCACGAAAGTCAATTATCGGAAGCTGGTAGGAATGTCTGCCCCGGCTGCTAAAGTAACCCATGATTTAAAAGAAATATGAAAAAATAACTTGAATAACAAAATTGCCGTTGACCTAACTTCTGATGAAATTTTTAGTTAATTTTAAAAGGCGCTAAACAATTTCAAAATTGAAATAGCCGCAGGATGGATCGCCAAAGCTCACTAACGATGCTCAATAACACTTTATTGTGGACGACGACAAAACTGCACGCAGTTGGTTACAGTTGGCCTATCGAACGAACTATTTACAAGAAGCTGAACCCAATTTAGCAAAAAAAAAAATCACATTCGAAGAAGCTAGTGAGTCTCATAAGAACTAAAAAAGGTACGGGTGCTGAATCAGAAGAGATACCATATCAGTTTTGGCGACGAAGACATACGACTGCACACTTCTTTGGGATCATACGCATCCGTTTTCCAAGCGAGCGGTATGCGATCGGAAGATTAAATTTCTTGAGTCTCATTTGGGTTCCGGGCCATCACGGCATAACTGGTAATGAGATCGCCTATGAACTTGCTAGGCAAGGATCTCAGACAGTTTTCCGAGGACCTGAACGGTCTGCCAGCGTCCCCAGTGAGGGCTTCAATCAACGATTGCATCTGTGAAGAGCACAACCATTGGAAGCAGACAGACCAAACATATGCTCCCCAACGTTAGTTAGAAAACTGCAACAACTTTGCTAGCTCGTAGCAGAAAAGACTGTAGAAAGTTTATTGGCGTTGCCAGCGGGCACTTCTCTTCTGGCAAGTATTTAAACGTGTTAGGCTTAAGGCTAGGTGGACATTTTTAGCGAACTCAGAACTCATGTAAAAGTGTTTGCTTGTATTAGTAGATCATTTTATTCTCTTAAAAGTAATCCCTCTTGCCATCGTCGCGTGTGATTTCAAATTCTCCCTATTTTCTCTCTCCCTTTGGTCTCGGCAACAGCCAGAAACTAGAAAAGAATTACGCACTTGCATAAGCAGAACAAAGGGGTGACCATTATACGAGCATATAAAAAAACAGATATCATAAGGCACACGACGAAGATATATGCATGTACACAATATGTCCGAATGAACATTTTTTACGACTTCTTGTTTTTGGATGGGTTGAGATTGAGAATAGAAAATGTATTGTCAAGTCAGGAAAGTAAGAAAACCGGTTCTTTTTTTTGTCAGTTTGCTTGCTGAGATAAATGCATACACCTATGTAATTATAAAATAATGAATATGTTGTAGGGTCGATATTTCTTATCTTGTGTTTTTGCGGATGTGGAAAACATGATATTTGTGTGATTTAAATGTAGGTCAGTTTCTTGGCTTAGTTTGATCAGCAAAATTAATGAAAAAGGGGATAACTTGGGAACTTAGATAATAGGTACTCATTTTTTTTTTTCATTTATTTATTTTTATTATTTTATTTTTATTTATTGTTTTTATTTTTTTTTACTAATAACTTGTATCCATTTTAATTTCATTTGCAAGAAGATATATTTCAAAAAAATAAAGGAATGGATGTTTTTTGAAAACTCCAATCGAAGGACAAAAAATTCCCTAAGAAAATTCAAAATTTTTCAAGTTAAATTATTATTATTATTTTTTTTTTTCACTTGAAATTTGAACAAAAACAGTAATCTTGTGGGCCATAACCAAGCAAATTGAGATTTAAAGAAGTCATCCTATGAAACGGCCTGTTTTTTTGTGGGAGTTCTTAGGATTTTTTTCAATGACCAGTAAATAGATAGAACTTTAAATTTACTTTAATTTACTAACATATGTATCGACTGATAAATATAAATTTTAAGCTGAAAGTATAAGGTAGAATATGAGTTATAGTTCTCTGTATACCCCGCTTGAAAAAATGAATTCGCAATTCCTCAAACCTATTTATAGTTGAGTAGCGACCCGCCCCGGCTTCGCACGGGTACAATGCTGATACTACAGAAAAACTGTGAACGTTGTATATAAAAACACAGCGGCCCGCATTGGCTTCGTACGGGTATAAAATTAAAAACATATTTTCTCTGAAAGTTACTCTTGAAAGAGCGACATACAGTTGGCCATGTGAAAAACAGTCAACGCCCAAATCTAAGCCTGCAACGTTAAAGGTTTGACCCTGCGATTTATTAATGGTCATTCCAAAAGATGTTTTCACCGGAAATTGCAAGCGTTTAAATTGGAAGGGTAAATCCGATGGTATCAGAGGGATTCGGGGAATCAATACATCTTCTCCGGTACCACATCCTGTGAGTATTGTGCACTCTATTAAGAAAGTTTTCAGTGATTTTACCTGCAAACGCGTGCCACTGCAAAGCTTATGTGAATTCAGGTTTCTTAATAAAATAACAGGTGGTACCCGTGATGTGATGGATGGCATGTCCGCCTGTTAATACAGAGGTTCGAGTTTGAATCCCAACAGAGGCAAAAATGTTTTTTCCACGGGTATCGCCTTTCGCGAGGAACTGGCAAATCCTCCGTTAGTATTGTAACGTGCGCTTAGTTCGCAAAAATAAAACTCTACCTTTCAATTTAATTTTACCACTTTATTCAGTATTTGCTTTCGATATACACTTTATTTGAACTCAACTCGACTTTTGGACTATCACTTGTATTTACTCTTAACTTTATCACTCTATAAAAAAAACTGACTTCTGGTTGCCTCGGGCGGGCTATTTATATCGAATGACACGCCAACTAGAACTCTCCAGTAACTTCTACATTGTCTCCACATTGCTGTCTACTCTCTGTCTGTCTGTCTCTCTACACTCACACACACTGGCTTACAAGCAGCGCCTGTCATTTATACCATTCCATTAAAGTGTTGCCAGTTGTGTTTTCGGTTGAACGTTTTTCGATTAGGAAATTGGTTTTAAATGTTGGGTTCACGTTACAGTATTCATTGCCATGAAAAGCGCTTTCTCGATTAGCCGTTCGAAACCGGCAGAAAACTGTAGGTCCCATCCATTTTCTCACAAGGCATGGTTGTGAGAAATGCGCTAGGCCCAAGGGCTCCTCGCTCTGTTGCGCCACCCTATTTATTTATTTATTTTATTTAAATAAAATAACAGGACAACCTACTTAACACCAAAAATTTAAAAACGCCATTCTTTTGCAATTGCTAATACATATGAACGATGAAAATTTAATCAAAATCATTGTACCAGTTTTTTTTTCAAAAAACGGTTTTTTATTTTTCACTTTTTTTGAAAAACAGTTTTTTAAAAGCTAAGTATGCAAAGTCTTAGATCTTGTTTAGAAGTTATTTGACAAAAAGTTTGAAAAAAATCAAAGTTATACTTTTGAAGTTATTTCTAAAAATCAAAATTTTTTAAAAAAATTTATAAAAAAATTCCAAAACTAAATTTTTTTAAGTATTGGTATGCAGTCTTTCTTTAACAGCTTACGATTTCTTAAATCCAAAATTTCATCAAGATCGCGTCAGCTATTAACGAAAAAGTCGGGTTTGAAAAAACGGCACTATGGGAGGTACCGGTTTTAGGCTTTTTCCAAATTTTTTTTTTACATCATAAGAAAAACAATCTAAAATTAATCCTACGCACAAAATTTTATCGAAATCGTTGGAGCCGTTTTCGAGAAAAATAAGTATTATCATATCGGTTGTATGACAGGTACCGTTATCTCAAGCCCTAGAGACCCAATTCCAAAAACCCCTCTGTAGACTGCTCCACAGACCCTAACTGCAAATTTTGGAGCAAATCGGTCTATTGGTTCAGGCTGTAGATCCATATACAGACAGACAGACAGAATTGCAGGAACCACTTTTTTCGTATTCTCTATCATCGTAATGTCATGTTTAATTGTTATCTCAAAATTTTTTTTCTGCACGATTGCAAGACTTGCCTTATAGTACCTATAATCGCAAGTAAAAATTATTTCGCATACACCTTACCCAAACGCACATCTTATTCCAAATAAGTTGAATCCTATATGCCTATGTAAGATACTGACCTATACCTACATACATTTTCATGCCGCGTTATGTCATCAACAAAACAATAGAAGTTCTCAAATACAAAATAACTACCTACCTAGTCAAATACAAAATTTTTAGCTGAAGAAAAAAATGAAACACACTCTCATCAAGTTGCGTACACTTGACCAAGAAATTCCATTCTATAAGTGCAGTGGTGCTATTTTCTCACCCCTTTCCCTTTGTGCGTTTGCCTATGTCCGTTTCATTCAATCCTTCCTCATTTCAAACTATTTTTTTACAATACAAGCTACTCTACCAGCAAAAAAAAAACAACAGGCACACAGTTTGTAATGAGAAATGAATAGCACAAAAAATCACAAAATAAGGTCATAGGTATAGAATATAGATGATATAGGTATGCATGCATAAAGCACAACGCATAAGATCATCTGAGCGATACTCCTTTTTCAAATCATAGAGAACAGAGAACAGTCAAAAAGAGAAATCGGCGCTAAACTTGGTGGCGGATTTGCTTGGAACTAAAATGCGTATGTATATGTTTTTAAGCAAGATTTTCTAGTAAAAAACCCAAAGTAGACAGTTTTTCTAGAATTAATATTTCAAATTCTGTGACCACAAGAGTATATTTTTTAATTGAAACTGATTGAGATTATATCAAAGAAAAATACCAAAAAAAAATTGAGGTTCTTTTGGCTTCTCGTTAATCAGAAATCGTTTGCAAATATGACTTTATTGAAATTGAATTTTAGCGGTTTGGAGAAAAAAATATTGATTTTGGGCTCGGAGGTTAGTTTGGGAGCTTTATTACCTTCAAAAAAATGTATATATATATGTACTTGAAAACACCCACGCCGTGCCCCATGCTTTATAAGCTAAAAAAAGGCAGTTTCACCAACTTCTCATCATAACACCTGTTTCAAAACACTTTAAACTATTAGCAATGATTTTATAAGATGCGCCTGATATCTATCTACTATTTCCTTTTTATTTCATGAAAAAATATTAATAAACGGCAAAGTTATTACCAAAAGAGTATGCCAAAAACCGAAAAATTACAACAAATTGAGGAAGATTTTTTTCATATAAGGAGACAAAATTTGAAAAAAAACGCTCGGAGGTTAGTTGCATATATATTTTCTAGTTATAAAACGAAAAAGAAAAAAATAAAAAGTTCATAAATACGGATGCCCCGACCAAAATAGTGAACAAATCGAAATTTTCAATAAAAAAAATGGCTTCCAGTCCCTATAAAAACCGTTACGGAATAACTTTCAGCATTTAAAAGATACACAAATGTTTGTGTGTTTTTCATCTTTACAGTACATTTTGTTTCATCAAATTATCAAGAAAATTGCAAAAGTTATGAAGCGATAAGTCAACGCACCTTTCAAATTTTAACGAAAAATGCAAGGGACACCTAGCCTTAAGTGATACCACACTCTGTGAATCTTGTGGAGAAGATGAGGACACCGCAGAGCACTTCCTCTGTGAATGTCCTGCTGGTAACTTAGGGTCCTTATCATGGCAGCATCTTTTGACTTTTCTCCGAATATATGGAAAGCTATAACAAATAGAAGGTTGCTAGCTGGTAGTACAATGAACCGGTATTTAGATCTGAGTGCTCCAGCTAGTATTTTAAAAACTCTGAGCTTATAGGATATGATAGTCTGCCTGAACAATGGATATATAAAGCCTACATTAGTCCCAAGTACAAGTTCTTTAAAGTACAAATTTTGTGGCAAAACATTCACTACAACGGCGTCAGTGATGGTTCCATTTTGGTACTCGTAGTCCGAAATCGCCACGACGGACGGGCCTTGTGATAGGGGCCATTATTTGTAGTAATTTGTGAATTTTTCAGCAATTTCTTGTTATTTTGCGTTCCCTTGTCTACTTTTGATTTATTTTGTGTTATTTTGAGTAACTTTCCCTTACGCAACTTTGCATGAGTCTGTGTAACTTTCAGTTATTTTTCCTTGGTTAGATTTGCGCTATTTTGTGTAAATTTGCGTAAACTAATTAGTGTATCTTTGCTCAACCAGATTACCAGCCTCTGCATTTAAGTTAATTTCCAAAGCAACACGTGATTATACATGGATAATTAATTCATGACACGTGTTTCTTACATGTAGTCAAACTAACATTTCTTTTATGAAAAACGTAGTTGTTTTAGTTCTTATCAGAGCAAAAGGAGTCCAAAGGATCCACATTCGTGAGACAAAAGTATTGAAACCTTATTTTGCAATTTTAAAGAGACCTGTCTGCGAAATCATTTTCTGATGGCTTTTAAGGTTGGAAACAGTATGTGTATATTGTGTATGGAAGAGTTATTTCTCTTTTATAAAATTTATGGTAGTTGCTTAAGGACATTGCAGTTAAAACGAAAAAAGGAAATTCAACCACAATGGCAAAAAGCCTTTAACTTCTAACTATGCAAATCACTCATTAAAAATTCAGCCTTCTCTCGTTTGCAAAAAAATTAGTTTTTCGCTTTTAAAAACTCTTTTTGCCAATTGTTCCTTTTTTCCTTTTTTTTCTTAAAAGACGTCATAGAAAAGACATCTGGTGTAGAAGAGCAAATAAGTTCCTTATCATGAATATTGATTCAATGTCACCCTTAAGCTAATTTCAAAAAAAGAACATCAACCCCTTTGAAGACATTTCTGGGAATGCTCAATAGATTCTATTGAACATAATATACATAATTGCGGATACGGAAAAGAATATTAAGTCAGACATCTTCCCGCTGTTCTAGTCGAGTAGTGTTATAATTCGTCTCACCCTTTAAAATATGACAAGAAAAAAGCAAAAAAATTGAGAAAGAACTGCCCACACTAATCAGAGCCAACCAAAATCAAACCAACAACAGCACAGCCAGTTGCTTATATGAAGGAGACACATATCGAAAAAAAGACTGGGTTCAATGAATTTTCAAAATTTTCGGCAAAGCGTTCAAGGACAAAACTCTATGCGCACTTAATATGGCTTTTGTGTGCCTTTAAATTTAGCCAAGTAGCAAGCTCGACATTATTATAATAGGGGAAAAAAAAGAGTACAAAACAGGGAGACAGCAGAAAGAACTTTAAACTTATATCTATACTGAACGAGGAAGGCCAAACGGGAAGCCAACTAAAAAATTAGAAGAATATGAAAAAGAACCTGCGAAATACTCACACACGCAGGACGAGCTGTATAGATGGATGTGTATTCATGAGTTGAACTTTACTCTTTATACTAATGTAATCAATGGTGTTCGGAAACTTGGATTTCATTCGATAGAGAGGGAGCAACAGGAACTTTCTGCTTACTATAAAACATATATTCGCAGTCCACAACCGTAAAATACATTCCACAAGCCTGCGAGCAGAGAATTCGTTTGAATTGGAACTCTTTCTATATCGTGGACTTGCGTGAATAAAATGTCAAAATTCAATGGTCATTTTCCGGCGGAAGAGCTTTACTCTTTAAAATAAAATCAATGTGCGAATCTTGAACTTCATTCAGGAAAGAACGCCCAACAGGAATATTCTGCGAATTAAGGAAATTATCAAACGTGAATATGCAATCCACAACCATAATATACTTTCCACAAACCTGCGAGTAGAAAATTAGTTTAAATTGGCGTTCTCTGTCATGGACTTGCTGAAATAAAATGTCAAAATCCGTGCTATTGTGAATTGGCAATTCGCACGTCGTTTTCCAGCAGAAGAGATTTACTCTTTATAATAAAAACCAATGTGCGAAACTTTAACTTCACTCTTGGACCAAGCGACCAACAAGAACATTCTGTGAACTATCAAACGTAAATTCGCAACCCAAAACCGGACCGGACATGGACTTCATAGAGAGAAAGCAACCAACAGGCACAGGAACTTCATGTGAATAATATCTAACGTAAACTCGCAATCCACGACCATAACATACATTCTACAAGCCTGCGAATAAAGAATTCTTTCGGATTGAAATTATCTGTAAATTAGGCACTTGCGTGAATGTGGATTGGCAATTCACTGGTCGTTTCTTAATGGAAGAGTCTAACTCTTTATAATAAAAATCAATATGCGAAAGTTGCACTGCACTCTAGAGAAAGCGACCAACAGGAACAGTCTGCGAACTATCAAATGTATAAGTTCGCAATCCACAACTGTAAAATGCATTCCAAAAGCCTGATAATAGAGGATTCGTTCGAATTGAAACTTTTTGTAAGTAAAGTGAATGAAATGAATCCGTGCTATTTCGAATCGGCAATTCTCTGGTCGTTTCCCCAGCGATGCGATGTGTCAAACGAACGATAAATTAGCAATCAAAACATCTGAACGCAGCTTTTATTTCATGATTATTTTCCAATCTCTTTTAGATTGGCACTTTGTATGCCTTCCTATTCATTTTGAAAGCCGACTACTTTCAAATTCCCAGCCATCAGATCTACCCCTGACATTTCTCTTCTCTTCTTTTGAGAGACAAAATTGAGAAGTGAAATAATAATCGGTACCGAACAGGCTATCAAAACCGGCGCTTATATCAAAGACGACAGATTCACTCCTTTTAATTGCGTATTTGAACTGTCTGCGAATTTATTGAACTCAGTTTTTCATGCCGGCTTCCTCTTCTTTTGTTTGCTTGTTTTCTTTCCTTTTTTTTTATTTCGTTTGTTATTCTTTTTGATTTCGTTCAAACAGGATCGTTAGCCTCTAAGTTCTCATAAGCAATAAAAAAAACGAGTAAATAAACTTGACACACACGATCACATCAAGTCTCTTAAAACGGTGCCTTCAAGATTTATGTTGTTCACCTCTTTTTTTAGTCTGAATTTCTGTCTCCCGCCTCCGTGTGTCGTATTTTCTATTATGTTCTTGTATTTGAATAATTTTTTGTTTGAAAATAAGATAGGTATGTAAGTGTGTTTTTTTTGTATCGCGTCGGTCTGAGAGTCAAATTCGCGATCAGCCACAAGCAAAAGATACTATTGCACCAAACGTGCCGTTATTTGTTTTGAGTTTGTTGTTGTGTCTGCAACAGATACAAATTGTTGCTAGTTCATTCTAAAATTTCACAAACGACACGCTGATGAGATTGTCCGTCGCGTCTTTTACTTTGATGCTTTGGCGGTACGGTATGTCTGCACATAGCATAGGCAGACAGCAAAGCTTTGTAAATCTCGCGGATACCTCTCCCTTTTTAGAATTTTTAGAATGCTATAATTAAAGACGGGAGAGATTACCTACTGTTTTTTTTTTTTTTTGTGGCTAGATTTGGTTTGAGTATTTCACACATCCGTTCGAGTGGAGGCTGGTCGCGTCACATTGAATTTATGGGAATTGAATGGGGAAAGACACTGCCCTCGTCGATTGGCCCCCAGACAGATTTTTTTTTTTTTTTTAATCGGAGATTTTAAGTTGGGTCTCTATGGAGAATTTATCTGTCGACACTGTCAAGCAAAATGTCAGACACAAAAACTGTTCGAGTTCCTCATTAGATATAAATTCCACTTTGTCAATCTTTTGTTGAGAAACTATTTGCTTTAGAGTTATCCTTTCGTCCCTTAAATATTCAAAAGGGGTTGAAATGAGTCATGTACAGTTATTGTATATCCTAGGGGCACTCAAAAAAGGACAACGTGTTTGTTTCACTAAATGTTAATAAATGAAGTTTGAGAGTTTTCCGCCTTGAACTAGATTTATTGCATTTATTTAAAACCTTGTTCCGTAAAATTTGTTCAAGTGGATTTATGAGTTGTAGTTTGTAAACCTATCAAGATATTTTGATGAATTGTTATGCCATAAATTATATTTCATAAAAGGGTGGGTAGTCATAGTCACATATTAAAGTAAAAATAACAAGTTGTGTCCCAAACTCTCTCCCTGCTCAGAAAATGGAAGGATTTTACAAATAACTGATTTGATGAACCATAAGTTATGATTAATTCAAATGAACACATTTTCTTCTGATAGAAATAAATTTGTGGTCTGAGTTCAAGGATTTATTGTTTATACTCTGTGTTGAAATATTTTCAATGTACGTTTCTAACTTAGACGACCATTTGCTCAGTGTGTCTTTCGATTTTGAGGGTTTTAAAGTTCAATAAACTTGTACCTGTGGCAGTGGAAGGAAACAGGATTTAAATTATCATAAAAGTGGGGTTTCTTAAGCCTTTCCCTGCAATGCTCTTTCGAAGACCCGTCGAGCCGGAGCTTTGATATTCATCCGTTCTACATGTCCCAGCCATGGCCATCGTAATGTCGCGATAATTACTCCTCTAGCTATTATGTACTCGTTCTTCGTTGTTTAGACTTCTTCTTCCATACATATTGTCTTCACATACGGTCCCACTCTGAAAAGTATCTCCACACTGATATTATTTTTAGTGTCTGTAGGGGTTTCTATGTAGACGAAATCCTGCGCTACCTCGATGTATTGTCTGTCTATTGTGACGTCCAATTGCTTGTTTGATGACAGAATATTATTTTTTTGCCCTCATAAACCATCAAACTTCTTCAATATCGTCTGCGTAAGCGAGTTTGTACAGACTTTTGAAAGATTGTTCCTCTGGTGTTGACTTTTGAGTTTTGTTCAATCTTTCAAGTACAATTTTAAAGAAGTCGCATGACAGTTTGTCGCCATGCCTAAAGCCATTTTCGAGACATCAAAGGTCTCGGTGAGTTCTTTACTGACCTTGACGGAGTAGCGTGAATCCCCTAAAGTCATCTTGCGTAGTCGTACGAGTTTTGCAGGGATGCCGAAACTAGACATGGCTCTGTACAGCACTTCTCTGTAAATTCATACGCCCACTTGAAATCGGTAAAAAGATAGTCTATGTCGATATTATTTTCCCGATGTTTTTCCAAAATCTGCCGTAATGCGGAAATATAGTCGATTGTGAACTTTTTTGGTCTAAAACCACATTGATGAAGATCTATCAAATTGTTGACTTGGGGTTGCAGACGTTTACATATTACAGCAGATAAGATCTTTTTATAAGCGACGTTAAGGAGGCTTATTCATCTATATTTGGCTCAATTGTGAGGGCCTGCTTTTTTCAGGATGGATCTGGTATACGACACTGAGTTTCCAATCATCGGGCATGATTTCATCCGTCCATATGATGCAGATCAGCTGATACATGCTCCTCTCCAACTCATCTCCAGCTGCCTTGAAAAGTTTGGCCTCAATGCTATCTGCACCTGCAGTTTTGATTTCAGTTTGCATATGGCAAGCTTAACTTCTTCTTGATCGGGAGGACAGCATTCTTGATCATCGACCAAGTTGGGCTATTCTGCCTAGAGATTTTTGATTTGGATGTAGAATGCTATACCAGACTCTGTTTTTCCCCCACATTACGACTCACAAAAATTCAAAAGCAACGCGAATCAGTGTCTCCTACTAAATCCTCAGCTATTTTCCTAAATGCTCGCACTGTGCTTTTAACATTCATAGCCCCTTAATGTGCATGCTAAATATAAAAAAAAAATGTTTGCTTGATTTTGGGACTCAAAACCCTGGCATTATCTGTTTCACTGTTGTAAATATTTTGAATCTTATTCCTACCATGGCATCTCTGAATTTCAGCAAACGAACACTTCTAATGCTCCTTTTTTTCAGAGTTCGATGTTCTTCCTTCTTTTCTCGTTGTACTGACTGAAAGCAGTCGTTCAGGCTGCCCTTGCTGATGTTTCGTGTTTTCAAAGATGTCCATTTGTCCCAGTCTCGCGTTAAAATTGCCAAGTAAGGTTTTTACCTACATTTTTACATCTTTGAAGAGCTCGTGGAAACTGTTTTTGGATTTATCGTCTTTCTCTTCTGGTTAGGTTAATGTGGGTGGAATGAGAGACTCACGTTTAGTCGGTCTGAGTACACCGCGTAACCAAACCCTTCTTCTGTCTTTGAATCATCTGTATAGAAATTGAATCATCTCTTAGAAATTTTTTCAGAATCCGAAATTGATCCCGGTGAAATAGAAACTCGGAAATTGTTTCAAAAAGGCCAATTAGGGGATGGTGAAGTCGGTTGGCTTGGGATTGAACGAACGAGTTTAGTTTTCTCTCTTCGCCCCATTTTACTAATTTGTTAAGAGTGGTTTGCCTCAACTCCGTTAGGACGTGATCATGTTTTCCTGATAACGCAATGGAGACGTCATGTGCGTATGCAGACACTTTGAGTCGCCAGCTTCTACAACTGTAACTGTAACTAGAATTCTTTAATGACTATAGGTTCCAAAAAAGAGTGGATAGAACTCTCCCTTGTGGTGTTCCTCCGCTGACAGATCTCTTCGTAAAAAAGCCCACTAAAGCTTTGTTGTTTCTCCTACTTTTTAATATGACTTATGCTGCTAAGTAATGATAATTCACTGTTCATTTCGAATCGTAGTACAGAACTTAGTCGATTGTATATGCTGAATGCTGCCTTCAAATAGAATGAAACTGTGCCGATTTAAAATTAATAAAAATAATAAAAATTTGACGCTGCTTTTTTATTGTTCTAAAATGAGATATTTTATCTTTTCGTTCCCATTGTTTAATTTTTAATGATCTTCATAATTGTGTGAAGTTAGCAGGTGAACTTGGTTGTTATCTACCTAGCTCAACTTATTCAAGGGTCAGTGATTTTGCCAGATGATGCGTTATCGGTTCTCGCCTTCTCAACTGCATTAATAACCTTATTTGTTGGCATATCTGCCTATAATTTACCAAACAAAATAATGGAGTATTCTCATTGAGAGCTTATGATCTTTTTTTCCATTGGAGGTTTTTAAAATACGGTCCATTGTTATACCAGATAGCAACCTTCCTTTGTTATGGCTGTGTTATGTTCGTAGTCTGCGCCAAGTAACTGTAACTAAACGCAGACTAAACGCAGCTTGTGGTTTACAGAAAAGTGTCTTATATCCCTCTCTGGAAAAATCATCGGCGATCTCGTTTCCAGTTAAACCGTGATGGCCTGGAAGTCATGGAACTCATACGAGAGTAAAAAAATAAGACTTGATCTTTCGACTGGAGCCTAATGAGATATGTAATCGGATGTCTATCAAACCATCAGATGGCATACCTATCCATTGGACGTATCAAAAGATACACTGCTTACGAGATCTTCAAAATTTCAGTGCGAATTATGCAAAGACTCAGTGCCATTTAAACAGTATTTACAAGTTCGAACTAGAACCGTTTATCTGCTTGACATTATGGCTGGACCTACCAACTCACTGCTTCTTGTTAGAGGACAAGGTTATGAATTGTATACTCCTTTTTCTTCCATGTTCAGATCTTTGGTAGAGATTTGACGAAATTACCGAGCTCATCGTTGAATAGTGTCCATTTGGACACAACTGGGTAAACAGGAACCCCATTTCTTTGGTGTTTCTTGTTACCACATTCTTTACATGGAATTGAATGCATCTGTGGTTCGATAGTTTTACGTCCAGCAGAGCTTACAGTCTGTAATTTCCTTGGTATATGTCTGTTAGATAATGTCAAATCAACTACATCCTTTGTTTTGGGGAAGTTATCCTATTTCCAATATTGCTAATGTCTAAATCAGAGAACAGAATGAAGGTAGAAAATGGTTGCTCGCATGTTGCATATTTTGCCGCTCCAAACCCGTTATTGAACGTTTGCGTCGCTTCCGGCTAGCTACCGGCTTTAACAAATCTCCCCCAGTTCCGCAGCCCCTCTGGTAAAAGGGAGGAATGCTGGAGTTCTAGTTGAAATAAGCTGAATCAACGACGAAGCCAGCCACTCGCCGTTCAGTTTGAAGTTTACAGTCACCTCAACAAAGTCTTGACCGAAAAAGTGTTCAAGTTTAGTTGCTTCAAAGGAGTTGGATATTATAAACTTAGTCTGGGCTGAGTCAGTACTCTCATCATAGAGTCAATTATTCCCTCGCAATCCTTTAAGAGCAAAAATTTAGCCTTTCCAGACCCATTGTTTCTAAATGACTACGCGGTGTGATTCTATACATAGCATTGAAAATCTGTCACTAGGATTGCGGTTTCATCATACACAAGCTTTCGGGATGGACCATCAGTAGATATTTTAGCAGATCCCCGCAGAGAAGGGACAATTTCGGTTATGCATGATTTTCCTGATGTGGTGGGTAAGACCTCCTCCTACCTGTTCCTTTTCACAGCTGCTGTCAAAGGGTTACACTTTGACCCAAGGTCTTTGGTCATTCTAGTGTCCTCTTTGCGTTGAGCAGTCGCTGTTAATCTGCTTTTTTTCCTCTTCTGGTGCTCACAAGAGTAAGATGAACTTGTTCAGTTGCACTCGGTCGTGCGGCAGTACCATTCTGTTGATCAGAGCTGAACTATTTGAACATTTGAATAGGCTATAGTTTTTGTGTAAGATGGGGCCTCCAGAATTCGTACTCTCGCGCGCACTAGTCGAAAAAACTACCCTTAACTACCCTCCTTTGGGTTATCTTCCATACTTTTTGTTGATCAATTCTTTGTTCCTTTCATTTTTCTCAACCCACGAAGGCTTTCGTCATTGACCAGTTCAAATAAACGATAGTCGAGGAAGCTTCGGGTATTGAGAATTAAAGACCACCTCGTAGCTTAACTTTACTATGCATTTTGGCCTACTCCGAAAGAGTTGCATAAATGTTGCATAAAGTTGTCGTCACGCGCTCGTCAAATATATTTTTCCCTTTTGTGTAGTGAACTTTATTGAATTTCCTCACTTTATTGTTAAGAAAATTAATTAATCTCCTCTTTTTTCAGGCTAAGCTTTGGACTCGTTGTGGATTAAATTCAATAAACTAAAAGGGTAAGCGTTTTTATAAATGTAAATTTTATGTAAATGCGAAATAAATACTGCGCTTTTTTTTGTTTGCCTTCAATACGTTCAGTTTCCTGTCGCTAAAATAAAAAGTGAAACTTTACAAAAGACTTTACCCTGAGAGGACGATAAATTGACAGGTTTTTGTAAAAACTCTTCTCAACACTTTTAGTCCCAGCTTAACCTTAAAAACTTTGTTTTCTGTAAACTAACATGGCTGTTCTGATTTTCGTACGGATTCAAAACGGAAACCGAAATTGAATCCGTACGGATTTAAAAAGTGTGTTCTTATTTCCGAACGGATTCACTACTGATTTTTTGTCACAAAAACGTGTTGGAAATCAAATTTTTGTGTTTATTGGAACTGTTTACAGCTTTATTACATGTTAGTGTTAATATAAGTTTATTATTTTTCATTTCTAGCAGTAAATAATGCTCTACAGAATTCATTAACCGGATTCAATTCCGCTAACAGAATGATAAGCGAATTGAAAACGTACGGATTCGGAATTGAGAACCGCAAATTTTCTAAAACGGGAGGATATGGTACTTACTTACTTAGGTGGGCATTACAGTTCGGGGTGAACCTGGGCCTCAACCAACATCCTTCGATAACGACTTCTATTTCGGGCGAGCTCTCTCCAGTTTCGCACTCCAAGTCGGTTGAGGCCATCCTCCACTTGATTGCGCCACCTAAGACGAGGTCTTCCCCTTCCGCGATTTCCCTGCAATGTGCTTTCGAACACCCGACGAGCCGGAGCGTTTGGGTCCATCCGCTCAACATGGCCCAACCATCGTAGCCTCGCGATGCGTACTCTTCTGGCTATGCCCATGTCGCGGTACAGCTCATACAGCTCGTTGTTGTATCTTCTTCTCCACACATTGCCTTCGCATACGGGACCAAAGATCATTCGGAGAATTTTTCTTTCGAAACGACCAAGGGTTTCCTCATCCGCTTTCGATAAGGTCCATGCTTCCGCGCCGTACAGCAGGACTGGGATGATTAAGGATATGGTATCCGAACGAAAATCAGAACAGGGGTGTAAGTATGAACTTGACAACTTGAAACTTAAATTCAGTGCGTGTAAGGCGTTCTAACATTGCAGAATGATGCAGAAATTAATAATTGAGATCCTCAAGATATTCTGCCTGCAAATCTATTCATAAATTATTAAAAGACATATATTTGAATAAGCAAGTACTTTTAAAGGGACTCAAACATTCATTTTTTTTTTCACTTCTGACAGTTTTGTCTATGTCGTTGATTATGTGTTGTATTTTTTAATCTCAGAACTCATTCCCAAGCGCGATTATTTGTTTTGACTCATCAATAATGAAATTTTCCATGATAACCATTTTCCTTGTTCATAAATCCTCAGCTCTTCCATTTCAATGCATTGTTGTTTTGCACATGCAACTTGTTATATTCCCAGGTCTTAACCACAAAGCAACGTTGGTAAAACTGCAGATAATAAAACAAATAAAAAAAAACCAAAAAAAAAAGAAGTTGGATCCGCCACCAACACCGTTTCCAGACACTGCCTACACCTAGCCTATGTTAAGCAGGAGCTGCTTTCGAGTCAGCACGCCCATGGAATCACCAATGAAGAGCTTCCGGCAGGCATATTGCATTGCAACGCCAGTTAAACGAGGATGAAAAATAATCCCGCGATGGTTGAATGGAGACAGAGTCGCATACAGCCAGGCAAACCCGCTCAAAAGCATTCGCTTGAACGACTATCATACGAAGTGGAGTGAAGTTTAATAGGCTGACTTGGAAGCCTTCAATTGCATTTGCGTTATCCTGGTAGTAGAGTGAGGTAAAGTTGCGTCGAGTATTTGAATTACAAAAGAAGGGGGAGTATGCCCTCCTATAATCTCTTACTATACTTTACGCATTAATTTCTCACGCACTTGGCGCCTCTCAGTGCTTCGATATTATGCATAAGGTGTCTTCAATAGTCGGCTGGACAGCTTGCTTTAGAGACGAATGAAATGCAACCCACCCATAAGAATGAATTAAAGGAAGCAATATAATTACACGAAGTGTTATCAGAGAGCTCTGGGCAATTGTTTTTGTGGCACCTTTGCGCACGGAATCGGCAGCAAATGGTGTTCGTTTTTTGTTTTTGTTTTGTTTTGAAAGGCGCCAGTGTTACAACACCTTTACCTGCCACCTCTGTCCACCACTGCAAAACAAAGTGGGTTAACATTACGAAGTGAAGTTGAGAGAGCTGAAGAAGAACTCAACCGTGTCTTAGTTGAAGAAAATTTATTTTGTGGGTGAAGAAGTGGAAACAGGAGAACAACATTCGTTTTGTTGTATACTATACTTTTTGTTTTCAATATTTCAATAGAGGGAGGTTTGTTTTTTTTTTTTGTTGTCTTCGTTGGATTAAAAGCACTAGGGTGGTTTTTAAAGTTTTGAAGAGTATTGGTGCTGGAAAACGGACGCATATTGAACGTTCAAGAATTTTCACGGAGTTTGTGATTCTTTTAATATCGGGTTTTCTTTAATAAGAGCTTAACAAACTTTTTTGTTTTTAGTAAAACAAACTTTTGACATATTTCAAAAACTTACACATGGCCACGTTTACGGGCACCTTTGCTAGCGGTCGATTCTTTGGACCCAATTTTCGATGAATCTGCCTCATATTTTGGCTGAAACCACTGCTTTGCCGCGTTCAATGTTGGCTCTGAGCTCTTGCAACGTCACGTCGTCGGCTTATTGGAATAAGTAATTGATTTAACGTAGCTCATAAGAAAGTTGTCTAGAATGTTTAAACTGCACGAACGACGCCAATTGAATGACCGATTTCTTGAGACAACTCGCTCTTCAAACTTGCTCTTCAATCAATTCAGAAAGCTTTCACAGCAATCTGATGCAGCTCAGCTGAAAGAACATCGTAGATTTAATTTGGTTTTCAGGACATCATGACATAACAGGAAACGAAATGGGGACAAGCTTGCTAAAATTGGGTCAGCACTCCCATCTAGTGAAATGACACCTCAGTTCTCAAACCACTTGGACAAGAAAAAAACAGAATCCATTTACATTTTCTAAAAACCGCCAATGACAGGTGGTTATCTTTAGAAACATGCCGGGTTTCCAAAAACCTATGGCCAGATATTTAAAAAAAAAAAAAAAAAAAAAAAAAATCAGAATTTTTGCTTCAGCTCAGCAGGCGGAATTAAATTAATAGCGCTTACAAGTTTATGTTTTTTGATAATTTTTTTTTGCAAAATTTATCTTTAATATGTGAAAAACAAAATTTAAGTACAATCAATAATATATTTCACGAAATTTTTGAGGTACACGGCTCTAAAAGTGCAAGTTTCTTGGCCTTTTGTAGACCCATTTTATAAATTAAATAACGGCTACAATAAAAAAATTTTTGTCATGTTTTTGTTTGAGAACCATGGTAAATGTATAAAAAAAAGAATAAAACTACAATTTCTTACATACTAAGAAAACTTAGTGACTTGCGGAGTTGTGAAAGTGTACGTTTTTTGCACTTTGGTAGACCCCTCTTAAAAATATACAAGGTGTTCCGTACTTCGTGTATTATACTTTGGGATGTAAAAAATAAAGAAACTATGTTTATCAAGCATTTTCTGATAAAAAATTACCTCAAAGTCAAAACTTTGTTTCGGGACGAAAATTTGAACACCATTTAAAAAATGAAAATCTGGGAACCCTGAACCTATGGAAGCTCAACTTAAATACAGTCTTAAAGGTTGTTATTTCTTCAAAAAATTCAATCTAAGATTAGGTCTTTATCATCTGTATTGACAGAGATATCGAATTTATTACAGGTCAGGGTACAGAAAAATTAGCCTTTTCTCTAAAATTCTAAAAAAATATGAAGTGCACATTTTTCGCAGCACCTTAAAGCACATAATGATAGACGATATATCAGGCTTTCAAATGCATGTAGTCACTTAACCGAACAACACTGAACACATATAGTTTTTCTCTCATAAATGTAAAAATTTAATAAAAATGCTCCATTTTTTTCATTTTAACCACCAAAAAATAGTAAACACCCCATGATCTAAAATTGTTAATTGCTTTTCAATTCTCTAATATCTTATTTATTAATTGTAATCAAAACTTTTTATAAAAAACATACACAGCACTCGTAAGAAAAATAAACCAAAACTACATTCACAAGCCAATTGACACTGAAATTATCATTTCTACAGAAAAATTCAAAATCATAGCCTTAAATCACTTTGCTAATTACGGATAATAGTTATGCACTGAGAGAAAAAAAAAAAAAACATTTTGTTATTATACTATAATTTAAAATAATAATACCAATCTATAATGTCTCTAACAAATTCGTATAATATATGTTTTCAATATTTTATTGTTATTTTTTCATCTTTAAAATTTTTATCTATTTTTTATTATTTTATTTATCATTTATATATCTTTTAAATTTGTATCTTTTAATTTTTCTTTACATAACCTCTGTTTAAATGGCTGCATTATCTTGTACTATAAAAGACTAAATTGTCTTACTGTACTTCCTTATTTGTTAAATAAATTGAATTGAATTGAATTTGACTCCTACTTCAACACCAATTTTTTTTATTTTACATGCCTCCCACACAACAGTTTTTTCTTAATCGCTTTTAAGAAGGCTTAGGCTGTTAAAAAAAACCTGCTTTCGCATCAAATTGTGCTACTCATTTTTTCAATTAAATGCCGCTAGATGAGCGAATTCTCACACTGTGCGTCGACTCTCTCTGTTTAGTGGCATTCTGACGGGTCGTAACTCATTGAGTACACGATGAGAATGGGGATTAACACAGCCGACTTATATAGGGGATGCTAAGACCAAGAGGCAGAGGAGGTATCATTCTACCTCCTCTGTGATTGTCCTAGCTTGGCCCACTCTAGGAAAAAAGCCCTCCGAAAATACTTCTTCGATAAACTTGGCGACATCTCTAACCTTCAACTAAACAGCATCCATAACTTCATTCAGGGTTCCAAATGGTTCAGTGGGGCCTCCAACCCCAGTTACCCAGTCACTTAACAAATATTTTTGAGAATGAAGTGATTCATAAGGCATATGTGGATATTCACCCGACTAATAACGCACATTTTGCTTATTAATGAACCCATATTGAGCCAAAATTTAGCTCGTCACTGAAGATGATTTAGCGATGAAATTCATCATTTCGCTTCAAACCTTGAGCCAGCTTGATCTTCTAGGAGTGTAAACAAAGATTCTTACGTAGAATACGCCATAATGTAGTCTGGGCGAAGCCCCAATTCTTGGGAACGCCGACTGATTTGGATCAATTGCTACGAACGCCGCCTGAGCGGATAGCGATATTTTCGACACTTCGATCAACCCATTGTGACACTGACACGGCAACATCACACTCAAATTTTTCCACTAAACTTGTTTTTGTAGGCTTCTCGAGCTAGAAATACGACCTCAAAGTTACCAACTCCAAATTTCGGAGTATAATTTTTATATAATTTGCAGATGTTGCTCGTTATCGTACGATGGTGAAAATTTTGATTTTGCTGAGTAAATTGACAGTTTGATGATCAGTGAAAGAATGCGTTCAGAAATTAAATTCAATTTTGTTAAGCCCCTATTGGAATACCCTTTACTGAATAAAGATATACCGGATTTCCGAATCGGAAGGAAGAAAAAGAAGAATTTCCCTTCTAAGAAGTTTTGACAAATCTGAAGGAATTCATTTATCGCATAAGTATTTCCTCAAACATCGCAGCATCGAAATTTTCAAGGCCTAACAACTCTTCCACGTATGTTCTTCACACTGCTGACTAGCCCGCGGCGCAGGCCATGGGCAGTAGTGTTGACCTCAGAATGCGTCGCCAGACGGTTTTGAATTACTCCATACCTGAAACCGACTAAATGCAGATGTCGTTGCACTTATAAGTACCAGTTACGTTTTGGTATGTGTTTCTTTTTGTTTCATTTCGATCCTGTCCGAACATTGTATGAATAAAAATAAATAAACAAAAGAGTGGTGCACCAGAGCGGGGAACCCAGGAACCTAGCGCATTTCTCTAAACGATATCTCGTGAAGAATGGATATGAGAATTACAATAAGAGTATTTGATGCAACCGTTAAAAACTGCTTTTGCTATGGTAATGAAGTTTATGGATACAAACAATTGGAAGAAATTGAATCTATCCAAAGATTCTTTTTTAAACGGATCTTTAAGCTCCCATATAACACACCTAATTATGCAATACACGTTGAATCGGGATTGCCTCCAATGCTTATCAGGAACCTAAAAGCAAACGCAGACTATATCATCAAAGTCATGCAAAGGCAGAACACCAATCTGCAGAAAAGAATTCTTTTAGTGTCATTAAGATGTCGGTATACTCCTTTTAAAGATTGGTATGAATTGTCCTCGACACATAACTATCCTCTGACTTTAAATGTGGAAGCCTTAGAAACGTGGAGGGCTGCATTCTATGATTGCATCTCTACTATAGATGAACACATCTTTAAGGCATTTTTAGATAGGGCAAGGGAGTCTGTGTCGAGAACAATTTATAACAAACTTAATCTCAGTTTGGGGACAGCCAATTACTTTCGAGAGGAATTTAATGTTTGGGAGATGAGTTTGATTTTCAAAGCTCGCACAGAATTGTTAGAGCTCAATTATAGGCCACACAGAAATGACATTAATCCCCGCTGCACACTTTGCAATCTGAACCAATTGGAAAACATCTTTCATTTTTTGGCAATATGTCCCATCTTACAAGAAATTCGGCGACTTTACTTTAACAAGAGTTACTTGTCGTTAGAGGAATGTTTCGGTGTTCTGAATGGAGAGGGTGGTTGGAAGTTGCTTATTAGGTTTATATCCCATTTGATTGATTATAGAAATACATACGTGAATCTTTTTTGAATGCTCATGAAGATAAAATCTGATTTAATTTGTTTT
Organism: Melanostoma mellinum; assembly: GCA_914767635.1. NCBI lineage: Eukaryota > Metazoa > Arthropoda > Insecta > Diptera > Syrphidae > Melanostoma > Melanostoma mellinum. The sequence goes on along the minus strand of OU612058.1, from coordinate 140,483,300 downwards.
AGCTAAACTAAAAGCCTGATTCTTGTGAATAAAACCTAACTTAATTTTGTTTTAGCTAAACTAAAAGCCTTTTCTTTTTTTTTCTTTTTTTTAATGATGCAATTCAATTTAATTTCATCTAACCAAAACTAAAAGTCAGCGATATCAGCTAATATTGCAAATCTTTTACTGCTTACATATTTTATTTTGTTTTAGCTAAACTAAAAGCCTCCCAATTTGTTAAATATTATTACGTTCTCATAAAGCATATAACTCAATATTGATATTTTTTAATTTTTGCTTATAGATACGTTTTCTCTCAAATTGTATAGATTCATTATTTATCTAATTAACCGGCAGACGGCTTAGGGCCATGCTTGTAATTCTTTTTGTTAACTTTAAGTTTATATTCTTTCGAAAAAAAACAATAAAGATAATAAATAATAATAATAATAATAATTACAATAAGCTAAGCGAGAACGCTTTTCATGGCATGAAATTATTATCGGAGGAACTAGCAATGCTTGGATTTTTCTGGGATTCAAACCTCGAACCTCCCATGTAACAGTATCAGGCAGACATTACGCCCATGGGCACCACATATATAATACAGTTTTTTTGACGTAGCTCTCCGGATATCTTCTTTGATCATGACAATACTAACTGAGGCGGTGGCAAGTAGAATTTTTAACTGATCTTGGTGTTCCTTATACGATCAAGCTTTAGTATACCAACTGTCATGCAAAAAGTCTTCATATTATCTGCTTCAACTTTCTCTCATACTTTTTAACATTTTCCTAAAACTGAACCGTGTGTGAGAGCTTCACAGACAACCGCTATAGCATGGTGAAAAGAACCAATTAAATCGCTGGTGTAAATGTAGATAAAAAAGTGAATTCACTGCTCCCTTTTCCAGACCGGTCTGAATCCTCACAGACGATTTAACTGTAGTGAAATGTGTTCTTCGGTGAAAGTTTGCATTGTTTTCGGAGAAAATTGAATTGAAGCTAGTTCTTTGTTCTTTCTTTTTCAAAATAGTTTTTCAATTTGTGTCGTGTGTGTGAAAATCGTGTCTGTGCTTGCAAAATTAATTTCGATTGCTTCAGTGAAGGTAGTGCTGCGTTTCCTTTTATCCTCTAAAAAATACCTAGTTTTTGACGTGAAGTTTCACTTCTTACGCGCAGAGAGACTCCACGCACTTTTTTTTTTTTTTTTAAACTATAAACACTTTACCGTGAAGCATGTTATTAAGGGCTGAGCAACTTAAAGAAAAGCCCGTCTGATTAAAGGGTGTCGAAATCCTTCACCTGGTACACTGATTTTTAGCTTTGTTTCATGGAATGTCTGATACTAGTTTAGAAGCGGCATGTATGGTATCATAAACCGTATAGTAACCGAACTGATTTTTGGAATAATATTTTTGTCTTCAGTCCATGTGCACAGTGCTCTATTGAGAACCTTCTCTAATACCTTGCTGATACCTTGCTAATTGGTTTCTCAGCCAAACAGGTTAACTACAACAAGCTTGTCAAAGTTCAGCGAACGGAAGTATGTGCATTATTGCGGTGCGCTAAGAACAACTCCTTCGGATGCCCTATACATACTACTAAACCTTACACTCCTAGACACTTTCGGCAAACAGTCAGCAGCAAACTAAGCTATTCGGCTAAAAGCAAACTCTCAGTGGACAAAATTGGTCAAACTAATATTTTAAACAACTTAAGATTCATCTTAGATCGATTGGATTACACCATTCCGAAGTAGGTGTTTGATAACAATTTTCAAGTAACCATTAAGAGAAGTCTGGGAGAACGGTACTCTCTTTTACAATGAAGCCTTACACTCCTACACTGACGGATCTAAGACCTGTGATGGTTTCTCGAAAGGGCTGGATTTAAGTTTTTTCTTCCGTCTAACTGACTACTGTAGTGTGTTCCAATTGGAAATTCTGTCGATTAAAGAAGTCCAGTCCTGGCTCGGAGAAAACGTTGTATCCTTCACTGGTATTCGTATCTTCTCGGACAGACAGGCTGCTCTCAAAGCTCTTGCCTCTGTCTCTTTCAAATCGCAGATCTGTTCAACATTCACCTTCCATGGGTGCCGGCTCACAGAGATATACCAGGCAACTGCTAGCAGACGAACTCCCCAAAAAGGAAACTACTTAGTCGGTTCGACCTATAAGTAACCTTATAGGTATACCTATTGCTTCATGTAAACTTTTTCTAAAGCAAGACACTGAAAAGATGATCACCAGATGGACGCAGAGTAATACGTATCTTATGACTAAACGAATTTAGGCATGTGTCGACTAGAAACTTTAAATAGCTTGTTGAATCTAGATCCTCTGCATATGAGCTCTACCATATGTGTCATATGATTTTTGTAGTAGCTGCATGGACGAGGAGGAGGAGACAGTCCAACATCTCCTTTGTTAATGCCCTGTGTTAACTAATGGACGGAAAACTCACCTAGATGAATACTCTTTCGACAACACCAGCCAATTAACTAACAAAGACCCCAAAAGCCTCTCCTTTTTCTAACGATGTTCTGAAAGGTTTGACTAACTCGTGATTAAGTCGTTAGCCCGGGTTTGATTAGAGGGTGATTCAACATTCAACTCGTTGATCTTCTAGATGCGCATCAGAGGGTAAACAACCTTCTTCTGGTGCGGTATCACAATGATCCCTTTGTGGCCTAGGTGTGTCGGTATCAGTATCCTGGCAGTCACATCTAACCTAACCTAACTCGGAAGAAGACTAATTGACCGAAGATTTGCTGGATTGCAACAAATCCTTTCCTTTTTTAAGAAGAGGATGGGCCCCTCCCGTCTTCCAACACGATGGATAAAATGCGTTACTCAGAGCATTGTTAAGCAACGGTGTGTAGAAGTCCACTTCTTCCAAAGGGAGATGTCTCAACACTATGTCCGGTATACCATCGGCTCCTGCTGATATCTTTTTCTTTATCGAGAGGAAGGTTTTTTCGAGATCGATCCAACTCCTCGCTAAAGAGACACCCATAGAAAAACAATTGCATGTTTCTGCTATTGAAATTTTTAAGCAGGCGTTCTGACTAAGGCAATCTCATTAAACGAACTTTTTTATGATTTATTTTCCACAAGACAAATAGTTTCAATGATTCCTTCAAAAAGATTGTTCATTAGTTTTTCAGTATTGGTCGCTTATACTTCTCAAATTTTTTTTTTTTGTTGTTGAACTCGTGTCCTGTTTTCTTTCCTAAAAGCTTGCAAAGATTTTCGTTCTTTCTTGAGAAGAATCTACGCAGGAGACTGAAATGAGTAAGATAACATTCCAACACCCGCAAGTACAAGATTGAGGTCTTAGAATATTATAATTGGTCCTTTTCATCAAACTCAAACATTATTCGAACTTGGGAACTGAAACCTAATCCGTTGCTTTATATCGTCATGGCTTTTTGCCCCTTTTTTAAAGCAATTATCAGTTGAATTATGAAGTTTCCTTTACTTTATCTACCCCATTATTCCCTGGCTGTGCTTGAAGTATATCTCAAGGTGATATTGCTCCTTAAAATTTCTTCCTTAAATCTTAAAGGAAAAAAATCTCATTAAAATGTGCCCTGACACTCCCATTAGTCGGTATGCTTTCTTGACTCTCTAATGGGGTTCATTATTTCTATTTACTAGTTCCTTGGTCTTAGCACCCGATTTGCATTACAGATAGCCTTCCATTTCATTTTTCTTCCTTTTCTTTTGCGATTTTCTATGAGATGCTTAAGTATAACCAACCACCCACTCAATAGTATACGTATAGGCTTCATTGTTGGGTGTCGTGTCGCTTTAATGCGCTATTTCAGATGCAACTTAGGTACTCGCCTCATCCGCACCAACAGGTATAATCTTTATGACAAATTTTTATGGTCTGTGAGTTCAAAAGCTATGGCAACCCTCACCAATACTGCCTTGAGCTTGATGCGCTAACAGTGAAGTCGTCAAAGTCCAACAAGACGATTGTTCTGTAAGATATATACCTCTAAGGCGCCACTTTAATACTCCTGTGGAATGAAAAGTTGGATATTATTTTCCCGTAGGTTGTGGTTATGTGTCAGTTGTTTCGCCAGGGTGCACAGCATATACCCTCTCTCGTTTTTCTTTTGAATGATAAATGATGATGGAGTGGGCGCATGGGAAATATATGCAGAACTATATATCCAAACAACCCACTTAGGATATGGCGTGGAGGGGATTTCAAAGATTGATGCGTTGGAGTCGAATGTTCTTCTTCATCTGCGAGCGTCTATTATAATTTGATTTGGATGTCTTCGTGAATGTAAAGTATAAAGCTTGAGGTCACACGGCAAGATGGTGTAGGTGTGTAAGAATAGAAACAAAGAATGGTGAAGGCATAGAACTAACATATAATCGTAGTCCTGATGCCCACGTCTTCTTCAATTTGACTCGAAGGATGATAAATGAAAATCTATTGGAGTTGAATGAAATTAATTGCATTTCAATTAGGCTTTGAGGCGTATAGATTGAATTTCCAAACAGATAAACTTGCGTGAAGTAGGTAACCACATAGCACCCACTGATGTTGTCCCTGTTTGCTTCGAGCCTTTCTGTTTTGTATTTCATTTGCAGTGACGTTTTTTTTTTTTTTTTAATAATTAGCGCGCACATCAGAGGTTATGAATACCCTTATAATGTTATACAACACAGTGCAAGCGTTAAGGAAAATAGGAAAAGATTTAATAGGAAAAATGAAAAAGCGCGTTTCAAAATGGAATACAAGAGCTGCAGAAAAGAAGCGAAGAAAAAGTGCGCCCAACTTCAAGCAAAAAGCACGGAGGGCCTGTATCGAGAGCTGGAAGAGATTTCTGTCCCAGCTGCTGAAGCAAATCAGGCAATCCAAGAGCTAAGACAAAGCAACTTGAATAAGGGAGCAACCATTTTCAAAATAGCCGCTCAGAGAAGGAGAAATGCGCAGGAGATTCGTTCGCCGAAGCTCATCAATGATGCTCAAGGACTGCTACTTGTGGATGACGACAAAATTCTTCACAGGTGGCGACAGTATTGTGATGATCTTTTGAATGAACAGTTTCCTCGGCGCCACTTTCCAACAGCTGCACCTAACTTTACGGAAGTATCCGACGTCACAGTCGAAGAAGTTAGGGAGGCAGTTAAGAACTCCAAAAAAGGCAAAGCGATTGGGCCAGACGAGGTACCATATGAGTTTTGGAGAAATATGGGAGACATCGGGTTGAGATGGCTCACAATTCTCATCTCCAAACTTATAAGAGGTGACAGTTTGCCTAATCAATGGAGGGAAAGTTTTCTTCTTCCAATGTACAAGGGAAAGGGAGATACCAGAAGCTGTGACAACTATCGTTCGATCAAGTTGATGTCCCATACTATGAAGATCGTTGAGCGGGTCTTAGATAGCCGACTGCGGAAAATAATAAGGCTGTCTGATGACCAATGCGGGTTTGTCGCGGGTAAGTCAACTACAGACGCAATCCAAAGTATAAGGATCATTACGGAAAAACACCGAGATGCCTTAGAGGATTTGTATATTGTGTTGGTTGACTTCGAAAAGGCATTCGATCGACAACCACGCGATCTGATATGGGTGGCCCTCAGACACCGAGGAGTTCCTGAAGCCTATGTGCGAATAATTATGGACATGTACGAGGGAGCAGTTACAAAAGTTAGATGCCCAGCTGGAGTCACCGAAGAATTCCAAATAACAGTAGGTGTACATCAGGGAAGTGTCTTGAGTCCACTGCTCTTTATTGCTGTTCTAGATTATTTGCTCGAAGGAAAAGTAACGGACAATAAAGTACAACAATTATTCTTTGCTGACGATGGAGCCATCATAAGCATGGATCCTACATCCCTGCAACGAGCACTTGACGTTTGGATTGATGTTCTGGAAGGATATGGGTACCGTATTAGCGCTAAAAAGACTGAATACCTGTGCTGGTTTTTCTCTGATCCAGACAAGCCTATTCCAGACATTTGTTTGAATGGAAATGTGCTTGCCAAGTGTGAAAAGTTTAAATATCTGGGATCTATGATCAATAGTGAAGCAACTTGTGATGACGACATCAATCATCGAGTAAGCGTAGGGTGGATGAAGTGGCGAGAAAAGCCCGCTATCTTCTGTGATCGAAAAATGCCCCCTAAGTTGAAGGGAAGACTCTACACAGCAGTTGTCCGTCCAGCTCTGACATACGGTTCACAATGTTGGACAATGTACAAAAAGTATGAGCGCAAATTGACGGCAGCCGAAATGAAGATGCTTCGGATGACAGCAGGAGTAACAAAGCTTGATCGAATTAGAAGTACTAAGATCAGTGGAATCCGTCATGTCAAAAGCACCATCTTGGACAAAATTCAGGACGACCGGCTCAGTTGGTATTGTCATGTTCAAAGGAAAGATCCGCAGAACCCCGTCCAAAAGGCAATATCGTACAACGTTTCAACAAATTCGCGACGAAAAAGAAAATGCAGGCCAAAACACTCCTGGTACAAGCAAATGCAAAAACAGCAGCATTTGGTTGGCCTCAGACATGGAACAATCCAAAACCGGGAGGCTTGCCGACGCTTTCTGAGGCAGGAAAGTGGGAGAGTTGTGATCGCTTCAAGATCACTACTCGTAACGCCGGAAATGAAAAGAAGAAAAGAGAAGAAGGAGATTTAATAGGAGACACCGATGCACACTGCTTTTGAACCTTTGCGAATCGTAATGCAGGGGAAATATAGAGCATGGTAAAGCATTCCACATTCGGGTGGTGTGACTGTACGCCCGAGTTGGCGTAAGGTACAGCTTAATTGTTGATGAATATTTATACGTAGCTTAACTTTTTATTTGTAAAGTTTAAATGTGCAGATTTTGCTTCATTTAGCTTGATACGCCATTTTTGGTCCAATCACTAACGGTGTCGACGGCATTTTGCAATTTCTCAGCAGCCTTGACAACGCACTTACTGGATGCCAAAATTGCAGTATCATCTGCAAAAGCAGCCATAATGGTGTTGTTATCCACTGGAATATCCCTTGTATATAGCAAATACAGGGTAGGTCCTAGGACGCTTCCTTGTGGAACACCGGCTTGTATTTTACTTAGCTTTGAATATTATTGATCATACTTCATACCGTACTCTGAAGAGCCGGTTTGAGTTATAAGATTTTAATATTTCGTAGTACTGCCTGGGTAGGTCCCTTTGCAGTTTGTACTCTAGCCCCTCATGCCATACTTTGTCGAATGCTTGAGCAACATCTAAAAATATAGCCGAACATACTTGTCTATCGTGGAATGTTTATTTCTAAATCCAAACTGATGATTTGGTATTCGATTTCTTTCTTCTATGATTTTGCTTAGTCTTTTCAGTAACAATTTTTCAAATACTTTTGCCTTAATTGGTATAAGCGATATTGGTCTGTAAGACGTCACTTCTGTTGGTGGCCTACCTTGCTTTGGTATAACAATTACTTCAGCAATTTTCCAATGATGTGGGACATAATGGGTCTTTAGCTATGCATTTATTATGAATTGTAGTTTTATGAAGGCTTTTGATGGCATTTCTTTCATAACCTGAGCAGTTATTATATCGTACCCAGGTGATTTTTTATTCGATAGTTCATTTCGACACATACTTTTTATTTCTTTGAGTGTGACAATTGGTATGTCAACTTTATCAATAAACTGTAAGCTGTTTTCAGATGTGTTTGCTGTACGGAATGGGTTAAAAACATTCGCAAGATGTTCTGCAAACAGGCTAGCTTTTTCTTTCGGATTTCCGATCCAATTCCCGTCCAGAGATTTTATTGACGGGTTTTTTAACTGCGGTCTTTTCAGGCGCTTAGCTGCTGGTGGAGTGATAACATTATAAGTGTCACAAAAACTTCAGGTGGGGCTTTATTCTGTTCAATCAAATTTCGGGGCTCAGTTTTTAATTCTGTCAACTTAGCGATTCCTTGTTTCTGAAGAGCTAAAAAGTTTTCCTTTTGAAACAAGCACGAGGTTTCGATTATGTCAACTACACGTGTGGGAAATTTAAATTTTTAATTCTTCGCACATGTCGCATAAAAAAGAACACTAAACAAACACAGACATTGTAAAAAAAACAGAATGTCGCGACGGATGAAGCCTCACTATTACAACGTCGAGGTCACTATATTTTGTAAACAAACCAATGTCATTGGCCTAAAATTACTGGATACAGATAGAAGAGCAAAAGTGAGAGCCACAAACAGAGCCCGAAACCAAAGCCACTGGCCAACTGTTCACTACATCATCATCAAAACAACCCTCGGCCAATTTTATCTCAGCACTGCCTACCTAATCTAAATTGGATATCGATTAAGAGTGACGACTGACGAAGCACCAAAAATCGAATATTAAAACAAAAAACAACAACAACAACAACGACATCATTATCGCCATTATTTTTCATGTCCATAAATGACAATAAAAACGTTTCTTTTGTTCAGGAAGTAGGTAATCCAATTTAGCACTCCATCCGTCTGCTAATATTAATTTTATTTAAACAAAATTAAATTAAAAACAAAAACAGGTTGCCCTGTTAACATTTTCGCTTTGGTTACAAACTGATCACTTCGGTTGCATAATACGTTTTGCCTTTACGTACTCGTGTGTATATCTATATGCGTGGAGATATATTTGCACAAAAATATTGTCGAAACATGGCGCTCGGTATTGCAACATGCGAAACAAATCATCTGTACCTACACTACACGTGCCGTACTTGACATTCAGTGACGCGGTTTGACGACTGATTGTTTGTGCAAAAAGAAGATTATAAATTATTTTTTGTTGTCATTTGCCAAACGGTGTCAATATTTCTTTTTCTTTATTTTTCGATATCATTGTTGTCTAAATAAATTGGATATACTTTTTTATTTTTTTTATTGTTGAGCAAATATCTGCGTGTGTTTGTTTATTCACAACAAGTTGAACTTATGTTGAAAATGTTCAACAGAATTGGTTAAAAGACTTAGATCATCTCTTGACACAATAATTGTAATATGCTGAAATCTTCCTTTTTTTCCGGGGAGACAAGAGATGATAGGAAATATATTTCCATTTGGAAAATGTCAGTTGTAGAAGAAATCTGATTTTCAAAAATAAACAAAAGCTTAACTTTCATCTTTGTCAAATTTGTGTTTGTTTTTTATGTGAATTTTGAAAAGTGTGTTCAGGTACTTGCTTCTGTTTTGTTTTGAAGAAAAAAAAGCATATGCTTCAAAGCAAACATCAATAAGAACAATATCCTACCTGTTGTTGTGAAAATCGACTGGATGGCGTCTAATGCAAAGTGTTATTTTTCAAATATTGAACAAGCACTTGGAATAATATTTGCGTAGTGTTTTATGTTTAAAATAAAAAACTTCTGTTTTGCAACTGTACTGGCTCTAAATATATTTCTTATTGCAAAATTTATTTGCTCAACCAACTGACTGCAGTGTTTTTTCGTGAGTTAGTCCAGTCAACGAATGTTCTGAAATCGAATTAAATTGAGCAGTTTTGAAATTTAGCGCTTATTGAGCGATAGTTATGGCAACTTTATGTATTTCCCTTCTTTCAATTGTTTAGACAGACTATCAACTCCTGCAAGTTTGGAGATGAGTAGTAGAGCCATAAATGATGTCTCCTAAACAGGCCCGGATTTACCATGCAGACACAGTAGGTAGTTGCCTCAGGCGGCAAGAATTGAAGGGCAAATTTTGAGATAAAATTTAAAAATTTGTTATATTTATGGGAATTGAATTTTGAATTGTTCAGGTAGTTGAACTTTTAAAAGTGTTGAACAAAATGATTAATGATAAGCGCGAAGATTTTGATTCGTAGGAAAAGAAAGCGATCGATGTTTCTATTAACAAAGAATATAAAACGGCCACTACGTGAAAAAGACGAGAAAACTCACTTGTTGAAAACTTGTTGGTCGGGAAAACTTTAAAATAAAAACCTTCAACGTAATTTTAGACAAAATTTTATGTGAGCTACAAAAAATGTAAAAGTATACAAAGTTCTCTATTAGAAATTTACAGTGACATGCATCGTTTGAATGAAAAGTAAATTCGTGAAAAGTCTGTTCAATTGATAATATTCTACAGTAGAATTGATGAGGTTTGACCAAGTTTGGAATTATATGTGTTGTTGAAGAACAAAACAGATAATATTCTACGATTAAAGCATCGTTCGCAAATGAAATAATTTTATTTAAAAGTTATTGCGTCAAAAGGAATATGGAAAAAAAATTTTCCTAGGAATCTGCTTAAATTACTAAGAAGCAGTGAGCTCCACGCTATGTTGATATAGCGTACCGAATGCTCGTTTGCACAGCCGTATCGAATTGCACCGCTGAACGATTCTCCGGCGAGTGAAAAACTACTTGAGATCAAAACAAGATGCAGAACTATTAAACACACTCACTTTATTGACTATAGAGTCAGATTTGCTCATGTCTTTAGATTTCGATTCCAATAACGATGATTTTACCGTCCGAAAATCGAGACGAAAAAATTTCAACCAATAATCAATAATCCCATACACAATGCTAATTGTTAAGTGATTTTAAAAAACTGACTATAATAAAATAAAAAATCTGCTCTCAGAAAAGTGCATATCATTTACTGAAAAACTTCTGAACCAGCCGAAAATTTTTAAATCCGGGCCTGTTCCTAACTTTTTTTTCCAAAACTCACATGGTACCTCGTCTGGGTAAGCTGTTTTGCCTCTTTTAGAGTTCTTCACCTTCTCACTTCTTCTACTGTGATATTAGGCACTTCCGCTAAGTTAGGTTCAGCTTCTGGAAAGTGCTTTCGAGGAAACTGTTCGTTCAAATACTCTCGCCCCTTACGCCGAATTTTGTCATGAATTTCGTTTAACGAGTTTTCTCCTACTCTGAGTGGTGGTGCCCGTGGCGTAATTGTTTTCACGTCTGACTGTTACTCGGGAAGATCGTGGTTCGAATCCCAACTCCAAATCTCACCAAATTTTGTCTCATAAATATTTTTTTTGTTTTTTCACTCCAACTCTCCAATTCACTCCGCAGTTTTGCCAACTTATCTACAGTACAGTTAGACTCTGAACTGATTTGCGCAAGACATTATGTACGTTTCTTTCCTCAGCCCAACTGATTTGTTGTCTCGAAAACGCTTCGCAATATCTTTTTCTATGTAACCTGGTTGTTAAAATTTTTTTCAACTTTTTTTCCATTAATATAGGACTTGCAGAGTAATCCGTAAAGTTCTTATGATTTCCTTTGGAATTTTACATTTTCTTATTCAATAAATCCGAGCAGTTTTATTTTGTTTTCAATAATATGAAAAAAAAAATTGATTTCTTCTATTTCAATTTTTGATGTTTATCATATGTGATAGCCCATATAATATTGTAGTTTATACTAATGTGTTCCGAATTTCAAACACAAAAAAATTAATGAAAAAAGTTACTGATTCTTAAGACATTTTTTACCGTTAAGTCCCATTATACGCCGCTACGTAATCGAACAATTTTTGGCGGAGAAACTCATATGTAGACTTAGAACAAAACACAAGACTTTATGCACTCAAAAGCTCTGGTGCAAATTCAGTATGAAAATAAAGTTGGCACTGGGTTTGGTGTTGGGTCTAACAAAGGAAAAGCAAACGATCAACTACCAATTGATGTTAGAAGGAGAGATTTAAATTCATTAATTGCACTTAATATGCTGTCGAAATATCGCTTTTAAAGTTGTTAACTTCATCACTCAACCACTAGTAACTTATTGATGATAATCAAAGGAATGCAAAAGTAGTTCAAAGCTTTAAAAGTAGTTGTTGGACCCTAAATAACATCGGTCACACTACAATCCTGAATTTATTCGGATCAATCCCCTGCCACTACGACTACACCATCCCCCAATTGGTTTTTGATAATAAGTTCCAAGTCTCAATCCCACCGAGAACGAGCTGGGAAGAAGACGAATTTTTGAGAGATAATTCAATTCATTTCTATACAGATTGTTCAAAAACCGAAGAAGTGGTAGGCTGCGGGGTGTACTCAAACCGACTTAACGTAAGTCTCTCGTTCCGCCTTCCAAACCATTGTAGCATGTTCCAAGCGCAAATTCTGGCGATAAAAGAGGTCCTATCATGGCTAAAAGAAAACGTGATATCCTCAACGAATATCCGGATTTTCTCAGATAGTCAAGCAGCCCTCAAATCACTCGGCGCTGTTTCTACGAACTCAGTAACCGCCCTTAACTGTCGCTTATCTCTTAAGGAGATGGCTGAACAGTTCAATATTCACCTTATTTGGGTGCCGGGGCACAGAGATATCGTGGGTAACTGCAAAGCCGATGAACTCGCCAGAGAAGGAACCATTCTACCGATCTCAACCAGCAGGTTGAATATTGATATACCAATCGCTACATGTAAACTTATGCTAAAGCAAGAGGCAATGGATAAAACAAATCATAAGTGGAACAATATCACCACGTGCGTGGCAACAAAACGGATATGGCCAGGACAAGATCCAAAACGCACAAGACATTTGTTATGTATTACCAAATTGCAAGTTAGCTCCGTAATCAATGTCATCACCGGACATTGTCTGATAGGAAGACACGCCATAAGACTTGGCGTTCCCTCTAATGACTTCTGCAGAAGTTGCTTAGATAAGGAGGAGGAGGAGACAATCCCACACCTCCTCTGCTCATATCCTGCACTCTCTTTTAAAAGAAAGCGGCATTTGGGGAAATATTTTCTTGATGATCCAAGCGATCTGGCGAACACAGATCCACTGCATCTCCTTCGCTTTATTAAAAAGATCCAAATGGTTTTGGAGCATCTGAGTACTCAGAATAGAGTAAATTATTTAAGCTCAAAACCTTAAATATGGGAAAAAAAAATTCCTACTATAATTACTCCAAAACCACCTATACCGTGCAGCATTGCTCTCCACAGGAGTATCCCCGGAGATTGTTGCTCGATGTAACTTAGAATAGTTGCTCCTGTGGTTGTCGCATAATTACTATGGTACCTAATATAATTAATGGACCTTATATTGGTCCAAGTGTGTCAGTTTGTTTTCCTGGCAGCCATTTAAACCTAACCTAAACCTAACCTTTAAAAGTAGTATTCTGGTAGTATTATAGTAGTATTCGATACAGTTTACCCATCCCTTAAAAATGTTTTATTCTGAATACGTATTTCATTGGAAAACGTATTTTGTGAATTGAGTGCTTCAACTTTCACCAATGGGTTACAAAAATGTTGCATATAAAAGTGTTGCCAAACTGACCACGGTTTCACACTACAGTTTTAATTTGAAATATCATCAGACATTTGCTATGAGCAACGTCTCTTTTTTGACAGAAACATTTTTCCGCTGGAATTCACGACATAAAGTCAATAAGATACTTCCGTGGAATGAAATGAGTCGCTAAACATTTGAACGTAACGTTGGTAATAATTAATACTTCCGATTGGCAGGTCCTTCGATTGTAATTTCATTCCATGAAAAACGCTTTCTCGATTAGTCGTCCAAAATCGGAAAAACATGGTAGGTCCCCTCCATGCGCTAGGTCCCGGGACTCTCCGCTCTATTGCACCACAATATCGACTGACCGCCTCAAAGCAACGGTTCCCTTTCGAACTTTTTCTTATAGGGAACCGTGCGTGAAGGACGATGTTATCCCAACAATCCGAAAACGATTCTAACCCAAAATTTATTCAAGCAATCTGTAAGCTAAGGTCTGAAACCATCAAGAAGGTGTTGGAAAATTTAAGTGACAGAAATTGCTAAGTCAGTGGAGGCAGGCAATTGCATGACGTTGTGTTTCATAACAAATGTATATTATGTTTATTCTTACTAATAAGGCCATAACATATGAAAAGTTTAGTTGCGTTAATTTAATTGCGTATTGCCTTTTTATAAGGGCACTTGTATTTGACCACAAATTCGCTTTTATAAATTTGTAAATAGAGGGTTTTTCAACAGGGACGCTACAAAAGTAGAGCGACAGGGACAGCAAACGACGCCATTTTTCTTGCCGCTCAACAACGAGTCGAAATTATTAAAATTTACTACCGAAATTCGGAGTCAGTGGCCTCAACGTTAAGAGCGCTACGTCCAATTAATGGTCGTCATAATCGTCCTAGCAGATCAACAATTGAGCGTCTAATAGAAAAATTTGAATCCACAGGCACAGTACAAAATGTTTCCGTGTTCCCAGTGAGACAAAGAAGTGCCCGTAGTGTCGAGAATATTGCTGCCGCTGAGGCTTCAGTTGCAGAAAGCCCAAACGTGTCTCTCACACGTCGTTGTCAAGCGTTGGGCATCTCTATGATGTCGTTGTGGGGAATTTTACGAAAAGATCTTGGCCTATATCCTTACAAGATCGAATTGACGAATTGAGGCCGCTTGACCACCAGAAGCGTCGTGTCGGCGTATGTTCCTGAATTGGGATGAGCAACAACTTGAAAATGATTCGGATTTTCATCGAAAAATCATCTTCAACGATGTGGCTCATTTCTGGTTGAATGGCTTCGTAAATAAACAAAGTATGCGGTATTGGTCAGGCAGCAATCCACTCGTACGCCATGAGTCGTTTGCGTTGCATCCCGAAAAAATTACGGTTTGTTGTCGTTTATGAGCCGGCGGCGTCATTGGGCCGTACTTCTTCCGTGATGATCAAGACCGACAAACCACACAGCGAATGTGACAATATTTATTAGAAACCAAACTTGGAGAACGTGTTGTCTCACGAAACGGTCAAGTCGCTTTTCCTCCTCGGTCGTCCGATTTGACGCCGTTAGACTATTTCCTGTTGCGCTACGTCAAGTTTATGGTCTATGCCAGCGAGCCAGCGGCGATTGATGAACTTCGTACGAATATCGAACGTAAAATTGCAGCAGTATCGGCCGATTTATGCATGAAAACACTCGAAATTTGGGTTCAGCGTCTGGACTTCTTCTGCAAGCGTGCCCGTGGTGGCCATGCAATAGAAATTGAGTTCCATACATATGGCATCGGACGTTCTTTCACAGGAATAAAGAATTTTGTTGAAAAAAAATATATATATAAAAAAAAAAAATTTGGAATTGATGGTCGAATTAAATATCATTGCCAGCATTGTTTTATTTAAAAGCAGATGACTGCGGGCTTTAATTATGTCGGCCTTCCAAGTTCCAAACAAATTTATGACTGGAATTGCATTTTCTAGTCCAGAGTATCTTAGTCCAAAGGCCATATCCTCTAAGCCCACGCATTTATCAACAGAGTGCCCCTACCCAAGTTAGTAAGCAAAACTGAGAATCACAAGACTGAGTAAAATACACATACCTACATCCACTTCCGTCTTAATTTACTTGAAATGTATTTCCCGCAACCTCACAGTCCGTATTATTTTTAGCTAAAGAACTGTTATCCAGATTATAATTTATCATTTGGTCTTTAAGTTCTCATTCATAATACCAGCCAAAGAATGAATGATTAATGTCTTCAAAGAGGTCGAGTGACAACAATTGTAGCGGCTATTACAAACGACAAGACTGTTTGGCGGAAGTGTTTGTCGCCTGCCCAACACTTTCAGAGCCAAAAAAAATTGAATGAACCACTCAAAAACTCTTCACACGTAGGCAGTTAGGCACAGCGTGAGTGAAGTTGTCATAACCCAGAGTGTTGTAATATGAGCGATAGGCGGTAAAAGAAGACTAAACGTTCGTGATAATGATAAAGACATTAGGACAAATCACAGGCACAGTTGAAACACAGTGTCGACACTGACCACCATGATGTTGAGAACCTGACATTATTGGTAACCTCGGGAACCTAGAATAGGCATACAACATGCATTTCCGAAGCACTATCACAAAATCCTTATTTATTTTGTAAACAAAGTTTCTTTATTTAGATCAATGGTGCGGTGCGGTGCTGCGGGATGATGCAATATTTGATCACGTTTATCTGTGTTTGATGATGCAATTCCCATTGAAGTTACACATTGCCAACATAAGCATTCCGAGATAAAAATGAAACGAAACAATTCGGTAAAGATCCTTGAATTTATCTTTTGCCGAACTCAAAGTTAATCGTGACACACAAATGACTACTCTTATATCTTTTTCAAATATTGATACAAAACAATGATTGGATGATTTACAGTTGTTATAGGAGAAATATCGTAGGTAGGTAAGATGTGTGTGTGTGGCAGCCATTTATCTAAATTAGTTGTCAATTGTGACAAAAGAAATGGAAATTGTTGTTGGTAGGTTGTGTATATTTAGGTCTGTCAAACTGCGGAATGTGTATTTCAAAATACACACATAGCTGCACTACCTAATTGTTTAGTAAACTTTTATTGTGAAAGAAAATATAGAAAACTTGTCGTCGAAAATATAAATTTAATTTTTAGTGTCACATTGTGTGAGAGTGGGTACCTTTCAATGTTGGGTCTTTCGATTTTTTTTTTTCCTTTCATCCAAAAGTTTGACAGCCTGCGGCGCCATGAATGTTTTAAATAAAAGCTTCCGGTCTGCGCAATGTTTTTCTTTGATGATCATAACCGAAAATATGCGTTTTTGGCAGAAAACAATGATATTTTTAAGAATTTAGAGAAGTTTGACAATAAATAAGGTCAGCTGACAACTACTGATGTCCATTGACATAACAGCAACTTGAGAAGCAAAATACAGAGAGGTGTTGAGTAGGTAGGTAGGTACATCTTTTACGAATTCTGTTTGCCAAATTTAATCAATTATATTGTCACTTAGTTGTTGACGACTCGTAATTGTCAGTTGGTCTATAGTGGCAAACATTACATCGATTTGTACATCCTTCAAGGGGTCCATTCATAAAAGTCAGTATCGCACACATTGATAAGTTTACATGGAATTTCAGATTAAATTGTTTGAATTTCATCCAAAAAACACCTTTTCCGATATCAATCTCCGACCTAAACACACTCTTCACGTTTGATAAGACACAAACTGATGGTTTTTCTAATGGCCAAATAAACACTCTTTAAAGTGAAGCCATTCATCAACACACACACCTATAAGAAGAGCTGAAAAGGGCCCGGCTTGGGTCTCATATAGCGCCTATTTTTCTACACTCCTTCGCCATCACGATTTTTGGATCAGAAATGTACAACGTGCTGTTGCACACGCAGTACACTCCGATGACGCCTTTTTTGTTTGAGAAGTTAAAGAATAGTGCGTGCACCATGTCGTCATCGGTATTGAGTCATATCGATGGCGCATTCCCTCTAACAAATGTTTAGAGGCCTAGAGACGTGAATAGTTTAGCATATCTTCGTCTAATATTCGTTACAGCAATCACGTCGTCGTTGTCGTCGTCGTCGTCGCATTGTCTCTCCATTCCACTCAAGACACTAAATCACCTACTGTTGGTTTATTAGTAGTTTGTTTTTGAATTGCGTTTTAATGCGATTTATTAATTTTGTTTATTTGATGTGAAAATGAGAATATTTACAACGCACTTCACCACACACAGGTACTTATACTTAGCATGTTCAGAAATAATTTATTCCCCTGGCGATGACAATAATCTCCCATCAATGTTTACTCCATGGCAATATTTGTAATTTGTTTATTTAGGCCACATATCTAGCCATTTGTTAATATCAAAATAATAACAATGATTTGTCAGCTCAGTGTTCGGTGTAAATGTTATCTCCGCCAACTGATCGCTACTCCCACATTTTGTCCTTTGTTATGATAAATTACCCACCCTGAGGTCTGACTAAAATTATGAAAACAACAAAGTGACGAAGCAGGCTCAGAAGTTTTTTTTTTTAGGTTTAATGATACATAAAGATATACGTTGGTATAGAATTTTGATAAGAGATGTTAATTATATGGCAAATTATGATGGTGGAAGAGAAAAACTAGGTCATGGAGAGCTATTGCGCTATCCATAATATAGCAAAAACTTCTCGCAAATTTGTTTGCGTCAACTCTTTTGTTTGAATAAAGCTTATGGTTAACAATGAGGTGCAAAAAAAAGTGTTTTAGAGAAAAAACTCATTGAAATTTTAAGGAATGTTTTTCAAACCGTCAAATCTGGTTTTGATTTGGACTTATCACTTTGGTAACATATTCTCATTTCATTTAGTATTTCAAGCCAATTTCTGGAAAAAAAAATCTAAACATACATTTAAGGTCTTATGAATAAAATTTCAAGAAAATTTGAGTTTTTTTATTGTTATGTTAATAATTTCAAAAGCGGAACTTGTGCTTTTTTTCAAAAATTAATTAATTAGGGTTGCGCAACAGAGCAAGAAGCTCTGGGATCTAGCGCATTTCGCACAATCATTGCCTTTGAGAGAATGGAGGGGACCTAAAATTTTCTGCCGGTTTCGAATGGGTAATCGAGAAACCACTTTTCATGGCAATGAATTTACCATTGGAGAACTTACAAATTCCTCGTGAAAGGTAATTACTTACTTACTTACTTGACGAGCCGGAGCGTTTGGGTCCATCCGCTCAACATGGCCCAACCATCGTAGCCTCGCGATGCGTACTCTTCTGGCTATGCCCATGTCGCGGTACAGCTCATACAGCTCGTTGTTGTATCTTCTTCTCCACACATTGCCTTCGCATACGGGACCAAAGATCATTTGGAGAATTTTTCTTTCGAAACGACCAAGGGTTTCCTCATCCGCTTTCGATAAGGTCCATGCTTCCTCGTCGTTAAGCAAGACTGGGATGATTAAGGTCTTATACAAGGTTACCTTGGTTTTGCAGTAGAGGGTTTTATTTCTCAATTGCCTTCTTAACCCAAAGAAGCAACGGTTGACAAGAGCTATTCTCCGTTTGATTTCGCACTGATGTTGTTGTCCGTGTCTACAGCGGATCCTAGGTAGACGAAGTCCTGTACTTCCTCGAAGTTATGTCTGTCTATTGTGACGTTTTGTCCAATTCGTCGATGTTTTGTGTCCTTGTTTGATGACAACATAAACGTCGTGTTACTCTCAAAAACCATCAAACTTCCATCTATCAAATACTTGCAAAAGCACCTATGACATCATGTATTTTCTTCCCATTACGTCAATATCGTCTGCATAGGCGAGTAATTGTACAGACTTTTGAAAGATTGTTCCTCTGGTGTTGACGTTTGAGTTTCTTACAATCTGTTCAAGTATGTTGTTGAAGAAATCGCATGACAGTTTGTCGCCTTGCCTAAAACCTTTTTCGACATCAAAGGTCTCGGTGAGTTCTTTACCGACCTTGACGGAGCAGCGTGAATTCTCCAAAGTCATCCTGCATAGTCGTACGAGTTTTGCAGGGATGCCGAAACTAGACATGGCTCTGTACAGCTCGTCTCTGTAGATACTGTCATACGCGGCCTTGAAATCGATAAAGAGATGGTGAATATCGATATTGTGTTCTCGGTTTTTTTCCAAGATCTGCCGTAATGTGAAAATTTGGTCTATTGTGGACTTCTCTGGTCTAAAACCACATTGATAAGGACCAATCAAGTTGTTGACGTGGGGTTTCAGACGTTCACAGACTACAGCAGACAAGATTTTATAAGCGAAGTTAAGGGGGCTTATCTCTCTATAATTGGCGCAATTGTGAGGGTCTCCCTTCTTTAGGATCGGGCATACGATACTGAGGTTCCATTAATCGGGTATGCTTTCTTCCGACCACATGATGCAGATCAGCTGGTGCATGCTTCTTTCCGACTGGTCTCCAGCTACCTTGAAGAGTTCGGCATCAAGGCCATCTGCACCTGCAGTCTTATTTGATTTAAGTTTGCATATAGCAAGCTTAACTTCCTCTAGGTAACGAGGACGGCATTCTTGATCATCGTCCATGCTGAATGGGGCAATCTGCCTGACACCGGAATTTGTGTCCTCATCGTCGTTAAGCAGTCTGCAGAAGTGATCTTTCCAGATCCTCAGTAGCGACTGTGACTCTATAACAATGTTTCCCTGCTGGTCTTTACAGGCTTGAGGTCGGGGTTTGCCACCCTGGCAGGATCTTTTTGCCTTTTGGTAAAACTTCCGAATCTCGTTCCTGCCATGGCACCTCTCAATTTCCTCAAAACGAGCGCTTCTCATGCTGCTTCTTTTTCTTTTTGAGAATTCGATGTTCTTCCCTTCTTTTCTCCTTGTAGATCTCGTTATACTGATCGTAAGCAGCTCTTGTTCGTTTTTGCATCAGCATTTGTCGTGCTTTTTGTTTGGCTGCATTTGCCTGCCTGCATTCTTCATCGAACCATGGGTTTCGTTTTGGTGACCTTCACTCGGAACATCAGAGGCAGCGGTTCTGATGGCTTCTTGGCATTGCTGCCTTCAATGCTTAATGCTGGTGGCATGGGATTCAAGGATAATTGAAGGGACACTCGATTGGAAAAGGCATTAGCAATCTCTTGAGATTGTAGCTTTCCGACGTCATATTTCTTCACAGAGTTGTTTCAAATGAGTCGTGAACACGATATCCTCATTCGTACCTTGGCTACAACAAGGTAGTCGTCCGAGTCAAAGTTGGCCCCTCGGAAAGTTTGGACATCTAACACACTTAAAGAGTGCCTTGCGTCGATCGCAACATAATCAATTTGGTTGACGGTTGATTGATTTGGGGATCGCCATGTACCTTTATGAAATTTGAGATGCGGGAAGCGTGTAGTACTTACAACAAGATTTAGCCCCGCAGCAAAATCGATTAGCCTCAATCCGTTCTCGGAGGTTTTGTCGTGGAGGCTATGCTTACCGATTGTATTTCCAAAGATATCCTCCTTTACTAGTTTTGCGTTAAAATCGCCAAGAACGATTTTCACGTCGTGTCTAGGGCACTGCTCATACGTTTCTTCGAGGAGCTCTTAGAAACAGTCTTTGGCATTGTCGTCTTTCTCTTCTGTGGGGGAGTGGGCGCATATAAGATTGATTTTGGCTAATCACCTTATCCGAGTCTTCCTAACGACAAATCCGCACCCAAATAAGCGCTGTTTCTGTTGTCTGTAGCAGTCGCCATAGTAGATGTCACAGTTTTTCATCTTCGAAAGGTAATTCCCGTGGAAAAGACTCTGTTGAATTTTTTGGTCTGGGTTTAATCTGGCGCTAAGGAAAACTTGTTCGGATGCTCTAGACATACGAATAAACCTTATACCCCTAGACATTTTCGGTAAACAGTCTCTCGACTACTCGACTAAAAGCTAATCCACAGTGGATCAGCAATCAAATTGATCACACTAAAATTTTAAACAACTTATAATTCTTCCGGAGCGATTAGATTACACCATTCCCAAGTTGATGTTTGATAACAGTTTCCATAAGTAACCATCACCTCAAGAGAAGCATGGGATATCAGCACTCTCTTGGATAATGGAGCCTTACACTTCTACAGAGACGGACCTGTGATAGTGTAGGGAATGAGATTTTTCTCCAAAGGACTCAATTTAAGTTTTTTCTTCTACCTACCTGAATATTGTAGTGTGTTCCAAGTGGAAATTCTGACGATAAAAGAAGTCCCGTCCTGGTTCAGAAAAAACGTTGTCTCCTTCATGGATATTCGTATGTTCTTGGACCGTCAAGCTGCTCTCCAAGCTCTTGCATCTGTCTCTACAAAATCTGCAACGGTCCAAAGTTGTCGCACGTTTCTAAAGGCGATGTCAAAACAGTTAAGCAATCACCTTTCACGGGTCACAGAGATATGGCAGACGAACTCGACAAAAATGGTACGACTTCTCCTCTTCGACCTGAATGTTGTAAACTTCTGAGAAGAGCACTAGATAGACGCAGAGTAATACGTGCCTTATGACTAAACAAATTTGGCCATGTGTTGACTCAAAACGATCAAAGAGCTTATTGAATCTAAAACATCTGTATATCTGCTCTACCATAGGTGTCCTTACAACAGGATATCGTCTAATAAGTATACAGACTTGGTGTTTTCTCCAAAAAGCTGCACGGATGACGAGGAGGAGGAGGCAGTTCAACATCTCCTACGCTCGCTTAAAGACGGAAAGCTCACTTAGGTAAATTCGATTTGACGACACCAGCGATTTAGCTAGCAAAGATCCGTAAAGTCTCTCCCTTTTCATACGAAGTTTTGAAACGTTTGACTAACTGGGGATTAAACCGTTAGTACAGGTTCGATTAGGGGGTGATCAACTCTCTAATCCCCTAGATAGGGACCAGAAGGTGAACAACCTTCTGGTCTCAGTGATGGTCTAATTGTGTTGGTTTTCATATCCTAGCAGCCATATCGAACCTTACCTAACTTTTTAATCTGAGTTACTCAGACTATTGGCAAATAGTCCATTTTATCTACTGCCAAGGCAGTAGCTTTACCTTTTTTGAGGCGCATAAAGAAGGTTAAGGTTGAGGCGTTTTTGCAGTAACGTCAGCGACAGAAACGTTTTAATCTGTGCAGTCGCGTTTTTATACACTTGTGTTGTAGCGTTGGTAAAGACGATGACAATAGCGTTTCTGCCGCAACTGCAAAAATGCTTCGGTTTGAGAGAACATTAATTCGTAGAGATGATTTATTGACCAATTTTTGGATATTTAAGTGAAGTGGAAATCTGTTTTTCCGTCGGCTTTTTTGATTTCAGATTTCCACTTCACTTGAACATTAATTCGGAAAGATGGCGCTTGTAATTTCGCTTTTTAAGACAAGGGTGGCATGTAGACTGGAATGGGAAAGAGAATTCGCGCGTTCGCCGAACCGCCATCTCAATACTCTACCACTAAAGCCCCACCGCCCACTTTTTTCGCTTTTGTAATAAAAACAAATGTTTTTGCGAAAACAGCCAAAAATCATACCTGCTTTCTTAAGCTTTCTTTCTTCCGTGGCGCCCGGGTTCTAATGGTTGGCAAGTTTGCCTTTTACATGGGAGTTCGATGTTTGAAACCCAGAAACATAAAATTGATTTTCACGATGATAACTGGTTGTCAACTCGTTAGTCCAAGTTCGATTAGATGGTGATTCAACTCTCTGATCCTCTAGATAGGGACCAGAGGGTGATTATCCTTCTAGTCTCAGTAGTATCATAATGGATCCTCTGTGGTGTAAATGTGTTGGTATCCGTATACTAACAGTATCATCTTACCTAAACTAACCTTGGCTAGAAGAACTTTGAGCGTCCTCCATTCATTATATTCTTTTTATTTGTCTGCAACTTCTTCACGAAACCACGGTGTTTAGACTTTAGAGTCTTTTTGATCTTAAAGAATCACAACGCTACTAACTGTCTGCTTCACACTCGGTATCCGCCTAGTGTTTTGGGGAGCATTTCATCATTTTTCTTCGTGATGTGTCGGAATACTCGCAATTTCATTTGATATTGCCTTTTGAGGAAGTTATTCGTTTCTCTCTCTCTCCCCCCCTCTCTCTCTCTCTCTCCTTCTCTCTCTCTCTCTCTCTCTCTTCCTCTCTCTCTCTCTCTCTCTCTCTCTCTCCTCTCTTTCTCTATCTCTCTCTTTCTCTATCTCTCTCTCTCTCTGTCTCTCTCTCTCTCTCTCTCTGCTCTCTCTCTTTGAACAAGATATACCAGCTGATCTGGTTGAAGGATTCCAAGTTCAAACTCATAATTATTTCGTAATTTGTAATTCAATTCAGCTTTGTTACTGCTGCCATACGAAGCATGTTCATCTCAGATGCTGACAACTTGAACTTACTCAGGTTTATTTTAGCATTCCATTTCAATAGAAATCTATTCGAAAGAAGTGCCTTTTTAAACTCGAACGATTCGAATGTTTACATGTAAGCTTTCGTATAGCTCGAGTTTCAAAATGCACTTCTTGAATTCGACTAGTTTACTATTGAAATAAAATGTCAAAATCAAGGTGACTGTTATACTTTTGTATCGGAACCGTTGGCAATAACTTAAATGTAGAAGATGTGGAACAGCTAACAACATGGCCAACGAAAACTTTGCTATAAATGCAAAACATTTATGAATGGAGTTTGAATTCGGTCTAATGACCACCGTAGGCTCGTTTCCGGCCACACATCTTCCAAAGTCAAGCTTCCCAATGTCGCGTCGTCTGCTTTTTGACATAAACCTATGATTCAATGTAGCTCCAAGGAAAATAGTGTAGAGGCTTCATATCGCACGAAAAAGGCGGCCAATAGACTGGACCATTTCTTGAGATAACTTGTTCATGAAACTTATTCTTCAATAAATCGATTGTAACGTGTGCTGTGTGGCTTGTAATACCATTCTGCTGAAAACGCATATCGTCCAAGCAACAAGACTTTCACAGTAACGTGACAATTACTGTCGACGAAAAAAACTGGCCCTAATAGGCCGACGGCATGCAAGCCCCACCAAAAAGTTATTTTTTGTGAATGAGGTGTTGATTCATAACACATATTTTGCTTATTGACGAACCCATTGAGCCAAAATTGAGCTTCTTCATTGAAATTCATCTTCTTGGCGCATCTTCTCCTGATCCTTTTTGGAGACACGTACGTAGGCGTCGCTTTAAATGGTCCACGCCTTCAATTCTTGAGTCAGCTTGATCTTTTATGGGTGTAAACGAGATCTTAACTGATCTGAGCGATGCCCAATTTTTGAGAACGCCGTGGAACTGATTGATTTGGATCAATTGCTGCAGACGCTCAAACGGCAGCGATATTTTTGACACTTCGACCAACCCGTTGTCTCACTGACATTGACATCGCACACCGAATAGTTATTTAGACTCAAATGTTTGCACTAAAATTTTTATTGTCTCGGTACGAGGCCAATACAAGTTCCTGAATACAACCTTATCCATCTTTAGGGTGAGTTGAAAGCAAGCCCAGGGCTCAAAAACACTCAGTTTAACATTCAAGATGAGTTGAGATTTTACGAAAAAAGCTCTCAGGACAAACCCAGGGCTTCAACGAATAATTTTATTGTTATCATCAAATGTAAAGGAACTGTTCGGCTTTTACCTATAGCCAATATATGTATAAATTTTAATAGTTGTTATGACCCAAGCTGATAGTTCTTGAAAATATGTACATTTGTACCTACTAGAATTCACAACCTCCTCCCGACCTAGAAGAAGTTAAGCTTGCTATATGCAAACTTAAATCAAATAAGACTGCAGGTGCAGATGGCCTTGATGCCGAACTTCTCAAGGCAGCTGGAGATCAGTTGGAAAGGAGCATGCACCAGCTGATCTGCATGATATGGTCGGGAGCATGCCCGATGAATGGAACCTCAGTATCGTATGCCCGATCCTAAAGAAAGGAGACCCTCACAATTGCGCCAATTATAGAGGGATAAGCCTCCTTAACGTCGCTTATAAGATCTTGTCTGCAGTAATATGTGAACGCCTGAAACCCCACGTCAACAACTTGATAGGTCCTTATCAATGTGGTTTTAGACCAGAGAAGTCCACAATAGACCAAATTTTCACATTACGGCAGATCTTGGAAAAACCCGAGAATATAATATCGATATTCACCATCTCTTTATCGATTTCAAGGCCGCGTATGACAGTATCTACAGAGATGAGCTGTACAGAGCCATGTCTAGTTTCGGCATCCCTGCAAAACTCGTACGACTATGCAGGATGACTATTCACGCTGCTCCGTCAAGGTCGGTAAAGAACTCACCGAGACCTTTGATGTCGAAAAAGGTTTTAGACAAAGCGACAAACTGTCATGCGATTTCTTCAACATCCTACTTGAACAGATTGTACGAAACTCAAACGTCAACACCAGAGGAACAATCTTTCAAAAGTCTGTACAATTACTCGCCTATGCAGGCGATATTGAGGTAATGGGAAGAAAAAAACGTGATGTCATAGGTGCTTTTCCGAGTATTGAAACAGAAGCGGCTAAAATGGGTTTGATGGTTAATGAGGGCAAAACGAAAAATATGTTGTCATCAAACAAGGACACAGAACATCGAAGAATTGGACAAAACGTCACAATAGACAGACATAACTTCGAGGTAGTACAGGACTTCGTCTACCTAGGATCCGCTGTAGACACGGACAACAACATCAGTGCGGAGATCAAACGGAGAATAACTCTTGCCAACCGTTGCTTCTTTGGGTTAAGAAGGCAATTGAGAAACAAAACCCTTTCCAGAAAAACCAAGGTAACCTTGTATAAGACCTTAATCATCCCAGTCCTGCTGTACGGCGCGGAAGTATGGTCCATCGAAAGCGGATGAGGAAACTCTTGGTCGTTTCGAAAGAAAAATTCTCCGAATGAACTTTGGTCCCGTATGCGAAGACAATGTGTGGAGAAGAGTATGCAACAACGAGCTTAATGAGCTGTACAGCGACATGGGCATAGCCAGAAGAGTAGGCATCGCGAGGCTACGATGGTTGGGCCATGTAGAGCGGATGCACCCAAACGCTCCGGCTCGTCGGGTGTTCGAAAGCACATTGCAGGGAAATCGCGGAAGTGGAAGACCTCATCTTAGGTGGCGCAATCAAGTGGATGAAGACCTCAACCGACTTGGAGTGCGAAACTGGAGAGAGCTCGCCCGAAATCGAAGTCGTTATAGAAGGATGTTGGTTGAGGCCCAGGTTCACCCCGAACTGTAATGCCCACCTAAGTAAGAAATCACAAAAAAATGGTACATATAGATTTAGCTGTCACAGTATAGACAGCCAAACCATTTTTGGGTCGTCCTGAAGGACCTTCTCGGTCAGCAATTGGCTATTGGAATGGGTTAGTAATGTTGTTGGATCGAAGTCGTTCCCGTTGCTCAATAAAAACTGAGAATGTTGACGAAAACCCAGGGTTATCCATTTATTCCACAAGCACCATCGGAATTCAGCATAAGGACCTAGACCTTGAGACTCTTAAAGCTCAGTTACAGAGAACTCAGGTTAAGTTTGGCGCTATAGCTCTTTGGAGTAAAAAGTTTCCTTATCGTGTGATTGCTCTTAAAGACAATAAAATTTGCCCATCGTTGTGATGTATCAGCCTTCTACTTTTTTTTCTTTGAAACGTTAAAGATAAGGTTGTCGTCTACGCAAATGGTCCACAATCTATTCAAGACCTCAAAAATATTATTCATGAAAGTATCGTGCACATTGGTACCTAACTATACAAAAAACTAAGCTACCTAGTCCTTGAAAGACACGATTGCTCTCTGAGTTGGTAAAGTTCTGGACAATAAGTAGGTAGGTACCTACCTACATAAAATCTGTAGGGATTTGGGAGTTCGGACAACCATGTGAAGCTATGAGTGCTTAACTATACCTACCAACCATTAAAAAAACGCATATGTAGGTACCTAGTTATTTTTTATTTAGCTTGAGTCTACCTCATGGTGAAACTCCACCCAAGACAACTGAACTATTTTACCATCCCTGTTTATGAAAAGCCAACCCCAACTGCACTCAACCAGATCTCTCACGCATACCAAATCCGTCTCCTTACAATGCCCTCATTTTTCCTTCAAAAAACAAAATAATAATAATAAAAAACAACAGCTCGTAGGTAGGTAGGTATTAACTTCCCAAAAACTAGGTCACACCATTACATAGACTCTCCAATCTTATCGATGTTCGTAATGAAAATCCCGAAAGGCAACAAGCCGCTTTAACTGTTTTGGGTATAAAACAACACCACTAAAAGGAAAATTTTCGAAAAAACGCGCGCTCATCTGCACAGAACCAAAACCAGAACCAGAAGCAGTATCACACAACAAGCCAAAGCAAAACAAAACATTTCCCTAACAATCCCCAAACAAAATTATTATCATCCCTCACATGAGCGTATAAGAGCGGCCTGTCCTCTACCTTAATAAATTGTAATGGGGAAATGACACCCTCAAAACACCATCGCATCGCCCATTCTCGTTTCCGAGTAGGTAAGGTATACATACCTACCTAATACGATCCGGCTACACTACTCTACTCTACACCAACTATCCAAAATTCCCGCCAACAAGCTATGTCACGACTCACGATTTTTCTTTTTCTTCGGACACACTCCCCTACTCCCTTGGATTTACAAATTTACAAACGCATGTAGTTTACTATCAGTAGGTAGGTACAGCATGACGCACAAACATACACAAACATATTCCCTCCCGCTCCGCATCACCCACGATAGCCAAAAAAAGAAAATTGAAAAAGGAAAAAAGTAACAAAAGCCAGCTGCCCGTTTTCCTATCCAAAGCGATTTTCCTCAAAAATGTTACGTCACTGGATGTGGTTTCTACCCCTCGCTCACTCGATAGATACACACCAACACGAAACGAAAAGTCGTTGACGGCAACAACCCAACAACCAACGACGATATAAAAGATGCGAATGCGAAGGGAAAGAGGAACTCAACAAAAATAAAAACACAAGCAACTAGAAGCAGAAGAACAGAAAGAAAAAAAAATGTGTATAATGCAAGTGGAGTGAGGGCAAATTGTTTGTTGTTCTTGCATCTCTTTCGAACGCGCGGGTAACGGGCTTCAGATTTCATTCAACCTCGGAACGAAGTTGATGAACGCCTTGATGATGCTGGCTAGTCTGGTGTAATAGTATGGGAATATTATTGGTGTTTGTTTTTGGAAAGAGGGTTATGCAGAGGAACGGGAGCGGCAGGTTTGTTTTGTTGGCTTTGTTTTGGTTCGTCTGTTGTGCGCAAAACCGTACCGTCATGTCGTTTGAATTCCTTTCTGTTCCGCTCGCATAAACGAAAATAGAGAGACAGAGAGAGAGATGGAGAAGAGAAAACGATTCCAGTATCTCTTGTACGAATACGAACGAAGGATGAATTTGTGGACTGGAAAGCGGGGTAATCAGTGAATCTTCGCTCAGTTTGGAGTTCATTATGTGGCTGCTCTTGGAATTGGAATGGAATGTTAGTCTCTTTTCCCGTTTCCTTTTGCTTTTGCTTTTGCTTTTTGTTCATTCATACGCGCGCGGAATACTATCCATATCCATTCCCATGGTGTTTTTTTAAATTGAAATTCCACAATTTGTGTTGAACGGATGTTGGTATAATGGGAAAATCAAGAAAAAACAATTTAGAAGAGGGGGGCTAAGAGGGAAAGTCAATAATACTACATTGGTTGCGTACGTTAGGAACTCGTTGTTGTTGTTTCTTATCGCGCCTTCACTATCATCAAGGCATGAGGTTGTGTTTATTTTGTATCTACAGCTCAGTGATGGCGTCGTCGTCGTCGTTGCTTCAAAAACAAAAAATTGAGAGCAGAAAATGTCTTTCAAAACCAACAGCAAAAGGAGGGGTAGAGAAAGCCAAAGTAGGTACAAGTGATATTATCTGGAAAGAGTGTGGTTTCTCGAGGGTTCCCGAATTTTCTACTAAGCTTAAGCTTATGATTCCCTCTTCACTGACCTTCCGTCAAATGCTGTTGAGTAGGTATGTAGGAATGTAAGTATCTCTTAGGCAGTAATATGTACTATGTAGGTACCTAGTAAGGTACAAGCCCTTCCGTCCGCTCCTAAACGTTTTCCATTCAAATTTAAGCGGGACAGGTGTGAAAACGGTATTTACCTCTCTCTTGCTTCTCCTCCACGCAAATGAGGGAATTATTTTCGTTTGTTGTTTCGTTTTTTTTTCTATCGGGAAAAATAGGTCAACAAGCGGCATGGCAATTATTGCACAGCTCTTACCAAAACTAACCCAGAAACGATGGCGCGAGAAGGGAGCTTTTCGATGAGTTTTGGATTTCTACTCAACAATTAGGTAGGTTTTTGGTTGTTTTCGCTTCTTTTGTTTGACTTGTTTCTTTTTTTTTTGCAGCCTTGTGCCAAATTGTATGGCGTATGGGCCAGCTAGCTACGTTGTTATTTTGGAAGATGATGTCGAAATTCGCGAAAAAATATAAATTTGTTTGTTATGTTTTCTTGTTGCCTTGTTTTGGTCGAAAGACCTAGTTGTATTTGTATCTGGTTGCTTTTACGTAAGTAGAGAAAGAGTTCAGTGTTCAAATATGTAAGTATGTAGGTAGGTATGTACCTACGTATTTTTAAAAATGATGAATGATGATTCATTTGAAAGAAACGTCTTCCGTTGAACGTAATAAGGAAAGTTTGTTTACAATTAACGCTGATCAATGAGTTAGTTAAGTCATAGCTGCTTGAAATATCGGTGATGGAGATGACTCAACTTGGTAAAGCGAAATCTTTCCAAGTTATTTTTATGAATAACTTTTGAGTGGATATGAGTTGTCTTTGGCTTTAAAATGTCTCATGACTTAGGCAAAGGGTATGAAAGCCAATTTAAGGCAATGGATTTTATTGTCCTTCTAGGTAGGTATCTGCATCTCTGGATCTTCGTTGACTTTTACACTAGGAAGGAAAACAATTTTGAGATATACATTATAATACGTTCCTGTTGTAGGTGTAGGTACGTAGGCCTTATGTGTAAAAGTTACATGGAGTAGGTTGGTAACGGATAGGTACACAGGCTCTCTGGACGAGGAAGGGACATCATAGGAAAACTTCTGATGGTTTAATCAAAATGCTGCCTGATGAATGAAGTAAAGCCTAAAAGCAAAAGGCTTGGAAAATCGGTCTACCAAAAGATTTGCCCTAAGGAAAGTGGCAATCGCTTCCTCCAGACTGCAGATATGGAGCCCCCGCCATTTTATCGTAGAGAAAGTTAAAACTCAGAATACAATATTGATCAAATAACCGCATTCATTAGAAACACAAAATGCGGCCCTTAAAAACATTTCGGGTGTAATAGCAGCAATTTCCGCTTCGATATTAGCTTTTAGTTGTTCAATAGTCTTCGGTTTGCTGGCATACACCTTACTCTTCAAGAAAAATGTCCGGTGCCGTCAAATCTGACGAAATCGGAGGTCAATTCAAATCGCCCTTTTTTGACACAACGCGTCTCGGGATCCTGCTCTGCAAACCCTTCATAGTAGCAACTGCGGTGTGATAAGGTGCGTCGTATTGTTGAAAATAGTAGTTCGTCAGACCGTATTTACGCATTTCCGGACGAATAAAATGCGCCAACATCCAACGATAGAGTGCACCGTCGATGGTTTCTATAACTTTGAAAAACAAAATGGTGCAATAATCGTTTTGAGCACACTCCGGCCCAAACAGTAAAAGTAACAGAGACGTGTGGGTGTGGGTTCTCTATTTTCAAAATTCGACAGTTTTGTTTAACCAGAGAGCGAAAAATGAGCTTCGTCCGTTATCAAAATTCGGTCCGAAAAATCAGATTGCTTTCGATGAACTGCGATATGATTTCAGCCCGATTTTTTTCTGTGAGTCGATCCATGTCTAAAACGGCATAGGCTGACGTTTCAGGCGTTTTTTTTTTATAATTTACGCGTACTTCAAGGGGTTATGACTACCCTTGTAATGTTTAGAAGACAGTGTGGGTGTAAGGAATTAAGGAAAGGATAAGAAAGGAGATGCCGACGCACATTATTCTTGAATTTCTGTACATTATATTGCGTGAGAAAATTGAGTTGGGTAAAGCATTCCACATCGGGGTGAGCGGCTAAAAAGTTGGGCTGAAGGGAGAACTGATGAGCATTCCTTGCGAGGCGGGTATTGCGGCCAAATTGTTTCAGAGGAGAAATGCAACTGGTTATTTCACTAGAGCACTGTTTGTAAAAGAAGCGATAAAAAAGTGAGGCAAGTAACATTTCGACGATGTTCGAGACAATCAATCGATTCTACAATTGAACTATCACCTATCAGTCTCAACGCTCTGTTTTGTATACTTGATCGGTCTTCAGTCGTACAAAATCGGAGAATTTTTTTCTCCGAACGGATATCTCCCTAGGGTCGATCAGATGTCCAGAAAGTATATGTGTGGAAAATTAACTTTCTTGGGAGGTCTGTAAGGTCTTAACATAGCTTATTATACTTTCCGATGGTTTACCTCGAACCCGTCTCACTAAATCAAACCATTTCAGCAACTAATCTTAGCCATAAGAAATACAAAAATTGATTTTCACATTTTTGCTGTTCTGTCATAAGCGCACTACAACTGAGATCCATTCTTCCGCCTTCTACTATCGAATTTGGCGAATTTGTTAAATACTGTGGAGTTTTTTTTTGTAAATAAAACCCACGGGGTTGTGAAAAACATCCGAAATATGAATGGAATTATGTTCCGTATTATATGGGCAATCAGTTCACAGTTCAGTTGTATACCACAAGACCGTAATACCAGGAGACAAAGATTTGTTTGGGTTTTCGACTATCAATCTTTTGTTTTGAGTAATTAACAAATATGTTTGATCATAGACGTTCGCCATCGATTTTCATATTTCCATCAATATTCATATTTCCTTTCAATGTGTGTAATAAGTTTTCTGAAATTTAGAAAATTTTGTTTACTATCTTTATAATGAAGGGATTCATGTACTTATGTATTTTTTTTTTCTTTTTCTTTTTTTAATCATAGATTTTTACAAGAGTTCAGTTCTTAACTCTAAATACCTTAGAATTAGAATTAGAAAAATTTTTTATTCATTCTTTTTTCGTTTCAACTTAAAACTACATATATGGTACAATGGTAAATGAAAAGAATAAATAATAGCTATCATTTTTTAACTTCAAAGTTAGTGTTGAATGATACATTTGTGAATTTAATTTACAATAATAAGAAACTGTTGTGGGGTGACAATCAGTGTTACGAAAATTACAATGATTTAATAAGTTAAACAAATCAATAATTATTTCAGACATAAGTCAAAAGATACATTTTTATTTTTAAACTTGATATAAATTTCAACAATAGTTTACAATTGAGTTTAAGTCAATTGTGAAAAGCCAATCTTTTACTTTCTTTAAGAAAGAGTTTAAGTTTTGAGTTCTTCTGATAGATACAGGTAATTTATTAAATGATTTTGGTGCTGTTGCAATGTAAAAGTTTGAGAAATGAGTTTTGCGGACAGTAGGTTCATTGACAAGGTGCAAGTTGTTTATTCTTAGATTATATAACTCCGAGTTTCTACTAGGAATATTACCGCTTTGCTTGAAAAATTCTTTTAGAACTTTAAAAATATAAAGATGTTTCATAGGTAGAATTCGCAATTCCTTGTATAAGGGCCAACTTTCAGTAAGACGATTTTTGTTGCAAATAATTCGAACAAGATGTTTTTGAGCAATAAGTAAAGGTCTAAAAGTATTATAAGAACCACCCCAGCTAGATAACCCGTATTGAAGTTTAGAGTGTGCAAGACCATAATAAATTGAAGTTAGAAGTTTCTTAGAGCAGAATGGTTTTAAAAGATACATTTTTCTCGTTATGAGCAACAATTGATTTTTGATGTTGTAACAGTGGTCTTTCCAGTTAAGGTTGGAATCAATTGTAACACCCAAGTATTTGAAATTATTAACGCAATCTATTTTGAAACACAAATCGGAACAAGAATATTTATGTTGGAAATTAGGTTCACCACAATTGTGTATTGGAAAGCTGAATTGCCTGCAACTTGGAGAATGGAAAAACAAATCATAACCACAATTTCGATGACCAGTTGTTTTAAAAGTCATTAACTTGGTCTTCTCACTTATTACTAATTTATGGCTAGAAAACCAAGTTCTTAGCACTTCAAGGTCCTCTTCAATCAGCAAAACACAATTCAGATCGGAATTTGACTGGTATGTAAATGATATATCATCATCAAACGCGGTCGATAGGCCATTCAGACGGAGCTTAAAAATTGAGTTGATGTAGACAAGGAAAAACAAAGGGCCGAGCACAGAACCCTGTGGCACTCCACTTTTTAAAAATCGAGCTTCACTATGTGTGCCATTTACAACAACTTTTTGAACTCTTCCTTTAATGTATGATTTCAACCATTCAAAAATTACTCCTCTAAATCCCGCGTTATGCAACTTATCTAATAGTAAATCATGATCAACCATATCGAATGCTTTTGTCATATCGATGAAAAGAGCCATTGTAGATTTATTATTATTTAAACTGCTATAAAGTTGACAACATAGCCTAAGAATGGCGTCTTCAGTTGATTTACCTGAACGGAAACCAAATTGATTTGCGCTAAAGAATTCGTTTTTATTTTGGTAAGCAGTAATTCTCTTGACCATAAGTTTTTCAAATATTTTTGAAAAAGTAGGAAGAATAGAGATCGGTCGGTAGATTCGCATATTTTTTCTGTCGCCCTTTTTAAAAAGGGGAATACCTCCGCACATTTAAACTGTTCTGGGAAACAACCCTGTTCAACACTTAAATTAAATATGTAACTCAAAACATCTGAAACATAAAACGCAATTTTTTTAAGTAAGTTACTCGATATTTTATCTGAAGTGCAAGAGTTTTGGCTCTTCAAAGATAATATAGTTTTGTAGGTCTCAAAAGAAGAGATGGGATTGAAAGCAAAGCTATTTGGTTGTATATAGTCAGCATTCAGACAATGTCGAATATAACAATTGCAGTTACCACCTAAATTGCTGGATGGCTTTAATGTAACAGATACTTCTGTAAAGTATTCATTAAACTTGTTCGAAATACAGTTGATATCTGTTAGAGGAACATCGTTTTCTACAATTGTTTCTATTACGTTAGACTTCCTTGTTTTCCCTAATATGGTGTCAACGGCTTTCCATTCTTCTTTAATATTACCCTTCGATTTTTCAAATAAGTTGGAATAATACCTTTCTCGAGTTAATTCAACATTTGTGCTAACAGTTTTGCAAAGTGTAAGGTAGTACTTTTTTAACTTTACATTATTTGGATGTTTTTTTAGCTTAACACCAATTTTGCTCCTTTGTTTAATCTGCCTTAGGAGGTTCACATTCATCCAAGGCTTAAGAAATTTATTTATATATATGTATATGTATATCTGCGACAAAAAAGAAGTGCTACAAAAAAAGTAAAACTACTCAAATATTGGAAAGTTTTTGAATTTTGGGGATTGGTAATTTTAAGGTTCACAATTGAAAAAAACTTTTTTATTGCTATTCATATACATAATTTCTATATGAGCAGCTTAGTTTTATACAAAAAAAAATCCTATTAAATTTTTGCTAAGTTGTCGAGATATGTGTTTCGAAAATACTGATAAGGGTGGTTTTTCAACCCTTTCTCCGAACTGCACCCTCTTATTCAACAGCAACTCATTTTTTATATACAGAAATCAATCGTTTGTTGAGCTCCTTTATTCCCCCTTTTTTATGACGTAATCAGTAAACCTACGAAATTTTGTGAATTTCGAACCGCTTACTAAGAGGGCACTTTTCATGGCAGTGAAATTACTCTATGAGAACTAGCGATATTAGTTATCCGAGACGAATAACACAATACACAAAAATGTATTCAGAAATGGTAGGTCCACTTCATTCCTCTCAAGTTATAATGGACATAATTTTTAGAGGCTTTCGTCACTCCCTAAATTTGTTGTGCCCAAGCACTGATTTATTTTTTTATGCAAAAGTATAAAAACTTATTTTAAAATCGATCAAAAAGATTTCAATCCTCAAACTATATCATAAAACTATCAGAAGCGTGCTCAGTAAAGCCAACATATAAAGGAAACAAGTGTGTACACTTCTGTTAGTGTACTGATCGTTTGAGCTGTTGTTAGGACAAACCTGCTATACAGGGTGTTTCGCATATACGTCGCGTCGTGACAAAAGCCCAACACGGATAGGTAAAAGCAAGAAAAAAAATTCATATGTGAGGGGGGAGAGGGATTAATCTTCGGGGCAGAGTTAAAAAAAAAAATAGGTAATAAAAACTTTTTTCGTAAAAATCAAATAAGCCACTGACTTTCACATACTTAAGTGGTTTTCAAAGCTAATACTTTGTTTTTAAATTGACATTTTAGTAAAGCTTTGTTTAGTGAATAGTTTTTGAGTATAATCAAGTCTCGAAGTTGGACTTTAGAAATTTTTTTTTTTTTTACAAAATTTGGCCTTTGATCATTTAAATTTTTTCAATTATTTATGTTGTCATTAACTTTTAGTCAAATACAGAACCGATCGAGAAAATCTGTCCTAGTTTTTGATAAATTAAAATTAAAGGTACTTTGCTCCAAAAAATCATATTATTCAAAATGGCCGTGTAATAACGAACTAAGAAGAACCCTTTTCATCTCTGAATCGTCTCGTGTTAGCCCGAGTTGGGTGCAATAGACAAGGCCCTATATATGAGATTTTTCGGCATCCCTGCAAAGCTCGTACGACCTTGAAGAATTAACGCTGCACCGTAAAGGTCGATTAAGAACTCACCGAGACGTTTGATTTCGAAGAAGGCTTTTGGTAAGGCGACAAACTGTCATGCGATTTCTTTCAAATCATAGTTGAAAACTACTCGTCTACCCAGACGATACTGACGTAATGGGAAGAAGCAATCGTGATGTCAAAGGTGCTTTTGCGAGCATTGAAACAAAAGCGGTAAAAATGGATTTTGAGGAGTATATGTTGTGATCTAATAGAGAACATCAACGAATAGGACAAAATGTCACAATAGACAAACATAACTTCCAGGTATAGTACAGGACTCCGCTATAGTACTAGGATCCGCTAAAGACACAGAAAACAAAATCAGTGCGGAGACAAAACGGAGAATAACTCTTGCCAAACGTTGCTTCTTTTTGTTAAGAAGGCAATTGAGAAACAAAAACCTCTCAAGAAAGGTAACCCTTTAATGACCTTTATCATCCTAGTCCTGCGGCGGGGAAACGTAGACCTTAAAGAAATATGGTTGATTTTGGTCGGGTCGGAATTGGAAGAACTTGTTCTAGGTGGCGCAATCAAGTCTAACGCCCACCTAAACATATTTGAGAGTGACCGTACTTAAAAAAACAAAGTGAAATTGCGTTACCATCAATTTGTACGCGGGTAGAAAAACGCAGTCGTGTTCGATGGCTGTTGTAAAAACAGAATCGGTGTGGCTGGGGAAAACATTTGAATTTAAGCCCAATTAGAGAAAGCAGACTGATTTGACAGTCTTGTGATGTTTTAAAATTGTCTGAAACTGGCTTAGTGCTCATAAACATTTTCGTTGCTCAGTCTATATGTATATATTTTAAGAAAGTATTCAAATACTTTTATAAAAAGTGCAAACAAAAGGTGAAATATGTAGTACGTTTTTTCCCTTTTTAAGAGGGGCCTCCAATTCGAGCTAAACGTTTTCATTAAATAAATTTCCAAAGTAGGTACCTTCCGACATGATGGTTAAGTCCGAAACACTCTGTAGAACAAAAGTTTCCCAAAAAAGAAACTCAGATATTGCCCGAATGTTAGCTCTTTAGTCTACAATGCTAATTCACTGCTTTCCCTCTTTTGCCAAATTTCTTTGGGACAATTTTTGAACATTCATTTAGAGCTATAGAAACAAGAGATATAATTTTTTGTAATCAAATGAGTTTGAAAATTGAGCTTTAAACGCCACCTTGTTATGAGAACCAAAAGTTATTCAACTTTTCTCAAGCTTTCCCACTGTTGAAGCTTCCAGGAAGCATCTGTGTATATCTACTGTGAAGTGTAATACCTCAACAAATTCACATTCTTCTCAGTAAAACGCGAAAATTCCTTCTACATGTCAGTTCCGGCGATTAGTGTTCATTAGTCAATTATCTGATAATCTTTGCTGCCACAAAACGATTAAACTGCCAGGCTTAATAAATTAATAACCAAAGTCACTGCAAAACTAGCAAATAGTGTTCGCTTGTAGTTTCACTTTTCTTGTTAAAATCGTTCAATTTGTTATTCGCTTTTTCGAGTATTCCTTCTGTACAAACTAATACTCGTGTACCTATATGCAAAGGAAAAAAGCACAGCATCGACGCAAAAGTGTCCTTGCTTTACCAACCGGTGTTTTTTTTCATTTGTGTTTGTGTGTTTTAGCCATTTCGTGTTCGTGTTTCATATGAGAAATCATTGAATAAAAATGAAATAAGCTTAAAATTTGTTCATGGTGTTGAAGTGTTTACGTGTAGGTATTTGTGTTCAAAGCTTTTGTGGATGTGCCAACTTCAAGTTTGTTGAAAACATGTATCAAATTTAAGAATTTACCAATTTGACATTAGAATAAGGATCGAACTCTCTTAATCTTGATTCCCGAACTTCTGGTGAGTGCTAAAATTTGTTTACCTTTGATAAAATAATGCGATTCACTGCTCCTTAATACCTCCTTTCAATATATTTCCTTATTCAATGAAGCTAAGCATTGAAAAGGATTGCCTAATTTAATGTCAATAATTATACTGGGTATTGTTTCCCCTCTGACACCTCATTTTGTTTTAAGGAAATTCAAAGTAAAATTTACATGTCTACATTTACAATCGGGTACCTACCCACTGAGTATGTAATCACTCGTTATAAATGTAAGTCCGCTTTACTATTGAACGAGGTCAAGGACTGTTTTGTAATTTGGTAGTCATATGTATGTACTATCTGTAAGTGTGGAATGTAACTTCCACATAAGGAACGAAGACGTATGTACATACACAAATATGTAGGATGCTAAATTCATCATTATAAAGCTTTATAATAAAAGCGGTATCCAAAAACCCTTGCAGACAATGTTGGTGTAAAACCTTGGTAAATATTTCATTTATTCGTAAATTGTTGATAATTACTGTGAAAACTCGATGTAATTTCGAAGAATTCAGTACGGGTAGTAAATTGTGTGTTTTGAAAAAGTGGAAAAGGTCACAAATCAAGGCCGATGATTGTAAAAACAAGGTTAAATGGAAAAGCTTTTGGAAAAGCTTAAAAGAACTTAAAATACAGCTACTGTCAGAGACAAAATGTCGTAGGTATTTTAAATTAAGTACCTTTTTCTTTATTTTTAAAACAAACTGGTTATCAGAAAAAAAACCTTTCAGCGCAATTTTAAAGGTTAAACAGAATTCCTTAGTTGATAGAGTTAAGACCAAGAGATCCTTTGAACTTTTTAGTAACGAATAAGGCCAGATTGTGCTTCTGTCACTTTTTTTTTTTTTTGAAAGAAATTTAAAAGATTGTTCTGCTAGAAATGTAAGATGAATTGATGATACTCTAAGGGCCAGTTGCTCAATCGAATTATAAATTTAAGTTCTACATAATTAATAATAATAAACCAAAAATCTAAAAAAAAAACACCCTTTGAGGATGTCATGAACAACGAAACCACCAAACAAATTGAAATTAAATTTTGTAAGCGAACTGAATTTGCCGTTTGCCAACAATCAACTAAGAATTTCACAGGGGTCGCTTTTAAATGGCAAGTCCTCCGAGATTAATTACCCACTGCCATGAAAAGCGCTCTGTTATTTAGCATACAATTGCAGGTCCTTAAAATGCTTTGATCATGTTTCCATAGCTTGGGGTGTTTTTGAGATCGGAACTTTGCAGCCATCTATTACAGAGTTAAGGTGCAGTCTGCTCAGGGATATCAAACATTTGGTCAGTTTGGATCCAGTTTTGCCCTCATCTTTTTTGTTGTTGGAAATGTGGTGATGTTTGTCCACCTAGTGTTTGTCATCCTCATAGCATTTTACCTTAGCTAAAGTACTTTTAGTGATAGCTATGCCAATGTTCATCCTTAATAATTGAATGATTTCGTAGGCAATCCTAATCATCCCATGTGGATCTTGGGGAGACGTGCATTGGAAATTCTTTTCGAAAACGAGTTGGGAGGTCTAGTCGGAGTGATTTGAAAGTATTCTAATTGGTAAAATGATGAATTGAATTTATTGGTCCGTTGAGAGTTGTCTTTAAGACGAACCGCTGTACTCGACAGCTGATTGCTTGCTGCAAACATCGAAGAATCTGAGATTAAAGAGCAATGTCTAAAGCAGACGAATAACTCCATAAACTATGCCAAAGTTTCATCAACTACACTCTTTGGAAATATTTTCCTTCACTAGATTATCTGTAGTTTAAATTGAAATTTGGTTTTAGAATTTTGGCTGCAGGTTTAGATGTCGCCTAGTTCCTTGAAGAAGTATTCTGCGTAGACTGTTTTCTTCGTGTGGGTGTATCTTGGGTACTCACAGGGAAGTGCAAAGACCTTTGCCTGCTAGAAAACTGATCTACATTGGTAGCTTAGTCCCAAGCTTTACTTAAAATTCGGTTTTTATGAAAATGTCTGGCCAACGGCTCCTAGAAGCCTAAAAAGCTACAAGGTTGAACTTTTCCTGTTAAGCCTTCAGAGGTCTAAAAGAAATCCGTTCTTTCTGATTTAACTTTTTTCTCCGGCACACATGTGTTGCCATGGACCCTAAAAAGTCTAATTTTGTGCTGAAGACAAAGAATCCTTCGATATTCGCGACACAAGGTAACAAGCTTTTATTTCGATTCAATGGTAGAAATCACTTTTCAATGAGAGAAGAGAAGTTTTTTGTTCGGAAAGGATCTCAGTTTGGCAGACTATAGTCAGAAAAACAAATTTTAAATGGCCAGTATAAGAACTTCTAAGGAAGGGAGACCCTCACAATTGCGCCAATTACAGACGGATAAGCCTCCTTAACGTTGTTTATGAGATCTTGTCTACTGTAATATGTGAACGTCTGAAACCACACGTCAACAACTTGAT
Source organism: Melanostoma mellinum (assembly GCA_914767635.1). Classification (NCBI taxonomy): domain Eukaryota; kingdom Metazoa; phylum Arthropoda; class Insecta; order Diptera; family Syrphidae; genus Melanostoma; species Melanostoma mellinum. The sequence continues at coordinate 140,442,913 of OU612058.1, read as the reverse complement.
AGGTCCTTATCAATGCGGTTTAAGACCAGAGAAGTCCACAATAGACCAAATTTTCACATTACGGAAGATATTTTAAAAAACCCGAGAATATAATATCGATATTCACCATCTATCGATTTCAAGGCCGCGTATGACAGTATTTACAGAGACGAGCTGTACAGAGCCATGTCTAGTTTCGGCATCCCTGCAAAACTCGTACGACTATGCAGGATGACTCACGCTGCTCCGTCAAGGTCGGTAAGGAACTCACCGAGACCTTTAATGTCGAAAAAGGTTTTAGGCAAGGCGACAAACTATCATGCGATTTCTTCAACATCATACTTGAACAGATTGTAAGAAACTCAAACGTCAACACCAGAGGAAAAATCTTTCAAAAGTCTGTACAATTAATCGCCTACGCAATGTCCTACGTGATGTCATAGGTGATTTCGCGAGTATTGAAACAGAAGCGGCAAAAATGGGTTTGATGGTTAATGAGGGCAAAACGAAGTATATGATGTCATCAAACAAGGACACAGAACATCGAGGAATTGGACAATACGTCACAATAGACAGACATAATTTCGAGGTAGTACAGGACTTCGTCTATCTAGGATCCGCTGTAGACACGGACAAAAACATCAGTGCGGAGATCAAACGGAGAATAACTCTTGCCAACCGTTGCTTCTTTGGGTTAAGAAGGCAATTGAGAAACAAAACCCTTTCCAGAAAAACCAAGGTAACCTTGTATAAGACCTTAATCATCCCAGTCCTGCTTTACGGTATGGTCCATCGAAAGCGGATGAGGAAACCCTTGGTCGTTTCGAAAGAAAAATTCTCCGAATGATCTTTGGTCCCGTATGCGAAGACAATGTGTGGAGAAGAAGATACAACAACGAGCTGTATGAGCTGTACCGCGACATGGGCATAGCCAGAAGAGTCTACGATGGTTGGGTCATGAGAGCGGATGGACCCAAACGCTCCGACTCGACGGTTTTTCGAAAGCACATTGCAGGAAAATCACGGAAGGGGAAGACCTCGTCTTAGGTAGGGCAATCAAGTGGATGAAGACCTCAACCGACTTGGAGTGCGAAACTGGAGAGAGCTCGCCCGAAATCGAAGTCGTTATAGAAGGATGTTGGTTGAGGCCCAGGTTCACCCCGAACTGTAATGCCCACCTAAGTAAGTAAGTAAGTATAAGAACTTCTGAGAAGAATCCCGTCATACATCTTACTTAGTTCGCCATTACAGTTCGGAGTGAACCAGAGCCTCAACCAACACCTTTCGTCAACGATTCCGATTTAGGGGTAGTGTTACCTCCAGTTTTAGACTCTACGTTAGTCGAGATCCTCTTCCAATTGATTGTGCCCTCAAAGAAGAGGTCTCTCTTCGCTTTCTCTACTGTTAAGGCTTTCGATTTTCAGTGAAAATTTGCTCACTTCACTCGATTACTGTTACCTAAATCTCGGCACGGCTCTCGACTATGGAAAGGAAATAATCTTTTTGATCGCTAACAATGGAGGAAGTAAATGGGTAAGTCTTCAGCACATGCTTCAACTCAAGTATGTTTGTTGTTTACGAGTACTTTTTCTACTACATTCGGTCATCAAAATTTGAATGCTCCGCGTATGTCGTGAAAAGCGATGAGGGTGTATTTCTTGATTGTTTTTTCCACTCTATAGACGACACTATGTTGATATAAACTTGCTGAACCGGAGATTCCTACGTAATTTCAAAAGTAAATACTTGCAATTTGAACAAAGAAGGCTAAAAATGTATTTCAAACTTAAAACATATTAAAACATATAAGACACCCTATAAGAAGATTCGCAACAAATTTCAAGTTTCGTAAGCGCTTTTTCTTTAATGTCTTCCTAAATTTTACGAACTAACAAAATCAAATCGAGTTCCTCCCGACAAAAAATGAAATGTTCTGTCGTATAGAAATTATGTGAACCTAGCGTCAATGGCAAAGCTAAACCAAACCAACACAATTCAAGGTCCCATACCTGCCGAACGTGGCGTGAGTTCATAAGCCCCTGTCAAAACCGGAAATAGGTAGTTTATGGATTCTATCAGCAAGATCTATCTTCTCATCTTTTTAGTCACAAAACACCACTTATCGACTACATTATTCTTCCATTCTCCTTTCGATTCGATTCTCTACTACGGATGTTGTATAACCTTTAGGCTCGAAATGCTAAGCGTAATCCATAGAAATTCATATTTCATTCATAAAGAGACAACAACACACCAACATCATCGTTTCATTGATAAGGCGACAAAATGCGATTGTCATGCTTGTTATAAAATTTCTCACACTCCTCACTCCCTCCAGCAACGCAGCGGTTGTGTTGTTTTGTGTGATTTTTTTTTTTTTGTTATCAGTATTTTGTGTGTAAGTGCGCAGTACTCGCCTAAGTATAGTGAAATTAATATGTACATTACAATTTACGCTTTTTTGATTGAAAATGACAGGCAACAGCTACAAAAGCGGAAACTGTCATCGAGCACTCGCTTGGTTCACTCGACAAATCTCACAGAGATATCAATTTTCTTTTTTTGTATTTCTCTTCTTTTTTTCCATGAATGTGTGCACCTCTTTTGGCACCTAATCATTGCGGCGTGTTAGGTGTTACTTTGTAGGCGTTTAAATACACATCCCTTCCTCCATACCCAGAAATGCATTAACAGATTACTTGTACACAGAGCAGAGCAAGACTGAAATGCCAAATTGCTTTCGTCAGCGTGGAGTACAGCTATGTGTCGTCCTTTAGTCATCAAAGAAAATTTTCCGACATAATTTTCACTTTTAATTCAGACAGACAGAAACATCATACGAGTACATATCTCGCTTGTAGTGTCAATGTGTGAAACATTGTTGCCCAAAGATTGTCAGTCGGACGGACATACTGAAGTCGACACCGACAACACTATGGAAGATGATGATGGTGCGAGCGAGAGTGTGTTTTCTTGTTAATTGCAAAAGTAGTTCAGACTTCAGAGATGATCAAAGTGCGAAGCATGTTCACATATCACATGTTGCTTACAACACACGACTGACTCAAGAAGATGATAACTTGTTTGTTTTTTAATTTTCAATTCCAATCCTAGGACATGTGTCACATGACTGAGAGCGTTTATGAGACTTTGCCCAAGTGTTGGATTTTTAGTGAATGGAAATCAGATCTGAGTCTAGAGACCAGAGAAATCTTTACAAAAATATGCGAACCAATTTTCCGCTGTCTGCATTGTCGGAATGAGTCATTTGTTTTCTATTTAATGTTTGAGGACAAGGTTTTCTTTTTTTGTTTGTTGTGCGAGTTGGTATGACTGTTTTGTTTACTGTGTAGTGTTTCCACAATTGCAAACGAAAACTAATTATTTGTCCCATGAATGAAAGCTTCTAAATTGTGAAATTGAATTTCGTATTAGTGAAGCATGTAAAAATTAATTGAAATTGAAAACACACGTCGAGATCACATGAAATGGCTGCTTCGGTGCTACAAGTGGGTCGACAACAGATTCTTCTTTCTTCACCTTGGAAGTTTTTTTGATAGTTTACATAATGGAGTAAAGAATACCTACGGTTTATTTCTCAATATCTTTTAAAAGTTATGACTGCAAAATTGTAAAATAAATTGTGTTTTTCTTAGACGGGTGGTTTTCCATCTGGCATCACTTTTTTCGGAGTTGCTCTTTTTGACAGATTGTCACTTGATTTATGCTCAGATTGGTTTGCCATTTCATCGTCGAAGAATTGAAGCCTCACGGCTTAATTTTCTGGAACGAAATCGTTGTTGACGACTATTTTTACATAATTTTGAGTTGTAAGCCTGTGAGTTACCTCCAAGACCGGTCGATTTAACACCGCTGGACTATTTTTTGTGGGGTTATGTGAAGCCGCCTGTCTACGCAGGTAATCCCGAGAAGATTGAAGCCTTGGAAAAGAATATTGAGGTCGTTATTGCTGACATACGACCCTTAATGCTGCAAAAAGTGGTCGAAATTGATCGGAATCATTTTTGAAGTAGAATTGCGAACCATTATCTTTAAAATAAAGTTAAATTCTTTTCCATAATACTAAGTTATACGCGTTTAATTTTTTATTAAAAACCGCACATTTAAAAAAAACATACCTTACAATTGAAAAAAAAAAAATATATTAGCGACTAGGAAGTGCCATACTTTACCGTGTAAGTAAAAGCTTAGTTTATTCAATTCTCGAATTTCTCAGTTTACAAACTTCAATTTTTGCCAATTATGAGGGCCAAATTAGCAAAAGTTACACTCCTAATGATTCCTATTATGTCAAAAGTCATGAGCTTGGAAACATGCTGCGACTGATAAACCGTTATTGAGGCATGCAGGAAATTCTTTGTATTTTGGTTCATTGGCTTGCAATGCATTTTTAAGTCAATTATGCAGCACGTTTCTACAAAAATCTAATGCTGCTTAGGATCCAGCTATAAAGAGTTTGCTAAGAAGAGGTGTTATTTTGAATAGGCCTTTATTTTAGTAACTCATACTTTTGAAGCTTACATTTTTTTTAACATTTTGCAAGTGGAAGCTAGGTACGCCATTGATAAACATGGAACGATATACGCTTCATCGACGCATTGAAATCATTAAAATTCATTAATGGTGAAAATTTGGCAGAGTCTAAAACTAAAACGTTTTTGTGGTCGTCGTGAAACATCTTGTCAGACCGCTGGCTGTACAGAAATTGGTGGAAAGATTCGAGCTCTTGGCGAGTTACTGATGTGAATAATAAAACCCGTGCGCGTCGATTATGATTCATGAACATGTGAGAATATTGCTGCTGTAGCCCAAAGTGATTAAGAAAGCCCAGGTTTGTCTATTCTTTATTCTTTAGAAGTTCACAAACCTGTTGAGACCGTATTTTGCATAACTACTTGGGTTTTATGGCTTATAAAGAACTTATGAAGAACTCAAGCCGACCAATCTTCAAATACTTCATGTCTTTGCTGATTGGGGCCATAAAACGCATGAAAATGATCCGAAATTTCATCGAAAATCCATCTTGGCTGACAACGCAAAAACCCCAAAATTTTTTGTTGCACAGCCTCCCCATCCTCAAAGTCTACCTGTTTGGTTTTTTTGATACTTACTTTTTCGAAAATGAGGCTCGAGCGACAGTTTCGGTGAATAGATTGCGCTATCGAGAGATGTTTTATAATTTTGTATATGGTCGAAATTGAATGATATTGATTTGGACAACGTTTTCTTGTCAACAAAACGGCGCTACGTGTCGCACAAAAGCAATGAAACCATCGATCTTTTTCGGGAAAGGCTTCTGGACCGTGTCATCTCTTGAAAAGCGATCACAATTGGCCACCGAGAGTTTATGATTTAACGCCTTGCTTCTTTTTTCTTTGAAGCCACATGAAAGGTAAGGTCTACACAAACAGCCCAGCGTCGATTCAAGACCTAAAAGATGGAATTCGTGATGAAGCTATTGAGGGCATACAACAGCCAATTTTTGATTTGATGATGAAAAATTTCATGAGAATTATATTGTCCTGGGCCTGGATTCCGAAATCTCTTAGACGACTATCATCCACATTTAAGGTATTAAAAAAAAGTGCCTAAGACTGAAAAAGTTTTCTATAACTAGTGTGACGATAGTAAAATAGCTCTCCATGTACCGTTGAAAGCGAAACTACAAGAGACAATCTTTAGACGATATCGTGGATAGACGATTTAACGATAATCGTCTAAAAAGTTACAGAATCTTGGCCCTGTTAGCGCTGACTTGGTGGCCATTTGGCTGATATTCTTTTCCATTACACCTTCCTCTTTACATTGAAACGAACTTCCGATCATTTTTCTCAATAAGGGGCATTTTTCTCAAAAATGGAATTTTCCTTTGAATATCAAAACCACACCTGCTATCAGAAAAAAATCATAATTGAAAAAATTCAAAAGAGCAGTTTTTTTACGGAAGACGCCTTATGCATCCAAGGTGTAGTCATGTAAGGTTGTTCAAAATGACCTCAATCTGGTCAATTGAACGAAAAAAGATTACACCTTGTGACTTGCGTTGGTTCGTTTGAAACGAAATCTTTTAATAAGAACAAGGTTTCCTTAAACGACTACAATGAACTCGTTTCAGGTTGACTGGTAGGACACCGAATTTTTTTTTCCACTAGAAGTGACTCCACTGTTTCGTTTAAAACGAACTAGCACGACTCTCACACAAATCGTTTTTATTTGCATGAAATTACTCGAAAATGTTTTTTTTAAAACGAACGAAACGAGAGTTTCACGACCATTTTTTACCCCTTAAATTACTTGAATAAGCTCATGTTGGGTGCTTTTAGACACGTCCCTTCTTTGAATGGTGGTGTTCGCTTCTGATGTTTTAAAACATCACCTATAAGGGATTAAGCCTTTATATTTCTTTGACAAAGTACCTATAGTGTGTTTTCAAAATTACATAGAGATTGTCTGTTGGTGTCCAACCACCTTGCCATTGTGTGACAGTCTCATATCGCCATGTAGCTTCTCTAAATCTAAAAATTACATCTGACGGTGCACTAAATAAAGTCACGTATTACCACACCATCACCACAGCAATAGAAAAACGTGCATGGGATTGACTTTGTCTTCCCGCTCTTCGCGAATCCCTTATCAACAAAAAAAAAAAAAAATCTTTCTGTTTACAGTTGCTTAGAACGCAACGTAGGTATAAACCCTCAAAATACCATTTGTACTTTCAAAAGTCTTTATAAGGATTCTTTTGATATGCGATGATGACAAATAGCTAAACAACGTATCTCCTCCCAATCAAGCCATCTGATGATGCAATGATTTTCCTTTTTTGCTCATGTCTTTCCCAATTCAATGTTTCAATTTCATCACAAAACGAAACCCATGTGTGTACGTCTCATGACAAAGCAATTTGAAAAGAGAATTTCCATCTTCATTTAACTCATTCATTTACTCAACCTGTTCCCTTTCTTAACACAAATCATCTACAGAATCAACAAAAACTAAAAACGCGTCACATTTTCGAATCCGAATCAGTTCACAAGTAAAGGCAAAAATATTTTTTATTGAAACGCAAAACTATGCCCTAGAAAGTAATAAAGGCAATTGAACGCGCAGATAGATTTGTTAGCGTTCTTCGAGTGAGTGTACTTTTATTACACGAGCCATATCTATCTCCAATATAAGTAACAACAAGTACCTACTACAAACTACACAATATGTAGTTTTTTTTTCTTGTTTTTATGATTTCCCATTGGTGTTTATTTTATATTGTATATGTTCTACCGATGAGTGTATAAAAAGACCATAGGTATTTAATCCAAAACCTAACGTATTATCAGTCTTCAACTTCAACTTTCAACCCTCCTGTTTCCCGCCCTTAATTGTGTTACAAGTAACATTATTATTTTTATTCTCCGTTTGTGCTTTGACTTGATTCGAAAGAGATACTTTATGAAATAGATACGTCTGCCTGTCTATATACTCGTACCTACGAATACGATTTTTTGCTGTTATTAGATTTAGTTAATATTCTTTTTTTTTTTGCTACTCAATAGGCAGTGGCACGGTGTCGAGGTAATCTCATTCAGAATGCCAGCACCCTCTGGACGATACACGTCAATTCTATACACATATGTACCTACTTATAGTTGGCACTAGGGTTAATAGACGTTTTCAAGGCCAAGCCACTCACAAAATACAAACATTCTAAACGAGAGCCGGCAAAAAACCATAAAAGCCACAGCGCGCTCAATGTCCACGCAACGCTCATATAGATTCGGAGATAGTAGACCTAGTAGTGATTGTGACCAGCATAGAACCTCAATTATGAGGTTGGAACCGATAAGTTTATGGAAAGAGTTGATGTTACTGATCCTGTAGATTGGGTTTTATTTTAAGAAATCTCTTACAGAATGAATGTAAATTTTTTTAAATGTTAATTATTTTTATTTCAGACTAAATGGCTTAGCATGTTTAACTGCTACTTGAGAGGTTCGCGATTTGAAACCCACCAGAAACTCAAAATAGTTTTTCGAGTGTGTACCGCCTTTCGCAAGGAATTGGCTATTCCTCCGAAAGTAAAACACTGTCATGAAAGGCGCTTTCTCATTGAGCAATTCGGAATCAGCATACAACTGAAGGTCCTTGAAATACGTTAGACACCGAGCTTGTCATAGCTTTGTTGCACCACCATTTATTTATTTGATAATAATGTTTAAATTCAAAACCTTCATTTCAGCCCAATTTGATATGCAATGGTCACACTGCGTTAGTTGAAGTGCTTGTTTTAGTGTCCCTCTGATCGGCCATCCCCTCAGGCATGTACTATACTGTTTGATTGGGCGGTGTTAGTGGAAGTGCTACTTCTAAGCTTGGTCGGGGTTGCTAAAACTGCGTATTATTGTTTTCTTTGAGCTCAAAATACGTCGCAAAGTCTGATCGTTAGTTTTTTTTTTGTTGACATTATTCCATTACAGGTTGTCGCTCTGTGTTTATGTTTGCGTTAAGCTTTAGGCTTTGCGTTATTAAAATTATAAAGAAGCAATTTTTTTGTGTTAGAAAAAATATTTGCTTTTGTATATTTGAATAAGAAAATTGTAGTTTATTTTCGTACTGTGTTCACTTGTCTTTCAATTCACTACAAGTTCCTGCTTTTTTTGTAGTTGGAAAATTATAATCGCAACAGGTCGATGTTATTGATGGGTGTGCTCAGGTCGCCATTTAAAATATAAAAAATTGGTTCCTTAAACACCTGGAGGATGTCTCAGCATTCGAATAATGTTGAAGTTTTTGGCTAGTGATATAGACAAAACGAAGTAAATTTAAATTGTCATCAAGCAAGGAAACTTCACTAAGACGACTCGAATTGGTAAGAACTGTGGAGAGATACGCATAGCACCAAGAACCTGACAGGCTTCCATAGCTCCGATTTATTTAGTCACAATCACATTAGTCAATCAAAGAATCACTCTGGCCAACAACTGTATTTTTGAGTTCAGGAAACAATTTTAGTTGTGCACTTTTCTATAGACGTTACACCATAATTCTTATCCGGTCGGTGCTGGGGCCAACTATGTATCATTCGAAAGTCATTTTTGATTCTCATTTAATTTAATGCCAATTGGAATGGAAGTAGAATCGAAATTGATTTCTTCCAACTGCTTTCCAAAAGAACTTTCTAGTTTCTTTTTAGCTTTCCGTTTACTCTGGCGTCATCAAGAATTATGGAGAAGGAATTCAATTCATTTGATTATTTTTACTGTCTAATCAAGTTAAGACTCGAGTTACATACATAGTAAACCCCTTGGTCTAGAGAGCAGAAGCATGAACCTTGCCACAAATGCGAGTGAGCACCTGCTGGGTTGCTTTGAGGTGCGTTTCATAGCGATAGTTGGTGTGACTCATGAACCGAATATCCTCATTCGTGCCTTGGATACACCAAGGTAGAAGGTAGTCAAAGTTGGCCCATCGGAAAGTTCGGACATCTATTACACTGGAGGAGTATCTTACGTCGATCACAACATGTCAATTTGGTTGACGGTAGATTGAGGTGGGGATCGCCATGTACCTTTATGAATTTTGAGATGCGGGAAGTGTGTGAATATAGCAACAAGATTCAGCCCAGTAAAATCGATTGGCCCAAGTATGTTTTCGGACGATTCGTCATACAAATTATATGCACACCGATTGTATTTGCAAAAATGTAATTCTTTCCTAGTTTTGCGTTAAAATCCCCATTGACGATTTTCACGTCATGTGTGGGGCGAGGAGTTCGAATAAAAAATCTTTGAAATGTTGGTCTTTCTATTCTTTGTAGGCCGGGCGCTGATAACCTTATCCCTGATTCTACCTCCAACGACAAGTCCACACCAAATAAATAATCGTCTGTATTAGTCGCCATAGTAGACGTCGCAGTTTTTCATCTTCTTTATGCCCGGCCTATTCCATCACACTTCTTGGATGATGGTTATGTCTGCTCTGAAGCAGTCTAGGGCTCCAACTGCATGTTTTCCTTGGCTTGCAGACCCGGTGGTCTTTGTTCCTTTTTTGTTGGCCTGGGTTGTCAATAGTAAAACCATTGCTATCCGAAGCTGTTCCCGAATCATATGGACATTTTTTGTGGTTAGTTAGTTAGACCCATGCCCAACCCCAAACCTGTGACATTCCTCACAGGGACAGAGATTTGGGCAGTCAGACTCGCAGGGCTGTCCATTCTCTCTTCTTCCACTCGTGCTTACTAGTTTGGCAAATCACTTCCGGTTGGAGGAGACCAGTATACACATAGTTGCAAGCGCGTGGAGGTATTAAGTACAATTGACGAGTACTATAAATTGCAAATTTTGGGCGACGCCGGCTGTCCGCCGCAAAATGGGCAATAATCACAGCTTTCCTAAATAGTACACTGACAATAAACATTGTATCGCCTAGAAAAATAAAAATTTTAGAGCCCTTGGTGGTATGGCGACCATGTCTGCCGTTGGTATACGAATTTCGAATCACAGAAGCATTAAATTGTTTATCTATTTGTAAGTATCGTTTTTAGTGACAAATTCGCAAGGTCAGCGAAAGTAATTAGACTGCCATGAAATGCGCTTTCTTACTAAGCCAATCGAAAAAGAATTGTAGGTCCCCTCCATTTCTCACAATGTATGATTGACAGAAGTGCGCTAACGAAAGGCGCCAACCTTAAACGGACGTTATTTGGAAACTATTCATCAATCGACTTGAAAGGAGATATTCTCCAGATGTTGTGCTTTAATTAATATTTTTATTATTTTTTATTATTTTTTGAGAGTGCGACAGTGCGATCGGTAACAGACGAATAAATGCTTCAATGTTAGTTTCTAGTGCGTCAACCAAAGCAGGTTTTTCGAAACAGACAAGAGCCTTAACATAGCACAAAAAAAAAAAAAAATAGTCTAGAGACGGTAAAACGCACAATCTAGGCGGCCAATCAATAGGCCCAAACGTGAAAGAAACTACTCCCAGACTCTCCTCTAAATTGGTCCATTTTTAAGCGTGCTGTTTGACACTTGGCTCCATCTATGTAAGCGTTGGTGGTTTAATGTCCAGCCATGTAAATTTGCGGAATCGTCGCAATAGGCCGTGTATAGCCGCCTCAGTAGGGCTATTATAAAATCAAATAAATAAAATAAACAGGACGGCGCAACAGAGCGGGGAGCTTCGGGAACTATCACATTTCTCACAACCATTGCCTTCGTGGGAAATTGAGAGGGCCTACAATTTTCTGCAATACATTTTTACTTCTGTTAAGCTTCGAATCTCCCGGTTAACAGCAGACATGCTAACCATCACGCTACGGTTACCACAGATCGTTTGTAATGACCATAAAATCGATGGTTAAATAATAGACCTAATTGAAGATGTTTGACTTGGACACAAAGTACAAAACGAGCTGTCAAAATCGGTGTTGCTAAAAAGAAAATATCAAAACAATAACAAATTAGATTTTGAACTCAACCGAGGATATCTAAGGGTGAAGCTGCATTACCCACCATGAAGTTGTTGACGATATCAGTGAATCAAAACACACACTGTATGACTTGGCTAACTGAAACAACGTTCCCTTCATTGTATTAAATTGTATTGATATTGTCAGTCGATAGTTTTTCTAATAAATTCACGAAAGCAAAGGCAGTGATTCTGTTGTTATTTGCGGATTTGTCTCCATAACGCGTGTTCCTAAAAATCTGTAAAGAAACACAAAATCCAAACCTGAACGTTCAGTCGGTTGGACAAGAGAGAATAAGGACTACCTCCACGCGTTGTGCTGCTATGCCAAATAATTATTTATTTATTTAATGTCAGAATTATATGTTTTGAAAGGCGTAGTGACAAAAGTAACAGATATCAGGCAACAAGGATTGATCTTGTGATGAATTGGCGCATTGAACTGTAATTTAAATAAACCGAACTGAAAGCATTAAGTCGTTAAAATCCTTCAAATAGTTGTTGATCTGTTCTTTAACATTTCTATGAATTATTTGTTTACTTTAAGTTTGATGAATCGACAACTTTTTTTCACGTGATACCAAAATTAGCAGCAAACACATTTGGTTTTACGATTGTTTACAATTTCTTTTATTTTGGGAAATTTCCTAGTGATTATTCACATTCCGTTTTTGATCGAATCGTTATTTTGTGAAATTGTTCAATGTTGTATTTGTATCGTCCGTCGACATCACATCACTTTGGTCATCGTCTCTGGCATTGATGTTGGCTTCGAGAAAAAGTTTTGTTTTTCATTTTAAAATAATATCGAGAACATTGACGTATTCCGCAATTTCGTGTGAACTATGCAAAGTCATAATTTCAGGTCATGGAATCATTCTCAGAACCCCCTGACACCAATTTCGTCGTACTTGTTTTTTCAACCCCAATTTCTTCACAAATATGTTTTCAATTAAGACAAACTGTATTAATAAACTCATTACGACTTAAAAACTAATAAACAAAAATATTTTACCAAACAATTCTCGTGCAGCGGTGTAGTTTCATAGTTTTGCAAATTTGCAAGAAAATTGAAAGCGTAAGCCTCTTTGATGCCGTCATAACGTAAGTGTTTATGGTCACATGATGACAACGTCAACTTAATCAACTCAAATACGAAATTTATCTACTCTATGACCAGGATGAATAACTACACAAGTCTTATGGCGAGAACCATATGATTGTTTGTTTTGAATGTATGTGTGAGAAGAGTGAATAGTTGCTGATAAAAATAAATCAAACTAAAAATATCTGCCATAGCAATTTGATGACGCGCTTGGTTTGGTTGTTTTTGTTTTTGTGTGTTTTTGTTTTTCATTCAACTTTAATGACGAGGGAGGTACGACGCGACGCGACGACAATGAGAACGACGACCATAACAGCTGCTCATCTTTCGTCAACAATTTTATTTTTAAAGAAAAAGCCCCTTCGATTGGAATCCACCCGCGAGATGGTGCTGTTTGAAAGTTTATGGGGTTATTACAGCATCACCCCAGTCTCTTGGTTACATGGGGCGTTTGCGAGGACGGTAGTGGTCCGTGCGTGCGTCGTGCCTCTCCACGGCGGCCGTTTAAACTATGTCGACGAAATTAAGTCCAAGAATTTATGTGAATGACATGCGACGCGTTGAAGGATCCCCCCAATAGATATCGATAACTGCCTACGAAACGCTTATATTTACATAAAAAAAAAAGAAATGGAAGGAAAATGTAAACAAAAACACGGCGGGAAATTTAAAAAAAGATTGAAATTGAATTTAAGTTTCTTTTTTAAAGCTCTTAATAGGAACCTTGGGGTAAATTAATTTTGTTTACACATTGTGATTGTTTTTTACGTTAAAATTGAAAAAAAAGCGAGGGGGATTCCTCTATGAGGAGTATAAAAACATTGATTTGTTTTTATTTTTAAATGTTTAATTGGATTTTTTGTTATGTTTCCTTGAATATTTCGGTGCTGTTTTTTTTTTGTTTAAAGTGACTGTCCCCAATATTGATTGTAAACAATGTATATGGGTCTAGAAATAGGAACAGTCGAATGTGATTGTGTAGAAACGGTAGACATTGTTGCAACACAACTAAGGTAAGATATTTTGTTTTCGAAATAGACTTTTGAAAATAATTTATAAAGTGGCACTGTCGAAGGGTCGGGGAATGGCTTAGCAAAATTAAAAAGAAAAAAGTAATGACAAATGTCAAAGAAATCTATGGGGTGAGTGGGCCAGGGATTGTTTTGTAAATTATGCCGAGAGCGTTGACAGATTGACGAGTTGCAGATTGCAGAACTGTCGACACTTTAAAGAATGTTGTTATTTTTTCCCTTGAATTTCAATAATTTTTTAATTAAAAACACAAGAGCTACATAGTGAGTACAAAATTACATATTTTCTGTTTGGGAACTGATTAGAAATCCTTGAGAACACAGCAGACAGAATTTAGACGCGTAGTACTTTTGGAAATTTTCTTTTGAAAGTTAGTTCTGTTTGATGGAAATTGTTTGCGTAGGAAATTCAAGGTAGGCGTATAGTAATTCCCAGCTGTTAATTATCATCAAAATGTCTCGAACACAATTTTTTATGTCAAAACAAATAACGTTTACATAATCGCAGTGACAAATCCAGAAAATAAGATAAGAAAAACTTTTGAAATTTTTACTGCGCATATAAATTCAATTAAAAGCAACACTTTTTTCTTTATGTAAGAGCGTGATCAAGAAATTTAATAATAAAAATACTAATACATTTATTTTATCAACAAAAAAGTGTATTCCCCTGTTTCAAGGTTGAAATTTCAAAGTCTTTTACGTTATCATCAAAAACTCTGCATTCGAACAATGTTTCTTGGAAATTAATGCTGTAGTGGATCTTAATTGAACAGGTTCTCGAAAAAGACGTCTTTTGAAGTCAAACGCAATGAAAGAATTCGCTTCCCAATTTCTTGGAAGATGAAACTAATACCTACCCGCCCTGGCTGCTGATACAAACCAAGTTAATCAGAATCAGAGCACAAAGCAAAAGTTTGAATGTGGCAAGACCATCTTCAAAATATTAGCTCATTAAAGGAGAGCAGATTGACTTATACTAAAGAACAAGACACCTTGTGTGGATGGGGGCAAAACTCTGCACATGGACAGTATTGTGATGGCCTTTTCAAAAAAAAGTTTGTTTGAAAGCACTTTCTGATAGCTGAATCAACCTCGACGAAAAAACACGATATCACAGGCTATGAAGCGAATAATTTTATGTAGAACAAAAGAAAACCCAAAGAGAAAGCAATTTTGTTTTCTGGGATTCGAACCCTGTACTTACACCTAACTGGCAATGACGCTACGATGAGAGATTCTCATCTCCAAGTTTATATGCAAAATGAATGTGATCTTAAAGCATGCAGGAAAGTGAAAAATACCTTCAACCAATGTACAAAAAAAAAGAGAAGTACAAAAAGCAGTGATGAAAATGGTTAAAAATATCAAATCCATTTGACATTTGAGCATTCGAGGTTTCACGATTCCTTGCAGGATTTGTATTGTATAATGTAGTTAACTTCGAAAAAGCATGCGATAGAAAACTACAAGATCTAATGTGGGGCTCTCAGGCAACGACAAGTTTTCGGAGGCTTATGTGCAGATAATTGTATTATAATTGAAGGATTAAATGTCCAGTTCAAGCCACAATAGGTTTACACCTAAGAAAAGTTCAGATTCACAACATTCAACTTGATAGCAAAGTGAAAGTGATTTGATGCTACATGGCCCTCATAAAGCCAATGATTGTCTATGGGTGCCCTGTGTGGTTAACGTTACAGCGTCTCAAATGGAAAAGATTCGGGTGTTTGAGAGACAGTGTCTGCGTACCTGTCTTGGATTGCACAGAACACCAGAGTCGGAGTACAGAAAATATTATCCTAATGGGGTCCTTTACAACAGGGCTCAAATAAACAGAATCGACAACTTCATGATAAAACTGACCCGAGGTCACACTGCAACGGCAATGTCTTCGAACAATGGCCTGATATTTGGGGCTTAGTTACCCCAAAATAGAATATATGGAGAGAACATGTTTCAGTGGATTTGTCCCAGCGGAGGCTTTCCTCTATTTTGACATGACAGGTTTGATACAGGACAGATTGGCGGTTCCGTTAATATACCACGTCTGCCGTAAGTCCGTTGAACGACGGCTCCTTTATGGCCGGGACGTTGCCGCAGTAGGCGGAGAAGCTGAAGAGCTTCTACTTTTTATTTCAGTCCTTGATAATCTTCTTTTCTCCTCCTTCTTGTTCCTTTCCTGGCGTTACGACCATCGTGATTTCGAAGGATTCACAGCCCTTTCACTTAATTACTTCACAGTAGTGATTCCCTCGTTTCATACTCCGCGGTAACCTCAGAATGCGTGGACAAACTTCCCGGTCTTGGGTTGTTCCACGTCTTAAGCGAAACCAATCCTTTTTCTTTTTGTTTCTTCACGATCTTGACTAAACGTTATATGAATTTTGAAAGGGTAATCTGGTTCTCTCCTTTGAGCATGACAATACTTACACGCCCAGTTGTTATCTATTTTTTCCTAGATAGTATTTTTGACGTGAGTGCTTACTCAAATTGTTACTTACGCAGTCATACGGAGCATTTTCATCTCAGTTGCTGTCAACTAACTCTCATACATTTTATACATTGTAAAACATTGTGAACTGTGAACTGACAGAGATGGATGCACAACCCCAGTGTAGTCTTCCCTTCAGCTTAGGGGCATTTTTCTTTCAAAGAAAATGGATCAGTTTTCTCGCCACTTTATCCACTCGACGATCATCCTACGTCGTTATCACAAGTTACTTCACGATTTGTCATTCAACCGCAACATTTGAACTTTTCACACTTGCCGGAAGATAAAGTAGAGGACATAAACTTATCTTTACTGACTATGCGGCTACACATCACTGCTACAAGATCTTGGCGTATGTTTAGACGATTTAGAAAGAAGCACTATTCAAAAAGATGGAATGCATGTACTGCAAATTTTCGGACAGACACTGTTTTGAATTTTTTTTTTTATAAAATTTCTGGGTGGACCAACATCCTTCTATCCACTTTGCGCCATTGCGCCACCTAAGACGAGGTATTCCTCTTCCGCGACTTTCCTGCAATCTACTTTCAAAAACCCGTCAAGCCGGAGCGTTTGGGTCCATCTGCGTATGCGTATCTTCTGGCTATGCCCATGTCGCGGTACAGTTCATACAGCTCGTTGTTGTATCTTCTTCTCCACACATTGTCTTCGCATACGGGACCAAAGATCATTCGGAGAATTTTTCTTTCGAAACGACCAAGGGTTTCCTCATCCGCTTTCGATAAGGTCCATGCTTCCGCGCCGTAAAGCAGGACTTAGATGATTAAGGTCTTATAGAAGGTTGCCTTGGTTTTTCTGGAGAGGGTTTGTTTCTCAATTGCCTTCTTAATCCAGAGAAGCGACGGTTGGCAAGAGTTATTCTCCATTTGATCTCCGCACTGATGCTGTTGTCCGTGTCTACAGCGGATCCTAGGTAGACGAAGTCCTGTACTACCTCGAAGTTATGTCTGTCTATTGTGACGTTTTGTCCAATTCGTCGATGTTTTGTGACCTTGTTGGATGACAACATATACGTCGTGTTACTCTCAAAAACCATCAAACTTCCATCTATCAAATACTTGCAAAAGCACCTATGACATCATGTATTTTCTTCCCATTACGTCAATATCGTCTGCATAGGCGAGTAATTGTACAGACTTTTGAAAGATTGTTCCTCTGGTGTTGACGTTTGAGTTTCTTGCAATCTGTTCAAGCATGATGTTGAAGAAATCGCATGATAGCTTGTCGCCTAGCCTAAAACCTTTTTCGACATCATAGGTCTCGGTGAGTTCTTTACCGACCTTGACGGAGCAGCGTGAATTCTCCAAAGTTATCCTGCATAGTCGTACGAGTTTTGCAGGGATACCGAAACTAGACATGGCTCTGTACAGCTCGTCTCTGTAGATACTGTCATACGCGGCCTTGAAATCGATAAAAAATGGTGAATATCGATATTACGTTCTCGGGTTTTTTCCAAGATCTGCCGTAATGTGAAAATTTGGTCTATTATGGACTTCTCTGGTCTAAAACCACATTGATAAGGACCTATCAAGTTGTTGACGTAGGGTTTCAGACGTTCACATATTACAGCAGACAAGATCTTATAAGCGACGTTAAGGGGGCTTATCTCTCTATAATTGGCGCAATTGTGAGGGTCTCCCTTCTTTAGGATCGGGCATACGATACTGAGGTTCCATTAATCGGGCATGCTTTCTTCCGACCACATGATGCAGATCAGCTGGTGCATGCTCCTTTCCAACTGGTTTCCAGCTGCCTTGAAAAGTTCGGCATCAAGGCCATCTGTACCTGCAGTCTTATTTGATTTAAGTTTGCATATTAGCTTAACTTCTTCTAGGTCGGGAGGACGGCAGACTTCATTATCGTCCAGGCTGAATGGGGCAATCTGCCTGACACCGGAATTTGTGTCCTCATCGCCGTTAAGCAGTCTGCAGAAATGATCTTTCCAGATCCTCAGTAGCGACTGTGACTCTA
Organism: Melanostoma mellinum; assembly: GCA_914767635.1. Lineage (NCBI taxonomy): Eukaryota > Metazoa > Arthropoda > Insecta > Diptera > Syrphidae > Melanostoma > Melanostoma mellinum. Next base: position 140,424,825 of record OU612058.1, on the reverse strand, counting down.
TAACTATGTTTCCCTGCTGGTCTTTACAGGCTCGAGTTCGGGGTTTGCCACCCTGGCAGGATCTTTTTACCTTTTGGTAAAACTTCCGTATCTCGTTACTGTCATGGCACCTCTCTATTTCCTCAAACGCTTCTCATGCTGCTTCTTTTTCTTTAGAGACGTCGGTGTTCTTCCCTTTTTCTCTCCTTGTAAATCTCGTTATACCGATCGTAAGCAGCCCTCGTTCGTGTTTGCATAAGCATTTGTAGTGCTCTTTGCTTGGCTGCATTTGCCTGCCTACATTCTTCATCGAACCATGGGTTTCGTTTTGGTGGCCGAGTGAAACCCAGAACCTCAGATGCAGCTTCTTGGCATTGCTGCCACTGGTCTACAATGTTTAATGCTGGTGGCATGGGATTCAAGGATAATTGAAGGGACACTCGATTGGAAAAGGCATTGGCAATCTCTTGCAGTTGTAGCTTTCCGACGTCATATCTCTTCACAGCGTTAAGTCGTGCTGGTCGTGAACAAGATATCCTCATTCGTACCTTGGCTACAACAAGGTAGTGGTCCGAGTCAAAGTTGGCTCCTCGGAAAGTTTGAACATATAGCACACTGGAAGAGTGCCTTGCGTCGATCGCAACATGGTCAATTTGGTTGACGGTTAATTGATCTGGGGATCGCCATGTACCTTTATGAATTTTGAGATGCGGGAAGCGTGTACTACTTACAACAAGATTTAGCCCCGCAGCAAAATCGATTAGCCTCAATCCGTTTTCGGAGGTTTTGTCGTGGAGGCTATGCTTACCGATTGTGTTTCCAAAGATGTCCTCCTTCCCTAGTTTTGCGTTGAAATCACCAAGAACGATTTTCACGTCGTGTCTAGGGCACTGCTCATATGTTCGAGGAGCTCGTAGAAACAGTCTTTGGAATCGTCGTCTTTCTCTTCTGTGGGGGCGTGGTTGAATTGTTGGCGAATTTAGCCCTGATGCGGATGGATTTTGGCTAATCACCTTATCCCTGAGTCTTCCTCTAACGACAAATCCGCACCCAAATAAACGCTGTTTCTGTTGTCTGTAGCAGTCGCCATAATATATGTCACAGTTTTTCATCTTCTTTATGCCCGGTCCACTCCATCGCACTTCTTGGATGGCGGTTATGTCTGCTTTGCAGCAGTCCAGGACGTCCGCTAATTCTCCAGCTGCACCTAGTCCGTTAAGATATCTTACGTTCCAAGTGCAGATCCGGAGGTCGGTGTCCTTTTTTCGTTTGCTTGGGTCGTCAACTTTGAAATCATTGTCGTTATCCGAGGCTGCTTGTTTCGGAACAAGGTCTTTTTTACGTGGTTGGGTAGTTAACCCTACGCACAACCCCCAACCTGGAGGGCCAGGTCCTTTTGGATCCCTTCGGACACAAAGGGCTGGAATATCCAGAGTCAGTTTCCTGCTGCAGGGGTGTGAGTGCTGCCGTTGGCTCACCAGGAGCTCGTCCGCCACCATCTCTACTTCAATACCCTGTCCTAGTATTAAAAGACCCCAAAAGACCTTTAAACCAAATATGTTGGAGTAGCTCTTTCAGGGGTTTCTGCTTTTATGGCTGCTGAAGTCCACCGTTGATTCTGTCCTTCGAATTCATCCGCTGGGGCATTTACACGAAAGCTCTCGCAGAGCAATTATAGAGTTGATCGATCACAATTCTTTGTTCCGGATTCCCTTATCAACACTCGCACTTACTAGTTTAGCAGGTCAGCTCTGGACGGTGCATCCCAGGTCCCAGTGGATACCGCTTGGAGGTATAGTAAGCACAATTGACGTGTACTATAAGTTACAGCATCTGGGCGCCGCCAAGTTGGCACCAATCAGAGCCTACCCGAATAGTACAACGCCCATCCAGCTGAATGTATTCCGTTATGTTATCTTACGTTCCACCTTTTTATCGTTTGATTGGGTCGTCAACTTTGAAATCATAATTGTTATCCGAGGCTGTTGGCATCCGACACCAACTCTACTACTATACCTTAACACCCTGTCCTAGTATTGAAAGACCTTGAAAGACCTTTAAATCACATATGCCGGAGTAGCAGTTTTCTTTTTTGACTGTTGAAGTCCACCGTTGATTCTGAAACTCATCAGCTGAGACATACAAACTTAGGTTTGGGCATTCAGTCATTACTCGCAGAGCACTATAGTGATGTTCTATTTTTTTCTTCCTCTCTTCTTCAACATTCGTATTTACTGGCTTGGCAGGTCAACTCCGGTTGTTCGATGTAGGATCCCAGTAGCCAGTGGCTACCGCGTGAATCTATACACAATAAACACAATTTACGTGTACTTTAAGCTGCCAAGTTGACACCAAGCCCTCCCGAATAGTACACGCCTAACCACCTAAAATGTTAACAACCCATGTTATATTTCGAAATAAGAAAATATTCGACACAAAATCGCTTAAAATATAAAAAAAAGTTCAACTGTCACATAAGAGCGACTACTGTCAGAAGCTGTTAATTGATATCATTTTTATGATTGTGTAATAAAACGTCATATTCTGACTCCCTTAAACCTTTTATGAATCTCATTAAAAACATCTGTTGAAAGAAACTAAATCGAATGTATTAGCCATAAACATTAAGCACTTATGCAATGGGTTAAGTGTTTTACCTTGTTATGAAAATTAATTTCAACTCGAGCGTCAACGTGTTGTTTTTTGTAATGTGAGAATTAGGTATTGACCCGAAGGACAGAAGCATATTCAAAAACAAATATATTTTTGGTTTTAATTACCAAATGTCTTTGACTTGTTTGTGTTTTTAAAAATCTTTGACATTTCAACTGCTTCATCGTAATCATGGACAAAGTTGGCACATACAGAGTTGATTATTGGGTTATGTAAACCAAGTTTTTGTCTGGTTGGAAGTTGTCATCGTTATATATACAAAGAAAAGTTTGACTACTAGGTAGGTACTCCTCCTTGATCATTGACACAAATAAAAATCAAAGAAGCGCTGTTGGGATAAATATTCAATTCATTTGAAGTAGTTTTCATCCATTAACTCGCAAATTGATATCAAACTCATCGCGTAACTTTCAAGACGATCATCGCCCTATTGGCTATCAAAAACGATCCTTTGTGTAAATAGCTATCGTTTAGTCTGTATCGCCCCATATCGCATCGTTTGAAAACATGTTGCACGAAGCAAGGTGCTCAGACGTACATCGTCTATCGTCTCAGACAATAGCACTTTTTTGTGTTACGTGAAGCAGTTCAAGGGATATTGTCGAATATCGACTGCTTACACGATAAGGGCCTGAATAGCCATATTTTTTTTCTTCGCATTCGATTTACGTTCTCATCATTTCCTTTTCCATATCCAATTGCAACAAACACCTTTTGCTTGAGACTCTTCAAAATAAATAACATCAACAATCAACAGATGATGTTTTTTTTCCAACTGGCATTGCTCATTTTGCTTTTGCACAACCCTTAAAAACATACAATGAACACGGACCATCTGCACTAAAATAACAAGAACAACCCGAGAGCCAAGAACAATTAGGTGGTTACATATAAAAGTGAGAAGTGCATCTGTTCCTCCGTGCGTGCTGGTGCATCAACAACCATCTCTACTCCATGTTGATAATGCGCATCCCTTTACAGGAATACATTACAACAAGAACGAAAAAGAAATAAAAGACGAGCTGAAAAAAAAGGAAAAAAGAATCTAAAACCCACAACAATATTTTTTACATGAACATGAATGTGTAGGTTATTTGAGGGTCCTTTGAAAATATTCTCACCTGTTGGGTATCAAAAACAAAACCCTGGCCAGAGACACATGCTCGGTTACAAAAGTGTGCCCAACAATGTCTGATGTTAAAACCATTTATTACATGCAACACGAGGCAAGGAACTTGTGCAACTACATACCATTCTTGTTTTTTTCTTAAAAGACCGCACCGGTACAAACTTTCATTACCCTGAAAAAAGGATGAATACACAGCAGGTGGAAGCTGTGATTGAAGGTTGGGCATTTTTAATTATTTTGTTTTTTTTTTTTTTTTTGTTTTTATCATTTCAAAGAAGCTTTATTGCACAAAAAAATTCCAAGAATTGTTTACCACTTGGAATTTCGAATGTGAAGATGATTCATGTGTTGTTGTTTGGGAGAAAGATACGACGGGACTTTACACTTTGATACAATTGAATTGTTGTTTGTAAGTCTTTTATAGCAACGGTAGTGTATTCTTAAGCAAACAACAGTAGGTATGATATCACGTATTTGAGAAAGTATTTACGGTCACTTAACGTTTGCGTGCGAAATTATTGGACTATTGTGTTCGTTTGGAGAATATGTGCTAAGAATTTGAATCTCTGTATCACACAATAGTGAATTGGTTCAAATGACTGAAAATCAAATAGAACTCTTTCAACTCTGATAAAATTATCAATCTAAAAATCGAAACTAAAAAACGTGAATCAAGAATCTATGTTGAGATAAGAGTTACGAGCATGCCTATTAAGAGTGTTTTTATTTGAATAGAGGTAAAGTACAGTTGCGAGCAAAATAATAGCAGTGCGCTTGCACTTGCACTTGCTTTGGCCACTTCAAAAGTGGAGGAATATTTTGTGGACTGATGAGAGCAAAATAGTTCTTTATGGTGGTAAAGGCTCAAGACAGTATGTTAGACGTCCACCTAACACCGAATATAATCCTAGACATACAACAAAAACCCTTAAACATGGGGGATCGTCTTTTATGGTATCGGCAGGTTTATAGTTATAGTTTATATCTTTGGTGATGCACTGCTATTTTTTTGCTCGCAGCTATATGTATTTAGAGTAGGTGTCGGGATGCTCTCCATAATAATATCTCCATTCTCAAGTCGACTTCATTGGTGATTGTATCTAACCTTTGGAGCTCCTTGCGACCGTAAAGCTGATCAGTCACCTTAGCTGTAAAATTTACTGCTTGTTTTCGGGTACAGTAGTGTGGTCGAATTACTGCATCAGTGATCGAGTGAGTAAGTACTCTGTTTCTTTAAAAATTCGCTATATTTTACAAAAAAAACATCAGTCCGCTGTTCATTCATCGACTTCAATTCGTTCAAATACTGGCTACGATATTTTTGCATACCGGTTTCACAATTATGACTCTTCTTTCCTAATCACGCCGCGACGATACTATCATGATTGAGTTGCTTCCAATTCTTTCGATATAATGACGCTTCTGTCGTAATTACGAACTACGATTTATTGTTGTGATTGCGATGCTTCTGCTGTGATGGCGAAGTTTTCTCGTATTTACGGCACTTTGACGTAATTGCGACGATTTAGTCGTGATGATGACGCTTCTGTCCTATTTACGTCGCGTCCGTCTTATCTATGACGCTTATGTTGTAATTACAACGCTTCTATCGTGGAAACGATGAGTCTGTCTCGACAACTGTCGTGATCTCGAAGCTTCCGTCGTGATTACGGTACTTTTGCCATGCGTCGTAAATGCGGAAAATTTTGTGTGATTGTGACGATTTTGATGACGACGCTTTTGTCGTATTTCCGTCGCTTCTGCCTAAATTACGACGCCAATGTCGTAGTTACAATTCTTCCATCGTGGTAACGATGAGTTTGTCTTGATTACGATGATTCTGTTCGAAGCCTTTGTCGTGATTGCGACGATTCTGTTGTAATGACGACCTTTCTGTCGTATTTATGTCCCCCCTGTCGTCGCAATGGACTACGATTTATTGTCGTGATGGCGAGGCTTCAGTTGTGATTGCGATGCTTCTGTCATGAGGCTTTTTCATATTTGTGGCCTTTTGTCGTAATTGCAACGATTCTGATGTAATGATGACGCTTCTGTCATATTTACGTCAAAATTTGAGGCTTCTGTGGTAATAATTGCTACATTTCTGTCGTGATTTTGGGGTTTGATTGCGACGCTTTTGTCGTAAATGCGATAATTTTGTTGTGATGAAAACGCTTCTGTCGTCACCACGACGCTTCTGTCGAGATTACAAGGCTTCTGTCGTGCTGATTGCGACGATTTTGTCTTGATTTCGAGCTTTTTATCGTGATTGCAACTATTCTGTCGTCATGTGACTATTTTGTTATAATGATAACGTTTCTATGGTGTTTATGATGTTGTGTCGTGTTACGACACTTATATCGTGACTACGGCTTTTGTTGTATTACGACGCCTCTGTTGTAATTACGATGCTTCGGTTGTATTAACATCGCTTCTGTTGTAGTTGCGACGGTTATGTTTCAGTTACGACGCTTCTGTCGTTGTAGCAAAGCTTTTGTCGTCATGATTGCGACGCTTCTGTTGTTATTTGGATGTCTTTGGCGTAGTTACATGTAATTAACCTTCTGTTGTGACAACTACGCTTCTGTCGTGATTACATCAATACTGTCCTCTTTACGGCTTATTCTTTTTAAACTATCAACCTTCGGCTTCGAACACATTTTATTGAGATGGATTTCTTCTTATTTGGAAAACCGTTACTATAGTGTTCGTTTTAGATCATTCCTATCAAGTCCTTTCTTAGCTACCTCTGGCGTCCCCCAAGGCAGTCATTTAGGTCCTCTTCTTTTTATTCTTACTATTAATGATCTCGAATTGATTATTAACCATTCCCTTATTTCTCTCTACGCTGATGATATCAAGTTTTTCAAGATCTCCGATTTCCGATTCTATTTATTTTCAACAAGACCTCGATAATTTTTCCATCTGGTGTATTAAAAACTGCTTGGAATTAAACATCTTCAAAAGTCAATCTATTACCTTCACTCGTAAGCGCATCAAATCTCCTCTCCGTTGCTATCTCCTTCATAGCTAAACCATTTCACCAGTTGATAAGATTCGTGATCTCGGAACTTAATTTCATCTCACATATTGATGATATTATACTAACAGCCAATTCAGCACTTGGTTTCATTAAGCGTTGGGCAAAAGAATTCTCCGATCCTTACGTAAACCGATCTCTGTACATTACTTTTGTTCGCCCAGTCTTTGAATACGCCTGCCAAGTCTGGTCCCCTTTCCAACAAGTTCACATTTCCAGAATTGAAAGTATTCAGCCCCATTTTCTTCGATTTGCTCTTAGAGGTCTTCATTTGAATAATCCCTTGATTCTCCTTCCTAACCAAGATCGTATCAAGCTTCTTGGCATAAACACGTTGAGAGAACGGAGATAAATATTCAATATTGTCTTCATTCATCGTGTCTTTTTGGAACCGTCGACTGCGCAAGCCTTTACCACTCTATCTTCCTTAACACTAATCCTCGCAACATACGCAATCATCGCCTCTTTTACCTACCCCCTCATCGAACGTCATATGGCTCAAATAAACCTATCTCCCGAATGCTGAGTAATGTTAATTCGAGTTTTAACAGTTTTGACTTCAACGTCAGCACCCCTTGCCTAGAATTCCATCTTCTAAATCACCCTGCCGATTAACGTTTGCTATTAGTTTCTTATTTTTTAAGTTTAGATTAAGAATTAGATTGTATTAAGCCGAATAAATGGAAGTATTTCCCTCACCAAAATTAAAATTAAAAGTAATAGATTTGAACTGAATTCCAAATATTCAGTCCTTTTTCCTGGCTCTGGTTTTTTTTTTCAGATTCCCGTGTTAAGTCGTATCCTTTGGCCTTGATGTTTGTTTAATCCTTAAGACTTTCAATTGGAGCGTATCATTCAAGGTTTTTATCAAACTATTTTTGTATAGAAATTCACCTCTAAAGTTTCGATACCATTTTTATGAAGACATTTACTACGTCATGATTGAAACACGACAATCCTTTTTAACCAGTCCACATATATTTTTACTGACGGTAACGTAGAAGAACATAAAGTCCAAGCAACCACAAGTCAATGGCCCTCATTGAACTCATTTCCAACCAACATAACAGTTTGATACTCGTAAATCAACAAAAGCCCACATCCCATCTTTAATTCAATAAATTGAATCATTATTACCAACCCCAACTACCTTAACACTGTCTGTTCTGTCTTCGCAAAAGTAAAAACAAGCCAACGTTCGTTGCAACTTTTATAATAAATAAAACGACGTAAGCAGGTGGGAACAATATCTTTGGTGTTATTATTTGGAAAGTCTGTTGCGTAAATTCACGAATCGAGACGGCAGTGTATCAACTATTACAAATGCCAAAATAAAACATAAACCGGACAACCAACTCAGAGATGGTAGTTCAACAACCCTATCTCCTTGGAGGCCACGTGTTTTTGAGCTGCCAGTTTGGCTTGTCTATTGCTAGGCCACTACCCGGTGTTAAGAAGTTTTGTATACTCACAACCGGCAGTCAATAACCCACTTTGAACCCACGTGCCCTCCTCTTTTGTTGTTTGGGGTTCTATCGTTCTAACATTTGAGTTTATTTAGTTCTGCGAGCTCTGATTATGCTTTTACTTTTCCTCGCTTGCCGCGTTGCTTTTGCTGTGGGTTTATTTATTTCTTGTTTTTTTTTTTTTTTAATGGGTTACATACAAAGCTCCAAATTTAACATGCCGCTGAATAGAGATACAAAACACAAAGCCCGACCATCGAGGCCCAAAATATTCGACACATATAAGAGAACGCACTGCGCAATAAGTTTTTCGTATGTCTGTTTCGAATTTAATTGAGGGTAAACGACAACAGTTGGGTAAATGGCCTCTTGCGGCTTTGGTTTTGGTTTCCCGCCATAATCCAAAACAAATGTAGATACATCTAGAACCAGGAGCAAAGCACCGACCAGCCAATGACTTTTCACACACAAAAAACTGTGTTTGGCATTGACTTTTCTCGTTTTGCTTCTCATTTATTTTAGTGGACTTTTTTCACAAAATTTTGTGTTTGTGTTTGGATTGTTAAATTGGGGTTAAAAGTTCGAGCGAAGGTGAAGCGCAGCAGCAAGTGGGAACGGGAAACATCGGGGAACAAGAAGAAGAGGTGTATATTAGAATGACGTGCCTGGAATCATGTGCCTTTTGGAACCATTTGTAATTTGTTTCTTTTTTTTCTCGATTCCCACTAGGTCTACGAAGTGAAATTGGAAAATATGGTGAAACTTGAGTGTAAAATTGTGAAATTTATTATGATGGAGTATGGCTGGGTTTGGAAAGACGTGTGATGACGCACATATGTAATATCATCTTTGTATGAAGGTCGATTAGAAAAATATGTTATGTTGACCTGTTGATGAGAATTTATTTGATTTTGTTGTGTGATGCGGGAGATCCGTTTCAGTGGAAAATGTTTTGCATGTGGAAAGTGTCCTTTGACTAGCGCATCATTTTTCGATGGTTTTTTTTTGTGATGGATGTTATATTGCTTCTGTGGCGAGCACGGATACTGATTTATGTGTTAAGGGAGTAAGATTGAAGAGGAAGGCATTCAAACTGTCTCCGCAATACATCAGCCAGGGCTTCGAAAAGCACGTGAATACCGTGCAAATGTTGGGATTGGAATCCTCTCTGCCAAAAAAAGGAATGATTGGGAAGTGAGAGGCGCTTTGAATGTGCTACGTGAAATCTAGAAAATATTTTGTGATGGGAAATTTCTTTCGTACATTAATGACCACACAAGTGAATTTTTTTACTGGAGTAGCTCCGCTTTCTTCAACTGAGTTTCCTTACTTAACATGACTTTTCAGAAAACTTTCATTTCACAACATTTTATTATGTTACAACATTATTTGCTTATTGAGTTGGCAATGACCTTTGGGGTGAACCCGGGCCTCAACCAACATCATTCGCCAACAAATTTGATTTTGGACGAGCACTCTCAAGCTTTGCACTCTAAGTCGGTTGAGGTCTTTTTCCACTATATTTCCCCGATGAGGTCTTCCTTTTCCACGATTTCACCATAGTGTGTTTTCGAAAATCCGTCCAGTCGAGTTTTTGATATCCATCAGCTCTACATTTCCCATCTATCGTTATCTCGCAATGCTTACTTTTTTAGCAATTACAGCTCGTTGCTGTATCTCCTTCTCAACCTATTGTCTTCGCATACGGGACCAAAGATCATTCGGAGTATTTTACTTTCGAAACGGCCAAGCGTTTCCTTATCCGCTTTCGATAAGTTCAATGCTTCTGCGACGTAAATCAGAACTGGGATGATCTATAAAGAAAGATAAGAAATGAAATTTGTTTAGGGAATCAAGAAGAACAAGGGGGGGGGGGGGGGGGGGTGAAGGTTGAGCTATTGCAGGTGATTGAAAAATTAGAGCCAAGAACCTCACCTCAACTATTTGGAATTTATGGTGCATTTTGGTATCTTGTTCAGTAGCAAGTTTGAAAGCCTAGATTGGATTTTGTTTTTTTTCTTCCTCTAAAAGCGTAAGTACAGGAACGTTTTTAAATTTTTTTTTTTTTTTTTAATATTTTAGATATTTTTTGGCATATCGGTTTCAAAATTTTACCAAACCTAGGGCCCTCAAAAGGTTGATTTGTTTCTAGAGCTATCTTATAGAGACACATTATCAACATACATAGCTCACAGCAGTAAACAAAAGATGTTTGAAGCAGTTGCAGACCTGTTGTACAGGTCACAAGTATGGGGAGGTAAAAAGTTTCACACGGTTAAGAAACTGTTAACACATTTCGTGAAGAGAATATTTCGCCTGCCAACAAGTACGCCTAACTACGTTCTTATGTTAGAAACCGGACTGCCACTTCTATTCGTTAAAACCCTGGTCAAGAAGGTGGTTCTTAAAGCGGTACAAGACCAAAACAGCTGGTACAGAGAATGGCAAAGTCTTGCGGAAGAATGCAATATAAATTTTGATTTAAACGTTCAAAATATATCAAATAGTAAAACTCTCCTGTATGACGTTATTGCAAAGGTCGATGAGAAATGTAGAGAACAATATGCAGCTGAAGCTTCTTGGTCAGAATTCAACATACAGTAGGCTGAACCATAATCTTGCAGAGGGAAATTACTTCTGTGACTCGAACAAGATAGATGTGATAGCTACAATGGTCAAGCTTCGGAGCGAATTACTCAATTTGAATTTTATACCACACAGACCCGATTTACCACTGGAGTGCAGTATATGCAACTTAGAGGAAAGAGAAAACGTAATCCATTTCGTCAGAAGGTTACCAACTTTGAGGGGAACTAGAATGAGCATTGTCGGAAGCGACTTTTTGACAGAGGAACAAGTTATTAGTAGGCTGAATGAGATAAATGTTGTCAAACTATATGATTATTGCAAAATTGCGTTACGAGCAAGAATAATGAATGAAGACTTTTGAGTTAACATAAAGTAACTTATTAATATTTTCAAGTTATATATATATTTTTTATTTATTATTATTAATTGTGATACCTTATTACAGTAATTGAAATAATGTTTATTGTCAATCTGGCAGATGGCAAATGCCATGCTATATGATTTTTTGTATATATGAATGTGTAAAAAACTGTAAGTCATTTATAAATAAATAATCTTATCTAATCTAAATCTAGAGACACATTGCACGAAACACATCTGCAAATACTCTCACCAGTTGTTTAGTGACAAAAATTAGGTTTTCATTCATTGAGGTGAAATACCAAGCAGTGTCATTGGAAATATATGGTGCCAACCAAACTGTTAGAACTTTTCAAATTTAAAATCTAAAAAGTACGTATACGCCACAGTGCTTGCGTGGGTTGCAAGGGTAATCTTTTATAACTTTGTGTTGCATGACTTTCTGACGCTTATTTATCATTTTTTACCTATTTTTTCTTTCAACTTCTGTCTCAACTCCTACCAGAACTCATTTTTCAGTATTAATAAACCTACAAAGTGGTAGCAAAAATTTGTCAGGAACTGACAGCCTTGTCTAGGGTAGGCAACAAGTGGCTGTCTATCAATGCCTAACAATCTTAGCTTAATGATAGGTTTCATTTCCTCAACAGGGACCGAGAGCTTATTTACTACTCATCAGTTAAATCACTTCGAGTTTTTTACAAGGCGTGGGAAACTAAAAACATTTTTTTGAAATCGCAAAGAGCTTTTCTTGTTTGGAAAAGGAACTGATTTGTACTTTGTACATTTTTTCACCTAGTTCTTGCAGCACTCAATAAAACCCACAGTCCAACCTCAAAAAAGGTTTTCAACCCTTTTGTCCCTAGAAGAGAATCCAAAAGTTGAGTTGTCGTAGCTGGCCTCTGTGCCAGAGAAAAGCTGGGTGTTCGGTAAATTCAAACAGAAAAATTGATTGCTTATGAGAAAAAGATTGCGATCCGCTTTAAACCATCAGTTAGGTACTTCTGTCATTTGCAAACACAATATTACAAGTTTATGGAAAAATATTGGGAATTATAATGGCTTGGTAATCATGCAACTGTGAATGCATCTGAAATAATACCAACTGTCGTGGCTGTCAAATCTTTCAGCCCCAAAATAGCCTGTTACACATCAAATTTATACTTAAAAAAGTACGTATACGCCACAGTGCTTGCGTAAGTTGGAGCATGATCAATTCTTCTTCTTCTTCTTCTTCTTTTTCATTTTCGGCGTTACGAGTAGTGATCTTGAAGCGATCACAACTCTCCCACTTTTCTGCTTCACACTAGTGATCCGCCTGTGGGGTACGCCGCGTTGACCTCAGAAATCGTCGGCAAGCCTCCCGGTTTTGGATTGTTCCATGTCTGAGGCCAACCAAATGCTGCTGTTTTTGCATTTGCTTGTACCAGGAGTGTTTTGGCCTGCCTTTTCTTTTTCGTCGCGAATTTGTTGAAACGTTGTACGATATTGCCTTTTGACGGGGTTCTGCGGATCTCTCCTTTGAACATGACAATACAAACTGAGCCGGTCGTGCTGAATTTTGTCCAAGATGGTACTTTTGACATGAAGGCTTCCACGGATCTAAGTACTTCTAATTCGATCAAGCTTTGTTACTCCTGCTGTCATCCGAAGCATCTTCATTTCGGCTGCCGTCAATTTGCTCTCATACTTTTTGTACATTGTCCAACATTGTGAACCGTATGTCAGAGCTGGACGGACAACTGCTGTGTAGAGTCTTCCCTTCAGCTTAGGGGGCATTTTTCGATCACAGAAGATAGCGGAGTTTTCTCGCCACTTCATCCACCCTACGCTTACTCGATGATTGATGTCGTCATCACAAGATGATTCACTATTGATCATAGATCCCAGATATTTAAACTTTTCACACTTGGGAAGCACATTTCCATTCAAATAAATGTCTGGAATAGGTTTTTTTGGATCAGAAAAAAACCAGCACAGGTATTCAGTCTTTTTAGCGCTAATACGGTACCCATTTCCTTCCAGAACATCAATCCAAACGTCAAGTGCTCGTTGCAGGGATGTAGGATCCTCGCTTATGATGGCTCCATCGTCAGCAAAGAATAATTGTTGTACTTTATTGTCCGTTACTTTTCCTTCGAGCAAATAATCCAGAACAGCAATAAAGAGCAGTGGACTCAAGACACTTCCCTGATGTGCACCTACTGTTATTAGGAATTCTTCGGTGACTCCAGCTGGGCATCTCACTTTTGTAACTGCTCCCTCGTACATGTCCATAATTATTCGCACATAGGCTTCAGGAACTCCTCGGTGTCTGAGGGCCACCCATATCAGATCTCGTGGTTGTCGATCGAATGCCTTTTCGAAGTCAACCAACACAATATGCAAATCCTCTAAGGCATCTCGGTGTTTTTCCATAATGATCCTTATGCTTTGGATTGCGTCTGTAGTTGACTTACCCGCGACAAACCCGCATTGGTCATCAGACAGCCTTATTATTTTCCGCAGTCGGCTATCCAAAACCCGCTCAACGATCTTCATAGTGTGGGACATCAACTTGATCGAACGATAGTTGTCACAGCTTCTGGTATCTCCCTTTCCCTTGTACATTGGAAGAAGAAAACTTTCCCTCCATTGATTAGGCAGACTGTCACCTCTTACAAGTTTGGAGATGAGAATCGTGAGCCATCTTAACCCGATGTCTCCCATATTTTTCCAAAACTCATATGGTACCTCGTCTGGCCCAATCGCTTTTCCTTTTTTGGAGTTCTTAACTGCCTCCCTAACTTCTTCGACTGTGACGTCGGATACTTCCGTAAAGTTAGGTGCAGCTGTTGGAAAGTGGCGCCGAGGAAACTGTTCATTCAAAAGATCATCACAATACTGTCGCCACCTGTGAAGAATTTTGTCGTCATCCACAAGTAGCACTCCTTGAGCATCATTGATGAACTTCGGCGAACGAATCTCCTGCGCATTTCTCCTTCTCTGAGCGGCTATTTTGAAAATGGTTGCTCCCTTATTCAAGTTGCTTTGTCTTAGCTCTTGGATTGCCTGATTTGCTTCAGCAGCTGGGGCAGAAATCTCTTCCAGCTCTCGATACAGGCCCTCCGTGCTTTTTGCTTGAAGTTGGGCGCACTTTTTCTTCGCTTCTTTTCTGCAGCTCTTGTATTCCATTTTGAAACGCGCTTTTTCATTTGTATTTCTTGAGGGGCACTTCGACCAAGCTTGGAAAGCTGCTTTCTTCTTTCTAATCACTGCTTTAGCCTCATCATCCCACCACCAGGTTTCTTTAGCTTGTTGGTGGTGTCCTTTTGAGACTCCTAACAGTGATTTGGCTCTCTCTAAGCAGGTTCGTTGTAGGCGATCCCACATATTTTGTGCCGTGATTGCATTTGAAACTGCGTCGATGGTATTACACAGCTGACTTTGCATATACGAAATGAATTGCTGTCCTTTGGTTTTCTCCAGATTGTACCACTTGATTCTCCTAGGAGCCTTTGTTTGTTTGACTTCCTTTACCGCATCCGTAAAAAATTCTGTTAAAAGAAGACGGTGTTGTTGAGCGGCAGCTTCTCCTAGTATCACTTTGCAGTCTTTCACCCGAGATTTCATGTAATTGGTTACCAAATGGTAATCAATCTGGGTTTCATTTCCTCCACTGCTGTAAGTGATAAGGTGTCGGTCTTGTTTGATGAACATGGTATTTAGGACGATTAGACCGTATGACTTGCACATACTTAGAATATCTTCACCAGGAGTGTTCCTGGTGCCGAATCCCAAACCTCCATGGCAGTCTTCATAATCCTCGTTTGTCTTCCCGACATGTCCATTCAAATCTCCTCCAACAAACAAATACTCTTCTTCTTGGAGCATGATCAATTCAAGCTTTAAAAAATCACCTTAGCCCGAAGCCAAATCAAATACATCAAAATACATACTTCAGCTAAAAGGGAAATCACTTTCTAACTATCAATTTGGCTGAATTGAAAAAGCTTAGCGTACACTGCTATCACACCTGTGAGCAATGCAAAAGTTCACCCTTAAAACTCATAGGTCAGGTATGGTTAAATAGTCAAGGACCGATTTTGCTAGTATGTGGGGTGGGTGCAGCCTGTTTGAACATTTATATCAGTATGATTCACAATGGGCCATAATTTAGGCCCGACATGCCTGTTTTCCAATTATAGCATTGTTTGAGTAGCAGTGCGCTTTTGACCGCTATCCTTAGTGAAAAGGTCTAAAAGAGCTAGCGACAGAGTTGCCGTTAAGTTGCTGTGGTTATCATGGCATTGGCTGAGCAAATGCATGCAATCCTTTGGATGATTTTGGTCATGGTCTTAAGGTTTGACGCCTTCTGTAATGATGGTCGCCATACCAAACAGTCGTATTTGAGGATTGGTCTTATTATGGATGTGTACATCCAGTGAATAGTTTTCGGACCAGGTTCCCATTTTTTCCCAAAAATTCTACTGCGAGTGTAAAAGGCGATTTGAGCTTTTGTTTTTTTTATTTTCTTTCCAGTTGGACTTATGATCGAGGACAATTCCGAAATTTATGGTGATATGTTTTTTTCAGATCATTCATGGTGGAAGTATGTATATTAGGAACGTTACGCTTTCTCGAACAGAACAAGGCCGCAGTTTTTGGTCCAGTTGTTGAGTTTTTTAAGAGCTTTCTGGATGAGTTCACAAAGTGTTGTTGTGAATTTTTCGGAAGTCATCAAGACGATGTCATCGGCACAAGCTTCAGGTTTTATTCCGCTCATGTCTAGTTTAACCAGGAGTGGTTAACTACCAAGAGCCAGAGTAGCGGGGATTGAACTCCTCTTTGAGGTGTACCTCTACAGTTTGTCGGCGTTGTCAACCGAATAGCGTCGGTACCCAATGGAACACCGTAATTAAATCGGAATAAGCGCTGTTAGTGACAAGATGGAAGACCGTCCTGGATTACTGCGTGCTGTTTTCATGTGTTATTTGTTCTATGTAAATGGTCTTTGTCGCCCGACTCCAACCCTCCCTACTCCGAAGGTTTTTGTGCGAGGTACGAGTATATTTGATGTAAATGTAAGTTTACAATTAGGGTGTTAGCACCCATTTCTGTTTTTAATATTCTTGTGTGGCAGCTTTAACTCGATATAAATGGAGCTTACAACTCATCTACGCTCCCAATTCATTCGAGGACTGAGTGACTCTGATATTATAGAGAGGCTCCTTTACAAAAACATTTTGAATACCTAATCTGTATGGAAATGCAAGTTAAAGCCACCAATCGTCATTATTTCTGTAATTGCTAATATCCAAGACGATTGAATGGCGAATACCCTTTGCTACAAAATATTTCGGTTTTTAATTCTTTCCTTTCCAAAGATACACAAACCTTGCTAGCATTTCAGTTGATTTTTTCTCATTTTCTTTTCTTTTATAGCCCGTACTAATGCTCCTGCTAATATCCAACAAAATCACATTAAACAACAAACAAATTTTAAAAATAGAAAAGAGAAAGAAAAAACACTTGTCTAGCATTTTTTTATATTCAGTTCTTTGGAAACTAAGAATGCAAATTCAACGTCAACAAAAGTCGATCATCTCATCATGCTTTGAGATGAAAATAAAGTAAAAATCGATTACCCGACGACCGCATATCCTTTATTTCTATCGAATATTCTCATTGCCGAAACCTCTTTAGAATATAATCCAACCAAATATTCAATATGCGGAATTAAACTCTGAACAAAAAAAAGGAGAAGATAACCCGAGATAACTGATTGAGCATTCTCAAGCGGAAATTCATTCTCGATACCCTGCCACTTCAATAGCAATGCCATTTCATTGCAGCTTCGTCATCATCTCTATTGAATTCCATTTCAAGTGGTAAGCATCATGGTTGTGGATGTCGATATCTGCATACTTTTACCTTTAAAGTACACGTTTAGGTGATTTCCCTTTTCGATTGTGTTTTTTGTTTGTGAGAGAGGTTTTTTCTTCTTTTTAGGTTTTTTATTTGCATAACAACATTATCCACTTGCTGAGCTTTATTATATCCTTTATTTTATTTTTTTTAGGAAGGATTTTCTACTTGAGCCAACTTTCTAAGAAAATAATAAGAGAAATTTGACGATTCGGTATTTTCAAATATACAACCGATTGCAAAATTTTGAGGTGGATTTAAGGAGTTCTGCAGTTGATGAGAAGCACTAACAACGATTCTTACTTTCCTGTCTTTGTTCTTTTTGTCTTTTATTTCATTTGTAGCGAATCTTATTATTTTAGTTGGCAACTTGCATCGTGATGTCTTTCAATTGAAGCCTTGTTTCATTAACTTCTTTTTCTTGAATACTTCAACATTTGTTCATTGTGGTAATCGTTAGCATGTCTGGCTGTAACGTAAGAGTTTGATTCCTGGTATGGAATTTGCCATGAAAAGCGCTATCTAATTTAGCCTCTTGAATTTGACAAAAAGTGTTGCTCCCTGATTTGTTTTGGGTCCGAGTTTTAGTATAGGGCAACCTCTAGTATTTATTATTTTTGCCTCCGCGTTAGAAGATTGTTATAATTGCAAAATCTATGTCTGACTGTAGTTCTACCAATAAAACTCTTCATTCAACTTTTTGCTTATAATTTTCACCCTGCATGACTTTTTCTCAACTGACATTTGATTTTTGCGATTAAAAATTTCCATGTGGGCTTCAAAAATTTGAATAATTTCGATTTTATAATTTCCTTTATATTCAGTGATCAGCTTTAAGCGCTGATGGCGCCATGAGGTTTTGTTTTCAGCGGTAAATGAAACTGATGGTGAGAATTTTCATGGCAGTAAAATTCAACTGTGGTGGTTTGATGAAATGCTCTCTGCATGTTGTTAGCTAATCACTTCTATTAAGAAAATCGTATTCTGGAGAGGTGAACTATCTTTGTCGTGTTTTGTAATATCAAAGCCACTTCCAACGCGTGTTTCCACTGTGGTCAAAAATCTTCAAAAGAGCTCAAAACTTTATTTTTTGAAGTATTTACTCCGAACACTTTGGCCTTAAATGTGTGCGAAATAATTAGGTCCCCACCGTTGTTTGCTAGAAACGAAGAAATTTCCCATACCAAGTCCTCATGTATCAAAATCGTTCCTCTTACTTGTTCAGGCTGATCAGGTTGGCGCATGGTTTTTGTTGTTTTAGTGGCATGTTCGAAGTGCAAAAAGTATATTTTTGGTTTTTTAATCGTAAAAATAAAAATATTAAATCAAATTTCCTTTTGTCTTATTGCTTTTGCGGCTTTCTAATTTAGGCCTTAATTTTTTTTTGTAAATAAAAGATCCAAGACCAAAATTATCTGCGTAAGTCTGCGTACTTCTGTGTGCTAGAGGTGAACGAACTGATGACTAGATTAGATTAGTTAGATTAGATTAAGGGGACGGGTAGAGCTTGCTCAGCTCTGGGCACTGCGGTGTCTGAATGAAACCTATTGTGCCAGCTAATGTGAGGTTTCAGGATAGTTCTGCTCCTGAGTTGAATCAGAAGTTAACAATCTTCTGTGGGTGAATGAGTTTGAGTTTATCTAGTGCGATGATCTCATTGTCAAGTATTGGCTTTCTCAGGCTGAAAAGTTCTGGACATTCTGTAATAATGTGCAGAGATGTTTATTCATTTTTGAGGCATAGTCTTCATATGGGGTCCGCTAGCAACTTCATTTGGTGAAGATGTTTCTTTTAAGACCAGTGACCGGTTAGTAGTCCTGTGCAAATTTTTAGGGCTTTCCTATTGAGGTTCAGTAGGGTAGATGACTAACATACACGTCTAGACTGGACGCGCATTATCCCCCTCTCCTTCTTTTTGTAGGTGATGAGACAGGTCGCCGGTGGAAAACTGATTTTTTTGCATTACTCAAGTCAGTTTCCACCGGAGGACCAGGGGTGATCCGAGTGAAAAATCGTGTCCTAGTTAAATTGCTACTTCTTCAAAATTTGTTTGCATTAACTTTTATGCAGTGCTTTAACTCAAGAGTGATTTTAATGGACGAAAAGAACCGTCCAGGAGCGTCCAGAAGCATTCTCAAACCGTTCCATTGGTGCAAAAAGATCGCTTCTCATGATTCTGAGGAGTGACAGCCGCTTCTCGATTTGAAGTGAGAATCGACTCAAGAAGCACTAACACATGTTACTCAAATGTCAAAAAGAAAATTTTCCACAGGAAATATTTTTTATGTGCTGTTGGTGTTTCACGCACACAAAGCCAACACAGGTGTTCCATTGGTTTTTAAAATGAGTGCTTCCCCGAGTGAAACCAATGGAAAGTGCCATAAAATACGATGAAACGAAAAAGTGATACCGAGAGAGATGAACATATTGATCAAAAGGATTTAGCCTGCAGGAGAATGAGATAAAATACAAGCAAACAGTGTTTCGTATCACATTCGTCTTCTCTTTGTTCAGACCTTCGTAGTCATCTTTGTCTTTTTTATTTTAAAGCTTCATTATTGCCTCGTGTGGGTTACACAGTCACATATATTTAAACAAAAATGGGGCAACTGGTCCATTTTGCCATCAGGCTGTTACCTTCAATTGTTTTATATCTTCCCAGATCTTCGTAGAAAAACAAAGTGTGGCCATAGGTAAGATAAGGTTAGGTTTAAGTGACTGTCACAACTAACGCATTTTGACAAGTAGTAGGTCCATTTTGATACCGAAATAAAAGATGCGCTCAGGTGCCTCATTGAGTAAACCATATTGATCTTTTGATGAAGCAATGGAGCTATTGTCAGTTGTTTGTTTTCGTAACTGTCAAATTGTAACGGTTTTTGTGTATCGGATCGTTTTTATATGGAATGGCTCTGTTGTAGGAAAAGTCTTAATTGAAGACGTGTTGTACTACGGTCACATAGGTTTTTTTCAGATATCCAGCAGCTAGGTCAAACAGTACGAGCCCCTCTTGAAAACCTTTACCCCCGGGCCTGTCGACCGTCACAAGAAAGCGTACTAGTTATCGTGGTGCGGCGTCCAGTCAACTTTTAGGTTTCGCACAAAAAACGTACGACATGGTAGTCAATGTGTTAAGTAGAAAAGCTGTGATTCTTTTGAGATCACGATAACGGTAGAAGATTAGAAAGATATGGAACAATGTATTCATTGAATATACCTTCTACTCGTAGTACAGGTTTGATGGAGGGAGCAGGACGCATGAACAAAGGTGGTGTGGTACTGTCTCTTCTTCCTATTTGAAGTCATTCTGAGATAACAAATGTCTAATGCGTTTAAGAAATATACAAAGGGAAGATAGAATGTAGCCAGCTTGCAGTGCTGGAAATTGAATCAACTGAATCAACTGCACCATCTTTGTGTGCAGCTTTAACGACTAACCCGAGACTCCGGCTGACGTCGTCCTCGGACTTGGTCTCAGAAGGTGATAGCTGAAGGTCTTCTTCCATGAGATGAACATTAGATGTGCTGAGTTTTGTGTCTACATGTCGAAGCGCTAATCAACAGTTGAAACATCGGCTTTGGGCGTGATAGAAGTTTTTATTGAGTTCGCTGTAGTATAGGAATTTCTACTTGTGTCTACTTCCTACTGCCTGAAGAGTCGACACGCGACAAGCAGGTCCCTCTTCTGGATGAACGCCTTGTAGTTCTGTCCAGTAGAGTGTCCATTTTCATGGCTGGAAAGTCGACTCGGGTCGCAGGACTTTATAAACGTATTATGATTCTTGCGACGTGCGTCTTAAATGACTTTAAGCTCAACTCGGGCAGTAGGAGACATCGGCGCCGGCGTCTCGGTGAAGGAGGTGCGACTCGTTTCTACTTTCATGACTTGAAGGGCGACGAGGGCAACAGGTTCCTTGACTAGAGGAACGTCCTGTGATTCTAGTGACGTCGCGTCGCAATGAAGATAGTGCAACGCTTCTATAGTTACATAATTGGAACGTTGACGCGAGCGACAAGTTTTTTGACTAGAGGAATATCTTGTGATTCTGGAAAACTTTTCGTTTTTCTTTTTTGTCTGTATATTTCACATTTTATATTCAACTGAACCGGATCACGGCTTTAGACTTCAACCTTGACTTCAAATAAGGTTATCCTCATATTTTTGACATCAAAAGGTTTGCAGCTTAGGCATTCGTGTTATTTTATGGGTTATTTTGCCTTTTGTGGTACCGTGGTGTGATGGATAGCATGTTCGCCTGTTAATCCAGAGGTTCGAGTTCGAATCCCACCAGAGGCAAAAATGTTTTTTCCACGGGTATCGCCTTTCGCGAGGAATTGGCAAGTTCTCCGTTACTATTCATTGCCATGCAAAGCGCTTTCTCGATTAGCCGTTCGGAACCGGCACAAAATTGTAGGTCCCTTCCATTCCCTCACAAGGCATGGTTGTGAGAAATACACTAGGCCCTGGGGCTCCTCGCTCTGTTGCGCCAGAGTTTCTTGCAGTCCTTGTAATGTCAAATAAATTATCATTTCTTTCAAATTTTAAGTCAATTAAGACTGCATTTTTTTACAACTCTGGTGGGTGCATAGAAGACATGTGTCTAGAAAGTGCAGAGGACGTTCTTTACAGCGTCATTATAACCTCCTTGTAGTTGAAATGTTTGGCAACAGAAAAGTGTCATGTGTGGTAGTACCATCACTTTTTTGTCCGCTTTTCTGCTAAGATATAGCGGAACGAGTAAAATCCCAACAAAGCCTTTAACATTACTCGAACTAAAAATAGTTCACTTCAGGTGTAAACAAATAGTCAAACTCTGGAACACTGTTGACCTAGTAAAAAAAACCAATCCGACATTCAATACCTAATCTGAAATACAAAATTAACTCTACAACCATGGCATACAAAAACAACAAACTCTAAAAAAACAAACAAAGTAGGTACTTTGTTTGAGTCAATGTCAAGTCATTGGTTGATTTTGTTTCTGACTCAAAATCTAAAATTATAGTCCCTTGTTATCGTGACATTTACGTAACTGAGTCTTACCTTTATAAAAGTTTCCAGCCGAGCCCTAAGGGAGAACCTAGTAAATATCGCTTGCATCACACGTTGTTTTTTGCGAACAACCTCCGCAAAACGACTCCCCGAACACTATTTAATCTACCGTCTGACAACACTGTCACTTGTCAATTAACATGCAACGTGTTCGCCCTTCATTCCATTTGTGTCCTCTTCCTTGATTCGATTCAGTCTTTCAGCTAGATTCAAATAAAAAGAAAAAAATTACGCAAAAAAAAAAACAGGAATAATGTAATGGAATTCCATAATAAGACCGAGTGGGGGGAGTTTGGTGGGTGGAAGTGAGCCAGTGAGCCTGAGCATCCTAGATAAATGGTCGACCAAGGAAACACCGACTAACATGATTTATCTCAGCAGTCGATTCTCTAATGTAAAACGTAATCCAAGCACATGCCTTCGACAGTCGCCTTTATTCGCTTCGCCCGTCGTCTTCAGTCTTTTCTTCGGTGAATGAACGTTGGGAAATTGAATTTTCCTCTTAATAGATAAACAGATAGGAAAAGTAAGAAGAAGAAAGAACAGAATTCGTATCTCCATCAGAAGACATGTGGGAGTCTCTCAAAGGATATGCCTGTTTTTTTTTTTTCTTTACCCGTTGTATGTCTTTTTTTCCTCATCTCGGGCGCAATTTGTGCGAACAAAGAAACCACAGGAGCATCATCGCGAGCGTTGGGTCGATCTGCCGGTCGGTCGGTTGGTCGAGCGTCCTCATTTATTTCAACTTTTTTTTCCTCCCAACATTGAACGACACGACGTAATTAAATTCCTTGTGCACACTGCCCTTCCTGTTAATGCATTTCTGCGTAATTTCTTTTTGATATTTAATTTTTGCAATAAACCAGAGAAATGAGATTAAAAAAAAAGATCTTAGAAACGACGAGGTCTTAGCGCTGGTTCCGCTTCCTGAAACAAAAAATGACGAAGTATACGAAAGGCTGTAAATCTGTTGCTCATCAATAATCTGTTTTATCGAATCGATGCAAGGCTATCAAACTTTGAAAATGGTCTAATAATCGTTAAGGTCACTTCTTCTGTTGATAAAATTCAGCCAGGTTTTAAAGGAGGAGTTGCTCTCTTTGGGCACTTATGGGTTTTTTTAAGTTGCCATTCTGTGGACCTTCGAAGTGACGTTGATAACATTTTCATTTTAAATTTGAATAAATTTTCTTCAAAATGAGAAAAGATGCGGTAGCTTTCCTTAGCACATGGACCAAA
The DNA here is from genome assembly GCA_914767635.1 of Melanostoma mellinum. NCBI lineage: Eukaryota > Metazoa > Arthropoda > Insecta > Diptera > Syrphidae > Melanostoma > Melanostoma mellinum. The sequence continues at coordinate 140,401,390 of OU612058.1, read as the reverse complement.
ACAAACAAAATCTGCCAAGGAAACACTGTGGTCCTTAAATATAAAAAAAAAAACATGTAAACCCGAACGAAGCGATGCGATGCGAGACTAAAAGCAGACAAATCTGGCACGAACAAATTATGACCAAGTATCTCTCCTCCGTTTTGCAAATATCTTGTTTATCATTCGCTCGTAAATATTTTTAATTTGCAAATTATAAATAATCGTTTCGATGAGCTTGTGCTGTGTGTACGTTAGGTACACATACTGTTTTGTTAATGGTTCAAGGAAAAGTGTGGCGTAGATAAATATGTGTTGCATTTTTTATTTTTTTTATTTTCAATTTGTTGTGTTTATCTTTTCGTCGTTGCTGTTTTTGTCTCATATGCGAGGAGATAAAAGCATCGACATTTTGAAGTATTATTTTGACAATTATACCGATGTAATTATGAGTCCAATAAAATCTGTTTTGTAATTCAGAGTGTAATTTATTCTGGATGCGGTGTGGTGGTAGAATATTGTTGATTTCTGTTCAAAGTTAAAAACAACCTCACTGGCAGGATGTTTGTTCATTTGTTTACCTTACACGCGTAGGACGTTTATTCATATTGATGTTTTTTTTCTGACTGCAGAGAGTGGGATTGTTTGTCGCCGTGTATTACTTGGAAATGATATACTCGTATGATTTGTTGGTCACCTCAAATGCAATTATGTATTATTATTTTTATTTTGTTAATATTATGCTTGTTTGCGGGTGACTAACCATAGTCACTATATGTTTGTTTTGCCAATGGGTAAGCAATTAATATTTGTCATTGTTAATATTTGCTCACATGTTTTGAAATTTGTTTTGAAATTTGTTTTTCGCCAAAGCAGTTTGCAATGGAAAAACATAAAAAAAACTGTTGTTTTTTTTAAGGCAATAATTTTGGAAATATTAAGAGTGAACAGTCTTTTGTTTAAGCAACAACTTGTTGCTTTGGAAACAAAAATGGAAACCTTTTTATTTTTAAGAATGAATGGATGAGTGTGTGGAAAATACTGGGTCCGAATCACAGCTCACGTTATCGAGTGAGTGAGTGAGTCACCGTTTTTGGGATTACAGCATTCCTGATTTCACGTATCGAATAGCTATTTAAAAGTGTACTAGTTTCATCAAAAATTAATTGGTATATTTCTAGTTTGTTTGTCGCTGATTTCTCTTTAGACTAATTTCTTTTTTTTTTCAGCGAAATTCATTCCTTTTTAAAAAAAAGTCAAGTTTTGGTGAGAATTTCAGAAAACAAAAACAGTAAATGCACTCGAGTGGCGTTGTTAAAAGAATTCTTATTAATTGCTACCTAGACGGTTTTGATTGTCTTCCGATGTATGTCTTCCAAAGTGATCGGTTTGAACGGATAAGATCTTCTTTTTAGATATGGTTGGTTACTTCTTTATATTGACTAGTCACTTTTTTTATTAATAAAATTACTTTGACTAGAATAAAGTAACCTGCCTTCGGAATAAGTACAAGGAAAAACGTTCACAAACTTTCTTATATTTTCATTTCAAGGGTAATCAGTAAGCACTTCATGCGTCGAATGAAATGGTGGTACTAGATTACTCGATAAGTTGAGCGGTAATACCAAATTTACATAATTCCGTCACGAGTAATTCAATAACGTGTGCCGTAATTCGGGCCCGTGGTTTCTTATGGTAATTACAAACAAGGAACGTGGCATTAGCCACGGAAGTATGCTGACCCAGTGTAAGCGTAGAACTTGGTGGCTTCGTCGTTGGCTGGCATTACTTCTTCGTCTAAAGTGTTCATCACGCTAAGGTATCTTGGCTCAAGATGTCGGTTATCAGTGGTCATCCTCCTCACCAGGAGATTACGGTGGTTGTTGATATTTGCAGCCGTTCTCAATACTGTCGATAAGATGTATTGGTCCAAGGGCGTCATTTTGACTGTCTCGTATAGATGCTGGTTACTGTAATATCTCTGGCGTTGGTGGTTGAAAGTGAGGCCGGTGCAGAGTCTCAGAAGCTTCCTTTCGAAAATTAGGAGCTCTTTCATCGTGGTCTTCGAGATGGTGAACCAAACTGGGCTTCCGTAGTCGAAGACGGTTCTCAACAGCTGCTTGTACATCAGTAGTTTAGTCGGCTGACTTAGTCCTGCCCTTCTCCTTAACAAAGGGTACAGTCGGTGGAAACCGAAGTTGGCCTTCTTCAGTACGGCTTGTGACTGCGGTTTGAATCTAAGCGCCTTGTTAAAATTGATGCCTATACTTCTTTTCTTTGGGCAGCCAGTTTGGTTCCATCGGGTAGATTAATGGATGTGCTACTGCAGCTACCAGCAGTACGACTGCCTCCTTTGACTCCGGGCCTTCTGAAGCAGACGAACTTTGACTTAGCTGAGTTCATCTGGATACTATAATAGGAATATAGTTTGTAGATTTGAGTTTCCACACTCCGGGCAGATATCGTTGGTGATATAGATGTGCTATATGCCAGAGAGTCATGGGCGCTAATCAGGTTTTCGCAGTTGGGGTAGGTTGGTCCGACGCGACGTCATGATGTTGAATAGGAATGGCTCTTGTTTTGATCCCTGAGCAAATCCTGCTCTGAGCTTACTTCGATTGTTGAGTAGGGAGATGGGCCTGTAGTTGTCGATTAGGTTCAGATCGCCTTTCTTCGGAATTACCACTTTCTTGGCCATTTTCCACTTCCCGGGAAAGTAGCTGTTGCCAATGCAGTGGTTTAGGATGATAGCCAGAAAGATCATAACTGTCTGTAGGAGAATCTTCTGGACGTAATTTGAGACATAATATGGGCCTGTTGATTTCTTGGGCTTTGAGCTGTGTATTATCTCTGCAATTTCTTCCGAAGTGGATTCGGGCAGTTGATTGGGTCTGATTGGATCCCTGTTCTAATCAGACTGCTTTCTGACGAATTGCATGGTTTGTTTACTGGTTGTGAATTGTAATTACATTGTTCTCATACGCTGAACCATTAACTGTGGATGAAACATTGGATGTAGATATCTCACTACATGAAATACAAACAGTGATTTTAAATTCAAAAAATGGAAAAGCTCCAGGTGAAGATGGGATCCCATACGAGTTCTTTAAAAATGCAACACCAACATTTATTAGCGGTCTACAAGTTCTGTTCAACACAGTTTTCTCTACTGCTGATATCCCCTCTTCATTTAAAAAGTCTGTGATTTTTCCTTTACACAAAAAAGGACCTTTAGATGTTGTGGAAAACTACAGAGGAATTTCTTTCATGAATGTCATAGCCAAAATATTTTGCGGTGTCCTTGTAGAGAGGTTAGAAAAATGGGTTGAACGGAAAAATATTCTATCCGAATTTCAAGCTGGCTTTAGAAAGAATTATTCAACCATCGATCAGATATTCACTCTCTCAGCTATAATCAAAGCATATCAAGCTCGGAACAAAAAAGTATATGCCTTTTTTGTAGACTTTAAAGCGGCCTTTGACCTAGTCAACAGAAATGCGCTCTTCTTTAAGCTCTCACAAATTGGAATATCTTCTAAATTCATAAAAGTGATCAAGGAAATGTACACCGATACAGAAGCGGCAGTCTGGGATGGCAACAACTATTCGCAATGGTTCGGTACAAATACTGGTGTAAAACAAGGCTGTCCTTTGAGTGCAATGTTGTTTTCGTTGTTTATAAACGACATAGTAGATGCTCTTCCTGGAGGAGTAAGAATTGCTAACTCTACCATCAATGTATTGTTGTATGCAGATGACCTCGTCATACTCTCGGAATCACCAGAGCATATGCAATTAATGATCAACCGCTTATCAAGTTACTGCACAAAATGGGGCCTTACAATTAATACAGACAAATCGAAAATGATGGTCTTTGCGCAATCCACGAGAGTCCACAATGAAAGACAATGGACATACGATGGGCATCCTCTTGAAACAACTAATGAGATCAAATACTTGGGAATTAAACTGAATTCTGCTTTAAATTTCAGCAAACACTTAATCGAAAAAACCAAAAGTTCTCAAAGCTTGGTTAATCTATCATGGAAAAATGTGTTTGCAAACAAAAGAATAGTGTTGTCTGCAAAATATAAAATATTCGATGCAGTAGTGAAATCAACTCTCTGCTATGCTTCTCAGGTTTGGGGGGCATATGAGTACGAGGAAATAGAAAAGTTCCACAGGAATTTTATTAAAAAACTTTTCAATCTGCCACAAAATACGCCTAATTACGCTCTATACCTGGAAACTGGTCTACCAAAACTCCTGACAAATACTTTGAAGTCACAAGCTGATTTCATAATCAAAATATGCAGTCAGTATGAAGAATGTAGACTTACAAAAAAACTATTGCTATATGAGTTACGAAACAAGGACTGGTGGTACGCAAGATGGCAATCTATTGGTAACGCTTGTGGGGAAACACTACACATTGATGTAAACAACTTAAGTAACCTGAAATACCAACTTTACAGTATTATCCAGAAAAATGAAGACCTTGTTCGAGTTACATTCATCAAAAATGCCCGTGATTCTGAAAGCAGGTTGTTATATAGTCAACTTAATTTGAATCTTAACCAAAGAAACTACTTTCATGACTCACTTAGTTATAACGAAATATCGCTGATATTCAAAACAAGGTGTGAGGTCCTCTTCTTAAATGGTACCCCTTTCAATGGATCCTTCAACCAATTCTGTACGCTCTGCAATCTGAGATCGAAAGAAGATTGCTTTCACTTTATAAGCATATGCCCAATATTCAGACCGCAACGGCTTATTTTCTTTGGAAAAAATACACTAACACTGCAGGAAACTATATATCTTCTAAATGAGTGTAACTGGAAAACCCTAAGCAGCTTTTTAAAATCAGTTTACAAATATAGAATGTTGTTAATATCTGAATACGTTTAAATCTAAAATTTTTTGTTTATGTATTGAAAATTAAGTTAAAACAATATTAATTTATAAATTTGTTAACCCAGGCTGACGGCTTAGCCATAGCGCTTAAATTCATATTATGTTCTATCATTTTGTATTTAAATGTTAATAAATGAATAACTTACTTACTTACTTACTTACTTACTTACTTGTAATTACACAGTGAAACCCAGTGTGGGAAATTCCACTCTATTTTGCCTAAAAAAAAAAAAATTTATTTTCACCAATTTCTTTAAATTTTGTAAAGAATTTAGGTTTGCAACGAACTGAAAATCACTTTTTTGATTTATTCGTCGTTTGTTGGTCGTACTCATGTGAATAGTCCTTTATTGTTTTTTCATTCCTCGATCTGACTTTCTCTCTTTTCGGGGATATTTTATATCAACAAAAAAGATCAGAGAAAGCCAACAAAACAATGAAAAGTCAAATATGCTTAAAACATCAGGTTGTTAGGGACTTCCTAGTTGCCCTATATTTTCATGTTTTTTTTTTTTTTTTGGTTTTTCAAAAACGTAACGTCGTACTCATGTTTGTGGGTGATTAGTTAATGTGCCCTAACTAGCAGTCAAACTGTGTCCGCTTTTTTGTTTGTTTTGTTTTTGTCTATCAAACGAGCTACGTCGCAATTTGATTATCTGCAGCTACTCTGTAAAGTAGTGTTGGCCAATCATATTGTCATTAGCGCCTAATGGACATGCCCATGGATAAGCACAAAGAATTCTAAGCCCTCGATCAAAACATTCCTATTAGTCAATTACATGCCATTAGACATCGTGCAATGGTAGTTATACTACTCACCCTAATGACTGACAAATACCTGAGTATCTCTGCATTCCATGCAAGGTTTCGCTTAAATTTTTTTTTATGTTGTTTCTTTTTTTTTTTCAAAGCACCATACATCACCTCAAACGCCATTGACACAAATAACTTTCCAATTGTGCCTACTTCTATGTGAGTGAATCGAATGAGACTTAGAAAACACTTTAATCAGATAGAAATACATCAGCAGCATTGCATGACATTCGCTCCGTGTCTCTGACAGTGTTGAATGTATGAGAGTAAATTTGTGAATTGTATCTATATCTGCAGCACAACACCTCCGCGTATCCGCTGGATGCAATCGTAGAAAGACACACAATTCATATGAAGGTACATTTATACTTAAACAACACCTGTCTCTTTCAAAACGGATGACGATAGACGTCGCAGTGATTGCAAGACGTAAACTCTAAGGCAGGTAGTGCCTCTTACTACAATCATAGTTATAAATGGTTATAAGTTTGAAATGACGACTCACAGACTTTGGACTCTTGTCGACAATGGAACAACATCAAAACATTGGCAGTAGAGAGCAGCAACAGCAGCGAATCTAAAGAAATCAAATGAAACAAAATAAAAACGACGCCAACGAAGAAGTACAACAAAACAAAATAAACAACAAAAGAGAATCGTTGACTAGAAATTACACTGACCTACATTCGGATGTAAACAAACATGACCTGAAAATTATTGTTTGCAAACAACAAAAAATGCAAAAACTTTTTTTTTGTTTCTCTATCTCAAAAAAGGCAGAAAAAAGCACAACAACAGCAAAATAAAAGTGAAGCAACGAAGAAGAAGCCTCCATTTGGCACAGCACAGGTGCGGGATAATCAATTTCGCATTCCAGCGAACCACGAAGCTAGCTTGAGTGAAGAATTGTTAGGTGCCCAAGCAATTGAGGATCAGCTCTAAAAAAAAAAAAAAAGAAAAATGTTTTTGCCGAAATAGAGCGTGCAGTTAAATTGTTTGGGATAATGACGGGCTTCCGAAGCAGAAGAAGCTGGTTCAAGCTTTTGGTTTTTATTTTTACCTACACATACGACTGCGCTACAGAAAAAAAAAAAAAAAAACATTCCTACAGAGATAGAATGCAGATGGCACACTGTATTACGTCTTGTTATGGAGTGCATGAGTCTGCATTTTTTGAAGAAATACAAATTTTTAGTAAACAAGGTGATCAATTTGAATAATGGGAAAGTGCTGACGAAATATTGTTCGAGTTTTAGTAAGATTGGTCTTTCATTGTGTTTGCATGATCAAATCAATGTACCAGTTTCATAATGGCATGGGTATTACTGTTTTGACCATGAGTGAATATGGCTGCAACCAAAGATCCGGTACGAAATTCCGGGGAGGTCATTGACTGTGAAACTCAGATAAAAGTGTGTTTGAGAATTAGATTGTATCTTTTTCTGAGACAATTGTAGATGTTTTCTTGAACTTACAGTAATGATTTTGGTTTTGAGAAGAGTTTCAATTCAAACTTAAAAACTTTGAAATGACCTAATGGCGTAACGCACAGTGGTGCACATTGCACAATCTCTTTTCTTTCTTTCAAAACGGTCTGTTTTTCAATTGCTTTTGCTTGCAAAATCGATAGTCGTATCTGAGTTCATTTCAAGAATCCGAAAGGAAAGTTTTTGAAAACAAACAATATGTTTGATAAAACATCATCGGATAAAAAAATGCGAAAAAATAGGTACACCTCAAGAGTGTTTGATGCTGTGTGAGTGTGCGATTTTGAATTCGTGTTTAAGGACAGTGATAATCAAGGTAAGGATTTTGTTGACCAAAAAAATTGGAAATTGGGAGTTTGGAATCCACTTCGCCGTTTTTTACAGAATTTATCTGCACAATCATTTTTAGGCCTGTGTTTCCATTGGAAACGGCAGTAATCTTCTTCAAGACTTCCTCAATGTCTTTCAAAACGGGCAGCACTTCACCAATTGAGGTTCCTGTTTTTAGTAGGTCTTTGAAAATGTGTTTTTTTAGATCGACTACACACTCAAAATTGACTTTACTGTACGCCAGCTGCACTTGCAGTTCTTCATCTTCAATCATTTCTTCGAACAGTCAAGAACGTTCCAAATGTTGATGCAGGTATGCATTTTACGCTGCGAGGAAGAAGCACCGAGCATGGCTGCGTAGAAAAACATGCATACATGCCAACATTCGGTTAACGCAGGTATGCATTTGACGAAGGTGAAGAAGAAGTACCAATCATGTTTGCACTGATAAACATAAATACATGCATTAATTCGAACATTTTTCATAGTTTTTGTGTTTGTTTGAAACTATACAAGATTTTTAACGAAAGGTTCTCAACGGCAAACGTCGCATTTTTTCTTAACTAATTATTAGATATTTCTTAACAAACTTTAATAAAAAAAAGCAAAAAAGGCAGAAAAAGGCAAGAATGGCGAAGAAAGGCAAAAAAAGGCAATTATGGTATGAAAAGGCAAAAAAAGGCAAAATAAAATACATACATATATTTGCAACCACCAGGGCTTGAAACATGTTTGTCGAAAGTCTATTTCATATTCCGTTTAACCAAAAAAAAGGCAAAGTTAGTAAAATCCTATCCCTGGTGATAATACAGGGTGTTTAGCATAAGATGCGACAAAAGCTCATGGCGGGTAGTTTGGGTCAATACAAGAAAGAAATCGTGAAGGATAGAGAGCCTATACTTAACTTGGCAAAAATCCTCGATCGAACCCTCTAAGTGAGTGCCGGGCGGGCAATGCTCACCTCAACTCTCAAAGTCTATCCGATGTCAGATGATGGCAGTTAAGGTAATGTTGGAGCGCTGAGTGGTTCTGACTTTTCAATAGCACAACCTTGTTGTCCAGGTTCGATTGGAGGCTGATTCAGCTCTCTAAATCTTTAGATAGGGACTAGAGGGTGATCAACCTTCCTCCGTCTAGACGGGAGGGCAGTTTGATAGAAATTTACTTAGTTTTTTTTTTAAATTATAAAAAAAATAACGTGCCACATACATACTATAGTGTTTTTAATAACAAATACTTGGATTAGAATTTTGGCTCAAATCAGTTTAGTGAATTGTTTTTGAGCAACCAATTCTCAAATTCAAAATTTTGACGAAAAAAACTCAATTTTCTATGAAATTTTGCTAAATTAAGGTTCATTTTTTCATGGATCAATTATTTTGAGCCAAACACAGAAAGTTAACGAAAAAATCAATCTCTTTTTTGCTCAGATAATGAAGCCCAATCAGTAAAAACCCCACAAATTCAACTTTCTGAGGAAAAAGTAGCTTTCATTTTATTTTGATTTCTCAAAAATTATGAAAGATTTTTTCGTTTGGTTTTCTGTTTTTGACTCAAAACTGCATTGATCCTTGAAATAAATAATAATAATAAATAAATAAATAGATTTTTTTATAAGGCAAATAATTTTTGTTTGATACTTGATTAGGTACTCAAAAATCATTTACTCAATTAATTCTAACGAAAATGTTTATCAAAGCATTGATTTTTGAAAGCACTATGGGATGTGGTAGTTAGCGGCGTGTTTGGTTTTTAATATTTTTTTTAATTTAGGCAATTGTTTTTTATAAATTTGCACTTCCCTCCAAAACAATTTTTTCTTGTCTTGGCCTGATATATCCGTCTTCAGCTATTGCCGCAAAAAACCCTTTAATTTTTAAACATTCATATTTTATTTTCATAAATAAAACTAGCCTTAGTTGAACCATGAAGCTTTCAACTGAGACTACGGGCAACCTTAAGAAATTCATCATTCCTCTGCAGTAATTGGTTCTTAATTCATATGTATTATATAACATTGGAGATTTGGAGAATAGTGATATGGTACGGTGTTGTTGAGTGTACTGACTATGGAAAAATATGAATTTAGGTGTATTACTTTAAAAGTCAGTAAAACTTTCCTTGGGACGCAGCAGCAAATCTTTCTGCTGTCAAAAAATTCAGAGGAACAACTGAAGATGGGTATAAAATATACAGGTTGTCCCATAATCCGCGTGCCATACTTTGGTATGTGATTTTTGGTCATATTCTAAGAAAATAGTTTTTCTAAAGCCTAGTCCGCTTTTCAACTTTGACATATGCCTTTTTGACGATTAAAAAAAAATGCTAACTTTGGTGTACTCTTCACAACACATGTTGCTTTCGATATCTCCGTCAGTACTGAAAAATCGAGACCTCATTTTGAACTTTATTTCCAGCAGAAGTAATTATATATTCAAAACCGTTATTGAATTGGGCTGATATGGTTATAGGGTTACCAGATTTTCAATTTTGAATAGTGAACAAAGCTTTTTTTCAAAAAATGCTTACTAAACATAAACTTTTTTATTCTTTTCTGATGACCAAAACAACATTAAAAAAAATCATAAAGAAGTGCAATCGAAAACTCATAGATTTTATAATGTTTGGAATAATCCAAAACGGGTCAGTTCATCTGTCCCCATACAAAAAAAAACATCCAATATCTTCATTAAAATCGGGAGATCGTATAGCCCAGTGAATCGGTCCATTTTTGCCTATCCATCGATCACCGTATTTCATTCAGCTAGTCCTTAACTTCACGACCATAGTGTGTCGGAGCAGCTTCTTGTTGGGAATAAGATGAAACTAGTTAATTATGAGAAATATGAAAAAATATAAAAAAAAAGAATTGTAGAAACTCCATATAGTAGAATCAAATCGGGGTTGTAATTTGAAAGGCCAATTAATTTATTTCGAACTACCCCTTTCCACATACTGACAGAAAATCTGGCCTGAAACTTTTTTGCAGTCTGGAATGTGGACTGCTTGAAGCTCATGTATGTAGATGAGATTGTGGAGATTCGTAATACCGTTTCTTGTGAATTCAGATTCGTCTGTCCAAAAACTTCCAAGTTTTTTTCTCGAGTCTCATTTCAAGATCATTCGGAAGCAGTTCTATTATAGTTATATGGTGATGTAGATGCATTTTTTCGCCATGCAGCATTCTGGAAATTCTATGTTTGAAAACAGCCTTATGCTGATGGAAGGGTCAACAGCTGCCAGTATTTTATCATCGACTCAGTTAATTCTGATCCAGTTTCTCGAAGCCTTCGAAAGGTATTTCAAAAACATTTTGAGAAGGAATTCTTGTGCTAGGATGAAGTTCCTTGTATCTTTCCGAATAAAATGTTTGCGTATTCTTCTTGCAAAAATAAAAGAATTTCAGAAAGCGCTCTAAACCAACTGCAATCGTGACTTAACTTGAAAATCTGATGAAAACATTTGCATTTTAAAAAAGGAAGTCTCTATCCATCATTACTGACAGAAAAATCTAACGTAACATGGGTCAGTCCACACCATCTTTAGCCTTTTTTTTATCGTCAAAAGTGATGTCAAGGTTGAAAAGCGGACTATACTGTAGAACAATATGATGTGACCAAGAACTAGGGTGTCCATCGTATCTCTTTAAAAGAGAACATGTTCTTTTTTTATGGCCCGATCTTTTTAACTTTCTTTTCTTTCAAGGACCTTTTGTTCTCTTTTTTGATAAAACTCACTTTTATTTTATTTACGTTGTCCAATTAAAATTCAATCATCAAAAAGCAGATGTAGACGTTAATTTCATTTATGTAGACGCAGGGTAACGAGTATGAAGGTAGTTCACTTCGTTCTACTACAAAAATTCCAAAAGGGCAACTATTAGTTTGTATAGCTATTTCCACGATGTTCAAACCTTTACTTCTATTGTCTCGCAAGTTCCTTTTATTTACATTGTTGTTTTATTAACACGACAAAGATAAAAAGAAAAATACGTAGAAGATAAAAATGAAGAGATTGGTCGGAGAATAGGTATGTGGCGGATGCTGGCAATGATGTCTACAAATTCATCGCAAGTCGTCAAGTGGTAGATGCCGCCTTGAGCGAGCCAATCAGCAACCAACTCGTTAGAAAAGCTTACGAAAGGATAGATGCCGCCTGGAAACAACCAATCAGCAGCCGACGCGAGCCCACCATCGAGAAAAACAGAACCAAAGTTTTCAGTTTAACAATCAACCTCGACCGATCAGCATCTCATGTCCGCAGCTCCACAAGTACATCGCCACAGAAGTTTTTTATGCAAATCACATCGTCACAGAAGTTTTTTATGCAAATCCCTCAAAGTTTTTTATTAAAATTATAATTCAGTTTTTTACAATAAATTAATTTGATTAATCGTTTTTGCATTTAGTAGTTCTAATATGGAAGGTGCTGAAGAACCTCCCAAAGATATATGTAAGAACTTTTCTGGGAATTAAATACAGCTGTATGTAAACTACATTTAAAGACGTACTTATGAACTAACTACCTTATGTGATTTTGTTCTAGTTTTGTAAGATTTTTTGGTTTGTTAAATCAATTAAACTGTTTATGTTAAATAACTTTTTTTATTTTGTTTAGTTTTTTTATGTTCCCCTTTTTAGTTCTCTATTTTTTTCTTCAAAGTTCTTTTTTTCAATAGTTTTTTGAGTGACTTGTCCTCTTTTCTAAAAGTAGCCAGATGGACACCCTGCCAAGAACCACATCCCAAAGTATTTAACGTGAGTTAATGACCACCCTGTATAAAAACTATCTTATGTGATTATTTTGCTCGAGCGTTTTTTTTTTTCAACTGAAAGACTGAATTGGCTACTGGCTTGAAAAAAAAACAAATACTCGGTTATTGACTCCAGTTTGTGAGATAAGAACTTATAACAATGTGCTTAAAATAAGTCACGAACCGATGGCTATAAGGTTGTTAGACCTCATAGTAATTATTATAATTACTAATGAAGTATTAAAGGTGTTTATTTAAACCAATAACAAAATTAATGCCACAGTAAACACTTTTTTTCATTATGATTCGTGGCTCGTTTTAAGGTCTAGCGTATATTTGAATCCACAGGAGGGAAAGACGACAGTTCCCAAGAATGATTTTTTCGTGATTCTCGAAAAAACACAATACATCAGACATGACATTAAAATAGTCTATAGCAACTTCAACGCAAAAAAAGAAAAAAATATATCTTTGCAAAAACTATGGTTAGACTTTGCTTCAATGAAAAAAAAACCAAAATGAACTAAGGGTAACTGATTTGCTACGGGGATAAATGTTGTTATTAGTAGGACACGTTTCCCTCATCTCTATATTCATAAAGGTATATATGACGATCCCCAGATCAATCAACGATGTTGCGATTGATGTCCAAAATTTCCGAGGGGTCAGCTTAGTTTTGAACCACTATCGTTGTAGTCAGGGTACGAATTGGGATATCCTGATGAATGAATTTATGAATGAATTTAAAGCTATGGCATTGCCGTCAGCTCGGTTAGCAATTTTATTCAATAAACATTTAAATATATATATATATAGTTTTTTTTTTAATTTTTTTTTATTTTTTAATTGTTATTATTAAGCTTTTTTTTAGTTATTAGTTAAAAAAATTTGCAAAGTTAATCATATTCTGTTATCAGTAGAGTTCTATACTTGTAGAGTTGATATACAAATTTGTAAAGGTTTTTCCAGTTGAACTCGTTCAAGATTATAATTGTTTCTTGCATAGTTAAGGTTTTCTTTCCGAAATGTGCAAGGCGCTGAGAAGAGAATATTGGACAGATACTTAAAAAATGGAAACAATCTTCTTTTCCTTTCAGGTTGCACAGTGTGCAGAATTGGTTGAAACTTCCGTTGTATGGACTTCCATTTAGATGAAGGAGTTCACATCTTGTTTTGAAAATAAGAGATATTTCTCTGTAGCTGTACATATCGTTGAAATAATTCATGTTTAACAAAGTAGTGTTTAGTTGCGAGTATATGATCCTACTCTCAGATTCTCGAGCAATAGATGAAAACTCATGACGAACAGAATTTTCATACTTTTCAATGACTCTATAAAACTGTTCTTTGATACAATTTAAGTTACTCGTGTCTATCGAAACGATTTCTCCACAAGCGATTCCTAAGCATTTCCACTTGGATAGCCACCAATCGAGATTTCTTAGTTCATAAAACATCATTTTTTTAGTCAGACGAGTATCTGCGTGCGAGACAACTTTGGTAATGTAGTCGGCGTGCAGCTTAAGAGTATATGTGAAAAGCTTTGGTAGTCCTGTTTCAAGATAAATTGCGTAATTGGGTGTATTCAATGGTAAGTTAAACAATTTTTTCAGGAAGTTCCTTTGAAATTTTTCGATGGACTCGTATTCATCAATTCCCCAAAGTTGTCCAGCATAACATAAGGTGGACTTAGCAACAGCATCCAAAATTTTATACTTTGCTGAGATACTTATTCGATCATTAAAAAAGATTTTCCTCCATGACATATTGAGAAGGCTTTGTGATGAATTAGATTTTTCTTGGAGATGTAGGTTAAAATCTAGGGACCGGTTCAGTTTTACACCTAAATATTTGTATTCGTTAACGGTCTCCAGTTTAGTACTATTATAGAACCAGTTGTAAGATATTTGGCACTGTTGAATCTTCCTCCCCTTGATACTTACATCATGGGGTGTACTCTCAAGACCATTTCTCGTTTAAAGCGATGTGGTCTCTGGCACAATTCGCACTGGAGCTTTGAGGAACTCGCAAGCAGCATATCTTTTGACTCACGTCTAATGGATATGCCGTCTGACACGATGATCCCAAGGCTCAAACTGCGTCAAAATTACTCAGTCAACTTTCCTTCGGTTCAGGACTGGTTCACCCCAGAATCTGAGCCTGGAAAGAACTGTTATCGTATCTTCACAGATGGCTCCAAAACCGACGAGGGTTCTGGTGCTGGTGCCTTTGTTGAGAACGACGACATACGACTGCACTCATCTTTGGGATCATACGCATCCGTTTTCCAAGCGGAAGCTTATGCTATCCTTATGGCCTTGAGCTACGTAACGAACAATGGATGGACGGGGAGAAGTATCTGTGTTTGCAGCGACAGCCAAGCTGTGCTTAAGGCCCTTCTCAACCCTCTAACCACTTCGAAAGTGATCCAGGAATGCAAGAGCTCTCTGAATGCGATCGGAAGATTAAATTCCTTGAGTCTCATTTGGGTTCCGGGCCATCACGGCATAACTGGAAATGAAGTCGCCGATGAACTTGCTAGGCAGGGATCTCAGACAGCTTTTTCAGGACCTGAACCGTCGCTAGGTCTGCCAGCATCCTCAGTGAGAGCTTCAATCAACGATTGGATCTGTGAAGAGCAAAATCGTAGATGGCATGCCTCCAGTGGATGCAGGCAAACCAAGCGCATGCTCCCCAACGTTAGTAAGAAGACTGCAACATTTTTGCTAGCTCGTAGCAGAAAAGACTGTAGAAAGCTTATTGGCGTTGCCAGCGGGCACTTCTCTTTTGCCAAGCATTTAAACGTGTTAGGCTTAAGCGACACCACACTCTGTGAATCTTGTGGAGAAGATGAGGACACCGCAGAGCACTTCCTCTGTGAATGTCCTGCTTTTTCTCGCATGAGGTTACAGATACTCGGCGCAGACATGGTGAGAGCTGGTAACTTAGGCTCCTTATCATGGCAGCGTCTTTTGGCTTTTCTCCGAACATCTGGAAAGCTATAACAAATAGAAGGTTGCTATCTGGTAGTACAATGGACCGGTATTTAGGTCTGAGTGCTCCAGCTGGTATTTTAAAAACCTCCAACATAAAAAAAAAAAAAAAAGATATTTGGCTTCTGTTGACGGGCTGAATATCATTACTTTCGATTTGCTTGTGTTGATTACAAGACTCCATTCATGGCAGTAATCCGACAGGCGGTTGATCATAAGTTGAAGGTTTTCGGGTGACTCAGATAGAATCACTAGATCATCAGCATACATTAATACATTTATGTTTGAATCGACCATTCGAATTCCACGAGGAAGTCATGCAACCACGTCGTTAATAAATAGTGAAAACTGCATGGCATTGAGAAGACAACCTTGTTTTACCCCGTTATCAGTTTCGAACCATTCCGAGTAACTGGATCCATCCCACACCGCCGCTTTTGAGTCCGTGTATAGTTCTTTTATTAGACTAATGAACTTCGTGGAAACTCCCAGTTTTGAAAGCTTGTAAAACAGAGCATTTCGATTTATAAGGTCGAAGGCCGCTCTAAAATCACCGAAGAAAGTGTACACTTTCTTATTCCTTGCTTGAAAGGCTTTCACAATTGATGTTAGTGTGAAGATATGGTCAACCGACGAGTAATTCTTCCGAAAACCGGCCTGAAAATCTGACAAGACACAGTTTATCTCCTGATGACATACGCCAACTAAACTATGAAAATATGACGTCGCAAAGTTACAATCGCAAGAGATTGCCAATGCCTTTTCCAATCAACTGCTTTTAGAGAAGCGCTCGTTTAAGGAAGATGAGAGATTCCGTGATCGGAATGAGGTTCGGAAGTTTTACTAAAAAATGAAAAGCTTGCCCCGAACTCTAGCCTGTAAAGACCAGCAGGGAAACATTGTTCTAGAGTCGCAGTCGCTACAGAGAATCTGGAAAACCATTTCTACAGACTGCGTTACGGCGATGAAAACAATAATTTCGCTGTCAGGCAGAATGCCCCATTCAACTTGGACGATGATCAAAAATACCTTTCTCCCAACCGAGAAAAAGTTAAGTTTGCCATATTCAAACTTAAATCAGATAAGACTGCAGATGCAGATGGCCTTGATGCCGAACATTTTAAGGTAGCAGGAGATCAGTTGAAAAGGAGTATGCACCAACTGATTTGCAAGATATGGTCATAAGAAAGTTGTATGCCCGATGAATGGAAACTCAGTATCGTAGGTCCCACTCTACAGAAGTGTGATCCTCATAACTTTTCCAAATATCTACAGAGTAATAAATCGCCCTTACCTCGCATATAAGTTTTTGTTCGCTATAATATTTGAATCTCTGAAACCTCTCGTCTACAATTTGAAAGGTCCTTTTCAATGTAGTTTAAGACCACCTTATACCAAATTTGAACACTGTGGCAGATCTTGTCCGGAAATATAAAATATTTTTATCGATTTCAAGGTAGCGTATGTCAGTTTTAACCTTTCAACAGAGACAAGCTAAACAGAGCCATTTCTAAATTGACATACCTGCAAAGGTCGTACGACTATTCCGGATGACTTTGGAGAATTCACGCTACTCCGTCGAGGTCGGTAAAGAACTCACCGATTTATTTGAAAAAAGCTTAAGGCAGGGCGACAAACTATCTTCCGAAAAAAATTCTAAAATTCTACAAAACCTGTCCATACTTGAAAAAATTTGTACAAAACTAAAACTTCAACATCAGAGTAATAATCTTTCAAAAGTCTGTACAATTACTCGCTAACGCAGACGATATTGATGTAATGGGAAGAAGCAGATGTGATGTGATGTCATAAGAAGGCATTTGAGGAATGAATCCCTTTATCGAAAACTGGGGCAACCCTGATCAAGGCCTAATATCATCCTAATCTTGTTACGATACAAGCACCATGATGAAACCATTCGCCTTTTCGAAAGAAATATGCTCGAAAGATCTTTGGTTCTATATGTGAAGAGAATGTTTGAACAGCGAACTGTGTCAGCTGTACCTCGACATGGGCATAGCTAGAAGAGTACGAATCGGGAGAATACGATGGCTGGGACATGTAGAACAGATAGATAAGGATGTAGCGCTTCGCATTAACGGGTTTTCAAAAGCACATTGTAGGGAAAATTTCGGGTGATGAAGATTTCGAATTAGGTGGCGCGATTCAGTGAAAGAACCCCTCAAACGACATAAAGTGTCAAACTGAAGAGAGCTCGTCTGCAATCAAAATTTTTGGCAAAAGATGTTGGTTGAGGTTGAAGTTCACCCCAAATTCTAATTCCCGTCTTAAGAAGTAAGTATTTCTGCATTTGGATCATCAATATTTTCGACTGAGCGTACAGTACGATGATGCACTGCATCAGTAACACTTCTATTTTCTTCAATCCTACAATTTTATCGATTTCTTACGTAGTCAATCGACTATGATGATAAAAAGTCTACGCGCTGTTCGATTACTGACCAACCCATTATCGCAAAGGCAAATTATTTAAGGTTTCTTTGTTGGCGCCGGCCGCCCTGTGGTCACCACAAAGCTTTGCGCCCTGAATGTTAAACCGAGTGTTATCTGAGCTCTGTGTTTGTCCTCAACTCACTCTGAAGTAATACTAGGTTTTTACTGGGCATGTATTTTTTTTTTTTTTTTTTCTTTAACTTTAACTTTGTTTATTGTAGCAAAATTACATTTTTTCTTAATTCAATTACACAATTTACAGAGATTGGTTATTAACTACCTTACTACTGCTAAGTTTTTAAACAATAAATAGAAATGTGGTACGAGAAAAACTTGAAGGAAAAGCTACAACTGAAAACCTTCATTAAATTGCAAAAGAAGAAAAAAAAACAAATGGTATATACATACATGTCATACAATGTAATAATATATAAACAAATAAATATAGTTTTCTAAATTGAAAAGGGGGGAGGGGGGAGTTGTTGCCTGACAAAGTCTTTTTCAAGATAATCTTTTACACTTATAACTTTTATATAATAAATAACTTAGAAATAAAAACAAATATTTTAAAATCAACAAATAAACATAAATCAGTCTTTAGAAAAATAAATTAGAAACGAAATCTATAACAGGGTAAAAATAAATAAGTAAATAAATAAATAAATAAATAAATATGTAATAAGTAAATAAATAAATAAATGAATAAATAAATTAATAAGATAATAAATAAATAAATAAATAAATAAATAAATAAATAAATAAATAAATAATAAATAAAGTATAGTTATAAAATAAATAATATATAACAATTAATGTGTATAAATATATATGTTTGTATCGAATTGAAAGACAACAAGTAACATTTAACATAAGTTAACAAAATTTGTACTGTGTGTATATAAATAAATTGTCGGTATTAAGTTTATTGTGAATAGATTAAGAAGATAATCTTGAAATTAAGACGTTGTCAGAAGTACTACAGGATGTATTGTATTTCTGCTTTAGTCTAAGTAATCTTTCAGAAACAAGTTCCAAGTTAGTGATTAAGTGTAATTCAGCCGTTGAAAAACGCCAGGGTAAATTCAGCATCATTTTTAGAAGCTTATTTTGGGCTCTTTGTAGTCTACAAATATGGCTTTTCGCGCTGATGTCCCAAACGGGAGAGCCATAAAACATTATTGCTTTAAAATTTTTTTTTTTTTTCAAATGACAAAGATGTTTTATTATTTGGGGTTTAGCGTTTTTTGAGAAATAAAAACCCAGGGGTTTTTTGAAACGAAACCTGGGTCAACCCTGGGTAGAGTTCAACAAACGAAATTATTATGACACCACTTTAAACAACAGTTGAGTTAGACTTTTGACAGGTATCTTTTTGACAGAAACTTTACTATCAAACCATTCCAAAACCACTGTTGCACACCACAATCATCTTTGTCGTTTGAGTTCAAAAATTTCTGTAGTACCTACATTGCAGTTGTTTAAAGATTTCTGAACTAAAACATGATGAAATAGACACTCGTGTCAAATCTTAAATCATAGTCCAACATGCCTTTCACGGGCAACTGATGGCAGAATAACGTTCGAGATATTTGAAAAAACTAAGGCCAAGGAGGCTCACAAATGACACTGTTTTTGTTCATACCGTCTTTGGTTTGTATTCTTTCGCTTGAAAAATATACTCACTCATTTTGCTTTGCTTAAAAAAATACTGAAAAAGCACTTCGTGGTGTTTTCAGTTTAATGTTAGAACTGGCTATTGCCAGTTCATTCATACTCACATAAGTGCCACAGTTGCAGTGTTGAAATCTACTTGGCAATTATTTAACAAGGTACCTACAGCCATTGTAGTTATTTTTCCGACCAAACTTTAGCAATGAAACAATTAAAATCAAAATGCACGAGCATTTAAAAGTGAAATTTTTGTCTGAGATGAGCAATCTCAACCTGTTTTTAGTTTAACATTTTTTTTATTTCAATCGGACATGGTGGCATGGCACGCTACTAGGACAGCCCCTTTTCATTTTGTGCCTAGTTGATGAACCTATAGAGAGCATAGCCGTTTGTCACAATAATAGCCAAAAACTTTCGTCACACCCAACACGCGCCAGACTAATTAATTACAAAATAAATCTGAACAGAATACCACTGCCAATCTAACGGTGGCGTCTGCAATCTAGACACATAAAAATGCAATAATTCCAACGGCTTTGCAACGGACTGCCGCACTTCTGGCATGCATTTTCTACAGTGAGCACCCATCTGTCTCGTCGTGCAGTCTTTTCTGTAGGTACTGTGGTACATCTTTTAAAATGTAATTTTGTTTTTGTTTTTTATATGAAAAAAAAGAAAAAAGGAATTGGAGGCTTAAAATAGTTACCCTCCTCTAGATGCGCAAATGCAATGGCGCTGTGCGCGCAGTGTGTGTATGTTGGACCGGAGGAGCGTGAAATTGTATCTTTGCCATCGCGGAACGCTCTAAAAACTAAAACACAGAAACAAGATGTTAAGATTTAGATTTTCTATTTTGAATGTTTTTAATTTTTAATTTTAGACTTGAGAGAGGTGCAGAGCGACGACAGTGGCGACGCGACGCTGTACGGTTGTGAAGTAAAGCGTCTTTGGCATTTTGCTCTGCAATGTTTTTTTTTCTTTTTGTTGTTGTTTTTGATTTTGTATCGTTATGGGGTCGAAACGATTTTATCGCGCAACAAGGCAACAGCAGTTTCTTTGTTTTATTACGAAGAATAGGAATGTCTTGCATTACACAAAGAGAAAGATGCAAAAGGAGAAGCAAAACAATAACAAAGAATCGAAGCAAAAACAAAAGGAAGATAATAAGCAGAAGACGTAGAAGTAAAAACATCGATGATGTTTTAATCGAAAGGAGAAGTGCAAGTCTTGTGTTTGTCTGTCTGGCCTGCTGCCTTTGCCTGGCAGTTAAGGTTTTCGCATTTGGTTTGGATTGTCTGTGTGTGTCATCTTTGTTTTGTATGCACTTTTGGCGGCGACCTACATTCTGGGGGAATGTGCCCCTCTTTCGTTGCGCCACTACCGCCAGTCGATCAATCCAAGTTGATCGTATGCAGTAATGGCAATTTTTGTGCGTTTTTATCCGTTTGATTGAAAAAAAAAACTACAGTTGAATGAATTCATTTTGAGAACTAAGCGTTGGACACATCGACACGAGCAATGAATTGCGCATTAAATGTGTGTAATGAGAATCGCAACAATATGCAATTCGCTAGTCGAGTCTCATTTGTCCAGCGTTCTTACTTTTTTCAGGAGCAGAGTAAAAAAGATGAAAAATGTAGATATTCGAATTTTTGAGGAATTCGAGCCAAAGCCTAACTAAAAAGCGCAATACCACATCGCTTTCGATGGTGAAAGAAACCCATTTTGAGTCAATACGGACATTGAGCCCGTGACGAAGGTACTTATGGCATTTCAGAAATGTTACGAAGTATGGAAAACTCGCTTGAATCGTTGTATGCAAAGCTACCCAAGGGGACTACTTTGAAGGGGATGGGAGAGTTGTAGAATAATTTTTAAATATACGGTTTTTATGGATTCAGTCTCATTGCCTAGTTGTCACAACTCGTGTTTGATGTTGGTTTTTTTTAACATTAAGGCAATTAAGGCCTTAAGATCCTACGCAATCTCCTCAAATCTTGCAAACTGGGCAGTAATAACAAGATAACAATCTACTGGATACCAGGACGAACTTGCAAAGACAGGAGCCGGATCACCACTCATAGGACCGGAATCTTTTTGTGGAGTAACAGAAAGCCACTTTAAGAAAGAAATCAAAAAGTCGGAGGAAGACAAAAGAGTTAAACACTGAAATGACCTCCCCAAAATGCGCCAAGCCAAACTTTTACTTGGCATTTTTAACACAAAACGTTACAAAGACGCAATAAAACTAAGTAGAAACAATGGAAGAATGCTAGCTGGGTTATTAACCGGAAACTGCAGACTAGGAAAACACCTAAAAGTACTAGGCATAGAGAGCAACGACCAATGCAGATACTGCAACGAACAGGAAGATTCTCCTGACAAACTCTTAAGTGACTGCGAAGCGCTAATACACCAAAGGGAGAAGTGCCTACGATCCTACTACGTAGAGGAGAGGGAGCTAAAACTACTAAGCGTAACCCAAGTATTAATCTGGATGAAGTACTTTAAAATTAAGGAATACCACTTAAGAAGTAAGGGGTACAAAAGATCTAAAAGATCGAGGTGCAATACAAAACCCCAATTATTCATTCATTCAAGTGAGTAGAAAGGACCTACAATTTTTTTTTCGATTCCACACGGCTAATCGAGGAAGCGCTTTTTATGGCTTGAAGTTGCTTTCGGAAAAATACCCAATTCCTCAGGCGATACCCGTAAGAACACTTTTTTCTTTGTTTTTTGGGATTTGAACCTTGAACCCCCTACGTAAGAGACACACACGTTAACCATTACCCCATAGGCACAAAACGGTTTCATATACCAGATTTTAAATAGTTTGATCGTAGCTGGTAAGGTTCTAAAGTTAGGTAGTACAATGGACCGGTATTTAGGTCTGAGTGCTCCAGCTGGTATTTAAAAAACCTCCAACAGAAAAAAGGTTTTCCCGCAAGCGATTGGCAAGACCTCAAAGACTGAATAGAACTTTGAAACATGCTTCCACACCTAATCGCTGAATCGGACAAAAAATGTAGACTTTTTTCCATCTTTGGTTGAGAGAAATGCCATAAGCCTTGGCTCACCTCGACCTTCAAATCGAAACTTTTTTTAAAGTAAGAGAAATAAAGGATGGTGAAGGGTTTTATTTTCGGATTTGAACGAACAAGAAAGAAAAGACTTTTCAAGACATAAAGTTGTTTTTTTAAACGTCTAGTTTCCAATCTGGCAATACTTTTTTCGGAGTCAGTCTTAAGCCACCTAAAAGACTAACTCCGAAAAAATTCACTTGATTTAAGCTCAGTTTGGTTTCCATTTTTTCGTGGAAGAATTGAGGCTGATTGAGAATTGAGCACTGCCGTTGTTGACGCCGATTTTCACATAATTTCAACCTATGGGTTACCTTTAAGATCACACGATTTAACACGCCCTATTTTCTGTGGGCTTGTTTGAAGTTGCTTGTACTCAAAAAAGGCCGTGACGATTGACGTCTTAGAAGAGAATACGAGTAGGTATATTGCTCGTTATTGCTGACCTACGGCTTCAAATGCAGGAGAAAATATCCGAAAAATGGGCCTCTTAGCTGGAAGTTATTCGAGCCAGCCGCGGCGGGCATCTGTCCGAAATCATAAAATATAATTTTGAAAAAATAATGACACACCCTTGTCTTTATAATAAATTTAAATGAATTTCTATAACACGAAATTACAGATGAGTTTCATTTCTTCTTGAAAACCATACTTCTTAAATACGAACTTTTTATAACGACCGGGCTAATGATCCCATGGTTTTCTTTAATTTTTTTAAAGTGCTGTTAAACACTTTTCGAGCTTTTATTTTTTATTCAAATGGTTTCCCCTAAAAAATTTAAGACGACGCACACTGGGGCCCGCTGTATGGAGAGCGTGCTCAAAATGCAAAATTGAGAATGACTCTTTTTTCCAAAACAAATGTTTTGTTGCAAAGTCGACAAGATTGTCTATCAACCGGTAAAATTTCAAGGTCAAAGAGATTGTAGGTCAAAAGAAAATCAGTGTTAAATGTTGTGTTTTAGGTCAAAGAAATTTGTCTTGTGATTTAGAGGTCGATTTAAAGTGCAATAAAAAATCGTTTCGCGTTGAATTACGCTAAGTGGCGATATGTCATCGATTGGTCAATGTCAGTAGATAATAAAAACGTATTTTGTAAGTATCAAAAACAAAAACCATGGAAAAAGAAACAAAAAAACGAACAAATTTGTAAAAAAAATTTAAATACACTTTTTTGCAATTTGCAACACGGGCTTTCAAAACTAAGTATGCAGTCTTATAGTGCATACCTTCTTTTAATAAAAACTTAAGTTAGAAGTGGAAGCCTCTGTTGCAATTTGGAAAAAAATGTGTTTATACATTTTTGTTCGCTCTCTTATTTCTTTTTCCATGGTTTTTGTTTTTGATACTTACAAAATACGTTTTTATTATCTACTGACATTGACCAATCGATGACATATCGCCCCTGCGCGTAATTCAACGCGAAACGATTTTTATTGCATTTTTAATCGACCTCTAAATCACAAGACAAATTTCTTTGGCCTAAAACACAACATTTAACACTGAT
The DNA here is from genome assembly GCA_914767635.1 of Melanostoma mellinum. NCBI lineage: Eukaryota > Metazoa > Arthropoda > Insecta > Diptera > Syrphidae > Melanostoma > Melanostoma mellinum. The sequence continues at coordinate 140,377,403 of OU612058.1, read as the reverse complement.
TTTCTTTTGACCTACAATCTCTTTGACCTTGAAATTTTACCGGTTGATAGACAATCTTGTCGACTTTGCAACAAAACATTTGTTTTGGAAAATAGAGTCATTCTCAATTTTGCATTTTGAGCACGCTCTCCATACAGCGGGCCCCAGTGTGCGACGCTAATACTCCTGAACAGTTCTTCATTTTGATAAATCCAAAAAACGTTTGGAGCTTCCTTTTTTTTAAATTGAAATTGATAGCACCAAAAACTTCTAGGAGTGCAGATAAATGAATGAGCGAAACATCACATAAATTAAACTCGAAATAAAAGCTTCTTTTCCTCAGAAAATCGAATTTGGTGGGTTTTCCGCTGCTGTACAAAATAACCGTCGTTTTTTTAACTAATAAAAAACATAGAACGATTTTCTCTTTCGGTTCTCTGTGTTTCGACTTCGAACTAATAAAAGCATCGATTATTAAAAAAGCGACGGTGTGTAGAGTGTAGTATAACTCAAAATTTGAAAAAAAAATTGTTAAAAATTTTGACTTTTAAGCTTGATGATTACCCAAAAACTATTCACTAAATCAACTTGAACTAAAATACTCATCAAAGAACAAACTATTATTTATCAAAAATACTTTAGTATTTGGTAATTTATGGCATAGTTGATTTTTGATATTTTTTTTTTAAGCCAATTATGTAAGTTTTTCATAAAATCGACTCTCGCTCCTAATCAGATTGAAATAGACCGCCTCCCACTCGATTTTTTGCTTGTCTTGACCAATTCTATTCGTCCTGAGCATTTGTCGCATCTTATGCAAAACAGCCTTTTTCGCAATCAGGGGTGCTGGTATTCTTTTGTCCCATTACACTCAACGAATTTTACGAAAAAGAAAATGTTCACCCAATTGACAAGAGAAGAAGAAATCCAAGTCGGACTAAATTTCGAACAATCAAGCATAACAAATTCATTGCCCTTTACCGAATGTGAGTGTTCCGCATACGAACAATGGACAATACTCAAAAATACTCAATCCACACCTGCAATTTGTAAACAACCATTTTCTATTTCAACTATACATCATCAACATACTCAGATAAATGGATATCATTTTTCAACTCACACTTAACACTTCTTTGAAGCCATAGACAACCGACATTTAATTAAAAATGGTACCTGGTACTATCTGAAATCAATCCCTTTCTTCAATCCTCATCTGTGATCTGCCATCTTTCATCTGTCATGTGGCATTCTGTGGCATCCGTGTTCTGTTGTCTGTTGTCGGTCGTCTGTCGTCTGTCGTCTGTCGTCTGTCGTCTGTCGTCTGTCGTCTGTCGTCTGTCGTCTGTCGTCTGTCGTCTGTCGTCTGTCGTCTGTCGTCTGTCGTCTGTCGTCTGTCGTCTGTCGTCTGTCGTGTGTCGTGTGTCGTCTGTCGTCTGTCGTCTGGCATCTGTCGTCTGTCGTCTGTCGTCTGTCGTCTGTCGTCTGTCGTCTGTCGTCTGTCGTCTGTCGTCTGTCGTCTGTCGTCTGTCGTCTGTCGTCTGTCGTCTGTCGTCTGTCGTCTGTCGTCTGTCGTCTGTCGTCTGTCATCTGTCGTCTGTCATCTGCCGTCCGTCGTCTGTCGTCTGTCGTCTGTCGTCTGTCGTCTGTCGTCTGTCGTCTGTCGTCTGTCATCTGCCTTCCGTCGTCTGTCGTCTGTAGTTTCTTGTCCGTCTTCTGCCATCTGAGTTCGGTCATCTGCCTTCTGCGCTTCTGACTTTAGGTTAAGACCAACGATATGCTTTTGCGTTTAAGAAACCCCATTTGGTGTATTGTCGCTTGTGGCTTCACATCGTATTTGTAGACAGCCGCACCGTAACATTTACAACTTTTATGTTGGAAGCTGATATTCTTCCTTTTGTCGGCGTTACGAGCATAGCCATCTCGAAGTGGTCACAACTCTGTTTCACATCAATGATCGAACCTGTGGGGTACGCCCGCCGCGCCGTCATTTCAAAGCTGATCGCAAATGCTTTCTCGTTTAAATAGGGACATTTCAGGACCATGACTTTTAAGAAGGGCGTTATCACGTTCTTTTTGTTGCATTTCATTCATGTGTGATCTTGGTCAGCAAAGTTCAATTCTATTCGTACAAGGGTTTGAAATTACGAAAACCACTATCGTGATCAAACAAGCTTACAGTTTCCAAAAAATGTTGAATTTCGCATCTGCACTGATCGATTTGTTTACTGTAAAGTTAAAAATATTCTTCGATTTACCTGCAAGCTATTTTCAGCGAGCGCGTGTGTCGCACTCTGTGTTCATTCAAATGCTTCAAAGTTCAAACTTCAAAGAGAAAAACACAATTAAGTGAGCAGTGAAGAGCTTGTCACGCCACAAGTGATATTTGTTTTCAAAAACATGGAATTACGTCGCTAAACTCATCAACCGCGTGTCGCTTATTATTTGCGAATTTAATAATTTATTTTGACAATTTCAAAAACGCTAATTATATCAGTGCGCTTCAAAGCTTAAGTTCATTAGCATCGACTGCATGCCTCTTAAATCAACAAATTAAGACGTAAAAATTGATTTTAGGTATTACCTAATGTTAGACGGAATTACTAACACTAACAGTTATACCTTATCAATTGCGTCGTAAAAAAAACTAATCTTCTTCTCAAGCTTTCCACATGGTGGCCGAGTAGTACATATTACAAGATTTCGTGTGTTTGTGTTTTTAGGTGCTTTTAGAAAACAAGGTTTTTGGTTCCTGCACCAGCGTCGTAAAGCAAAACTTCTATGAAAAAGACATTGCATCACTATTGTCTAGGCAGTTGGGTTAGAAAAACAAGAAAACGTTTTAGTTTATCCCAAAATCCCAAACATTACTTCTGCTTTCTCCCTTTGAACCATTTACACGTCCCTTGGATCTTATAGTGACCAATGACCATCTGCTTGACCCTCATAAACCACCTTATTATTACAATGTAAGCACTTATTTCTTGACACCTAAGCTGGTCTAATAAAAACAAAATTAAATGAAATTAGCTTTGTTACAATTCTGTACATATTACAAAACGGTTCACTACCCTAAGAGGTAGGTATGGGTACTACAAAGAGTTCAAGAGAAAAATAAAACGAAATAAGAAACAAACAAAAAAAAAAAAAACCCAACCGACTTTCCCAACACAATGCCAGATGACAGCCTGACACCGCTAGCTAAGTCTCTTCCTTCTCCATTAAGTGTCACATAAATCTATTCATCGCGTGTTCAAATTTTGTTTTGTTTTTGTTTTGTTTGAGAACCAAGTGCAACGTGTATAGTAAAAGCCCCTTGGCTTTAATGTGTAGTATATGTGGAGGAGATAAAGAAAAAGTACCTATGCCGCAACAGAGTAATTTCTTAATTAATACACATCAACTGCGCCACACATTCATTCAAGTGCGAGAGACTATTCTCGAAACCATCGTGTTATCTCGCGCCCAATTGCACCATCCCCCATTTTGGAGATTTGAACAAAAACGACAGCGACACATGCCCTCATGCCCAACACTCGCAAGGAGTGCACATTATTTGAATGAAGTGCCAAATGAGATGAATTGTCAAATCAATCTTAATCAAATGTTTTTCCAACGACATTGTGTGTAGAGTTAAATCAATTTGACTGTGGCACTCTCGAGGCGCAGTTAAAATAAAGGAAAAGAAAAAAAAAATTGTAAAACGAATTACGCCCGCTATTCAAATTCAAGTGATTTGATTGAATTCTACATCGCGTACGATACAAAGAGACGGTGAAGATGTCACCCAGCAGGAGTGACTTGCGTTTGTTTTTATTTTTGCGGAAGATCGCACTGCTCTTCGTCAATTGAGATGACGAATTCAATGAAAGTTTCCACACAGTTTATGACAAAGCACATTCGTTGGTAAATATTGTTCTGAAGCAAAATGAGCTATCGACTGATATGAGTTGTGTCGCAGGATCTTTTGAACCCTTGAATAGGTTTTTGTTTGCAGGCAGAAGGTTGTTTGACCAAAATGAGGTTCCCGTTTGGTTTTGACGATAGAACATGATCTTATGTTCTTTTTTTCTGTCGGAGGTTTTTGAGATACTAACTCAGACCTAAATATCGGTCCATTGTACTAACTGATCGGAACCTTCCTTTCCAGATATTCGGAGAAAAGCAGAAGGGCACTCACCGCATCTGCGCCTGATATCTCTACTCTGCTTCGAGAAAATGCAGGATATGCACAGAGGAAGTTCCCCGCGGTGTCCTAATTTTTTCCACAGGATTCACATAGCCCTGATATCACATAAGCCTGACACGTTTAAATGCTTGGCGAAAGAGAAGTGCCCCGTGGCTAAGCCAATAAGCTTTCTACAATCTTTTCTGCTTCGAGGTAGCGAAAATGTTGCAGTTTTTTTTTTATTATACATTTCAAAGCATATACTCGTATTAAGTCTGTCTGTCCAAATGAGGCATGTCATGTACAGAGGTGCTCTTGGCAGATCGAATCGTTGATTGGAGACCTCACTGAGGAGCACGGCAAACCAAACACTTTTTCAGGCCCTGAGAAAGCTGACTTGGATCCCTACTTTGCTACTTCATCGGCCATCTCGTTATCAGCTATGCCGTGATGGTCTGGACTCAAGGAACTTAGTCTTCCATTCGCATTCAAAGAAGCTTTGCCTTCATGGGTCATCTTCAAAGTATGTAGAAAGATATTTGACTAGAGCCTTAAGTAGAGCTTGGCAGTCGCTACAGAAACAAATACTTTTGCCCATCCAGCCGTTCGTCGTAATGTAGGTTAGAGAAATTTGTATAGCATAATGCACAATACGTCTCCGCTTAGAAAACAGACCTGTATGTGCTTAACGAAATGTGCTGTCGTGCGTCATCGCTTTCCGCACACAGTGCCAGACCTGTTATTGGCTTTGGAACCATCGATAGGATAACACTTCTCTCCTGATTCAGATTCTAGAATATCCCACTCCTGCAGAAAGGTTAACCATGTATTTTTGACGCAGTTTGAGCTTGAAGTAACCGTATCAACTTATTAGACTTGAGTCAAAAGATATGCTGCTTGATCGATTTTCAAAGTTCCAGTGGGTAATAGATGAGAAACCTACACCCTAAAGACGACAAATGGTTCACCCAATAATGTAGGTATCAAGCGGATGAAGGCTCAGCAGTGCGTAGAGGAGGCCCCAGTACAATTAAAAGTCATCACCACAGATTCCAGCAAGGCCTTTAACAAATTCTCTCACACTTTAATCCTCTTTAAACTTTCTTTCCTCGGATTCAGTCCTATCCTACTCAAATGGATCTCTTCGTATTTAGACAACGGCCGATAAAGAGTTCGTTTCCGTTCTTCTGTTTCAGTTCCTTTTGTTGCAACCTCAGATGTAGTGTACCCCAATGTAGCCATCTTGGACCCATCTTTTTCATCGTCATTGATGATGTCGAAAAGGTCATCCAATATTTTTCTACCTCCCTATACGCTGATGATGCAAAATTTTTAAAAGTCATCTCTTATCAGGATTCCCTTCAGTTTCAAAATGACCTAATTCATTCGTCACTTGGTGTAGATATAATAATTTTTCTTGAAAAGTAATAAACCTCAGATTTATCATCTTAAGAACCTTCCTTTAAACCGTGTTCTGCTTAGGTGTTCTCTGTGACTACGAACTAAATTTTCACTCTCACGTTGACGAAGTGTGATATCAAGAGCGGATTCCGCCCTTGGTTTTATCAAGAGATGGCCCAAAAAGTTCCGCAATACCCTTGTCACCAAATCCCTCCATATCGCCTATGTTCGCCCTCTCCTCTCCTTGAATATGCATCGCTGGTGTGGTTCACAACTCAAAAATCGAAAGCGTTCAACGTCGTTTTCTGCTCTTTGCCTTTTGGGATCTCTACGATGAGGTAAGAAACTTGAGAGATTATTGAGGCAAGAACAAGTTTGTACTTGTGGTGTCCCGCAGGGGTCAAAACTTGCTCCAGTTCTCTTTCTTACTCTTTTTTTGGTTTTTGTATGCGTTTTCGTAGGCGGTGACCACATAGCAACTCCTGCAAGACAAAAGCGTTTAAAAACAGCAATGTGTATAACACTGAAGTCTCTTGTCTAGAATCGAAACAGATGCATATTGTACTCCAAGTCATGTAGAGGAGACAGTAGGTCCTTTTTATCAAATTCAAAAGTGTCCAACTTGGCTTAAAGTGATGCACTTGAATCATTGAAATTCGCCTCTGCCTCTGCCTCTGCCTCTGCCTCTGCCTCTGCCTCTGCCTCTGCCTCTAAAATGAATTGAAAATATTTTATCTAGGGAAGTGAGTATGATCACATAGGTAGGGAATTGATGCCATTTAAGGGACTACTTAAGCGAGTAAAGTAGTCAGGTAGGGAGGGTAGAGATAGGGTATCTCGCAGGCTAATACCATCAAGTAGCCAAAGCCTGGCATGGATTTTTTTGTAACTGGGTAATGCAAAGGACCAAGAACCACCCCACCGACGAGCTAAGGAGAGGCACATGCATGCCAACATAGGTCCATCAGCCAAAAACAGCCCGTTACAAAAAAATTAATGAAAATTCGTAAAAACAGTGATAAGAAGAAAAAACATACTTAGGGTAGCGCAACCGATGTGGGAGCACCGGGACCTAGCGCATTACTCACAAACATGCCGGTTCTGAACGTGTCGGTTAGCGCTTTTCAGGGCAATGACTCTGCTAACGAAGGACTTGCCACTTTCCGCGGAAGTCGATATCCGCGGTAAAACATTTTTGGTGTCTGTTGGGATTCGCACCACGAGCCTCTTACGCAACACGCCGACAGCAACATGCTTACTATAACGCTACGTGCCCCACAAGAAAAACAAAAGTTGCCTTAAAACAGGAACCTACATTTTCTAATAAAAGGTGCGTCTTTCTATCTTAAAAAAAAAGAAGATAACTGCTAACTCTGAACTATAGACACGAATGCTTTTAACCTATACCTACTATCAATAACAATCAATACAAGACTCGTGAACGGGCAAGATTCCCACTTGCCTGCACAACAATCAATTTGTCCAATAACTTTTTGTGTTTAAATGTGTGCTAAACTTTCTTCATGGAGCATAAACATGATCATTACATTTTATTATGCTGGGCCATCATAACTTATCACCCTCCAGCATAATATATACATACAATTCCTTAAAGCCCGCCAAACTATACAATGTAAAAGTAACCGTAACTCATGAAAGCAGCATTTAATTTTCTTCTCTTTCACTTCTTTGACTCGGTCTAAGGCGGAGGTAGTGCGGCCAAGCGAAAAACAACATGCAACCTCCGTTTCCCACTCCCACCCTCCCTGCAACAAGACAACAAACGTTTAAAAACATCTCATTGAAAAATAGTAGCTGATCGACCCACAAAGTGCACAGAGTCTAGTAGGAAGAAAAAAAATTGAAAGATCCTCTCGAGGTGAAATCGCTCATCCAAAATTTTTTCCGCGATAAAAACAAAAACAGACGAATCACTCCGCAGTCCGCACGCCAGCCGATTCCATCGTCGCCATTTCTATCCACGCCCAGCAATTGTCTACGCCACATAACTGCACTCAATTGTTGTGCGCTACGTCTTCGTCAACGAACGGCATGAAGTCGTTCTCGTCAAAACGTTGTCGTCGTGGCGTTCCACCTAATTTTATTGCACACGACGAACGATGCTACAACAATGTAGCGTAATTTCCATCAAGTGAATTATTTCCTTCGTGCCAACAACAAACCATAGCACCTTACCCGAGGCGAACTCAAGTTGTGAATTGCGCTTTTTCAAAGTAGTCCCGTGCGAATCTTCTCTTCTTTTTTTTGAAGCTTCTACTTCTGAGAAAGCAACAACTACATAATAAGATCTCTCATCATGATTTGGATCGTTTTGCGCAGTCTTTCATTAAAACCATCAAAGTCCTGACTCCTAAGTGCGACTATGAAGGGCTTTTGTTGTTACATTGTATGCCAAGACCATTTTCTTTCTAAAAGAGGAGTGTTATGAACCAAAACGGCGGCGTGATGGCGACTTCAAGTCATTGTTGCATGCAATATAATGTCGGAAGGGATAGCCAGCCTACTAAGTCCAACACGCAAGCAAGCATCTTCGTTCGCATGAGACTACAAAGAGGATGTCATTACGCTCACAACAGCACTTAAGTTATTTTTCAACTCTTTTTCCTTGGCGTGGTCAACGTGATAGAACGCATCCATCGATCGCATCTATGAGAACAAGAGCGGGAGACGAGTGGCGCGGCGCGGCGTTTGCGTTTCAGTTTTGTTGACGGTAAACAACACTGACTGATGAAGTGGCCGAAGCTGACAGATTATTGACAGTTGTTGCAGATGCTATGGTATTCACGTTCCCGTCTGTATGACCAGGTGCTGTGCCGCCTTGTTTACGTTTGTTAACCATGTTTTCCAATCAAGCCGACTTGGAGTGTATTCCGCCCTCTTCATTCCGACAGTTGATTGCATTTTACAAAACCGTGTTTGGATTTGGAGAAGCTGATGGCAGAGAAGAGAGACCTGCTCGAGAAGATAACGTCGCGATATGGTTTCGTTTTTCTTCATTTTTCCCTTCTTTAGTGCGGTCGGCAAACAATGTGTGTTACATTGTATGGTGCCTACAATGTATTCACGGTAATTTTACAATGTCATGTTTGTCTCAGATTGTAGGTATGATGATTGAATTTAGCTCTTCCTGTTGTAATTATTATACATGTGTAGCTATGTGTTTAGTGTTTAATTTGCACCAGCGATAGCGCTGTTGGGACAATATTTGCCTCTCGAGGCGGCTTGCCTGCGTGGCCTAGCAAAGATGTAAGTTTATATGTTTTTGGTGAATGCACGCAATTTGGATTGAGGTTGAAATTGATAGTTGTGTTGTGTATGAAGTTGCCGTTGAATGTGGATTTATTGTAATAAACTGTAACAAATTAGTTGTTTGCTTTGCTGACAGAAATCTGACATCGATCAATGTATTTCTTCAGGCAGTTGTATTGTCAGCTGTCTCTTTGTTGTGCATAAAAGCGGTCTTGATTGATGTTTGTTTGAAATTGAGTTCGTTAGTTATAGAGTGTGTTAATACTATTTTTCTACCACAATGGTGTTTGTAAGAAGCTGTATACTTTTGGAGCTCTCATACCATCTGTGGGCTTCTTAATGAGCGCCTTACTTTCGTTTTTAAACTATGGTCTTAATTTTGATAGGTACTTCATCCGACGTCCATCATAATTTTCAGCAAAGCAAAAATAAATAAATCAATAAATAGGTGGCGCAACAGGACGAGGAACCCCAGAGCCTAGCGCATTTCTCACAACCATTTATTTATTTACTTATTTTATTTCGTGAATGCTAAATAACTGTAAGATACAATATCTTATTTAATAGTTATAAGCTAAATGTTACATAGCTGAGCTGGCAATAAGTTAAATTAGTACATATAAGAAAGAGGAAAAGAAAAATTTTAGGCAATATCATTTTAATAATATGAGATCAAAAAGAAAGTGAGATAAGAAAAAAATTATTTAATACAATTTATAGAATTTCATTCGACTGGCTACTGAAAAATGGGTTTTTAAAACATTTTTATTTCTTGTTGTGTGTTGAATTTCTTTAATATTGCGTGGTAGACAATTCCAGAGACGGACTGAATTTACAAAAAATTGGCGCTCCGATGTAAGAGACGCATGTCGAGGGTGAATTGGTTAACGAGATCTGTTAAAGGTAGCAAAATGGATTTTGTCGAAACAGTATTGTCCAATATTTCAGAGAGCAAGACTGCGGAGTTCAAGATAATTTTCAAACGTTAAAAAAGTTATAAACACGATCGTATCTTCGTAATGCATATACATAACGAACAAAGTTATTAAAGGCGACATTAAGTTTACGTTTGCTTGCGTAGTTACAGTTGCAGTATATTTCGCACCCGTATGTCAAAATCGGTATGATAAAAGTTTTGGCAAGAAGTATACGTGTTTTTACTGGCGTGAAAAACTGGGTTGCCTACAATGCACGAAGTGCACCATATACTTTGCCGACAAGCACATTAATGTGATTGTCCCAGAAACGGTTAAAAGTTACACCGACATTTTTGGCAGTTTCAACATATTCAATTGGAGCATTGCTCAACACAATTCGTGGAAAATAATCAAGATCTAGACTTTTTCTAGAAATAGCAACACATTTTGGTTTTTTCGGATTTAAAACAAGACCCTTTAAAAGGGGCCAATTTTCAATATTTTTTAAGGTCTTCGTTAATATTAAAAGCTCCATTCTTAATGAGTCCAAGTCGACAGCTAGGATACAGCTGGACATCATCAGCATACATATGACAAAAGCAGTTATCAACCAAAGATTGCAGTTCGTCTACATAAATGGAGAAAAATAGCGGACCCAAAATGGACCCCTGAGGAATACCTGTATTAATTGGTAAAAAATTAGACAAGCTGTCCCCAACTTGAACTGCTTTTATTCTTTTTGTCAAATAAGAATATATAAGAATATATAATTCTGGCGAAGCTTTTTAGAAATCAAGCAGTACTAAAAACGTTAGCTCATTCTTATCCAACGCTTGCCTTATGTCTTCATTGACGCTCAAAATTGCAAGGATACATTTGTGTGTTTAACAAAAGCCAGATTGTTTAGGTGAAAGCATTGGGTTTGCTGTAAGGTAAACATTGATTCGTTTCTGCAAATTTTTCTCAAAGACTTTCGATAAAAAGGGAAGCACAGAAATAGGCATAAATTCAGTACCTTTAGCGTTATTAGGGAGTGGAATGATCTTGGCTACCTTTCACAAGTCAGGATACTTTCTTGACATCAAAATTGTATTGAATGCGTACGTAAGAAAAGGCAATACGATGGGTAAGATCATATGCAAAAACTAAGGATACGTAGAGTCTAGTCCAACGGCCGGCGTTTGGCTTAACGGAAGCAAACATTAAACAACATCAGCACTATCAACGCAGCAAAAACCAAAATCATAGTAACCCGACTGATCAGTGAACGATGAAATTGCAGGTGCACTCGTAAAGGGCACCAGTGTCGATGGTGGCGAAGCAAAAGTTTTACTGACGGAATTGACGTCTACATCCTCAACTACTACATTTCATAAAAATTCCTTATATTATCCGTTAAAAACTGCATATGTTCATTGGAAGATGGCATATAAAAAATGTGAACCCAACTTACGGCTATGGTGTGCTCTGCTAATATTTGACAGTTTACATTTTTAAAATCACGAAAATTGATTTTTTTAACAGAATAGTCAAAGCTAAAGTTAAACGTTAAAATAATTAGATCATTCTTTGAGAAAACGGGCGCGAATTAAAAGGCATCTTTCGCGATATTTCGATTTCGTTTGAATTTAATGTGTTTTTAAGTTTTTTTATTTCATCAAAGCTATTAATTGCACTAGCGATTTGATCGGATTTATCGGATAAGGAAGCTTTAGTGGTACTGCATTCAGAGGTTACATTGACGAGTGACTTTTTGATATTGTCTATTTCGGTGTTGAGTGAAACAAAATTTGATTTGAACTCGGAGTTCAAGGATTCTAACTGTAGAACTTCACACGGCACAACTTCTTAAGGCACTAATACTGTTTTTTATGTCTTTTATTTCTCGTCCAAGCTCTTCTGTGATTCTTTTTTTCGAATCCTCTAATTTTTGTGATAATAGAGACACAATAAACTTACTATTACCATTGTGAGGGAATAGATGTGGTTTACCATGTTCTGCCGGTTCCGAAGGGCTTATTGAGAAAGCGCTTTTAATGGCAATGAATTGACTTTTGGAGGACTTGCCAATTCCTCACGAAAGGCGATACCCGTGGGAAAATATTTTTGCTTCTGCTGGGATTCGAACCGCAAACATTTGAGTTAATAGGCAGACATGCCAACTGTCACGCCATCGACACAAAAAGCAAAGCATCTGCGTTTTTTTTTTTAACTTAGTGCCTTGTCCACTGTATTTCTATTTCCAGGTAGGCACACCCCAAACATGACAATTCCTTCTGCCTCGAATCATCCTGAAAATATGGAAAAATCACCCCTCAAGCTATCACGTAAAAAAGCCCATCTATAACATAAGATGTGTAGGCTTTGGTAATTTCCGTCATCATTTTTCTAGCTTAACGGTTATTTCAGCCCCTAATCCTAACAGCAACATTTCTTGTAAAATAAATGTATACGTGTGGGTATAGCACAAAGCGCAGTTTCTCTAATTTTAGAATGAAACCGACCCCATTACTGTGTAATGCTTCTTTCTACAAATAGTGCAGGATATTTCTTATTCCGTCCCCGGACTTCATTCTTCACTGCGACTTCTCGCTTCCAATTAGATATTCCAACGTCGAAACGCGCGACACCACTCTGTACTGTGTATAGATAAGTGTGTGCCATCAGGAGAGTAGCAGTATGTTTTCAATGAATACGCAGCAACTGTGGGGTGATGTGATTTGAATGACATTATCAACATCACCATGACATCGTTCAGCACCCGCACACGTAACACAAGCTCCCCTTCAATAATAATAATCACCGTGTCTTTTTAGCTTTTCATTCTGACATATTGTTAAATGAGTTCGGGATGTTTAACCATGGAGGACCGATGCGACACGGTAAAGGCCACGTGAACAAGTTCTGTAGGGATGCTTTTTACAGGACATGTGCGGATTTTGAAGCTTAATCTTGTTCTGCAAACGTTACAATGGAGATATTGCGTTATACTTGGTCACCGTTGTGATTCTAACTTTTGATGTTAGGGAGCTTCAGTGGCACAAGGGACATTTCGATCCCCTTGGTATCTTATCAAATTTTTCATTTTAGATTACTTAATCTCGCAACGACATCCGTAGAGATTACTCTATGCAGATGTTTCCCAATGCTTTGGCTCTACCTAAAGTCAGTGCGAAAATCCAAGATGAAAAACTTTTGTCTTTTTTTAGAGCGACACGGGGTGGGAATTGGAAAAAAACGTGACAGGAAAAACTTTTGTTCGATGGCATGTGTTGCCATGAGCTGTCTCAAGTAACCAAATCTCAATTGAAACGAAGATACATTTTGTCTTAGAAGAAGAGTGCCAAATGTGTATGATGAATCGGTGAATTTCGGTTCTTCAAGGAACCCGGGAATCATGCATCACATACATTTCGAAACAAGAAATAAAATGCACTACAATTTACGCGTTTTTAGTTTGAAAAACATGCGATGTGTGGTCTCTGAAATAGGCCCCGAATAGAAATTGCTCAAATTTCTGTTCAATTTTGTTGCTATTTCAAAAACATGTTGCAGTGGTCTTGTCTAACTTAACAGGGTTGATGTAGTTCAAAGACAAAGCTGAATAAAATTTTATTTAAATGGCCGCTTTAGTTATTTTTTATTAATTTGATAACCTTAAACGTTGACAATTTAACTGAATTTGGATGCATTGGTAATTCGTTAAGTTCAAAAGTTTTCTTCAAGGATGCGTTACCTATGACTCAGTGTATGGTGTGGGCTATATAATATTGAAAATACCAGCGTATACTTTCCATTCAGGACGTGCAACGTACCTTTTATCTCTATCAAAGCTATTCAAAATTACCTCACACAAAGATGTTTCAAAATGTGACATCTGCTGATCGAATGAAATTCATCTTCCCTTTGCTTTTAAGCCCAAAGATTGCACAGATACACTGGTCAAACCGGTGTAGGATGTTATTTAAATTAATAAGTTCACTTCTTTTATTATATTTTATCATATGTACGGTTTAGTATACCTATATGTGCTTTTCATATTCAGTGGACTGTTACATGCCTTCAACCAACATCTTTCGATTTTGAGCGAGGGTATTATAAGTAGGGATTGCAATCCCGGGATTCGGGATCCCGGGATCCCGGGATCCCGAGTCTTTTTTCGGTCCCGAAAATCCCGGGATTAGAATCGTTAAATCCCGGGATTTTCGGGATTGATTTGTTGATTATTTTGGCATATTATTTTTATCTACTTGAAACTTTTCCGATAAAAAAATTTTAAATTGGATTGTTTTGAATTAATAATAATAATTAATAACAATTTTGTTCACTGTCAATACATCCTTTGCAATTCTTTCAAAAATTGACTCAACATTCACTTTTCTGTGGAGATCTAGGGTTAAAGTGTACCAAGGGAGATTTAGCATTTTTTTCAAAACTTTATTTTGTGATAATTGTAATTTCTTTTTATTCCAAAAAGCTACTCTAGCCCATATTGGACATCCATATTGCATAAAAATAGCTTTGTGAATAAATATCTTGTTTTCATTTGTGAGAGCAGATTTTTGATTTATAAAAGGCTAAAGCATCCTAATTGCAAGAACATATTTTGAGACTACTAGACCTTTATCATTGGCTTAAAACTGGTTGAAAACTAGATTGTGTTTTTTTCAAACTAGTTCGTATGTTTCGTCGTATGTTTTTCGAGACTTCCATTCTTTTCATTGTTTTTGATGGGTCACCTATATTTCGGCAGAAGACGTTTGCCATTTCTTTGTTTCGCCGTGGTCATTTCGACTTTTTTTTATTTTGTAAACCTTGTTTGACACTTTGTTGCATTCTTTCATATTGTCTTCTTATTATTACGCAATTATTATTATTTATCTTTCGGCTCAATTGGAAATGATTTTGGGACAATACGCAAATATCATTTGGCAAATTGTTGAATGCTCTTCACTTACTTCGCTTCAAGTTACTTGGTCAAGTGTTTATTTCGCAAATGATTGTTTTGCCGTTTCATTGTTCCTCGAATCGATTATTTCGCCGTACCTATCCATGAACTTGTTATCATCAAAAAGTACATTCTTAAATCTATTTCCAGTTATTTATTTAAAGTAAATAGAACCACACGTGAAGTTGATACTTTCGAAATTTGTTTTTTTTTTACATTCTTTGATTACGTTTTCAGTATTTATCGAAAAGCATCTAATATTCTCAAAGGGTTCTAGGAAAACACTTTTCTTACATAAAATAAGGCATCTCACTGGTTGTTAAAAATCTAGGTACTACCAAGTAACGATTTGTACAGTATGTATGAGTTGCAAATTTTTTTGAGCAGTTCATTGTTCGGCTTTTTTTTTATTTGGCATTCGATTTCTTCGCTATTTTTTTTTTACTTGCATTAAGTAAAAAGTTTTAAGATTTCGCGCGAAATTTTAAAGTTTGTTATTTAATGCAAGTAAAAAAAAAAATTGCGAAAAAATCGAATGTCAAATAAAAAAAAGCCAAACAATAAAATGCCAAATAAAAGAAAGCCAAACAATAAAATGACAAATAAAAAATTGCGAAACAAAGAAAGTCTTATCGACCAATTGCTAAAAAAAAATTGCCAAGCAATTACTTGGCCAAACAATAAAATGCAAAAAGTTCTCTGCTGAAATGTAAAATGCTAATGAACAATATGCCAAACAATGATTTGCAACACAAAAATTGCGAAATGATACACCGCGAAACGATTTTTGTCAAAAAATTTTTGACGTAATATAGTATACCCGTTTTTGATCTATTTGACTATTCTTAAAAGAAAAAAAAATAGTAAACTAGTTTTTGGGTATCCTATCTCTTTTTCTAAACCCTTTTGTACATTGTTTTTTCTTTTGTATTTTTGAGTGCTAACATCGCTGTTTTCAAGGATGGTCTAAATTTAAACTTAATTTCAAAACAAAAAACCCACTTAGTTTATGTGCATTTCATCGAAACACCACAAAAAATATATTTAAATATAAATCAGCCATCAACCAAGTAATTTTTTTAACTGTCTAAAATATTGAGCCAATCCCGGGACTAGTCCCGGGATCCCGGGATTGACATATCTGAATCCCGAAATCCCGGGATTGAAAAAACCTCCCGGGATTGCAATCCCTAATTATAAGCCTTCTCCTTCCGTGATTTCCCTGCAAGGTCCAGTCGGAAACGGGGCGAGCCGAAGCTTTGATTTCCATCTGATTCACATGCCTCAGCCATCGTAATTTTGCATTGCGTACTTTACTACACATTGTCTTGACATACCGGTTCAAAGATCAATTGGAGTAATTTTCTTTCGAAACGACCAAGAGCTTCCTCGTCCGCTTTAGATAAGGTGTATGCTCCTTTGTCTCATATTGGGATGAAGTAAGACCTTGATCAGGGTTATATATATTATATTTCTATAGGCTGTTCCGTAATTCGTGTAACATACATACCTTCGCGCAGATTTGGGGGAATGGGGGCAATCCTATAAAGAGTCATTTCCTTGCTAAGGTAAAGCACTTTAGGTTGGGCACTCGGCCTTTACGGTGGGCGCTCAGCCATTAGGTACGTTCGGCTTTTGGCCGTTTATATTGAAATTGGTTTCAAATGCCAAATTCTGATGATCACTGATATACAGGGTATCCCATAATTCGTTTCACATACCTTGGGATGTGATTCTTGGTAATATTCTAAGAAAAAAACTGTTCTAGTAAAGTCCGTTTCTCAACTTTGATATCACTTTTTGACATTTTAAGAAAAGGCTAACTTTGGTGTACTCTGCCTGACCTGCGTTAAATTCGATATCTCTGTCAATACAGATGATAGAGACCTATTCTTAGACCTAATTTTTTGAAGAAATAACAACTTTTAAGATTGTATTTAAGTTGAGCTTCCATAGGTTTAGAGTTGCCAGACTCTTAAGTCTAAGATTAGTTCTCTATCATCAGTATTGACAGAGATATCGAATTTAACACAGGTCAGGGTACACCAAAATTGCCCTTTTTTAAATTGTCAAAAAGTGATGTCAAAGTTGAGAAACGGACTTTACTATAGAACAATTTATTTTTTCTTAAAATATGACCAAGAATCAAATCCCAAAGTGTGTGAAACGAATTATGGGATACCCTGTATATCAGTGATCATCAGAATTTGGCATTTGAAATTTTTTTCAATATAAACGGCCAAAAGCCGAACGTACCTAATGGCTGAGCGCCCACCGTAAAGGCCGGGTGCCCAACCTAAAGTGCTTTACCTTAGCAAGGAAATGACTCTTTATAGGATTGCCCCCATTCCCCCAAATCTGCGCGAAGGTACACCGAAGTAATTTAATAGGGAATTTGTTTAAAGTATCCAATAGTTTTTCAATTTTTTATTCTGGAATCGAATGAAATGGAACAGGTCGGGATTCGTTCATTCGGGCAAGCTGTTACGAATCTCTAACGACCGAGAGACTCAGCAACAAAATTGTTTAAGATAAACTCTAGCGAATTAGCTTGGAGTACTGCGGATACCCCGTGACGAACCTCCACGACTCTGATTGGTCGAAATGAGTGGAATTGGTTGAATGCGTTGATGAACGAAGAGACCGCCAAGAAAATGTGCACTTCTTGGTTGACCTTTAAAAAGCTAAAGTGCTAAAGTGCTAAATTGAAAAATTGTTTGGAGACCTTAAAATCGAGTGCGTAATATTGACAAGTAGTGCAAATTTAAATTGTGATAGTGTTTATGTTGGCAGGAAGGCCAAACTCAACATTGTTATAGAATCTGTGAAGGAAAGCTCCAATCAGGCAGGAGTTCAGGAGAGTTATTGCAAGGACGGGCAAGAAAACTCATAGGCAGGATTTAATTTCATACCATTTAAATTGCCAACTGGCCTCCTGCCTGATTTTCCATATTTCGTACAGCCACTTTGTTTACGAAAAAATTTCAGGTTTTCTACCTATACCCATAAAAGTTTCCTGAATAAAACATATTTTATACCTTTTGGAAATCAATCGCGTTGTTTTTATTTTGTTTGAAGACAATTTTCAGCATTAAAGTTGGTTTGGAAATTCCAAGCAAAAATTTCTGTTTGTGTTTTGATAGAACATTATTAATCTCAATAAATTCCTTTTATTCACCTTTTATTCTTCGATATTTACTAATAAAAATTGGCAGCATTTAATCTTGCTACCTCTTACATTCTTTTCCCATTGAAACCCACCCAGCTGTCATTTGACAGTTCATCATAAAATTAACTTCGACCGACCGACATCGCCGCCGCCCATCGGTTTGTATATTTTATCTTCCTGCGTTATAAATAAGTAATTAATCGTTCGTTCATATAAGTTTGATAATCCAAGATGTGGATTCGTTTAGATTCGTTTCATCGGGTAAAAAGGGTATTAATACGAATAAGAATACGAATACGAATACGAATACGAATACGAATACGAATACGACTACGAATACGAATACGAATACGAAAACGAATACAAATATTGATACGAATACGAATAGGACAGAAAGTCCTTTAAGTCGATTACTTTTCAACATAATCAAAAAAAAAATCCGAAATCTCTGAAAATATAGATTAAAACAACAATTTTTATAATTGTATTTTAGTCTAGATATATATTGATAAAATTAAATCATCACATTAACAACCACGATTGTCAATATGACAGCTGCAAAGTGATGATCATCAAATTTACAACCGATGTTGTTAATACGAAAACTTTTAAGGATACTGTTTTTGTCTTTGGATATACATACCGTTTTGTTTCGGTCTTTAGGAACAACAACTGCAAGGATGTAATCATCATATTAACAACTTTGATCGTCAATATGACAACTGCAAACCATTGACATCGTAGTTATCATATTGACAATAACGACCATCATATTGACAATTGCAAATTGATAAACGAAATTGATGACCGCAATCATCAAATGCGAAAAACAGGTTTTCATATTGATAATTTTATTCATCAATATGACAATTTTCAGATAACAACCACCGATTATCAATATGACAACCAATATTTTTTCAGTGCAAGTGCAATAAGTCATTTTTATGTGTTTTCCTATAATGCCTTTAAAGTGACTCTGTTTTGTGATGCGCTGAATATGTAATAAATTAATTTGATAAGTTGAGTGAAGAGCCAAGGTTGTTAGAAAAGTACACCTAAGAGTTGTTTTGCAACTTCTTCGATTATTCCGTTGTCTATTCAGTGGTGTGCTTCAACTCTTGCCAAACCATACTCGTATAATTATTGTCTAAACACACACAGTGATTTATGTTACATTTTAATTTATTGAATGACACAGCATTCCGAAACAAACACACAACACAAATGCTTTCGTGATTGTTAAGTGTTCCCGCCCAAAAGACAACTCTATCAGATTCAGCGTCTATCCATCTCCACCTATTTTTTATTGAAAATGTGTGTATGTTTGTATATCCAAACAAAATAAAATGAAGAAGAAAAGACATACCTTTTTCTTAATCAATGGTTATTAACTTTTTTACTAAACGTCCACAGGGCCGACAATGGTATTAACTCTTCGTACAAAAAGCGCGATGTGCAACATTGTAGTCTTAACGACATTGCGAGCGTTCTTATAATTTTTGTTTGTGTTTAATTTCGTACCCGATTTGCTGGTTGTGGACCTCATAAGAAACACAAACATTTACTTTTGTATTATACACAAACTTACATACCAGTTTCGTGCTAAGCAAATACTAAATACGTTGGAAACATCAGCAACAACAACAACACCAATAATGACGAACTACAGCTATAAAGGTGAATGAATCAAAACAAATCTTCAAGTTAATACACTAGGTGGGTTTTGTTTGCATCGGGGCCAGCAGTAGAATAAAAACAACAACAACAACCAGATGCAGCGCACTCTTAAGGCAAGTTCCGTGATTGTAAACAAGATATTTTGCACAAATAGGGGAAGGTGGGCAAAAATGGAGGTCATTCAAATTGAATCACGTATGAAAGTTTGTTTAGATTACAAGCAGAGTATTGTTGTTCATTGTCCCCATAAAATAACAACATTAAAATATTTTTGAAGTGAATAATAACTGTTTGAAATAAATTAATCTCTGTGCCCACAATTACAAATAAATGAGAAATTCGAATTTGGTTGATACTAATAAGCTTTATAGTTTTTTTTTATTGTTAATTAAAAATAATCATTTATGCTAAGGTCATAAAAAAAATCGCCGTGATCTCATTTGCTCAATGTTTAATTCTTTATCCGAAAAGAATAGAATATAGTAGAATAGAATATAATAAAATAGAAAAGAATAGAATGGAATAGAATAGAATAGAAAAGGAGACATCAAGTTTTGAATGAAGGAAAAGTGATAGAAGGAAAGAGAAATGGAATAAAATCAAAATGTTTACATGAACGAGGCTCAAGTGGCTGTGTGTGTGAAGGCTTACTTCATATACCACATTTTCCAAGACCTTGTTGATAGTTTCGAGCTGTATCTCAAGGATTGCTTCTATGATATTGGCTTAGATCGTTTCCCTCACTGATCACAAAACGAAGTCCAAAGAATTCAAATTCTCGCAACTTGGCAGTCAATTGCATTAGAATTTGGTATGCAAAAGACGAGGACCATGAATGTCAAAATTTCGGTCGAAATTTACTTTGAAAAACACACTGTTTGAGCTACGGAGAACTCACTTTGAAAATGATTTTGCAATATTTCTTAACGCTGCTCAAGTTCAATCGATTTCTGTAAAATTTTCGACCGGGAAACATCTTTCAATGTGAAAATAACTTATGATTTAAAAACAAACCGCAATTTAAGAGTCAGAGATAGAGATCGACAGACAGAGAGACAGACAGTTAGTTACATAAGAAGAAAACTCAGAATTTAAAAGTGAGAAACGTGTGAGATAGTAACAAAATTTTGTTTAAAATGTATGAACGAACAAGCTACAGTTTTTTTAGTGAATGAAAGAATATTTTATCATTTCAAACAGTTTTTCTGAAATAATGCTTGGTTCAATAGTTGTCTATTTTATCTATTTACTGGCTGACCCGCCCGGCTCGGGCCCGACGGTAGTTGATTTGATTAAATAATTACTCACTAAAGTATTTTTCAAGTTTTCATTCCAGTGTAGGAATGTGAATGAAATATAGGCTATGCTACTAAATGTACATGCAGCACTCTAACGGTGAAAGAATTTTTGTAATCGGTCCAGTATTTTCCAAGTTCCCGATTATGTTCCCCTTCCCTTTTCCATTTCGTAGGGAATATTCATTTCTCAGGTTCTAGACCATTTTCGTTCCAAGTTTCTTACAAATCGGCTCTTTAGTTTTGGAGCCTTTTCAATACAAACACTAAGTTCTCATTAACGTCCCAGTTCCTTTGGTAATATGGGAATGAATAACATTGTAACGGTGAAAGAATTTTGAAATCGGTCAAGCATGAATGTTCCAGTTCCCCTTCTTATTTGAATATAGGAATGAAATATTCACATGAATATTCCTCTTGTATCACTCTATTTATTATAGATCTAAGCGTACAGACAGACTGCGCGACTTTGTTTAATACTATGTAAGGATTTATTAAAATGTTATGGAACGCAATGAAAACTACATTTTTGAGACACTTACTTACGACTGCTGCTGCGCCTCACCTTTGTCTTTACTGAAAATTGAAACAGAAATACTTTTGTTAGTTAGGGTCAAGACAAATACGAAATTGAGTCTTTTGCGACTAACCGTTCTTGTAATTTTTGTGTGAAATTCAATGGACTCTTTTTCAATTTACCTCACAATTTAGCATATTTAAAAAAAAAAAAAAAACAAATATGTTAACAAAAAGTTTGTCTAGGGCATGAAGCGACCCAACGCCATGTATAACCCGATGTCAACGTGGTGTTAGGTCAGGTTAGATGGGAGGTGCAGCCGCAAGTATGCATCTCAAGGATCCATTGTGCTCCCCGGGAAACAGAGGATGAAGAGGTGAGAAGATTGGAGAGGTAGAGGCTTGGGCTGGTTGCTGGGTTATTGGGATTGGGAACCCCCAATGAGCCACTTCGAACCCTGAGTAAATTTCAGGATGCTGTTCAATCCGAAGTTAGAGATGTCGCCTTATTCGTCGAAGAAGTATTCTCCGAGTGCATTTTTCCTAGTGTGGGCCAATCTAGGACACTCACAGAGGAAGTGGCATCATATTCATAAGTCGAATGTGCTTATGCCCTTTCTCATCATGTGGGGGTGGCCCGTGAGGATGCTAATCAATAGAGAGAACCGAGGCCTCCTAAGCTGGGAAAAAAATCATGTTTTGTTCTTGGAAATATCTGGCCAAAGATTTCTGCAGATCCAGTATATGTTTCTAAAGATGATCACCTGTCATTGGGGGTTTTTAAAAAAAATTGTTTTTGATTCTGTTTTTTTTTATTCTAGTGGCTTTAGAACTGAGGTGTTCGTTTTGCTGGAGTCGAGTGCTGAACATATTTTAACAAGCTTATCCGATATTTCATTACCGATTATGTCACGTTGACTCCTCCTCCCCCGTTGTCACGCTGTGTCAGACTTTCTGTGACCCCCTATGAATATTACGTCACAGAAGCTTAGATCCCCCCTGCGCATGATAGATTTTAATCGATAGTAAAGTTGTAAGTTTTAAATATTTTTCTTATTTTAATAATGTTCGTTTCACGGTGTCTTTACGAAAATGATTGTGATCAAGCATTCAATCTCGAATTTAAACTCTTCAGAAGCCTGATTAAACAAAAATCAAAACGATTTGCTTCAAGCATACACACAATGTATAGGTATACGTGAGTCATTTCCGCTAATACACTCTTACATTCTTGATAAGCATTTGAACAGTGTATATGCCGCATTTGTCTCTCAAGTATTGGAAAAACTAGGATTCGATTGGTACGGATTACAATGCCGCTAGAGCCGCGCCAAAGAGCTAGCTAAATAAATAAAATAAATATTAGTAAATAAACTGACCTACAATTTATTTTTGTATTATACAATTTATTATTGTATTGAAAATATATGTATTTTAATGTGTGTATATTTGATAATACGAAATAAATGACTTTAATCATGACAAATATTTAAAAAAAAACTAGTCGAGAGAAATACTGTACTAAAATTTTTTGATGAACGGCGAACCCTTCCTCCCTCCTTGTCACATCTTGTCACCCACAGCGAGACCCTCCCTGTATGCGAACGTATTTTATGGACCGTCCCAATGAATATCAATTTTTTAAACTGCAACCTGTGTAATGAACTTTTAAAAAAAACACGAGTAGCGATATATTTCAGAGAAACTGTTTGGTTGTGTTAAATCCGAGGCCATATTTTTTAAGCCATTTTTGTAAATAGATACTCTAGGGATGAAAAATAAGAAAAAGGACCAATCAAACTCAAAGTGGTCAGAGAATTTAGATTTCTATTGGCATCATACTTAAACCTTCACCGAACTTTAAGAAAAAGAAAACTTTTTTGAGAATATGGAACAAAATTACTACAAAACCAAATCTTTGAATAACTATGTTTGAATTTTTGAAATTTCTCTGATAAACGCTTCTGATTGCGATGTGAACGTTCGAAGTTAAGGCCACTATATTATTTTTTTTTACTTCCGATTATAGGTACTATAAGGCAAGCCTTGCAATAGCATAGAAAAAAAAATTAAATAACAATTAAACATGACATTACGATGATAGAGAACACAAATAAAGTGGGTCCTGCAATTCTCTCTGTCTATCTGTATTTGGATCTACATTCTGAACCGCTGGACTGATTTTATTCAAAATTTGCAGTAAGGGTCTGTGGGACAGCCTACAGAGGTTCTTTTGGAATTGAGTTTCTTGGTCTTGAAATGATGGTACCTACTATACAACCTATATGATAATACTTATTTTTCTCGAAAACTGCTCCAACGATCTCAATAAAATTTTATGTGAAGAATTAATTTTAGATTGTCTTTCTTATGACGAAAAATCATCCCATAGTAGCGTTTTTTTTTCAAAACTTTCTCGTTGATGGCTGACACGATTTTGACCATAATTTTGTTTCTTAGAAGTCGTAGACTGTTTAAGAAAGATTGCACATCAATATTTAAAAAAATATAATTTTGGAAATTCTTATAAATTTAAAAAAAAAAATTAATTTTTTGAGATAACTTCAAAACCAAATTTTTGATTTTCTTAAAATTTTTTGCCAAAACAACTTCTTACAAGATCTAAGACTTTGCATACTTTACTTTTAAAAAACCTTTGTTTAAAAAAGTAAAAAATAAAAACTTGTCCAACGGTTCTGATTAAATTTTCAGCTTTTATATGTATTAGCCACTGCAAAAGAATTGGGTTTCTAGATTTGCGTTTGAAACATTTGAAGTATGTATTTAATTAAATTTTTTTCGTTATTTTGTGTGATTTAATCCGATTTTCATAATTAATGTGTAGTTGGCAATCCTGTACCACCAAATATATTATGAACGAATACCAATATTTTTTACTCAGCGAATATCATGGATATCATGGATATTTTTAATTTTTAAACAGAAATGCGACTTTTTTTTAATAGGAAAAGAAAAGCACGGTCAAACTCGCGACATCTTATTTAAGTGGCATTTCATAAATATAGAATTGTTAGCCTTAGGCTCCAATGTTTGATCCAATCTATGTGAATGAAACTTGATGTTCAAGGACGGATTTTAACAATTGATATCGTCACAGAAATTTTCGAATAGATTTTTATTCCAGTGAAAACTAATCTATGTAAATAAAAACAGAGTAGAATTACTTGCTAAAGTACATTCAAAATAAACAATCAAATATATCGTTTTCAAGCTGAGGGTGTTTGAGATCTTATATCAAATGACAACGCACTTTCATCCGGCCATACTTTTGTCGAAAATGATTTTTTGTTTTACATTTGTCACCATTTTATGGTGGAAGAATGGAAGCCTCATGACCACTAGGCACTGGTTACGTTCGGTAAATTGTCTCGTAAAGAAAGATATTTATAGACTCTAGAGTCTTAAACCTGTGAGCTACCTACAAGATCGAGAGACTTAACACCGCCTTACTATTTTTGTGGGGTTATGTGAAGTCGCTTGTCTACGCAGATAAACTCGAAACGATTGACTCTTTAAAAGAGAATATTTGGCGTGTTAGATAGTTCGTAGATACATGTGTACAATGTGCTAAGAATGAACGCTTCATAAAATATTTATCTCTGAAATATTCAGTGGGATATAATTGAATCCCTTTTTATCTTAACCAAACAGCAAACATTGGCAATTTTCTCTTAGACTGTACAGTTCCGTAACTTTTTAAACGTCTGTCGTTTAAATTCTAGGTACTTAAAAAACGTGCTTGAAAACACGAAAAAACTACCAACATTGGTAACATTTGTAAGATGGTAGTAAGTATGTGGTACCTGTGGCGTGGTGGTCAGCATGCCTGCATGTTCGTGATTCGAATGCCAACAGAAGCAAAACAGTTTTTCCACGGATATCGCCTTTCACGAAGATTTGGGAAGTCCTCCACGCTTTTGTATATGATTCCAAAATCTACTAAATATCTACAAAATACAAATTTCGCAGCTTAATGAATCATCGTTCTGTGGTGATAAAATGACTTGAGTTTCTCAATCAAACCTAATTCTTTTTTTAGATGGAATTGGTCTTCCAGACATCTGTCACTTGATTAGCCATTTCGAACCGGCAGAAAATTGTAGGTCCTCTCCATTTCCTCCCAAGGAATGGCTGTGGAAATGCACTCGGCCCAGGGGCTTCTATTTATTTTTTTTTTATTTAGTAAGTAGAGTAGGTAACCTCAGTACCATTTGCCCGATCCACAAAAAAGGAGACCGGCTACTCTGCGCCAACTATAGAGGCATTAGTCTTCTAAACATCGCCTATAAGATCCTTTCGAGCGTATTATGTGAACGTCTCAAGCCGTTTGCTGATGATCTAATAGGTCCTTATCAATGCGGCTTCAGACCTGGAAAATCTTCCACGACCAAATATTCACATTGCACCAAATCCTGGAGAAACCCCAAGAGCACAACAACGACAATCGACACCCACCACCTGTTCGACGACTTTAAAGCAGCGTACGATAGTGTTAACAGAGTTGAAATGTATCGTGCTATGTCTAACTTTAGAATCCCTGCTAAACTGATACGCATTATCTGGATGATGTTGGAGAACGCTAGCTGTTCCGTCAAAGTTGGTAGAGACTCTAATGAAACCTTCGAAACCAGAGGGCTAAGACAAGGCGACGCACTGTCATGCAGCTGTTTTAACATTGTGTTTGGTAATGTAATACGTAGCACCCATGCCAGTACATCAATAAATCAGCGCCGAAATCAAACGCAGACTAACTCTTGCTAATCGCTGTTTTTTTGGGTTAAATAAGCAATTAAGGAATAAAGCCCTATTGAGAAGAACCAACGAGACACTATACAAAACACTCATCATCCCGACCCTGCTATATGGTGCAGAAGCATGTCCCAATCGGATGAAAAGTCATACTTGGAATCTTCGAGAGAAAAGTTCTGCGTACGATTCATGGTCCTGTTTGCGTTAATCGGGGAGACAACGTTTGGCGAAGAAGATACAACGATGAACTATACGAGCTGTACAGCGACATAAGCTTAGCCAGAAAAATTAGAGTCCAACGACTAAGATGGATATGCCATGTAGAGCGAATGGACATCAACGCTCCAGCACGTAAAGTCTTCAACGCCAAACCAAATGGTGTCAGAAGCCAAGGTAGGCCTCATCTCCGATAGAGCGACCAGGTAGAAGGAGATCTCCGTCAACTTGGAGTGCAAAATTGGAGACGGCAGGCTAGAGATCGAGCCGGCCTAGGCCTAGGAGCACCACGCTCTAGTTGAGCCACCTAAAGAAAGAAAAGAAAGAAGTACAGTAGGTGCCCTTTAATGGCTGATAGTCAAATTACGTAAAGCAATCTTTTGACGATACAATCGACGATATACGATTAGACGGTAATCGTCTTAAAAGTTATGAAATCCAACACCAGAAAATTCGAATAGATAGTGAAGTTTCATGAAGTGTCGTTTCGACGATTTGGTCGACGGTAGATAATTAAACTGTGTAACGCTATAAGGGTCCAGTGCCAGTTGCTGAATCTTTTAATCTTAAAGTCTGTTTCAAAAACAAAGAAAAACGTGTTTGCCTAACATCGAACATTCCTTTATATCGTCTAGGCCATTTATCTGAAATGGAAGGTCAGTCGCCTCAAATGCACCATTCCAAATCCTAGCAGATTTCCGTGGGCGCAGAGAAGGTTTTATGCTGAACTGTCTAAAAAATCTTAAGAAAAGCCTTAGAATTAGCCCCCAGAACATAGTTTTATTGTTTTCGTCGTTAACTAAATTTTCCCATGTTCTCCATACTCACCTATAGACGTCGGAAAACCGGGCCAAGTAATAATATCGGCCAGCAAAAGCAGTCAACCAGGCAAGATGTTGAGTAAATGATGCCCATCAAAACCTTAAGTGAACTTCGTAACATCAAAATTGTAATTTTTTTATTGCTTTTGTTTTCCCCCCTTTCGTATGATTTTATGATTTTACTTTTGCTTAGTTTTAATGCTCCGATGGACGGGTCCTTAAGAGTTACAACAACATAACAATAACAAAATGTAGACAGACAAACAGGCACAATACGAGTACCTACCTTTAGAGAGCAGGCATAAAAATCTGAATGAAAGGTGTTTGTGTCTGTGGCTGTGGTTGTTGCTGTGCGTCTGTGTTGGCCTTCTGCCATAAGAAAAGAGTCCCATTGCAGACCGCCAGCCACGAAGATATGTAATCGAAAAATGATGAGCACCTTGATGGGTGGCTGCTTCAGCTGCATCAACAAACTGCATCTTCTACACATTTACGATTCTCATCCGGAGAATCACCGGCGGCGCTCAAATTTACGACTGTTTTGGTTTTTTGTTCGTCGTCTTTCGTTTTGGCTCCTTCCTTCGGGCTGTTTCCACGTTCCGATTGTTGATTGTTTTGATGCGCGCCGAGGTTATGGCACCATTGGCATTCATTGAACGCAAAACAAACTCTGATTCTGATTTCTTTGTAATACCTGAGAAGGTTCCCAACAATATTCCAAGTGGAATACTCTTGCTCGAGTAGGAAAAAAAAAAAAAAAACAAAAAAAAAATCCCCAGACAAATGCTGTTCAGTTCATTCTCATTCGGCTTACTTTCTGTGATGTCTTCTTGAATTTTCCCGCCAAAAAGTGTTTTTTTCTTGATCGATCTTGGGACTTGGAATTGTCTGTGTCCGTGGCTCGTCGCAAGTGAATGTGTGCTTTACCCGTGCGTGTACAGTTGATTAAGTATTTTGTTTTTTTCTTTTAAATGATTATTTTTAGTGCACTTGCTTTTTATTAACATTCCCAATAAAACAGCAATGACGATTTGTTGTTGTTTTGATTTTTTAAATAAACTTTCGTCGTTTTCTTTTTTGGTGTTGCTGTTTGTTTGTTCGTTGAGTAAGTAGGTATTGCTGCTGCGGAAATTCCATTTCGGCGTCGATCGTCGCTGCTTTTTCTTCCATTCATTGCTTAGCATTTATAACTTTGCAGTCTCTTCGCACTGAACTGAGTGCAAATTCCAAGAAAAGCAAATTTCCGGATTTGTTTATAAATAAACAACCAGTAGACATTGACTTGTATTCGTGTTGACATTTTACATTTAAGCCTTGATAGAGGTTGGGGTTTTTCCAACGAAGGAAGACTAAAATAAGCTGTTAGCTGTAGGTACCTACTCAATTCCAGATATCAGCACATCGAGAAATATTAATTTGGTAAAATCTTTATCGATAATTACTCTGTGGTTTTGTGTATTAATCATGAACTCATTGTTTTTGGGATTTATTTGGTTGGGCAGGTCATCAATTACCAGGAATCATAACCATGATGTAGGAACGGTAGGACAATTGACATAGGTATATTTGAACCTGAATCTCATTTTTTTTTTTTTCCTAATCACAAGCTTTTTGCTTTTGAAACATTCTTATAAATAATCAATAACTGAGCATTCATCTTTTTATATTTTTCAAGCAAGCCTCAGGTTAGATGAACGAAGGCAGAGTTTCTCATAGATGTTTTTTGGGTTTTCAAATTTCTTTGTCAAGTGAGTCATTTAGGAGCTTTTGAAAGAACAAATCGTCAAGTAGGGAAATTTCTTTATCTCTGATCTGGATTTCTTTTTATATTTTATGTTTAGAAAAGTGTGACACCGTGGTGGCGTAGGTAGTTGTTACTATGTCTCTCTATTAGGTGGAAGTTCGAGTTTGGAATTCCGGAAACGTTCAACTGCGTTTCGTCCGAGAGTAATAAGACTCACATGCTCTCCTGTGCTCTGGTTTATCATTCTGTTTATTATTATTTTTTTTTTTTCATATAAAGGGTGTTTTAGACGTGTCATTTTCCATTTTATCGTGGAAGAATTGAAGCCGCACCACCACTGGGCAATTCGCATGTTGGGCAAATTGTCTCGGAAGCAAATCACTGTTGTAGGATCATGTCCCCAGTTGTCGAACACTTAGTGACTTGCAGTAGAGTTATCACTCGCAGCAAGAGAACTTTCAATATTCAATATAAGAAGTTAAATTAATTAGATTCTTAATCTTAAACTTTATTTAGTACCTAAACTTAAATTTTTTTCTGTTAGGTACTTTAACTGTTTTTTTTTATAAAATAATATATACTAGAAAACACTCCAATTCCCCATTAATCGAACACTTGTTTCCTAAAGCCGAACATTAAGTTTCCAACTATTAACTTGTAAGATAAAATGTTTACGTAAATGAACTAAAAAAAACATTATATAACGACAAAACTTTACAACATAAATATTTAGCTTCAACTGCTCCTTAAAATCATAGTTTCTCACGACACTCGCAACAGTGTCCTTCTTATATAGAAACCCACAAATGCCCTAATCCTTGAAAGCTCATCGCAAACTACTATTTTTTAAACGTTTACATTGGTTGTACTTGTTGGTTGTTTCTGAGGGTTAAGGCTTAAGGCGTATAACACATTTTACAATTTCGCATTAAAAGAAATTAAAAAAAAATTAAAAATAATGCAGTTTGCTTTTTTTTACTTAGGTGGGCATTACAGTTCGGCGTGAACCTGGGCCTCAACCAACATCCTTCTGTAACGACTTCGATTTCGGACGAGCTCTCTCCAGTTTTGCACTCTAAGTCGGTTTAGGTCTTCACCCACTTGATTGCGCCACCTAAGACGAGGTCTTCCCCTTCCGCGATTTCCCTGCAATGTGCTTTCGAACACCCGACGAGCCGGAGCGTTTGTGTCCATCCGCTCTACATGGCCCAACCATCGTAGCCTCGCGATGCGTACTCTTCTGGCTATGCCCGTGTCGCGGTACAGCTCATACAGCTCGTTGTTGTATCTTCTTCTCCACACATTGGCTTCGCAAACGGGACCAAAGATCATTCGGAGAATTTTTCTTTCGATACGACCAAGGACTTTCTCATCCACTTTCGATAAGGTCCATGCTTCCACTCCGTAAAGCAGGACTGGGATGATCAAGGTCTTATACAAGGTTACTTTGGTTTTTCTGGAGAGAGTTTTGTTTCTCAATTGTCTTCTTAACTCAAAGAAGCAACGGTTGGTAAGAGCTATTTTCCGTTTGATCTCCGTGTCTATAACGGATCGTAGATAGATGAAATCCTGCACTACCTCGCAGCTGCGAGTATGTCTATTGTGACGTTTTGTCTAATTCGTCGATGTTCTGTGTCCCTGTTTTATGACAGCATATAATTCGTTTTGCCATGATTAACCATCAAACCCATTTTCGTCGCTTCTGTTTCAATGGTCGCAATAGCACCTATAACATAACGCTTTTTCTTCCCATTCTGTCAATATCATCTGCGTACGCGAGTAATTGTACAGACTTTTGAAAGATTGTTCCTCAGGTGTTGATGTTTGAGTTTCTTACAATCTGTTCAAATATGAAGTTGAAGAAATCGCACGACAGTTTGTCACCTTGTCTAAAGCCTTTTTCGACATCAAAGGACATGGTGGCTCTGTACAGCTCGTCTCTGTAAATACTGTCATACGCGGCCTGGAAATCGATAAAAAGATCGAGAATATCGATATAATATTCTTGTTTTTTTTTTTTAAGATATGCAGAAATCTGAAAATTTGGTCTTTTGTGGACTTTTCTAGTCTAAAACCGCACATTGATAATTACCTATCGAGTTGTTGACATTGGCTACAGCAGACAAGAGCTTATACGCAATTTTAAGGTTGCCAGCTGTCTTGAGGAGTTTGTCATCAAGGCCATCTGCACCTGCAGTCTAATTTGAGTCAAGTTCGCATATGGCAAGCTTAACTTGTTCTATAGGTCGGGAGAAAGGCATTCTTGATCATCGACCAAGTTGAATGGGAAATCTGCTTGACTACGGAATTAGTGTTCTCATCGCTGCTAAGCAGTCTGCAGAAGTGGTCTTTCCAGACCCTCAGTTGCAACTGCGTCTCCATTATTATGTTTCCCTACTGGTCGCTTTAGTTCGGCGCTTGTCCCCTGGCTGGATCTTTTAAGTTTTTGGTAAAACTTCCGAACCTTATTCTTGTCATGGTACCTCTCAATTTCCTTAAGCGAGCGCTTCTCATGCTGCTTCCTTTTCTTTTTGAAAATTCGGTGTTCCTCCCTTCTTTTCTCCTCATAGATCTCGTTATACTGATCGTAAGCAGTCCCCGTTCGTTTTTGCGTCACCTTTTGTCGTGCTTTTTTTTCGGCTGCTTTTGCCTGCCTGCATTCTTCATCGAACGATGGGTTTCGTTTTAGCGGCCGAGTAAAACCCTGAACCTCAGAGGCAGCGGTTCTGATAGCTTCTTGGCATTGTTACCATTGGTCTTCAATGCTTAATGCTGGAGGCATATGATTCAAGGATAGTTGAAGGGACTGGAAAAGGCACTTGCAATCTCTTGCGATTGTTGCTTTCATATCGCTTCACAGCGTGCGAGTCGTGAACAATATATGCTCGCACCTAGGCTACAACAAGGTAGTGGTTCGAGTCAAAGTTGGCAATTTCGGATAACTATCACACTGGAAGAATGTCTTGCATCCATCAGAACATGGTCAATTTTTTTGACGGTTAAATGATCTGGGATTGCTATGTGAATGCAGGAGGGAAGTGCTACTAGCAGTAAAATTTAGCCCCTCGATAAATAGGTGTCCGTTTCAGAGGTTTAGTTATGAACGAAGGCAATGCTCACCGATATTCTCCTACCCTGGTTTTGTGCTTAAATCGTATGTTTCTTTGGGAGCTCGTAGAAACAGTCCTTGGAGCTTACGTCTTTATCTTCCGTGGAGTAGTGAGCTCAGGCAAACTCAGCCCTGACCCTGACGTAAATTGTCATAATATGATCACTAACCGGCTTATAACCTTGCCCCTGAGTCTTTTTCGAACGACAAATCCTCATCCAAACAACGTTGTTTCCGTTGTCTGTAGCATTCGTTATATTAGATTTTGCAGGTTTTGGTTTCCCTCGTTCCCGTATTGTTCTTCTTGGATGGCGATCTGTTTATTTTTTTTGCTGATTCTCGGGCTGTACGTAGACGCTTGTGAGACTGAATAGTGGTCGACTTAGCCGACGGACATTTGGCCCAAAACACTTCTACTCCTACAGGAAACCTTGGTAATAAAATATCACTCAACCACTGCTATGTACTACTATCGCAAACTTCCTCCAAACCCATTTCCTGGGAAAAGAAGTTTGATACCACCAAAAACAAACATTTTATACTCTGCAAAGGGGGCGCTCAACTTTGAAAACAAAATAAACCCCGCCACCTAAACAAACCAAACAGACAGGCAGATAGACAATCTGACAATCATACCTACACATCAGCACGGTTCAGCTGTTGTGTTCTCGTCCTCATAATTTCTTCCTAGCCACACCATACAAATCCGACACGACATCATATTTAATTAATTTATTTATCGACTGAATCAGCTTTAGAAGTATAAGTAGTTGGGCAAATTAGAACAGACATGAACTCAAGAGAACCCACTTCGGCCATAGTTGACTGGCCATAAAATTGGTAACTAAGGCTTCCGACTTTCTTAGCGTGTTCATCACATCTTTGTTTATAACAACTAAAAGAAGATGAGCTCCTTCAGTTTTTCAGTAAACGAGTCTGGGTATAATTTTCTATGGTAACCTCCGTGCAAAATTTTCCAAAGATAATAAGGGGCAAAGAACAAAAGTAATTGTAGAGCCCGGTGCAATGTTGTTATAGACGTTCACTCACTTCCATATACACTGCAAGTTGCATATCACAAAAACAACAAATTAAAAAAAAAAAAATAATTGTTGTTTGTTGTGGTTGGTCTTGAGGTTAAGTAAAAAAACCTCTAATCAACGTAACGATGTTGTGTGCGTGGTTTACACTGTTAATTACTTTATTAGATCATAATGGTAAATTAGTAGTGAATTCCAAGAATCGACGCGAATCGTTAACTCACGAACTGATTTGCCGTGGCATGCCGTAAAATTTAATGATGGAGTAATGCAAGTCCACCGCAACCAGTTGTGGGTTTTTTTTTTGTTTTTGTCTGCACTGAATGCCGGTTTAGATAGTTTAAGTAAAGTCGATTGGGTGGTCAGAGCTCTGGTTCGGTTTTGATTGGATTGGCCCATTTTATTTTGGAAATAAAAGACTCCTCCTTGGCTTCTTTTCCGTAACAGGTCATCACGTTGCTTCGAATACCGCACAGTTTTGCGGGGAGTGCAAATGACTGAAACAATGTTCAAGATCTTTTCGAAGAGCAGGTCCTTTGCGAATATCTTCAGCTGACTCTTCGATTGTTTTTCCCGACAGCTCAGTTTGGTCACCGAATCAATCGTTCTCCCATAAGTGAATAAGGGCTGTTCACAAGGTGGTGTTTTATCTCCTCTTCTTTGGTGCATGTTGATCGACTCTCTACTTGTAATGCTCAATGGTTCTAACGTTCATGCCCAAGCATATGCAGACAACGTCGCCATGCTCTCGGTTGGCTCCAGCCTACAAGCTGTCTGTTACCGAGCACAGGCTGCGCTTTATATGATTGACACCTGGTGTGTCAGAAACGGTCTCTGCGTCAATCCTCTTGAAACCGAGGTTGTCCTCTTCACGAGACGTAGAAAATTGACTGGTCTGACCCAACTTACGCTTAAAGGCGTCAACATCCCCTTTTCAAATGAATTCACATATCTTGGAGTGATCCTGGATAACAAGCTTCTTTGGTCTAAACATGTCGAGTCTAAGACTACTAAAGCACTGTCACTTTCTGGCAATGTAAAGGAGCCTTTGGCAAGACATGGGGTCTTTCACCGAAAAGGGTCCTTTGGATCTTTACGGCTATGATAAGACCAATCATCTCCTATGCGTCAGTTATTTGGTGGAATAAGCTCTCGCGTAAATACGTTATTGCCTCGTTTGCCAAACTGCAAAGAACAATTTGTCTGGGTGTTACTGGGGCCTTCCCCAGCACACCGGGAACTGCTCTCGACGCAGTGTCTTCCTCCCCTTGATACCTCCATCATTGGGTGTACTCTCAAGACCATTTCTCGTTTAAAGCGATGTGGTCTCTGGCACAATTCGCACTGGAGCTTTGAGGAACTCGCTAGCAACATATCTTTTTAAGATTGAAATCTTTGAGTCTCATTTGGGTTCCGGGCCATCACGGCATAACTGGAAATGAGATCGCCGATGAACTTGCTAGGCAGGAATCTCAGACAGTTTTCGCAGGACCTGAACCGTCGCTAGGTCTGCCAGCGTCCTCAGTGAGGGCTTCAATCAACGATTGGATCTGTCTGAAGAGCACAACCGTAGATGGCATGCCTCCATTGGATGCAGACAAACCAAGCGTATGCTCCCCAACGTTAGTAAGAAGACGGCAACATTTTTGCTAGCTCGTAGCAGAAAAGACTGTAGAAAGCTTATTGGCGTTGAAAGCGGGCACTTCTCTTTTGCCAAGCATTTAAATGTGTTAGGCTTAAGTGATGCCACCTCTGTGAATCTTGTGGACAAGATGAGGACAGCGCAGAGAATTTCTTCTGTGAATGTCCTGTTTTTTCTCGCATAAGGTTACAGATACTCGGCGCAGACATGGTGAGAGCTGGTAACTTAGGCTCCTTATCATGGTAGCGTTTTTTGGCTTTTCTCGGAACATCTGGAAAACTATAACAAATAGAAGGTTGCTAACTGGTAGTACAATGGACCGGTATTTAGATCCTGAGTGCACCAGATGATATTATAAAAACCTAAAAAAAAAAATCGTTCTCCCATCCTTCTTCCTGAACAGCCATTAATAAAGGCTACGAAAGCTTCACAGTGGAGCTGTATAGGTCGAGTCAAATAAGCAAGCAAAGGCCGTGCTAAATGGGTTAATCCAAACTGTTAAGTAATTTTAATGTCCCTGTGTGATTATCACGAGAAAATTGCGCATTCGAATCTATTCCGAAATGACATACTCTGTTTATAGCTTTTCCTCTAACCTCAAAGGGGAGGAACTTAATGGGACAATAAAAACTGAGTGCTAATGCTTGGCTTTTAACGTCTCAATG
Source organism: Melanostoma mellinum (assembly GCA_914767635.1). Lineage (NCBI taxonomy): Eukaryota > Metazoa > Arthropoda > Insecta > Diptera > Syrphidae > Melanostoma > Melanostoma mellinum. The sequence continues at coordinate 140,342,056 of OU612058.1, read as the reverse complement.
AAAAGAAAAAGAATCTTTCAGCTGTTTCCCTTCAATCTATAACATGCCCTTCTTCATTAATCCGCACAGTTTTTACTCACAGTCTCCCCTGACAAGCATACTCGTACTCGCATCTCGTACTCTTCATATTCGTCTCTTTTTGAAATCATTTAAAATTTTCCACTTTCGTATTGTGAATTGTGATTGTCTGGCCGATTTGTTCAGTGCCATTACGTTTTACGATGATTTTATTGCCAAACACGACATCACCATCGTCGTCTTGTATCCATGGCTATCAATTACCCATTAACCCAGTGTAAACATATCAAATCCATAACACAAGCCATTAAGCCCTTAGGCCAGAAAGAGCCAAAATTTTATGAGTCTTTAAATCGAAATTTAGAATGCACGTACCAACACGACAAAATTGGGAGCAGGGAGGGGGGACTCAACAACATAACAGAAATGTAGTCTACGTTTACTTTAATTCTAAATAATGGCGCTATGATGTGTTTTGTCCAATGCACCGCATAAAGGCGATCCAAATATTTTATCGAGCTCCCCCCTCCCCAGCCAAGAATTTTTATCGCATATCTACGACTATTTTTAGCTTGTTTGACATCCATTTAAAATGGCGCTCTCCTCTTTTTTTTCTCATCCGCATCCGCATTGTAGGTCAAAAAAAGTTTGAACCCATAACGTTTTATTGTTTTTTATTTTTATGTGACTGGTTCGTAGGTCCAACCAAAGAGGAAGCGCAGAATTTGTTTTGTTGGTCTTGAAGGGTGTAATGGGTGGTTTTACAGTTTTTATGACTTTTTCAGGGGATTACTGACTTTGATTCTGCCATAAGTCTTGGGATTTAACATTCGACACCCTTGTACTCTTTCAGAGGATATAAAACAAAATTAAAGAATCATGGAAGACGAAGTTGTTAAGGAAGCCTGTGAGAGTTTGACCTTTGCACAGGAAGAAGGTAAGTCTTACGAGGGCATCAACAACTCAAATGATAATAACCTATTTGGTTTAGATCTGCAAGAAAAAATCAAAAAGCTTGAAGCTGAGAACAAAAAGATGCACACTGAGTTTAATACTCAACGAGCCAAGCTTAAGGATCTCTTTATTCAAAAGGAATCCGAATATGCCAACTGTTTGGCTGAGAAAAATGCCATCCAACGGGAGCTGGATGAGCTCAAGAGTGTTGTCCTCGTAGCCGAGTGTCGGTCTGACAACGAAAGAGAGCTAAGTGCTCTGCGATCCAACGAAGAAATATCTTCTTTGCAGCTTTTGGTTCAGGGTAAGCTTGAAGGCTTCTTATGACTGAAAATAGATTTATAAACTCGATTTTTTCTTAGAAACAATTGAAGAGTCGGCGATTTGTAAAGCTGACCTAGAGAAGTTCCAAGAGGATAACAATCGCTTGAGACACGAAAACCGGGAACTCAAAGATGCGATCATTCAATTGCAACAGGTCTTTCGATGAAGGTTTGATTTCGACACTTTTCCGTAACTTGACTGTTTTTATTTCAGGAACCTACTCGTCCTTTGCCAGTGGTTCTGAGCCACGTTAAGAAAACTTTGGCTAAGCTGGGTGGGGACTCAGCATCCGGCAGCCATGACACACTCGACGACTCAATGCGGAAGGTAAACAAATATGTACGTAACCATGAACTGAATTCGATGATTTTTATGTTTCAAAATTAAAGAAGTTTTTCGTTTTTAAAAGACACTCCTAAATATTACTCACTTTACATGCCCATTTCAGGCTCAAGAAGACGCTGAAGTCCTTCGATCTCTGGTTGTTCCGCTTGAAGAAGAAATCAAAGCTTTGAAGGAAAAATTGCGATCTACTGATGACGAACTTCAAGGCATCCGTCACCAGAAAATGTCTCCTGTGGAAGTAGTAAGTTCCACACCAAATGTGGCAGTTCCACAACCAATTGATGTGATTGCAACGAACAACTCTGTGAGCAAGTCCACATCTATGGAATTTGAATGCGAATCTTGTCGCAACCTCGACGAAGAGCTACAAAAGACCAAAACTGAGCTATCGGAAAGCCAGAAGAAAATTGAAGCTTTGAAAAAGACAATCGATGAGTCAGCTGAAGATATTCGTAAGGAAGCTGCTCTACGAAAAGATCTTGAAGATCAATGGCAAGAAAAACGAGAAGCTCATAAGAATGAAGTTCAATACCTCAAAGAACATGTCAAAAAGAGTGAAACTGAGCTCATGGACTTACAGCAGCAATTCCTCGAGGCCAAAGATGAAATAACCAAACAACTCTTGAGACTTTCAGATGATCGTGAACGAGTAAACAAACAACTGGAGACCCTACAAGCTGACAATGACTATTTGTCTGGACGTTACCTAGCCACTTCAGCAGAGATTGAGAATCAGTACATCAATTTGCCAAATAATGTCGAGGAGTTACACGAACTTCTTCTACGTCAGCAAAATGATTTTATTCAAGCCCGTGTTGGGTGTGAGTATGAGAAGCAGAAATGTGTTAGCTACGCTGATGAGGTCCAGATATTGCGGGACCAACTCGATGCCAGCATCAATGAGAAAAGGGCCTACAAGAAGAAGGTGCAGACCGAAATGAAATCGTTACAGTGAGTTGAGGAGTTGTTTTTGGAAGGGAAATTGGGTTCAATCGTATTTTTGTTTTTATAATCAGGGACCGATTGACAGAGTATTTGGTGACCCAGCAAAAGTATGAGACCATGAAGAACTCGTTCGAACGCAAAGAATCGGAACTTAATAAGCAGATTTCCGAGTTCCGTGTTCAGGTTATTGAGCTCCAAGAGATGAATGTAAGAAGCAGAGGGATTCTTGGCGAAACATTTGACAGAGTTGATTTCTCTTTCTCTCTTTACAGGAGAAGCTTAACAGGATCAATGTGGAGTACAAGTCGAAAATAAAGAATCTTCAAGATGATTTAGCAACGAGCGAGCATGTGCAGAGGGATTTCGTTAAACTGTCTCAAAACTTGCAGGTGGGTATCGAGTAGTTGTAGTGAATCTTAGCGTTCTCATAGTCCGAAATCTTGAGTATTCGAATTCTTTGATAACATTTTGAAAAATTTCTCGAAAGTGTTATGTGTGCCGCAAGATCTGCGACCTTTAAAAAACAACGAACTGTACGCAAAATATGAAACAGCTCACCAAAGATTCAAAGTGTGGAGTTTTTTGATTGGTTCTTTGTTCATTCTTCGCCAGCTGCTGAGGTTGCGCGTTCATTCTTTCGTTGTACGGTGTACAACAGCAAAGACCCAGAATTTCTTCAGATTCTAAATATTGACTCAAAGTTGAACAATTTTGTTTCAATCAAGCCTTGCAATGAACTCACATAAGCACTTCAGTCGGTACTGCACATTCTATTTTAAAACTTTTCTGGAGTACGCATACTGCGTATAAAATGCAGTGAGATAGGTCGTGCAAATACTGACCGACCCCGAGACTCTAACACAAGTCCATATCATTTATTTCATTTAGTTCTTTTATTCCGTATTGTTGATTATCCCATTCAGTCTCTTATTACCAAATTAACCTTTCTCATTTTTCAGATAACTATTGAAAAATTCCGTCAACCTAACGCTGAAGTCCGCTGGAAAGACGATGAAGATGTCGACAACTGTCCAAACTGTAATGTCGTCTTTACGGTGACCGTTCGTAAACAGCATTGTCGTCATTGTGGAACAATCTTTTGTGATAAGTGTTTGAACAAATCAGTACCATCTGGCCCAATGCAAAAACCAGCCAGGGTTTGTGAACTTTGCCACACGTTGTTGGCTCCAAATGCTGCTCCATACTTTAGCCAAGAGCCTCCGCAATCTCCAGTTTAGTAAGGAGTATAATCACGAAAAAGAGCGATGAATTAAATAATTTTTCCGGACTGTGTCCATATTAGTGTTTTTAAGATTAAGTGTTTAAAATATTGGTTTTAATAAAAAGGTAATCGACCATTCAATTCGAGATGAAACTGTGTTTTTTGATACGAAGAAGGTTGGGGGATGGTATGTTTGATGTGGTTTGTAACTTGTAAGTACGATGTTGTGAAATGAGTTTGAGTTTGAGCTGAAGGCTTTATTGAGACCCGTGCCTGGGCTTTATTTTTACGGCTTGAACAAATTTACGAAAAGAGAATACACGGCAAAATACTAAAATTTGATGATCTGGACCACATTCTTTCTTCAGCTTTTTTTTATAATTTACGCGCATTTCAAGGGGTTTTGACTACCCTTATGATGTGCGGATATTTCGAAATAAGGGAAGGATAAGAAAGGAGATACTAATGTACATTATTCTTGAATTTCTGTGGGGAAAATTGAGCTGGGTAAAGTATTCCACATCCGGGTTGAGCGGCTAAAATACGAACCTCTATACTTAGTTGTACAACCGAAGTTGGGCTGAAGGGAGAACTGATGAGCATTCCTTGCGAGTATTGCGGCTAAATTGTGTCAGGGGAGGAAAGCAACTGGCTATTTCGCTAGAAAACTGTTTGTAAAAGAAGCGATAAAAAAAGAGTGAGGCAAGTAACATTTCGACGGTGTCCAAGAGAATCAATCGATTCTACAATTGAACTATCACCTACCAATCTCAACGCTCTGTTTTGTACCCTATCAAGTAGGCGCAAAGATGTTTGGGAAGCACCTGACCTGGGAACTATACTCTAGTATTGGGCGGATGTAGGCCTTATAGATTGAAGCCAGATCAGAGGAGATGAAAAACTTTCTGCATCGCTTTAGGAAACCTGAGCACTTTTCAGTATTTTTGGTGACTTCAAATATGTGGTCATTCCAACGAAGATCGGCGTTTACACACATACCAAGTACTGACAGTTTTTCGGTTTCTTGGATGCAGGCACCATTCATAAATAATGGCAGTGGGGGGATGTTAAGCTTTAACGACAAATGACAACATTGCGTTTTCGAAGCATTGAATTCACTCGGTTCTTATGACCCCATGTAACAATGCTGTCAAGGTCAGAATTCAATGAGCTTATTAAACGCAACCGTTCCAATTCTACGTCCGAAGAGCAGGGGCGTTAACTTGGAAACAAATATGAAATATGAGGGCTGAGTCCTCAGCAAAACAGTTGAGAGGATTAGAAGCTTCAGACAGGATATCATTTATGAAAATAAGGAAGAGAGTCAGAGACAGAACGGAGCCCTGGGGCACACCAGCATTTATAAAGTGGGTTTCAGACTCAAAAACCATCCAACACAACTTGTATTGAACGGTCGGAAAGGTAATTTCTAGTCTTGACTATTGTGTTGCGTGCTTTGTGTTATTTGTTCAATTTTTCACTAAAGCTTATCGACTTCTGAAAGGACTAATCTCTAAATGCTGTGAGAAAAGTGTCGAAGAAAGGAAAAAGCTGTAAAGCATTGTGGGTAAGGCATACAGTTTTGTCTCTTTAAAGGCAGCAAAGGACTGGACCAGCGGCTAGCTCTAGCCTATCAGCAGACAACCCTGTTCATAACGAAGTGTCGAAAGCTTACGCGATTAGAAGCATAAGATGTACACAGGCTTGAATCAAAGAAAAAAATATCAGAGAAGTTACATGAGATGTTCGTGTTTCGAATCCCAATAGAATAGAAAAAAAGGTTTTTATCGCCTTTCGCGAGGAATTGGTGAGTCCACCGATAAAAAATTCATTGCCACTAAAAGCGTTTTCCCAATTAGTCGTTAGGGATCGGTAAAAAATTATAGGTCCCCTCTATTCCCTCATAAGGTATGGTAGAAAGAACTAAGAAAGGAACTCAGGAAAAAAGTAATTTAAAAAAAAGTGAGAAACCAAAAAAAAAAAACAAGAACCGTAAAAAGGGAAACTAAAAAAAAAAGAAAGGAACAAAACGACAAATAAAGGAAACCAAAACAAAAGAAACGAGGGAGTAACTTAAGAAAAAATGCGATGATCCAAGAAACAAATTGGAACCAAAAATGAAAAGAAGAGGAACCAAGAAGCACGTGAAGAACCAAAAAAGAATGGAGGAGCTAAAGAAAAAAAGGAATCTCCAAATTCAAATAGATAAAGATGAAAGGAGAAAAAAAAAGAACAAACGGAAGAACCCAAGTGAAAAAGGGAATTCGCTAAAAATGATCAGGAACCAAAAATTAGGCGGTTCAAGAATAAAGGGGAACGGCTAAAGAAAAGCAGGACTATCCAAAAACACCCGTGAGGAGCGAAGTTCCTGACCTTTTTAATGTAGTGGTGCTTCTTCGATTGAAATTCTTGAGCGAAACATACTTTTCCGCTTGAAAGTAGCTGTCACAATAAAGGAACAGGGAAAAATTGTGTTTTCTGTTTCGTGGCAGGTTAGGTTAGGTGGATGTGGCTGTCAGCCAATGAGTACATTGCCTGAAACACTTAGCCTGCAAGGGCTCATTGTGATACCACAGATTTCAGCAAGTTAATCACCTACTGATCTCAGAAACCCGATGTAAGATTAACGAATTGATCACGCATTTATCTTCCATTACGGGACTAGCCGGTTAATCACCCGCTAGTCGAACCACGCGGAACTTTTATTGTATTTCGAAAGACTTTTAAAGTCTATGTAAGCTAACTCGCTAGTATCATCAAAGAAGAATTCACCGAGATGAGTTTTCCTCCTATGAAGTAGTGCAGGACATGAAGAAAGAAGGTGTTGAACGGTTTCTTACTCCTCCTCGTCCATGCAGCTTCTGCAGAAATCATTGGAAAGCACACCAAGTCTTTTGGCGTGTCTTCCAATTCCTGCGGGCTTACCACCCACCGCTTCGATTGCCATTTTGGTTTGGCGACGCATCTGAGCTGGCCTTTTTTTACCCCCCCCCCCCCTTAGCCCAGCTGGAGTTGTTGATCTCCTCTCCGGCTCCACCAATTGGAGGATTCATCGTATGGTTGCTAATCGCCTCTCTAACCCTGCCAGTCTGGATGGCGCTCCACGTGTCCTTCATTTTAAGCGCAGTTCAGGTGGAGACGGAGTCGTTGATTACCCCTCCATCTCCCCTCTTTGTTAGTTTCACTTCGTCCTGTTTTGATGGTAGCATCAAAGCAGGCTAATTGTTTTCAAAGCTTATATATTCGTCCCCTCTATTAGCAGTGGCGGTCCGCTTGTCTTTCGGTTCACTGGCTAGAAGTAGCTTTGCAGCCTGCTCTTGACCAGTTTCCAGCGGGCTGTGCTGCTCGCCAGAGTCGGGATTCTTGGTTCCCACTGCACAGACCTGAACTGGCTTTGCAGCTGGCTCAGAGCCTGTGTGCGAACCTTGTATTCCACTGTTGGAAGGTTTGTCCGTTGGCTCACATTCCTCCTTCGGCTTTGCAGCCAAAACAGAGAATGTGTACAACTTTTGTTGCCTCCCCCCAGTTTTCTTTTTTGTCTTTTTGTTTTATTGTTTATTTGTTTGTTAGTTCTTAAAAATTCCATTGAAAGCCCCACGAGCCAAGAGTAACTCCGGTTAAGAAAAGGTCAGCCCCGGCAGAGCCGTGTACCGTTGTAAGGCTAGTCTATTCTGGACCCTGTCAAGCATTCAGAAGAGCCCGTTATCGATTGGTTTATCCCAAAACCTTTAATTCTTCGGTACGGATTATAAATGCTCACACCACCACTGAAACTGGGAATCTCGTAACTGTGGTGAGATTGGATTTCTAAGGATTGTGCTATTGCTATAAGTCACAACCACCCAGCGATTTAACCTAATCTTGGCTGTCACCGTCTGACATCGTACAGACACTGATAAAGTATATGTGGTGAACATTGCCCACCCGGCACCCACTTGGAGGGTTCGATAGAGGATTTTTGCCAGGCACGTGGTAGGTTTTTTATCTATTTGTTTGTGAAGGATTTTTTTTTATGTACTTTCAGAACTGTGTTTTCCATACGCTTTTTTTCAAGTGAAACATGAACGGAACTTCGTTCCGAAACAAATAAGGTAGACATTTAAAGTCAAAATTTGCTACCAAATGTGCCGCTCAAGGTCAGAATTTGTTACCAGCTGCTGCCAGCGGCCACTTGTTAGAAAAATCTTAACAACACTGTTTTGGTATAAGAATAATCACCGATTGATGGTGCTTATGCCGAATTTCGATGTTATACCAAGCTTTTTGTTGGCAGCTGCGGCTCCTCGATTACAAGGCAACGTTCGCCCAGACCAACCCACGCTTTTAAGGGACTAGAATTCTGAAGGAAAGTGAAGAAACACAAAAGAGCAAACAATTTGTCCCTGACAATCTTGTCCTCGAACACGCACAAGGAACTTTGGAGTTAATTTTTGTTTTGTTTTGTTTTTTTGTTTCTGTTTTAGTAATCAACCCTCTAAATTTTGCAAGTTTCTTAACCCTCTTGTGAGTCCATAAATCAAACGCCATTTGACGACGCAGAACGTCACTTTTTGTTGCCATTCCAGAATGTCAAAGTCATTAACCCTATACCAAAACGACAGTATACGTAGGTAGGCAGACATTGGTATATGTATACGAGTATTAAGTGGAAGAAAAATAAAGTTGACGTATGAGCGGCATTAAACTTTTTTGTATTTTTGTATTTTTTTGTTTTTTGGCGCATTAAACTTTTTCCTTGGAGGGTTTTGTATAGTTGCATATACAATATACATATAGGGTCCTCACTTTCGGTTGATTTAATTAAATAGAAGTGACACACAACCTAATTAACATCGCGCCGCTCTGACTCGGTGTGTGAGTCATTAGGACATTAAGCCGTAAGTCGTCTTGATGAATGTATGTACAGTACATATGACGACAACGAGGAAAGGGAGTTGCTCCGCACGAGTGACAGCTTTAACCACTTTAACAACCCAATTAATTGCCTTGTTGAAATAAAAAGATCAACTCGCGATATGGAAAGAAATTGAATACTCACCGCGCGCCGTCCGCGCCGTGCTACCTTCAATCTGCTTATAGTCTAGTTAGGGGGGTGATTTCTGTGGTATCACATGTTGTGTAACCCTTCGCCATGTCAAAAGGCATACATAAATCCCACTATAATATGCTAAGTGCCTACCAAACTTCTTCCGTGCACCGCCTTCTCAAAGCTATTTTTAGACTATTTATTAATTTAAACCGACTCGTTGCTTCCATGAATGCGACTGAGTAGGTGTACATAGGTTGTATCTGTTAAAAAACAATTTCCCATCATACAAGCGTTAAATTATTCACCAAGCACGATAAAAAGAAGGCTCCACGTGTTTTCAATTTTAGTCCCCAGTCCCAGCCGCAAAAGTGTAAGTTCGACATAATAAAAATGCTGCAGGCCCAATACACACCACTGACCGAGCCGAAAATCAGGAAAATCATTTGGTGGACAGTCATGTTATACCTACAACAACAATAACAGCAAAATTTTTAATTCTGGTACCGTATGCGAAAGGGGGTTTTTCCCACCTCACACCGTGATGGGAACAAAATGTGTTTCCAAATGGTGTGCGTTGACTTTATTTTGCGAGATATTTGCACAGGAAGTTGAGACTCTTAACTATAGCGTCCGTTGTTTTTAACGTTCACAACGTGCCGTGTGCCATGTTCATGCGTTTTCGGAGCGGTGGAGCGGTGGAGTGGGCTGTTTGCGGTGCTTCTGCGGTTTTGATGGGGTTTTTCGCCTCTGATATAGTTTTTGCGCAATTGCTGTTTCACTTCGCGTGTATTTAGTATATTCATAGTGACAGCAGGTTAGACAAGTGAGAAGTGACGTGTCTGCTCTTAAAGGTCAGTTGCATCAATGGGAGAAGATTGCTCGCATAAAAATGTTTTTTTTTTTAACTGTTTGGCTCTCAAACGGTTGCGTGCTGTTTCTGCTAAGACAGCTGTAGGAAGGAAATTAAAGTTAAAATAAAGCCTGACATTTAACCACCCAAAAAGGTGGCAGCTGGTAGATTTAAATCGGCTTTCGCGCACGTGAAAGCAGTCGCAAAAAAATAAGATACATAAAAGTGATGGAACTAAGTAGGTAGTATACAAGCAATTAACTGTAAGTGCTGTAATAAGAAGGGGTATTTAAAAACGTCAACAGCTTAAAATGAAATATGTAGCTAGGGCATATGGTGTTGGCCTTAGACACGAAGGGTCGTAACATAGAAAGTTTATTGTTGACGTTTTCTGAGGTCAAGTCGTGGAACGCAACAGACAAGACAGCATTGATTAAATAAGATTTTGCTTGATACTTAATACGAAACTTAACGATGTTTCCAACAGAGCGAGGAACCCCAGGGACAAGCGCATTTCTCCCAACCATGCCTTGTGAGGGAATGGAGGGGACCTACAATTTCCTTCCATTTCCCAACGGCTAATCGAGAAAGCTATATTGTCGTCTCAATGAATATACAAACGGGGGACCTTCCAATTCTTCGCCAAAGGCGATACCCGTGGAAGTACATTTGTTTTTTTTTTTTTTTTGTCTCTGTTGGGAACGAACCTCCTGGTTAACAAGCAGACATGCTTACTATGATGCCGCGGAAACCACAATCTTTCTCTATGGTAGTCAAATTTTCAGCTGAAGAAAATTGCAATGTGCATTATAACTTTAAAAAACGAAATCGGTTTCCGCATCCTACAATTTTTTGTCGACTCCGAACGACTATACTAGACAATTCGTCCCATAACATGATATTGCTATTGGAGAAATTATCATTTTCTGGCCACATCTGTGTTGTTACCACACACGTGGTGACATTGTTCCACCTTTAATTTGTTCTATCCATTGCCTCTGGCTTTAGCATAAGTTTAAATGTAGCGATTGGTATACCAATATTCAACTTGCTGGTTGAGATCGGTAGAACGGTTCCTCTTCTGGCGAGCTCATCGGCTTTGCAGCTACCCACAATATCTCTGTGCCCCGGCACCCAAATACGGTGAATATTGAACTGTTCAGCCATATCCTTAAGAGAAAGGCGAAAGTTTAGGGCGGTGACTGAGCTCGTAGAAACAGTGCCGTGTGATTTGAGAGCTGCTTGGCTGTCTGAGAAAATCCAGATATTCGTTGAGGATATCACGTTTTCTTTTAGCCATGATAGGACCTCTTTGATCGCCAGAATCTCCGCTTGGAACACGCTACAATGGTTAGGGAGGCGGAATGAGAGACTTACGTTAAGTCGGTTTGAGTACACCCCGCAGCCTACCCCTTCTTCGGTTTTTGAACAATCTGTATAGAAATGAATTGAATCATCTCTAAAAAATTCTTCGTCTTCCCAGGTCGTTCTCGGTGGGATTGAGTCTTGGAACTTATTACCAAAAACCAATTGGGGGAAAGTGTAGTCGGAGTGGCTGGGGATTGATCTGAATAAATTCAGGATTGTAGAGTGGTAGAAGTTGTGTTAACGGTCCATTGGGAGATAGCTCTCATAATACAAATGGCTGTACTGGCGGCCACTTGTTGCCTGAAGATATAATCTAGTGGTGTGAGGTTCAGGAGTATATTTAGGGTAGCTGAGGATGTTGATCTCATTAATCCGCTTTTACACAGACAAGCTGTTCGTTGGACCTTGCTTAGATTATCGCAGTAGGACCTTTTATCAAGAGCGGTCCACCATGACCATACCACTACTCTGTCTGTCTCCGTATGTGAGCATTGGTCTAATGACGGCGGTGTAGAAACAGTGGGTGATTTGGGGGGAGAAACCCCACTTAGTGCTAATGGCTTTTTACAGGAAAATAGGGCTACGGTGTAGTACCTGTTTCTTTCCTGTATATTGGCTTTCCAGTTTAGCTTTTTGTCAAGAATTACAACTAGATATTCAGCTTCGTTTGAAAGTTCAAGTGGGATTCCATTTATTGATGAAGTTGTTAGATGAGGAAATTTGTATTTCCTTATGAAGAGAATGAGTTCAGTTTTCTGAGGATTGGCCCCTAGATCACATTTTCCTGTCCATTCTACTAGTTTGTTTAGAGCAGTTGGCATCAGATTCATGTTTACCAGATACCGCAACGGAGACGTCATCTGCCTGTGCAATCACTTTGAATCCCTCAGCTTCGAAGTCAACTAGAAGTTCATTGACGACTAGATTCCATAGAAGAGGGGATAGGACACCGCCTTGCGATGTTCCTCTACTGACGGTTCTCTTTGCAGAGAAGTTTCCTAGAGTTGAGTTGATTCTCCTGCTTTTTAGCATTAGATTTATCAACCCCACTATGGAATTATCTACTTTGACCTTTGTCAGTGCCTTTGTAATTGCAGAGTTGCTGACGTTATTATCTTGAGAAGTTTTCTAAATGTTGTGAAAGGAATAACAAAACGATTTTCTGCTGCTTTTTCCAAAATTTTCTGCCCGTTTCAATGGTTGCTGCGGATCTGAACGCATCAACTAAAAGCTTATTTCAGACTATTATCTTTTGCACTATTTGTTTTGAAAAGAATTGCGAGATATTGGAAAAGTTCCATATTACCCGTGGTGACATATCACCCGACTTTACCCTACCCTTATTGGAAGATATGGACATAGACGGCATGTGTATTTAGCAGGATGGTGGCAAAAGCAACGATCGTGTTATTCCAAGAAATTGGCCATTCGTTTGGCTGCTTCGTTCTTACGATCTGACGCCTCAAGATTACTTTTGTAATGGCTTTCAGTCATTGGCTTAACCCAATAAGTCGATAACGTTGGAAGAATGGAGAACCAACATTGAACGCGAAATAGCGGGCAAAATATATGAACGAGTCTTCGAACGATCGAAGTGGCCAAGCCTTGAGTAGCCATACGAACCCAGTTGAGTTCGAATTATGAGCCGATAGCAAAGTTTTTAAAATACATCAAGTAGTTTGCTATTTACTTCCAGAAAAAAGTTGTCAAGTTGTTATTGAAAAACTCAACACAAAAAGTTAAGACAAAATTAGCTTTATTCGATATCATTTTGAAGTGTTCAAAGAGTTGAAGTATCGATGGCAAAAACTCAACGGATTTACCTGATTTTCGTTGTTTTCAATTCATATTTGATTGGGGCTCATCTTTCTTTTTCTACTTCTTCTTGTTCTTCTTTTTTTGGAGTTAAAAGCAGCAAAATCTCGAAGGGATCGCAGCTTTCAAACTTATCTGCTCCACACTAGTGATCCGCTAGTGGGGTACGACTCACAGGCATTTGCATCAATTTAAGGCAAAAAATGTGCGAAGCGATTTGAGTATAGTTTGCGAGGTTCTTGTTTTAGGTTATTTTTTTCTTGCAGTTTGTTGTGATTTCAAAATATTTTGAGTAAACAGAACCTCAAACCAAAAACGTTGAGGAAGGAATAGCAGTGGAGTCTTTAAGTATATCTATCATCGGCAAACGCGGAAATTTTTTTTTTTTTTGGTGGGGGATTGTGTGAATGTATTTTTCATTCCGTAATAACGTTGAACCGACATCTGAAAAGGCGTAAACGCAAGAAGAAGCAAGACTTGCGAATTTAGTTATATTTGTTGGAAGTGTCACCTCCTATAAATAGCCACATTCCTGCATAGAAATGCACCAGAAAAAAAAACTACGCCGCAATAACTGACAAAATGCCAATCCGTTCAAGGATATTACGGTGCGGTACAGGCATATTTAGACATTTATCGCTTTCGTCATGCTGAACAGCTTTCGAAAATTCCATGTTTGGTGAAAAAAGATCCACATTTTTGATCTCAAGATCGTGCTCTACAACCAGACTACGAAAAGCTCATTAAAAATACACCCCAGCTCAAGACTAACAGAATGTAGACGATTTATAAAGCCCTACTTACATTTAGTAGTACTCCGATAACCCATACCAACCGTTAACCATTAATAAGAGGTCGCGCTCATATGGATTATGTTCATTGCAGTTGCAGCTCTAATTAAAAAGCCATCCATTACACTCGTGCAAATGGCAAATTAATTTTCAACCCGAAATTGCCTCCGTCAGTCGTCGCATGTATAGGAGTATGTGGCTTTCTTTTCATAAGCCTATACGTGTATTTCCTATTCGACTTTGGTTCTATAAATCCCCAACTTGTCAGATAATAACATAAATTTATAAAGAATCCTAGCGTAACACCAACGCGTGCTCTAGCAACGCCATCGCCACCACCATCGCTGGTTTAAGTATATTAGCTGCACTCTGCTGTGTCAATGAAATCCAAAACAATTAAAACCAACAAGCCTTGTTGCGCATTTAATATGTTGAGCGAGGGAGTGAGTTGCAGTGGAAGGAAAAAATTTTTATTTTTATTTTGAAACCCCTCATGAAAAACGAATTGAAAATGTGCAATATAAATCCACATCCTAATCAGCAGAGCGTTCATTAATTTCAACCAGAATCGATGTTGAACACCTCTTCAATGAGCCTAAGACGAGGCATATACACGAGAAGGGAGGTCCCCCTTGAGAGCTCTCTCTCGCAAAAGCCTCTACTCATTAAGACTCTTCTATTTGCCCCAACTAATATAACGCGTCGTGCAGAGGGTTCATTTATTAGTTGATGACACGCTCACCACAACCATCATCATCATCAACATCATCATTTCCAGATGCGTCTTTGCTTATACTGCCAAGACGGTAGGTAGGTATAACCAAAAACCAACGTGTGAATTGTACACACGAACAGTTTAAACATTTAGTGAAGGCCTACTTTATGGACTTCAAACTTTATCCGAGAGAATACCTAACGAACCAATCCGAGCGTTTGTTTTGAATTTTAAGGGTTAACCATTGCCATGTGGGGGGCTCTCGGCTCTCGGCTCTCGCTCTCGGAACTTAGCCCTAAAGTCAAGCCGCCTCGAAACCAAAGTGCAACTTGAACTTTAAAATATAGAAGCAAGGTTGATTCGATGGAATTTTTATGCAAGCCTAAGCTTGGGTCAAGAGCGACATCAAAAGACTGCTGCATGTTTAAATGGCGTCGAATTAAGTGGATTTGGTATGCATGAGGGGTGCGTTTGGGGATCCGCAATCCTCACAGCTCGCATGCAGTTGCATCTGAATAAAGTCGCTGCTTTAGTCTATAGACGATTGCAACGTAGACGAAAATGAAAACTCAAAAAGGTTGCAACGATTAAGGAAAAGTGTGGCTCCCTGGGAGTTTAATTGCCGTGTCGTAAAAGGCATACCACATTGTTGTTGTTCTTTTTTTATGTGTTTTTTTTATGGTTTTCTTAGGAAATCTCACCTGGTAGCAGCCTGAATGTGGTAAGCCAAATAACTGAAGAACAATGCTTCAGACAGTTTAGTAAATAAACCGCGTTTCGCTTGGTCTTGTTTTATTTTTATGATCTTTCACATTGCTTGGTTGGTATGAAGGAGGAGGTATCTACATTTCGACATACATATGTGGTTAGTAAAAATTTAAATTAAACCATGAAAAGGGGTATGATGGGGAGCAGTGATAGAAGAACTGTAATTTGAAATATCTTGGAATTTTAACGGTGATTTTTATTTCAGTTGTGACATCGTGAATGGAAATTTATGAGCTATACAACACGAGGTCTTAGCATTCGGTGAACATAACAAAATGGAGGGGGATACGCACGGAATTTACCAAAAGGTAAGTGAACTTTGCCAAGCTGTTTTAGTTTTAAAAGGGCTGATGTTTTATTCTGTGTATAAAAAGAGATGGAATGGGCCGTTAACATAAGATTAATAAAAAATCGGAAAGGTTTTCTGGAAAAGTATTAAACCAGTGCTTTTTGAGCAGTCTGTACTTTTGACAGAAGTATATTGGCATTCTTATCCGAAATTTTTGAAACCAAAAAGCCTTTCAGGCTCCATTTTCATCTGCGATTATAGGTAGGCACTACTCGCTTTTCGATGTCTTTCAATAGCTGTTCAGATAGGCCAACACCCGACGAGCCGGAGCGTTTGGGTCCATCCGCTCTACATGGCCCAACTATCGTAGCCTCGCGATGCGTACTCTTCTGGCTATGCCAATGTGCAGCGCGGTACAGCTCATAGCTCATACAGCTCGTTGTTGTATCTTCTTCTCCACACATTGTCTTCGCATTAAGGACCAAAGATCATTCGGAGAATTTTTCTTTCGAAACGACCAAGGGTTTCCTCTTCCGCTTTCGATAAGGTCCATGCTTCCGCGCCGTAAAGCAGGACTGGGATGATTATGGTCTTATATAAGGTTACCTTGGTTTTTCTGGAGAGGGTTTTGTTTCTCAATTGCCTTCTTAACCCAAAGAAGCAACGGTTGGCAAGAGTTATTCTCCGTTTGATCTCCGCACTGATGTTGTTGTCCGTGTCTACAGCGGATCCTAGATAAACGAAGTCCTGTAATACCTCGAAGTTATGTCTCCCTACTGTGACGTTCTGTCCAATTCGTCGATGTTCTGTTTCCTTGTTTGATGACAACATATACTTCGTTTTGCCCTCATTAACCATCAAACCCATTTTTGCCGCTTCTGTTTCGATACTCGCAAATGCACCTATGACATCACGCTTTTTTCTTCCCATTACGTCAATATCGTCTGCATAGGCGAGTAATTGTACAGACTTTTGAAAGATTGTTCCTCTGGTGTTGACGTTTGAGTTTCTTACAATTTGTTCAAGTATGATGTTGAAGAAATCGCATGACAGTTTATCGCCTTGCCTAAAACCTTTTTCGACATTAAAGGTCTCGGTGAGTTCTTTACCGACCTTAATGAAGCAGCGTGAATTCTCCAAAGTCATCCTGCATAGTCGTACGAGTTTTGCAGGGATGCCGAAACTAGACATGGCTCTGTACAGCTCGTCTGTGTAGATACTGTCATACGCGGCCTTGAAATCGGTAAAGAGATGGTGTATATCGATATTATGTTAACGGGTTTTTTCCAAAATCTGCCGTAATGTGAAAATTTGGTCTATTGTGGATTTCTCTGGTCTAAAACCACATTGATAAGGACCAATCAAGTTGTTGACGGGGGGTTTCAGACGTTCACATATTACAGCAGACAAGATCTTTTAAGCGACGTTAAGGAGGCTTATCCCTCTGTAATTGGCGCAGTTGTGAGGGTCTCCTTTCTTTAGGATCGGGCATACGATACTGAGGTTCCATTCATCGGGCATGCTTTCTTCCGACCATATCATGCAGATCAGCTGGTGCATGCTCCTTTCCAACTGATCTCCAGCTGCCTTGAAAAGTTCGGCATCAAGGCCATCTGCACCTGCAGTCTTATTTGATTTAAGTTTGCATATAGCAAGCTTAACTTCTTCTAGGTCGGGAGGACGGCAGTCTTGATCATCGTCCAGGCTGAATGGGGCAGTCTGCCTGACAGCGGAATTTGTGTTCTCATCGCCGTTAAGCAGTCTGCAGAAATGATCTTTCCAGATCCTCAGTAGCGACTGTGACTCTATAACTATGTTTCCCTGCTGGTCTTTACAGGTTTGAGTTTGGGGCTTGTCATCCTGGCAGGATCTTTTTACCTTTTGGTATAACTTCCGAATCTCGTTCCTGTCATGGCACCTCTCAATTTCCTCAAAACGAGCGCTTCTCATGCTGCTTCTTTTTCTTTTTGAGAATTCGATGTTCTTCCCTTCTTTTCTCCTTGTAGATCTCGTTATACTGATCGTAAGCAGCTCTTGTTCGTTTTTGCATCAGCATTTGTCGTGTTTTTTGCTTGGCTGCATTTGCCTGCCTGCATTCTTCATCGAACCATGGGTTTCGTTTTAGTGACCGAGTGAAACCCAGAACATCAGAGGCAGCGGTTCTGATGGCTTCTTGGCATTGCTGCCACTGGTCTTCAATGCTTAATGCTGACGGCATGGGATTCAAGGATAAATGAAGGTATACTCGATTGAAAAAGGCATTGGCAATCTCTTACGATTGTAGCTTTCCGACATCATATTTCTTCACAGCGTTGTTCAAATGAGTCGTGAACACGATATCCTCATTCGTACCTTGGCTACCACAAGGTAGTGGTCCGGGTCAAAGTTGGCCCCTCGGAAAGTTTGGACATCTAACACACTTGAAGAGTGCCTTGCGTCGATCGCAACATAATCAATTTGGTTGACGGTTGATTGATTTGGGGATCGCCATGTACCTTTATGAAATTTGAGATGCGGGAAGCGTGTACTACTTACAACAATATTTAGCCCCGCAGCAAAATCGAATAGCCTCAATCCGTTTTCGGAGGTTTTGTCGTGGAGGCTATGCTTACCGATTGTGTTTCCAAAGATGTCCTACTTCCCTAGTTTTGCGTTGAAATCGCCAAGAACGATTTTCACGTCGTATCTAGGGCACTGCTCATATGTTTCTTCGAGGAGCTCGTAGAAACAGTCTTTGGAATCGTCGTCTTTCTCTTCTGTGGGGGCGTGGGCGAATTGTTGGCGAATTTAGCCCTGATGCGGATGGATTTTGGCTAATCACCTTATCCCTGAGTCTTCCTCTAACGACAAATCCGCACCCAAATAAACGCTGTTTCTGTTGTCTGTAGCAGTCGCCATAATATATGTCACAGTTTTTCATCTTCTTTATGCCCGGTCCACTCCATCGCACTTCTTGGATGGCGGTTATGTCTGCTTTGCAGCAGTCCAGGACGTCCGCTAATTCTCCAGCTGCACCTAGTCCGTTAAGATATCTTACGTTCCAAGTGCAGATCCGGAGGTCGGTGTCCTTTTTTCGTTTGCTTGGGTCGTCAACTTTGAAATCATTGTCGTTATCCGAGGCTGCTTGTTTCGGAACAAGGTCTTTTTTACGTGGTTGGGTAGTTAACCCTACGCACAACCCCCAACCTGGAGGGCCAGGTCCTTTTGGATCCCTTCGGACACAAAGGGCTGGAATATCCAGAGTCAGTTCCCTGCTGCAGGGGTGTGAGTGCTGCCGTTGGCTCACCAGGAGCTCGTCCGCCACCATCTCTACTTCAATACCCTGTCCTAGTATTGAAAGACCCCAAAAGACCTTTAAACCAGATATGTTGGAGTAGCTCTTTCAGGGGTTTCTGCTTTTATGGCTGCTGAAGTCCACCGTTGATTCTGTCCTTCGAATTCATCCGCTGGGACATTTACACGAAAGCTCTCGTAGACCACTGAGATTCGTGCAGTCAGTCATTGTTCGCAGAGCAATTATAGTGTTGATCGATCACAATTCTTTGTTCCGGATTCCCTTATCAACACTCGCACTTACTAGTTTAGCAGGTCAGCTCTGGACGGAGCATCCCAGGTCCCAGTGGATACCGCGTGGAGGTATAGTAAGCACAGTTGACGTGTACTATAAGTAACAGCATCTGGGCGCCGCCAAGTTGGCACCAATCAGAGGCTACCCGAATAGTACAACGCCCATCCACTGTTCGCAAGTATGTTTTAATAATATCCTTATTCACAGTGACTAGAATTATTTATTATACCTTTCTTCTCTCAATGATGACGTTTCATTTTCATCTGGTATGGATATGATTCCACCTATCGTTTTAAAAAAGGGTTCTTCACGTTTAGCCTTTCCTCTCGAATACTTTTTTAAGCTTTCTCTAAAGTCTGGAAAATTTCCTAGCTTGTGGAAGAAGTCTTTTATTATCCTGTTTTCAAGAAGGGTGAGAAAATGGATACAGTAGATTTAAATTGATATTGTGTTTTGTGTAAGATCTACTTGCCTTGAAGAAATCATCGCATCACGAATTTGGCATCAGTTGCTGAGATTACAAAAACAATAAATACCTTAAATTGTCAAATCACATTTTTCAAAGTTATTTCAAATAAAAATTTGGAACCAATTCTTGTTTCCATCGCCGCGGCCGGCGATGGTATCATTGATCATAGTCTTTCCAAAAAAACGCGGTGAATATGATAATGAAGAACGGACATATTCAAGGGTATGACAAAAGAGCTCAGCACCGTGGTCGAACTTATTTTTCAACCTGCAATTATTTGCCGATTTCGAACAGCTAAGTGAGAAAGCTCTAAGCTCGGATGACTTGACAAATCGAACCTCGAACTTCCAATAAGCACGTTGGCATGCTTACTATTGCCTCACGTACGGACGATGCTTATCGATTCGTAAGACAATTAAGAAAACTTAAACAAAGTATGTATTTCCAATACCTATTTCCAAATAGAAAGAATCTGATTTATTTTTGAACGCAGTCCTTTACTGAGTGTAAAGCAGCTGTTAGATCTTAGTGAAAAAACCGAGTCGTTATTGGGCAGAAGAGAAAGGATTTGTTTGTTTAAAGTGACAAACTTTTTCGATTTTCCATTTTTTTTAACTGAGCAAAAGGCTATCTTAAGGCTTTAATGCTTAAAAAAAAATTTTGCAACTGCAGCTTTGGTTGACGATTTGGGAAAAATTCTTTTCGGATGAAGTTCTTAATGTGTATAAAAAAAGAAAGTTTAACCCAAGTTCCGTTGGTTGACTTTTAATTCAAAAACCCTAACCTTTTCACAACCCAACATGCTTCCAAAACAAACTTTATGACTTTCGGTTTTTTCTTCTTTGAATAGAAACCACTGTAGCTGGCACCCAGAAGCCAGAAGCCACAACAACCCTTAAAAAATCATCCCTTTCCGCTGACGTATCATGAGTCAAAAAAAACTTTTTTTTATCAATAACCTGAACCCTTTTCATTTTCGCGCAGTAAAAGGAAAACAAAGTGTGCTCATTATTATGTACGGTAGTAGACTCATATCCTTTCAAACTTTTATACGACCAGTTCAATAAAACACGAATTAATCAGTTAGGTGGGGTTGGGTCGAAGGTGGGTATTTTGATCTTCTAGACTTTGTGTCTAAAAAGAATTCTCATAAAACTCGGTTTGTCTCTTAAAACCACTTGCTCTGGGTACTAAAAACGGAACCATGAAATTTAATATTCCGACCACAGCACATTGCTGCAAAAATTAGTCACGCGACGTGCACAAATATCTCTCCGACGACAAAGACCTTTAGGGGAGAGAGAGCAGCGTTTATAAAACAATTTTATGTCGACCAATAAAAAAAGAATGAAAACATAACCCCTTAGGTCTTCACAAGTCACCTTAAGGGTAGCGTTGCATTACATTGAACATAGTTGAAGGTCGTCTTGGCAGCTAAAAAAACATAAAGATCTTCAGTCTCTGTACAATTTCACCCCGGAAGCTTTACACACGCGCTTGCTGAATAAAAAGTTAAACAAAAATAAAACGAAAAGTATCTGAGACATGTAATCCTGTTCCAGCAGCATGGCACAGCATGGCATGGTATGGCGCACGTTCATATAAATTGCGGACCTCATAAAAATAGACACATGGCCTGGTGCGATTAATAAAGCTGTCATATCCGTGAATGGTTTAAGTCCAAGACAACACCTCAACCACACCCACTCACTCTGAGGCAAACTACTTGTATATTATCAGTCGACAATCATTATCATTACGTCAGACCACAGACAGGCTGCACTTAAAAGAAGCAAGCAAAAAAATAGCGCAAGGTTAGTCGACAGTGCATAGCAAACCGGAACTTATTCGACTCTACTGCTTTTGTGTATCGGATTCCAAGTGAGATTGTAGACATCTAAAACGGGCAAGTGGTTCAGATAAACACAGAAACTCATGGGGAATGAAATGACAACAACAAACGACTAGACAGATAAAAACACACACCGTGATGCAATCTGAAACGAAAGTGGACACTTTTTTCCACATTTTAGAATTGTTTCTCGTCTCATCTTAGGCAATGCATACCAAACATCACCGCCACCAGACATGTGTCAAAGCTTTTTTACGTGGAAAGTGGAGCAATTGGTGCCATGCTAGACGGTTTGTTAATCCAGAGTATGAAGTGGTATACATTTTCTTTCTCGCTGTTGTCTCTTCATATGGCCTTGTCTGGCCTTCTTTTTCAAGTTTTAAATTTTAACCCCATCTCATTGGCATTTTTTTATTTAGCTGTTTTATGTCTCGCCTCTTGGCTGTTTTTGAACGTTAAACGCACGCTATGTGACAAGAGTATTAATTAAAAAACGTTTATCAAAAATATTTGTTCGAGGAGAAAATTCCACAAATAGAACAGCCCTGAGTTCCTAGAAGAGTTTTGAGAAATATCAATATCGGCAAGTCGAAGTTCCGGTGAAAGGTAATGGAAAACTTGTTGTTAAAAACTCATTAGTGGTGGTAGTTAAATGTCATAATTACACTGTACAGTAATGAATGGTTTTCTCTTTATTGAAGCATCTATTTCCCAGAGGTCCACTTGTAAATATAAACCTACACCTCCTTCAGCAGCACGCACTTACCGACACAGAGGCGTGTAAAACCGTTGTACGCTGAAAGGGGGACATCCACTTGGAGTTACAAAAATATTCCTTGTTTCTCGCATTTAAAATATCCACTTTCAATATAGACCAAGTAAACAGACGCATTTCCCGTATTGATGTTCTTTAAAGAGTCAATGGTTTTTTATTGAATGGAAATTCCATAGTCAAAGTTAATGACGCACGAAACGCATTTTACGAGCCTAGTCAAATTGAAGATACGAAATAAAGAAAACAAAAAAAAACTCGTAAAAATAGTGAGTGCGCCTTAACAAGCGAATAGTTCGGTTTGCGCCAATGACGCGACGACACGATGATTGTTAATTCAAAAGCAAAGACAATTAAAACTTGGAACGTTTGTAGTTTCTGGTATGGCTTCAAAGGAGCAATCAGCTAATGCTAGCCGACTTATACCCGGAAGCAATTGAATAAAAGGGTACTCGCATGTGGCGCCTATGATGTACATAAAATCAACAATATTCTAGTTTCAAATATAATAATAATTTTGTTAAACCATAGAATGGATAACTGATGAGTGAAGAGCAAAGGACGACTTTGGCGATATTCCAAAAGTGAAGAGCAAACACCAAAAGCTTTTGTTTATTTGTGGTAAGCCTACGAAAATAATTCACTTGAGGAACACCAGCAATGAATGCAAAAAAATTACTTTCAATCTTATATGACACATGTAGGTGTGTAGAAAACGACACAAGATTAAAAACCTTACACGTTGACCAAATGGACTGTAAAAAGTAATGTGAGTATCTAAAGGATTTTTCTTTTACAAATGGAAAGCATCTAGGAAGTTTTTATTTCAATGGATTGGAAAGAGCCATTTTAGGGCAGTTTTGAACACTTTCTAGGCAATTGAACAGAATAAATGAATGTTTGTAAGAGAACCGTTTCAACCGTTTATTTTGAGCTGTCTTATGCGTTGAGCCAGCATTGAATGCACAGCATTCTAGTCTCGGTGAAAACAAGAATTTTTAGAAAACAAAATTACTTAAACTGTTTACTCTTAACTACTAAGTACTAGCCCCTTGTTGTATCGCTTAGGAAGGCAATAGAAATATATTTTACCAGGCGTAAGCAAACGTTTTTCTAATAGCGACTTGACAACTTTGATTTTAATTTGTGAACACATCCTTTTACTGATTCCCAAGCTGTAATTGTGAATTAATTCAGTAAACCCAACATTTTAATAAAGTACACGAGACGAGCAACGTCTGCAGATTATAAAGTTTTTATCGAAACTCGAAGTCGATAACCACAACTTTAAGGGCGTTAACTCCAATTCTTGGTGGTAATTCTAGTCCCAGAAGACAAGTAGTAACAATTTTGGTACAATAGTTTTAGTCTTCATATTAGTTATGTGATGGTGTCGTGTCAATGAGACAACAGGTTGATCAAAGTATCCAAAATATTGCTGCCGTTCAGACGTCTGCATCAAACAATTATAATCTGTCAATTCCTTGGCATAAAAAAAGGCATCGTTCAAACCTCATTATGGCGTATTTATCGAAACGATCTTGGTTCACAGCCTAACTAGATCAAATCGACTCAAGAACTGAAGGCTGTGGACCTTGGACCATTTAAAGCGAAGCCGGCGAATAGTCTCCAAGATCATCATGAATTGCATCACAAAATGATGATGAGCGTTTTTGCCTCCGTAGCAAAGATCCCAAATCAGTCAAGTCACATTATGATTATTTTGCGTAAGGATTTTGGTTTACATCCATTTATAAGGTTAAGCTGACTCAAGAATTAAAGCTCATGGAAAATTTAAAGCGACGCACGTTTTCCGCTTGGGCACTGGAGAAGATTTGTCAAGATGATGAATTTCATCACAAAATCATCTTTAACAAAAGCAGGTGGTGCATTTTTGGGCTTAGGGCGTACACCTATGTTTTTGAATTTGGCCTTGGCGATTTTGAGATAATTGGACTTCAGATTGAGCGCCGGAAATGGGAAAAGTACGATTATCTCAAAATCACCAAGGCCAAGTAAAAAAATTTTTGGCAGATAGATTGGTAAGCTTTCATTTGGTACAAGTCTCATAGGTGCATGTCCTGGGCCCAGACCCCATAGAAAAATGGCCCATCTCCTTTGAGATATTTCTCAGGGGAAAATCCACATTTGCTTCATAGATCTTAGATCCACAAATTCATCTACAAAGTTGTTTTGGTGCACTTTGCATACCGGCGGCTTTATTGGGCTAAACCATCCTCACGTTGCGTTGCTGTGAATAGCCAGGGGTGTCGTGCCATGATTTCCGATTAGTTTTAACCCGAATTCAAAGATATAAACTTGAACGACATGTGGTTTTAGAGGATGATGCGAAACAATATACGTTACAATCGATTTATTGAAGAGTAAGAAAGTTCGATGAGCGTGTTATCTCAAGAACCGGGCCAGTCGATTGGCTGCCTCGTTTGTGTGATATAGCGCCTCTAGAACACTTTCCTTGGGGCTACGTTTAGTCATTGAACGCTAAACAGCTGCCGTTTCGGCCAAAATGTGTGATTGAAACTCTTAGCAGTTCTGGAATAGTTGTCTTTGGTTTGTATTCCATTCCGGAAAATGATTCACACTACCTGCACACGTCGCGTCATATCAAAGTTATGTCTTGATGCTGTCTGTTGCGTCGACTCGGCGCCATAACAACGAAGTATGTGGAAAAAAGCCCGTTTTTGCTCTATGCTTTTTGGCAGCACTGGCTTAGACAGCTCACGCATGTTTTGTGTTATATGCCACTATCAAACGTTTTCAGTTTGGTCTATGATTTTACAATGAATCCTACAAACGAACAACGCCTGAAAATTATTGAATTTTACCATTAAAATACATATGTGTTTTGTTGAGAAAGTTCATCGCGTGGTTCTTCCATTTTATGATCAGAATATTCGATCTCCTGAGGTGGCAATTCAACCTATTTTTCCAACGGAAGCAAGATTGGCGAACCATCGCATCGTCTCCTTCACCAAGGACACATCACCTCAAAGCCAAGCCTGAAGGGACACATAGTACATAATGCACAGTCTAAAAAATCTCAAAACTTTTTGTATGTCTTTGGATGCTACTATTACCGTGTACAACTTTAAACTCAACTTCTCCATAGTCATCGCCTCTAGAGAAGACTGAAAGAACATAAATACCCATCCTTCAAAGATAGGTTTGGTCTCTTATACCAAGGGCTCAAAAATGGGCACAGATACCCGCATTTTCAACGACTCTCCTAGTGCGAACTTTTCAGTAAGTCTTGGAGTCATTCGTCTACTTTTTAAACTTAAGTCCTTATACCATTTACCACTGTTCGAGAATATTAAATTCATCGAAAACGAAAAACAAAATAGTCTTCATTTTCTCAGACAGCCAAGATGCCCTAATAGCACTAGGCTCAACTGTCATAAGACCCAAACTAGTCCAAGAGACAATTACGTCACTCTCCGAATAGTAAGCAAAAACTCTGTTATCCACCACTGGATCTCATCACACAAAGGCTATGATGGTTACGAGAAGGCAGAAATCCTAGCTAAAGACGGCGCACCTAAGCTTTCGTCATTCCTGAACCCTTCTAGAGTGTAAATAAAAACTTCTTCAAATACACAGCCAAATGGAATAATCCAATAACACTTGCCGGAACTCATCTGGTCAAATCAAAGCTTTATATACCAGAAATCAAAAAAAACATCAAAATTCCTACTTAATTTCAATTGGGAAACCCTCAAAACTTACACCGGACAATTAACCGGCCATCTTCACCAAATAAGGTTGCCTAGCCGACCGATTTGCAGACTATGCCTCGAAAGTAAAGAAACATCTCTGCACATAATTATAGAATGTCCAGCACATTTCCACCCTAGAAAGCAAATACTGGACTATCAGATCATTCTCCCAAACTCATAGAACCACAGAAGATTATTGACTTCTTGCTCAATTCAGGAACTAAGGAACTGCTCTGAAAATGAATATGGGTTGGCACAATAAGTTTCATTCAGACCCTGCATTGCCCAAAGCTCCCCAAGGTCAACCCACCATATAATCTTATCTAATCTTAGGCTCATGTCTTAAGTGCCAAGCTAGATTGACGCACTGTAAGCCAAAATTGAAGTATTTATTTATTGGAAGCATATCGGTCGAAATGTCAGAAACATTATACCAAAAAAATCCGCAAACATTAAATTATACCGATCGTACTATCGCTTAAAATAAAGCTTTGATGCATTTTTCTGACTTTTATTAATTTTTTTTAGTTTGCGATAGCACTTACATATTACTATTTGTTAAAATCATACTGTTTTCGTCCTTTTTGTTTCAATTCCTTCACAGTAGGCATTTTTAAGTTCGCCAAGCGATTAAGTCTCACTGTTCCCAACTATAATAGACCCCTTTCAAACAAATAAACGTCCGTCTTCAGTCTATTAAACCAATTATCAAAACAGATCCTATAATTTTGGTGTTTAGGTAAGGTAGAAGCGAGTCTAGTTACAACATTAGAGCTGACACCAAGGGCAAATGCAACTACAAGGAAGAAATTTCGTTGATCTTCAGCAAGACTGTCTAATTGATAGCTAAGCCCTGAAATGTCTCTCTAAGCATTTTATACACTCAATAATGACTTTTTGTAGGAGATACTCAAAACGAAACCCATGGACCAATGGCGAAATGCAGCCAAACAAAAAGCACGACAAATGTTGACGGGTTTCTTTCGAACAGTATAACGAGATTTACAAGGAGAACAGAAGGGATGAACACCGAATTTTCAAAAGGATAAAGAGAATGATAAGCACTCGTTGGAGGAAACTCAGAGATGCCATGATAGGAATGAGGTACGGAAGTTTTACCAAAAGGTAACAAAAGTTCTTGATAGGGCGGCAGATCCCGAACTCAAGCTTTTGAGGACCAGCAGAGAAACAAAGTGATAGAGACGCAGTCGCTACTGAGGATCTGGAAGGACCACTTTTGCAGTCTGCTTAACGGTGATGAAGACAGAAAGTCCACTGTCAGGCAGAATGCCGAATTCAACTTGGACAATGATCAGGAATACCGTCCTCCCGACCTTGAAGAAGTTAAGCTTTTAGACCAGAAAAGCCCACAATAGACCAAATTTTTCTCATTACGGCAGATCTTGGAAAAAACCCGAGAACATAATATCGATGTACACCATCTTCTTATCAATTTCAAGGCCGCGTATGACAGTATTTACAGAGACGAGCTGTACAGAGCCATGTCTAGTTTCGGCATCCCTGCAAAACTCGTACGACTATGCAGGGTGACTTTGAAGAATTCAAGCTGCTCCGTTATGGTCGGTAAAGAACTCACCGAGACCTTTGATGTCGAAAAAGGCTTTAGGCAAGGCGACAAACTGTCATGCGATTTCTTCAACATAATACTTGAAAGGATTGTAAGAAACTCCAACGTTAACCCCAGAGGAACAATCTTTCAAAATTCTGTACAATTACTCGCCTATGCAGACGATATTGACGTAATGGGAAGAAAGCGTGATGTCATAGGTGCTTTTGCGAGTATTGAAACAGAAGCGACAAAAATGGGTTTGATGGTTAATCAGGGCAAAATGAAGTCTATGCTGTCATCAAACAAGGAGAGCGAACATTGACGAATTGGACAAAACGTTACAATACAGACATAACTTCGAGGTAGTACAGGACTTCGTCTACCTAGGATCCGCTGTAGACACGGACAACCACATCAGTGCGGAGATCAAATGGAGAATAACTCTTGCCAACCGTTGCTTCTTTGGGTAAAGAAGGCAATTGAGAAATAAAACCCTATCTATAAAAGCCATGAAAGGCCATGATGAAAAGACCTTATTCACCTCACTCCTGCTTTACGGCGCGGAGGCGTGGACTTCATTAAAAGCAGGTGAGGAGACCCTTGGTCGTTTCGAAAGAAAAATTCTCCGATTGATTTTTGGTCCCGTATGCGAAGACAATGTGTGGAGAAGAAGATATAATAACTAGCTGTATGAGCTGTATCGCGACGCATCAAGTGAAAGAAAACCTCAACCGATTTCCTATTTAATTAACACAAACGTTCCCAAGCACAATCAAAAAAAGCGCCTGACTTCATAAAGTTTATCATGGCTTCTGTTCCACGGGGCTCACACTTCAAAAAATGCAAACTTTTCTTCATAACCTTAAAATATTACATGGCATGGTTTCGTAGACACATTTAAGTGCAACCACTTACGAAAATAGGAAAGAACTTTAGAGAGAATTTAGAATAGAGTCAGGTTAAGCTTTCTACATACGGGTAGTGCGACTAAAAAACGAAGTTCTTTACTTGATAACGATTCCAATGATATGTTCCTTCTCATCTCATGAAATGCTTGCTGACTTTTTGATGTTGCCTTGAAGAGATTTCTAGTTAGATTCTTTCGCAGTCATATCAATGAAATTATCAGTGAACAAGAACTCACAAACTTCTTGCTGTGCTTCATAGTTCAAGACTATTGCTTCCTTTCAGTAAAATTGTTTTTTTTGCTTTTTTTTCGTCAAAAACTTTCTTCCATCTTTTCATTTTTCAAAATATGTGTCAGATTAAATCCATTCCCTTTCTATTCTTCTTTTACTTATAATAACAGTTCAGATTGCGGCTAAACAAAGTCAGTTGAAGGACATCAAAACCATGTTTCATTTAAAAATGTCAGAAGTCAATAAAAATTTCATTAGAATTCGCTGAGCTGTTTTCTGACTCTACAGGCAGGCGATACTGGCAGCATTCAACAGTACGTGTTCAAAGAAATGGAATTTTAAATGAGTTTAAAATTTGTCGCAGATAAGAACAATCGTTATATTAAAGCCCATTGATTGTTCAACTAACTCAGATAAAAATCTTGCACGTACCTATAGCAGTTTGAAGACGTTTAAGACCAACATAATTGAATCTGAATTTACACAGGAGTCAAAGTAAATCGCTCTTCAAGCTAGGTACCTGTAGAACGTAGATTTATACCTGTATTCCATTGGCAAACAATTGTCTGTGTCAGAAAGTGTCCAAGTTTATTGCTTCCAAGTAATTACTCCTTAATGACCCCGTACACTAGAGCGCTTCCCGGAATAATGAAAAATATAAATAATGCGTGACTTCTGTCCAAAACAACAAAATTTCCTCAACTCACGGAAAGACTAACTTTCCCACAGGTTCTTTTTCTATTCTTTCAATTTTTCTTTTTCCATCACACAGAAGAGCAATGAAATGAAGACTCTGTCTGCAGGACACAAAACAATCCCCGTTGTAGCTGTAATAACCTTAAGTACATTTCTTCGAATTATATCTTCTCGCAAAAAGCCAGCCTCACAAAACGTGGGTAGTCCGAGTTCGAAACAAACCAACACACAATGAAGAAAAAAAAATGAGATTCTTCCAGGAAAATTACCGGTGTTTGCTCAAAGGCTATCCGTTCTTCCTTACAAGCAGACCTCGGAAAGATTGTGAATCTGCAAGGGAAATGTGGGATTCGGGATTCTTTATCATATTTGGCTATGTGTCGGTCGGGCACAAGAATTTATTTATTTAGTTTGTTTTTTTTTATCTGCTTCTCTGGGGAGATCGAACATCGGACTTCGGACATCGACCACGGCCTACCTACTTTGAGGACGGTCCCTCTCAATTGAGTGTTAATCTGTCTGGCCTGGCCCGGTACTGGGAAGTGTGGTTGGGGTCGTGGTCGTGGTGTGTCTTTAAAGTGGGATGTGTGTTCACAGTTTTGTCCTTTCGAGTTTATTATTTCTATTTTTTTTTTTAGCTAAATTCATCAATGGATTTAGTGAACGAAATTTATATTTCTTTTGAATGGTTGAGTGGTTGTATAAATTTTCTCTGTGACCGCGCCGCAATCCGCATCCTGTGTACACACACACTCACAAAAAAAGCATAGCCTTATTTTAAGATAGGATTCTGCCAAATAGGCAGTGACAATGCACTCAACTTTGGTGTTAATACCTAAATTCTTTTTTCATTTGGTAGGTAGAGATTTCTGTGTACCTATCTTTGAATACTATCCCTACATATACATACTTAGTTGTTCTGTGGGAATATTTTTATGGTGATTCCTGGAATCTCGTGAAGCCACTGAATGATTTGTCTGGTGTCTTTCCTATCTGCGTTTATTGTCTTATCTGTAAGCCGAGTGTGAATGTTGATAGAAAGACATAAATATCTCTGCCAGTAAGGACCGTAAGTGAAATTGGATATCTTTTGCTTGCTTTTTTTGTGGATAATACTGATTAATGCTAGGACAGCCTTTTAAATGACATTACTTTATCATTACATCAAGGGTTGCCGATGTAATGAACCAAAATTTGTAAAAAAAAAAAAAAGTATTATGACAGTGCATAGGTGCCAACCTCTGGTTTTATGAGAAAAATCGTGGTGTTGTAGTTGGGCACTTCGTAAAACTACTTTTGATTCAATTGCATGTTTTATTAAGGTGTCTAGGTCGCTAAATATCTAAGGGAACATTTTTTCCAAAGAAGAACGTAACTGGCCCTCCAGTGGAGCTCGTGCGTATTTGTTTATGGCGGTAAAATATAGAGGCACAGAATACATTTGAACCGAAGAAAGTGACGTTACGTGACGGTGAAGGTATACGTACAAACGTACTTCCCTACTCACCTCTGCCTTCGTTCATTAGCAAAGGACGTTGACGTAAAGACAAGAAAGAGAATTGGATGCAAAATGGAACCATGAGGTACACCATATTTTGCAAAATAGAAAGTTCTATGGAAATCTTTTACTTTATAATTGAAATCGGCATGCATTTTTGATTAGGGAGCGTTATTTCAAACTCTTTGAAGCACATTTGAAGTATTACGTGCGATTAATTTCTTTTACTCGAAGCAAAGGTTGGGTCCAGTAGGGTGAAATTTTCTGGGCGCGTTAATGCCTGCATCGAAATGCCCTTTAAGCTTTGGTTCAGTTCGTTTTGACAGTAAAACCCAACAACAAAATCGTAATGTCAATTCAAAACGAAAACAATGTCCTCGCACCGAACGGGGTTGAAACTGAAGCCGAAGGCGAAGCCAAAGCCAAAGAGTAATTGTGATTGAGGCATAATTCCTTCCAAATAAGTTCTTCAAGCCTAACTGAAGCCGAAGGCGAACCCAAAGCCGAAGAGTAATTGTGATTGAGGCATAATTCCTTCCAAATAAGTTCTTCAAGCCCAGACCACAAAAACATTTTGTTTTGAGATCAAAATCCATCTTTCAATAGCCATTTTTAAATCGATTTTAAAAGGTTTATATATAGGTTATAAAGGGATACCGCTAATCTGTTCTGAATCTACCCTTCCATATTTCAATAGAGGGAAGCTTCCTTACAAGACTCAAATATTAGTCTTTATTAGTTCGCCGCTCTTCCAGTTTGACGGTATTTCTGTTTCAAAGTGAAATTATCAATTCCGTTTATTTGAGGCCTCTTGAAAAGGACCCCATTAGAATGATCATTTTTTAACTCCACGCAATCTGCGCAATCCAAGACAGGTACGTTCCTTTTGAGGCGCTTTAAGATTGAAGCAAATTAGACACCCACTCATAGACTACCATCCTTAGTGATATTATGGCCTTGTAGCACATCCCTTTTACCCGGCTATAAAGTTGGAAAATATTAAACAACCGTGTCAAAGCAAAAGCTCCTATAGCCCTGACCAGAACCGCATTCATTTATTAAAAAATTTATACTGATTATTATGCATTAGCCCAAAGACAAAGGTACCAGACTATAATTTGGTTATGTAGATCAACGGTAACCAGCTGTTGACTATTCTTTCTTGTATCACGAACGGAGTACCTATACTAATCAACTTGGGCACTGTTTGTTAAAAAAAGCGATGAAAGAAAGTGAGAAAGGTACATTCCGACGATGTCCAAGAGAATCAAACGATCTTACAATAGAACTAAATAGCTATCAATTTCGAAAATCTGTTTAGAACGCTATCAACTAGGCTCAAGGAAGATAGGGAAGCACATAGCTAAATATAGGAGTTGTACCTTAAAATGTAGGCTTTAATTTTTAAAGTTAGATCCGAAAGGTAAAAAATTTAATGAGTCGTTTTGGAATCCTCTTTGTGGAGAGCTGTGAGGGACAACATTTAGCTAGAGGATTAATGTTCTGTGAATATATTCGCGATTAGATCCATTTCAGCTGGGCAAGGGTCTGATCAAATTGCCAAGTTCAACTGGGGGGCGAAATCAAACAAACTCCAATCGTCAATACCCAAGTATGATTCTTGCTGTAAGATGAAACCAGATACATGGAAATTGTTTTTCGTCTCCCTTTTGCAGACATAACCTACACTAAAAAAATTTCCAATCATAATTGACGCTCCCATCCGCAGTTTTCCCATCTTAAAAAAGTTTAGAGAAGTTTGGGCTATGTCTTCGAAAAAAAAAATTCCAACCTTTTCACCGTCAAACAGCTAATCACTATCCACTAGCCCTAGAACTAGCTCTTCAAAAATGTGCACTTGAGCATAGGGACTTTGGTCTTCCATTCCACACAGCGTTGCTTCGATTGCGTTTTGCACGCTTCTTTTGTTTGAGCTTTTTCCTTAGCTTAGCCACTTTTTACGAAACGATGGTTTTTTTGCTTCCAAATATACGCTTTTGCACTAGTTTTGGTTTATTTCTTTAATGACTTTGTTGAGATTCTTGTAATTATGTAAAGTGGTAGGTTTTAGGTCGTAAAAGGACGGATGGCAATGCAATAATGAGTAGGAAAGGTGAAGATTTGTTTCCCCAGAGCTTTCCTAGCCACTCATAAAAAAGGAGGATCTGACCATTTAAAGAAGGGATCAACTTGATATTTACAGTTCCAACATGTGTAACTGCGGGCATCTTTCTCCTTCGGGATAAAACGCCTCGATGTCGGGAAGACGATGATCCTTCTCTTCTCTCTCTCTTCAGCGACCAGCTCCGAAACTGCACTTTGAGGTGGAGTTGGCAAGGGTCACTGGCAAAATTTCTGAGTCACTGTTTTCCGATTATTTATGAACTTCTCCTCCTTGCGGCAAACGTGAAACATGCATGTGAGTGAATCGGTGTCGAAAGCTAGTAACACATTACCCTGCTCCTTATCATTGTTTTTTATCACATCCATGGTCTCCTTATCAGTTTTCGGCACTCTGATCCTCCCGTTAAGCTATTGAACGGGGGTATAAAAGTCATCGAAAGACTTTTTCGAGTCCTGATGACATTAGTAGAATCGTCTCGAAAGCTCGAAACCAGTTTCTAGACTTCTGAAGTGCGCAATCAGTGCATTCTTCTGCCAAAAGGTGTCATCTTCAGAAATGACCAAAACCAGGATTCCTCTGGCCCATCGATGAAGTGGTGGAAATTTTTAACCAAGTCTTTTCATTTTCTAAAATTAGCTAGCAAACCGTAAAAAAGTGTTTTAAACAAAATAAAAAGAGCCCGAATTTATGTATGCAGTTAGTCTAGTCGTAAAGAAATAAATGAGGCCGTGAAAATCTTAATATTTATGGAAATGGAAAAACGCTTTTTTTAAAGCTTGGATAAAAGTATTCTTGGATAAAAATTTCATCAACTTTTTTTGAAGAGTATGGTGTAGTGCTCATTAAATATATATGTACTTACAAAAGTAAGAATCTGAAAAATGAAAAGAAACACTCACTTTTTGCTGGCCCCCTGTAGTATTTGTTTGATGTTTAGTTCTTTCTCTTTCACTTTTTTCGTGAGTCTCGATATTTTACTCTCACCACGCGTAAAAAAGATTGAATCCGAAAACACAATTGAAAACCTTTGTTCCGCTATCGGAGTTTTATGTTATAAGGAATTTTTTTCCTAACAGCTGTTCTATGACACCTCATGTATGTTTGTAACGCATTGGGGCTATGCTTCCTAAATTTTTATATATTAGGATTTACATTATACCTGAGCTACAGTGCAGTGGTTTATTTTTTGTTTCATCCTGCGAACGCCCATAGGAACTGGAATTGAAGAGGCTGCAAGTGAGCAAAGACGCGTTTAAAGCTGGGCCCAGATTGCGTAACTTTTCAGACGATTATCGTCTATCGTCGATTGCGTTGTCAAAAGATTGTTTCACTGCCCAGACTACCCACCGCTCCCCCATTCACGCCCCTATTCCCCCACAAACCCCGCCTCATGCGTGTTAAAATTGTTGTTCCTCACACATTCTGTCAAAATCTTAAAATATTTATTTTTCATTGTAAAATGTACAAAAGCAAACTTTATTTGTCATGAGTGGAGCCTGTGGTTACTTTTAGTTGTAGACAATCGGAATATGTAAATTTTTTTTTTTTTTGACTTGAGTTATTGACATTTGTTCTGCTGAGAAGTTTGAAACACGGAAGGATTCATCCGCTTGTCATATAAACATGGAGCCAATTAAAACTCTCAATAGATTTCCTCATTGTTGTGATGAAGTTCCAGAACGAAACCCGCCACCGACAACGATGGAACTGGGTTAAACACCTGTACTTCTTCCTTAGATTTCTCCTAACCATAACCACAGCTTTTTTTTGAAATTCATCGCTCTTTATTTTCAATGTTTTAATTATTTCAACAACAGATAAAAAAAAGAATTTGAAAGCAAAGCGATAGGCCTACCTACCCTACACACGTCTAAAAGCCATATCAAAAGGCTTAAGAAGACAAGTACAGACTCATTAGGAGTTGAGGCGAAGTGAGGTATGGTGTCGGTTCATAGAAGAGGAGTCATCCAAGTGGAATCATAAAATCGCCGCCTCGCTGTGTCCCATAAATTTTACAGTCCCAACAAGAAACCAACGTAAACATAGGAAACACGATAATCGCACACAAAAATATACATTCAAACAGCGAATATTTTCGTATAGGTGGTACCTTATTCATGCTAGTCGTCCATCGTACCTACTAATAAAAATACAAACTTGAATAGTGGAATGTCTGCTGAAGATCGCGAGCGCGTGATCCTTCATCAACCAAATACGATGACTCTACCCGCTCCACATGCCTCGCACTGCTTCTTTGGGCCCCCCTCAGCCTCACATAAGCAGCTAGATGTTTTGATGCGATAAAAGGCGCGCACATCATTCCGGCTGAGTTCAATGAATTGTACTTCAGACGAAGGCAATGGCAACATACCACAAAGGCAAAAAGAAAGATGAAAAAGCAAAAACAAATACAAAACCAAAACAAAAACAAAAACAAAATTATAAAGAATGGACAGACATCGTTTTCATAGAATAAGCGCACCGCTTTTGAGCTCGCTAGCGCCATGCCTCGGATGACTGGCTAAGATGAAAGATGGTGCACATGGGGTGCTGCTCCAGTGTGGCTAATCTGGGAGCATTGGAAGGCGACATTTAATGCAAAGATTTAGGAACGAGGGTTAGGATAGGAAGCATCGGATATTGCAGAAATTTAATGCGCCACCACAACGCAACCATGTTAGGCTCTGCGGCTGGTTGGCTAACACAAATGTTGGGAACTCATAGGTTATAGCAGAGGTGCTTCTTGAGACTGGCATTGCCATGCCACGTCTACGTCTCATCGTCGATGTTTATATTTACCTACTTGGTTATAGTAGTACGAGATACGAGTATAGTGTTCTTCTTCTACTGCTTCTTGTTGTTCATTGGGGGTTCTTGCTCCCTTTGTCGCTTGTCCATTGTCGAGAGTTCGAGAGAGGAATTTAATGCGTTTGATTTGTGTTGTTGGCCTTGAACGCTTAGATGGGAAGCCATAAGTTTCGTTTACCTCAGATTTTTATTACGAGCTTCGTTTGCCGTTCAACTCTTCATTTTTTTTTTTTGTCTTCTTCATTTTTTTTTTTGCGATCTTATAGACGAAAGGTTAATTATGTGAGAACGTATGGAGATGGCAGAAGAGTAGCGTGAGGACAGTCGCGTACGTTTTTCATTTTGTTTTTATTTATTGGTTTATGTTTTTGTTTTTTCATCTTGTTTGGTTATGTTCATTTGTTTTGGCAGTGTATAAGTGCTTATGATTTGTTTAGTTTTTTTGTGTTGCTTGTATTGGCGAAACAATTCAGACATCTTCGGTTGATAATTTTAATGAGGGAAACGCGTTGAAAATCTCTTGTGATGTATGCGATTACAGCGATTTTGAGACTTGTATAACTTCGGACACATAACTAACGCACAATGGAGAAAATTGTATTAATTTTGAAGTAAAGTAGGCTCTAAAACATACTAGTTATTAGAAAACTCCGTTATGTAAGTACCAAACATAACCCTAAGGCTCTCCATCGAAAAATGTCTGACTTGAAATTTGTGTTTTATCATTTTTCATAACCTAACCAGTTCTTCTAAAAGAAGGAA
The DNA here is from genome assembly GCA_914767635.1 of Melanostoma mellinum. Lineage (NCBI taxonomy): Eukaryota > Metazoa > Arthropoda > Insecta > Diptera > Syrphidae > Melanostoma > Melanostoma mellinum. Next base: position 140,305,627 of record OU612058.1, on the reverse strand, counting down.
TGCGAACAGTAAAGCTTCTATCCGTATGTTCGAATGTTAGGGCAGACCTAAGAACTCCTCGTATTGAAAATGGAAGAATTCAACAACTGGAGGCTTGCCTACGCTTTCTGAGGTCCACAAGCGGATCATTAGTGTGAAGCAGATTTAGTTTTAAATTAATTTTTTATTTTCTATCACTTATAACTACTTACCTACATGCTAACAAAAAAAAAAAAAAAAAAAATAGAGGGCAAAGTAACATAATTAACTTACTGTACTCACCCTAGGCGGGAACCCTAAATTAATCAACAACTTATTTCTAATGCCTTTCGGCCTTTAGATTCAATACAATTTGCTTCTGCTTAGTTTGGGTTTCGCGAAAGACAATTAACAGAAGATGCACTCATGAATTTTTGTTCTATAGTTTTCAAAAGCTTTGATGACAGAAAATTTACAGGAGCTTTATTTGTAGATATAACAAAGGCATTTGCTATGGTCAACCACAAAATCTTAGTAGAAAAGCTAGAGTGTGCAGACTTAAGGGGTTCTATAGTCGTATGGCTCAAGTTTTATCTTGAGATTCGATCTCAAAAGGTTAAAATTAATAAGACCAGAAAGAGTGAGGAATATACGAATATGGGCGGGCCACAAGGATCTGTGATTGGACCTCTACTGTTTTTAATTTATATTAATTCTGTGTTCGAGCTGCCTTTCAAGGGTGCGTTAACAGCTTTTGCAGATGACATAGGATTCGCATACGGGACCAAAAGCCTATTAGACTTGACATCTGAAATTATTTGGGACCTTAGTATTCTTAGAGTCTGTTGTCTGTTTTGCTAGCCACAATCTATTGATTAGCTCTAAAACGAAATTAATGTTATTTAGTTTGTCTAACGCTAATAGACTTTTAGTTGGCGTGTTTTACCACTCACCCGATTGTCAGCGTTTTAAATTAGAACACTGTAAGTGTGATCTCTATCAGCAGAGAAAACTTTTGATGACAGTTCACGGTGTAATATGAATTGCTTTGAAATAAAAAATGTAAATGAATTCAAATATTTAGGCTTACATTTGAACTCGAAAATGAACTTCTCTGCCCATACGGAAAAGTTGAGGCAGTACATTCGTTCGTTCTCAGGTATTTATTTATCTACGTTCTGTGTGTAAGGCAATGATGCAATGTGCAATAACCTGCTGGAGTGGAACCTATTCCAACAAAATTCAACCACTTTTTATACTTCAAAAACTCATGGTAAGAAAAATATTAAAAAAGTCGCGTTGTTATCATAGTTTTCCATTATTTCAGAGTTTGAGGGTTCTTCCTTTACGCCAACTGTATTGCTCTAAGGTATTAAAAATATTCTTTATGAGATCTGGTCATCGCAATCTAAGAGTTCTTAAAATCCATAATGTACATGGAAACCATTTATTTTTGGTAAACATTCCTCACTCACGCATCACCGCTCGTAGTGTGGCGTCTTGTAGACCTTTTAATGAATTGCCACTATATCCTAGATCAGAAACTTCAACGTCTAAATTTTTGAAAAACTTAAAATTTTGGTTGCTCACCTTAGATCATACATGCATTGAATCGCTTCTAATGTAATTTGTGATTCACTTAAATAAAATTGAAGTTATGTACTTTTTATTTTCTCATATGTTTTTTCAACCGAAAATTCTTGTAACTTTTTGAAGGGTCACCCCACCCAATATTTTGTAACATATATATTTACTTTTTCAAGAATTCGAAAGGGCATTTAAAATAATTTTTTTAATGATTACGAATGCTTCAGATTTATTTCTCTTTTTTAATTTATTTGTATATTTAAACATACATATATCAGAAAAATTGTTAAGGAAATAAATTATAAATATACTATACTATACTATTATATACTATACTATACTATATATTTCAAACAATAACCAATATTAAAACAAAGAAAATTTAAGAAACTTAATTTTTTGAGCACTTTTTACAAATCAGTTTTGGCACAAATATCATGCCCAACCTTTTCTTAGGCACTCGGTACTTTGTAAGGCGAAAGGTGAACTATGCAGCTATCTTATATTTCAAATTTTTACTGAAACTTGCTGGGAGACAATACGCCGGAGTCCACAGTGCCTTTTGACAAAATTTGAGAATATTTATAGGACTCCTTGTGATGTCGATAAGGAGTCGATGGGGAGTGTAGGGAAATTTTGATAAAATATCGCCCGTGGGAGCTAGCATTTCTGTTTGTAGAATGGAAGGTTCTAGGTTCGAATCGCAAGAACATCAATGAAAAATATCACCTTTCGCGAGGAATTGGCAAGCCCTGGGTAATTGCATACACACTGCCATGAAAAACGCTCTCTAATTGATCACCATAAAACTTTACTTCTTCAAATGGGTTAGGCTAGGCCCCGAGGCTTCAATAGCTTTGTTGATCCAACTTATCTCTTGTTTTATTCACCACCAACCAGGTGTAGCACCGGTCTAAGTTATTCACTTAACTCTTTCCGTTAGAATGGTTAGTAGAACTAACCACCTATTTTTTTCGCTTTTTTATGATACAGCGACATCTATTGATTAATTTTTTTTATTAATATGAACGACACGAGCATGTAATATTTGAAAAGTGCTGATTGTCATACTCTGACGGCCAAAAGAAGAGCTAAACTATCAAACGAAAACTGGTTAATTTTGAAATGCAAGTATTTTATTTCATTGGCCGGTTAACACATATGATTTATTTTTATGCTCAAATTGTTGAAATATGAAAAACCTTGTATAAGAAATATCACAAAGAAACATGAAAGGTTTTTGAAAATTACACGTTTTTTAAAGTGGTTAGCAACTTATTTCTTCACAGTGGCCACCCACAGTAACCACCCCATATCTGACCCCCCATCAACCCACTTTCGAAAAACCGCAAAATCTACTTTAAAGAAAGCCTATATAATACAGAATACACAAAAATATTAGTTTTACTCTGAATATAAAAATCTGTGACGCAAAGAGTTAAAACAATCCAGCGCTCGCAAATAACATGAACTCAATAGCCGTGTTTTATTATCCTCTGTGATCTGATCTGGATCAGATCTGATAATAAAACAACTTGGATCAGAAAAAAATTTACTTCTAAATGTTGGCTGCTTCGTTTCTGGAGTTTGACAGAAAGCAATCACTAATTTTTTCAATAATTGAATTTCATTTTCAATTGTTTCAATTGTATATTTAATTTTGATAGTTGCTCTGCAAAATTCGTCAAAAGTGAACAGCCGGATTACTCTTCGTTGGGATGACATGGCCCCATCAAGGTTTTCTGAACTCCGTTGCTATCATTTTGAATACCTTCCGACGCGTCGCCGCTCTCTTAACCTTCCAATTTCGACCGCCAGTTACCTTCACATCTTTTTTGCTTTTGTTTGATATAAGATTTCCAATTCTGCCATACATAAATTAAAAATAAAAATACCATACCTTGAAACAAACTCTTAAATCAAATATTTTATGCAACTTTCTCCTAACAGAAGCATCCTTAGATGGATGTTCCAGACAGTTGAGCTAAACTCTTACCGTTTCTTGAAAAGCGTTAACGTCTTCTTTCGCAAGTTTGGAAAAACTTTGAGCAACATTTGGATTTTCGGTTAACAGCTCGTTCAGCCTTTCATATTGGGCCTTATTTTTTGCTTTAGCTTTTGAAACACAAAATACAACTATTCAAAATCAAAATATTTTGAAAGTACTCACGTTTGTGTTCAAACACAACTGTTTTCTTCAAACACAACTGCTTTCATACATGCTCTACGACGCAAATGGCTTTTAGTTAAAAAAAGATGAAGAATTTGCATTCCACTCGTATTTGGTGATGCCAAATCTACGAATTTCAACATTCGTAGCATATGTGTTCCACTCAAAATGGATTTAGAGATAGTATAACATCGGGAAACTTAGACCATTTTCGATTACGATGGAATCTGTGATAGGGCGGAATGTATTGATATTTTAAAACCACTTGAAAAAGTTTGACATTAGGATCTCATATAAAAAGCGAGTGGTTTTGGTATTGATGAAATTTTTCGAGCATCTCCCACACCCGATATCCGAACCAGAACCGCATAATAGATTTCGCCATTGTTGCAGTGATTAGTAGAACCAAAACCAAAACATATCATGCAAGTAAGTGAAAACACAACTATTTATGGCCGTTAGGTGCCTAAAAGTTTCGCATTAAATATAAAAACAAAAAAATTTCTTTTACTGTCACCTATTAAAAAAAACATGGAGCTTATATTTTATATGTTTTTTAACAGCTGACCCGCTGCAAGATCTTACTTATTTAATGTGTTGTTCAAACAAAACTGCCGAAAACCAAAATTTATCCGGAACACCCGCTGGGCTTAGCTGAAGGTAGACTGGAAGCAGAGCTGTAAAAGAATGCATTAATTTGGTATTGCATTGCAAAAAGTCTCATTCATTTAACTGTATATATGGAATGCATTCACATTCTTTATCGCAGTACTTCAACTTTCAAAAAAAAGTCCCAGTCAATTTTGAAGTCTTTTGTGAACCAGTCATCTAGAGCAGTCAAAAGACTTGAAGTCAAAAGAATGCAATACATATTAACTGGTCGCAATCGTGGAAGTCTCTTAAAAATCTTTTACAATCTTTGCAATCATGAAGTTTTTTGATTGCATTGAAAATAATGCAGTCATTTGGCTGCTCTGGAGTCTTTTGACTGCTTAAAGTCTTTTGACTGCTTGAAGTCTTTTTTACTGCTTGGAGTCTTTTGACTGCTTGGCAGACATTCTAACACACCGCACTGGTATAACCAATATTTGAACTCAGAAAAAAAACGCATTGACATATGGAATATTCTTTGTTGTTTCTGAAATATATTTTAAGATCAATCCTAATATACGTGTCACATTTCATTCATATCCGAATGTTAGTTTAAATCTTACAGACTTTTTTCCGCTCTTCCAAACAAGCCAAACTAATGTGCGGCGTTAGGCAGCGGGCGTCTGGCAAAAACCACGGCAGAACCCTTCAATTTGTGTGTGTCCAATTTACCGTACTGTACAATGGCATCCACTTTTCATATTGTATCTACCTTCTAAACTCAGAAAGACTGGAGAAAATTCCTGGAAATGAGCTCTCAAAAAGAAGAAGATGCGCCTGCCGATTGCTTACGCATCTTTAGACGGTTTGTATGAAGACGGATTACACCAGCACAGTGATTTATAAGAATTTGAATAAATTAACTTCCACAACTCCGAAAAGCACACTCATTGTACACCTTCCTTGCCTAACGAAGACCTCAACCAATAAATTTCCAATACATTGACGTTCGCTACTGAGTTATCGAATCCAATTTTATGAAAATTGAAAAGCAAACATGTTGGCGAAATTCACTTTCTCTATCCACTCTAATCAAAGTTGGCAATGGAGCGGCCACAAGGAGGGCACGAAACAAGGTGAAGTGGTAGAATCTTCTGTGGTCCATTGACGTATAACCGTCCTCGTAGCAGAGATTATTTATCCACCGGCAGCGCAGTGGTTCCCATGATGCTGTGATGCTTCATTTGCTACTTTGGTACGCCATCGTCGATCGTCGTAATCCTTGAGAAAGCATCCTAAGGTCCATGATCTCTCACTCTTTCCACACACTCTACAGTGAGTGTATTGGTGTGAGTTTGTGTGCGTATTGTTGTTGTTCCCGTCTTTTGCACGTTAGTCAATTACAATTGGAATGCAGTCAGGCTACCCAAGACCCGTCGCACTCTCACCATTAGGAGAAAGAGAATGGCCAAGATGAAGGATTCGCTGTCTTTAGGAAATGGAATGCGTTGCAGAACCGTCGTCGTCGTCGTATTGGACAACGAACAACAACAGTGGTAGACGTTTTGAATGGAATGTTCCAGTTTGGTGGTGTGCCGCTCATGCACTGTAAACTGATAGAGTGCTGCACTATTTGGTGGATCTGGATGGTGTATTTTTTATCTTTCTGCACAATCGGACTCTGAGTTGGACATGTCCAAAATTATTTTTTGTTTATTTCTTTTTTATATTCTTTTTCTTGTGTTCTGTTTTTTGTTAGTTGTTCGCCACGAGAGTTCACATAACCCACGATGGGATGGTCTGGTGTAGACCTTTAGATCCGCCGCTTTTACAAACGATGAGGCTTAACTCTGGCAAGCCATCCACTCTCTTTTCTCAGGGAGAAAATGTTTAATTTTTGTGTGGTCCTTATTCTTTTTTTTGATTTCCGTTCGTGCGGTTTCATTGAGAGTTTGTTTCGCATTCGATTAGATTAGTTTGGGAGGACGTTGGAGTTCGTTTAGTTGTTTTTTTTTTTTTTTTGCTTTGAATCTTCTTTATCGCGAATTTCTTCGTTCTCATCGCGCCCTGAATTGAGTAACATTCCGCGAAGAATGTCTGTGAAGTCAATGCACTGAATGAAATGATTGGATTCCTTGGAACTCAGAGGTGGTTTGGGTTGGGTTTTTTTTGCTGTTTTGTTTTTGCAATGTTGATACATGATGAGTCAAATTAGTGAAAGGAATTCTAGCAGTGGAGGAATTCAAGTTTGGAGTCTGATTTCAATTTATTTGACTTATGATGATGGTATTTATTGGTAACTTGTTTTAGCTAAGGCGTTATGGTGATCTTAACTGAATCGGTTCTTTATAAAATATGTCTATTTTATTAGACTTTTTAAATAATTAAATTTACTGGAGAATTTCATTAGAATTCATCGATTTAGAGAAAAGAATACCCAAGGTAGAGGAAAATTCAGGGAACTTCTGTTAAAACCTGCCCTGGAAAGGGTAAAAAGGCAAGTAGTCGATAATTTAAAGTCACACATTCGTCAGCTCATGTCAGTGTTACAAAATTATATTTGTGAAGCTGTAGAAAAACAGGCCACCCACTCCTAGTTTTTGAGGTCAGTAATCTTGACATACTTTGTACAGAAATTGAAAAAGAAGTTTCTGATTTAAGGCTCCAAGTTAAAACAGCACGCAGGAGATCTACGCAAAACACACCTAATCATAACACACCTCTTCAAAAGATAATCAACTGAAATCAACCAGCTGTGCTTTGTTATTTCTTAAACATTCAGAGTGCTTTTTGAAACATCTCACGTTAAGTAGTCAACAAAGTACTATAGATGACAGCTACATATCGTCAGCGGAAAGCTCAATTGGTCTAAGTCACAAAAACAAAATTTTACAGGGGACAATATTTTGTCTTTAAATTGAATTATAGTCACATTTTTTAGCTCATTTCTTGCTGTAATTTTTTTTTTTGTGCTCTTGCCATTATTTTGTCTAAGACTAGTAATAAAATCCCTATAAATCCTTTCCCGCTATTTTAAATATTCAAGAAAGCCAAGTATGCATTCTCCTGAAAAAAAACGTGGACTTAGAACAAAAATATGGATTTAGAACGATTGGTCATATGGTCTTGCAATAAATCTATTTTACTCTTTTCTTCATGTATTGTTCTAAGTCCAATAATCAACAAAGAATTCTTTGGCGCTTAGAACAAAATGACTTTCTGAATGTGTTTGCAAAATTATTCTCCTTCATATAATTTTGTCTCTTAGATCAATTTGGCATTAACTTAGCATGAAAAATTTTGGCGCTTAGAACAAAGTGGGTGTACATTATCTGAAAAACTATAAAAGATAGACAAAAACAAATTTCAGGTTCGGAAAGAGCATACCCAAATTAGTAAAACTGCATCATTAGTTCATTTTCGAAAAAAAAGTGGACATAGACCAATTGAGCTTTCCGCTGACGATATGTACTTCGCCCAACAAATTAAGCGCCTTTAGATCAAATAATTCAGGGAATATTTATCACCAAAGGATGTGCACTAGATGGGATCTTTTGCAACACAAACATGGCTGTCGGCTTCACTGATTTGACGCCTCCAAAACTATCATTTCGTAGTTCATTGAGTAGCTGATCATTGAAAAGTAAAATCAAAATAAAATTTTAGCAGCCATTATGATTTAGGAAAAAAAAAACTGTCGAGAAAAACAGAATGAAGCTTATGAAGAAAACAATCGAGAATCCTGATAATTTGCAACTAAGCTGCGGGTAGCCAATGGTTTCAAATTATGTGAAACGAGAATTTGTCACATACTTTACCACTCATTGGATTTCCTCAGAAAGCTAGGACCTGAAAGCTCAACTTTGGTAAGTCTTTCGTTTTACAGAGGTAAAACATTAAGAAATTTTTCTTAGGGAGGTTATGAGTCATAAACAATAAAATTTTGAATGACATTTATACAGACGGTTTTAAGAAATTAGCCGAAATTACAATTCCACTGGACACTTTTAGACCTTATTGCAGGCAAAAGTACGTATGCTGTGACAAAGCGTCAATAGTAAAATTGCTTTGTTCTGCTCTTCTAATACCACCGACTTGTCGAACCAAAAGTCATTATTGTGTTCAAACGATCAATTCGACACCCACACAGACATAAATGGTGGTTATTTGATTTTCTTTTTCATCATCTACACACAGTTTTCACTCGTCTTTTATACCTCACATTAGGCTAGGGGCTGAAGAATGCAATTTTGTGTTTAATGACATGGCAGACCTGGATGTACTTACTTTTTTAAGTGAGTATTGCCGTTTGGAAATTTGGAACTTGAGCCTCAATCAACATAGTTCGCCAACAATTCCGATTTCCAGTTTTGCACTCTGTCTCAGTTCAGGTCTTTTTACATTTGATTGCTCCAATTAAGACGTAGTATTCGCTTTCGCATTTTCCCTGAAATGTGCTTTCAAAAACTACCTGAAGCGTTGGCGTCTATCCACTCTACATGTCACAGCCATCGTAGTCTAGCGATTCTTACTCTTCTAGAAATGCCCATACTTCGCGTCGGTCGTGGTAAAAATCATACAGCGCCTTGTTGTATCTCTTCCTCCACGCATTCTTTTCATATACCCGAAAGATCATTCGGTGCACTTTTCTTTAGAAACGGCCAAGGGTTTTCACATACGCTTCAAATAAGGTGCATGCTTCTGCGCCTCATATTGGGATGAATGGGATGATCTAAGATCTTGATCCAGGTTGCCTTCGTTTTGTATTGAGGGTCTTGTTTCTCATCTCATCTCATCTTCTTGACCCAAAGTGGCAGCGATTGGAAAGATTGATTCCACGTTTGATTTCAGCACTGATGTTTTTTTCTGTGTCCTGTACTACCTCGAAGTCATATCTTTCTAATGTCAGAACTTGTGGAAATCGTAGATGTTTTCCGTCCTCGTTTGATGACAGCATATACTTCGTTTTCCCTCACCATCATAAGCCCATTCTTCTGATCTGATAACGTCAATATCGTATCAGTATAAGTACGTAACTCTACGGATTCTTAAAAGATAATACCTCTGGTGCTAATGCTCGAGTTTTGCACAATCTTTTCGAGTTTCATGTCAAAGAAATCCCATGGAAGTGTGCCGCCTTGTCGAAAGTTTATGTCGACACTAAAAGTCTCGACGAGCTCTTCACCAACCTTGACAGAACAGCATGGGATGTCCAGAGTCATCATAGCCGTAGGTATGTAGTCGTATGAGTTCGGCATCAATGACCAAACTTGATATAGCTCTTTACAGCTGGTCTCTGTAAAATCGATCATTGTGGGAACAATAAATAAATAAATAGGGCGGCGCAACAGGCCGGGAGCCTGGAGCCTTAGCGCATTTCTCACAACCATGCCTTGTGAAGTAAAGGAGGAAATCTAAAATGCTCTACCGAATTCGAATGGCTAATCAAGAAAGCACTTTTCATGACAATGAATTTACTATCGGAAGACTTGACCATTCCTCAGGAAAGGCGATACCCGTGGAAAAACATTTTTGTTTTCTGTTGGAATTCTAACCACGAACGTCCCTCAATAAAAGCAGACATGCTAACAATAACGCCACGGGCACCAGTATATCATGCTAATGATGATGAATTCAGCTTTGATGTGGATTGTCATAATACTCAAACTAAACGAATTTTAGCGGATAACTTTATCCCTTAGTAGTCCTCTACCGAAAAAGCTGCACCCAAGTAACGGTGTTCGCTTGCAGACTGATTTCAAAAATGATTAATATAATTTAATTTAATTTATTTACACTTAGTACAAGCAAAACTTAAATCTAAAGTAAAAAATGATTACAAAAGTAAAATGAAATTTGGGGGGTTCAATTCATTGTGAGAGGGAAGCAAGAGAGAAGACGAAGGGTTGATTTTGAGGTATGGATATGGAAATCGAACAGATTAAAGACATTACGTAACATACGTGACATTACATAACATACTTGACATAGGGTTGTAAAAACTATAGTTCGTACGTTGGTAGGGAATTCGGAAAAAGGGAACCGTCCTAAGATTCCGTGAATTTTATAGGTTAAAAGATATTAAACTCAATAGCGACGGACAATCAATGTTTCCACTTAAAAGATCTTGAACATAATATTATATCTGAGATCTCACGTCTTCTTTGAATGAACTGAAGATTAATAAGTTTTAAACGATCATCATTTCCAATCTTTGTCAAGAGTGGACGAAATGGCTGCCCATAAATCGTTTAGAATTAAACAAAAATTAGCTAAAAAGCTAAAGCAAAACAGATCGGTACCCCAATGGGTCCGTCTACGTACTGGAAACACAATCCGATACAACGCTAAGAGGCGTCACTGGAGGCGTACAAAGTTGAAGTTGTAAGCTGCTGTTCATCTGGATAATGTGGTTATACGAACATCCAATTACCACGAGGAGCTGAAAACTTTTTAATTTGTAACTGTACGAGCTATAAGTTGTTCAATAAAGATACGTTTGTATAAAAGGAGCCTTATGGAAGCAAGTGGTATGTATCTCCAAGGAAGTTTGCGTAAAGTGTAAAGAAGAAATCTGCGATGGACAGCTTCGAGGCATTTAGCTTGTGTTATTTGAAAAGGTAAGGTGACCACACTTGGGAGGCATATTCAAGTATTGGCCCAACGAAAGTAACGGTGCAGGAATTTGAGAAATACGAATCGGAAAATTCTTTCGACCAACGTTTTATGAATCCGAGTATGCTGTTTGCTTTTTTATAACATGTTCAATGTGGGAGTGAAAGTTGAGCACTTTATCACAAATGACACCTTTGTCACTAGCAATAGAAACAACTTCTATTAGTTCACCTTGTAGGTAATAGCACCGAGGGGGCGGGGGTAGACGTTTGCGGGAAAAAGTTATAGCGTGACATTTACTAACGTTGAGTTTTAAATTATTTTTGCGACATTAAACTAAGAAAATATCTAGACTATCTTGTAAGATACAAGAATCAACATTGATAGAATGCTTCTAAATATTTTCATATCATCCGCGTATATCAAAACGTTACAATTAAGGGATTTTACAACATCGTCAAAATAAAAAAATAGTGGGCCAAAATGACTGCCTTGAAAGACACCAGAAGATGTTATAAAGGGATCAGAGAGAGATGATCTGGCTACATATTTTCTTTGAGTCAAATAGTTATTATACTAACCCAAGAAATAGAAAATGGGGGAAAGCTTAGGATTTGTAGTTTGAATAGAATGATTTTATGTGACAATTTTTTCGAATGCTTTACTAAAATCAGTAGCAATAGCATCGACTTCTTTTCCTTTCTCTGAGGAACATAAGGTTTAGGAAACAAAATCTACTAGATTGGTCGTAGTTGACCTAACTCTTAGGAAACCATGTTGTTCAGGAGCCAGAATAAATTTACAGTGGAAAGACAAGTGTATCATAAATAATGCTTTCAAACAGCTTTGGAATACAGGAAAGTTTGGCTATGGGACGATAGTTAGACACATCATTCTTGGGTCTTTTTTTAAGGATAGGGACAATATATGGTGTTTTCCAGGATGTTGGAAACTCACGTTGTGAAAGTGAATTAAAATGCTCGAACAGTTTTTACGGACAATAACCGGAATTCCGTCTGGTCCAGATGAGTAATTATCATGGAGTTCATCTAGATCAGAGGCTGTCTGGCTATCGAAGCCGTATAGAGCTTCCAGTGAATATAAGTTGTGTTTTGTGGAAGAGCAGAACATGAACAGATGGGAGAGTTTCCTCTTCTTCTTTGCCCATGCAACCTCCGCAGAAGTTGTTTGAAAAAAACTCCAAGTTTTATTTCTACATATGAGACAGTAACCGGACATAGTGAAAAGGTCAATAGTAAAGGCTTCCGGTTGGAAAACGTATACATAATAGGAAACGTACATTATGTCGGAGTACGCGCTTTATTATATCAAAAATCAAATCAAAACATTTTTTAAGAGCTCCTCGTCGTCGCTATAAATCTTGTTGGAATTTTATCTGTGACTTGGGGTCAAAAACCGTTTTTCTAGTGATAAAAGACTATTTCACTGCTCGGCCATGTATATATTTTTTGTTTGATTGATTTAAGAGCCATTGTAATTGAATCTGTGAAAGAAAAAAGGCGTCCATGATAGAAAAGAGTCTCGAAACCCGTGTTTTGACACCGATGCAACTACATCAGCCCCAAAAAGGGTATCACTGTTTCAAAATGCAATGTATTGGGTGCGGTACGGGCACCGAAAGGATTAAGAATCTTAACTACGCCATCTTTGGGTAACGTAGAAAAAAAGTCTTGCTAGAGTTGGAAAGAAAAAGAAAGAGTTTGGTAACGAACCAACATAGGTGAATGGATGGTTGGCCAGCACACGTTTGCTGTACCACAACACAAAATGATTTCGACAACATATTGCTTTGGTACAAAATAATGTATTTGCTGAGAAAACATTGCAGGCATGAGTAAAAAATTTTCGAGAGACTGGATCGGTTCTATGTTTGCAAAAAAAAGACTCCAGGTCCACCTGGAGTCTTAAGTGATAAGAAGCTCACTAAAAATCGCTCGGGTCCGCAATACCTGAGGCCTGAGGTTTCAACTTAAATACCTATAAAAAAGTTGCCCTCTTGTTTCTTTTCAACGCGACCAAGACTGTTTCTTTACGTTGCCTAAAGTTAGCGCTATGAAGATTCAAAATCCTTTCAGTTTCCGCACCACACCCTGAACTGTAGAATACTGAGAAATTAAAAAATGTATTAATCAATTGAGTATCGTGATATGAAGATTTTGCAAGAAACAAGGCCGTAGACAAATTATCCAATCCGACGAACGAACATACATCAAACGAAGAATGTCGTTAATACTTAGCAGAAATGATTTTTTACGTCTTTCGACGTTACTCAGGTAATTTGGTTAAATGGTGGAAGTCCACATACTCCACTGAAATATTCCTTTGAGAAGAATGCACAGTATATCTTTCAGGTTGCAATTGCAACGCACTACAAATCTCCAAATTATCAATTCAATCAAACCAACTTAATCATCTCCGTCTAAAATAAGTAGTTACAAGTCAACAAATGCCCATCGCTTTATCAACAATGTCAAACTAGCTTTCATATAGCAAAGCAACTCTTGTCCAGCTTATCCTTGAAGATGTCAATACAGAGTAACATGATGTGCTAATTTCTTTGAGGAATAAGTTCAATTATTCAGCCTAAAGTCAAAACTTGGTTTTCGTTTAGAGTTTAAGCATCCCTTTTCAGGTCATTTGTGACATTAGTCAACTTCTTATTCATTCAAAACAATCCAACGCCCTTTAAGGACATCTTCCAATTGAACAAAACAAAAAATTGATCCGACTCCGACCCTCTTTCGATGTGCTTTTATTAGACACAGACACACAAACATAGACTTTAGTTTTGCTTTCATCACAGCTGCTTCGATTAAAAACCACCCCTCGCCCTTTAGCTATAACATGAAAGCTAATAGCGCTCTCCCCTTATTAGTCAGATAGTCTTAGCCTCTCTGGCCTTTCCTCAGAATGTCACCATCATCAATTACCATTAATAAATACGTCTCCACCCCATCGCCACGGCCTCTGCCGTCTATAAATCTTAAAAACTTATAACAAAACTTCTAGTTATTATCTATGCGATGCCAAACCTCTTTGCGTCTCAAATAAATCACAAAAAAAAAAAAAAAACAAATTGTAGCCAAACTATTAATTCCCTGCCACCCATTTGTTTGCACAGATAACAAGAAGTACGGAAAATTGTCTTTTCAAGTATATAGTATCATCTAACAACCGACCCTCTAAGCACTTCTTGCTCTCATAACTCCTGGGCGTATACGTATAAAAAGAAAAACATTTTCTTATTTTTTTATTAAAAACTTTCTTTTTTGCGCATAAAACTTTTCTAATAAAATCAGACACAACATGCACAGGCACACTCCCAAAGGATGTGGGTAGTTGTTCTCAATTTCATCCACTAAAAGACGTCCACAGGCCCAACAACAATGCCCATCCCTTTTCTTCTTTTTAAAATATATAAACGTTACGTGGAGTGAGAAGTGGGTAGGAAAAAACTTTTGGCCGCATTATCACTGTAATTAACTGACATCATTCATAATTGCATTGCAGTTTCTGTTATTTTTTTTTTATTCTGTAAGAAAGGTGGCCAAGGCCAAGAAATGAAAAACTGAAGCAGATGGTGGGTGGATGAGGTATGTGGTATGAGAATGAGTTTAGATCGACCAAATTAGCTTCATAAAATTGACAAATGTGTCTGGAAAGTTCCCTAATAAGCTCAGTGCTTGAAAATCAACCCAACGGAAGAATGTAACAACAATTTTTTTTTTTAATTGTTTTGCGTTGATAAGAGGAAATTGTGCTTTGGACAGCCTCCGACTGGCAAAGGGGGAGAGAAAGAGCAAGAAAAGGGTTGGCTCTGTGGTTGAATAATAATATAGACTTTGCAATGAAGAATAAGAAGAACACAACGCATTCCGTTTAAACACTTAATATATTATTTCACGTGACACTCTTCTCCTGTAAAAAAGCCATTGGTGGGAAATGGGTTTCTCCTCCCAAATCACCCATTGGTTGTTTACTTCGGTAATTAGATCGATGCTCACATACGGGGTGATAGTCTGGTGGACCGCACTAGACATAGACAAGATGATCAACTACAACAATCTGGCCACAGTTCAAAGAACGGCTACTCTGTGTATTAGTGGCGCACTGAGGACAACCCCATCGGACGCCCTCAATGTACTACTAGGTTTCACATATCTATAGATATCTTCAGCAAACAAGTCGCAGCTAGCTCAGCTACTCGACTTATAGCTACATCACAGTGGACCAATAAATCAAATCGGCCACACTACCATTCTAGATAACTTAAGATTCTTACCGAATCGATCCGACTACACAACCCCCAAGTTGGTGTTTGACAACAATTTCCAAGTAACCATACCCTCAAAAGAAACTTGGGAAAATGGCACTCTTTTGGAAAATGAAGCAATGCACTTTTACACCGATGGTTAAAAAACCAGCGAAGGTGTGGAAAGTGGAATCTACTCAGAAAAACTGAACCTCAGTCTTTTCTTCCGCCTATCCGATCATTGTAGTGTGTTCCAAGCGGAAATTCTGGTGATTAAGGAGGTGCTGTCTTGGCTCAAAGAAAACGTCATATCCTCAACGGATATTTGAATCTTCTCGGACAGCCAAGCTGCCCTTAAATCTCTTGCCTCTGTCTCTACAAAATCAATCACTGTCCAAAATTGTCAGATGTCTCTGAGGGAGATGCAACTGTATGGCAGACGAACTAGCCAAAAAGGGCACGACCACTTTTTTACGCTCAGAATGGAACAACATAGGTGTACCTATCACTACATGTAAACTCCTACTCAGACAAGACGCTACGAGGATAAAAAACACTAGATGGACTGAGAGTAACAACTGCCTTACAACCAAAAAAGTTTGGCCTTGTGTAGACTCAAAACGCTCGAAGAGTTTGTTAGCCCTTAACCGCCTGTATCTAGGTTCTACCATAGGTGTTCTTACGGGACACTGTCTAATAGGGAGACACGCCAAAAGACTTGGTGTGTTTTCCAATGATTTCTGCAGGAGCTGCATAGACGAAGGGGAGGAGAAAACCGTTCAACACCTTCTTTGCGCATGCCATGCACTACTTCATAGAAGGAAAACTCATCTCGGTGAATTCTTCTTCGATGATACTAGCGACTTAGCTTACATAGACCCTAAAGTCTTTCGAAATACATTAAAAGTTGTTGATTGATTTTTTTTTTGAAGTGTTGATTTTTAAACAAACTGATGAGCCCATTGTTTACATCTGGGCGAAACGCATAAGGAGTGAAGGTCACTTGAACTTTTCATTTTGATTTTTTTTTCAAACCTATATTACTTCAAAAATAATTTCAAACGGTTAAATGAACTAAAGAAAGCTTACAAAAGGTAATTTTCCTGCACTTCCACTTCATTTGAATTTGAATTCTGCAACGGGAACATCTTAGATGGACTTCTGACTTGTGAGCTTGTGATGCTTTAGATATACAGGGTGATTCGCATAAGGTGCTGTGACAAAAAGATAGGGTGTGTAGGTTGGACCTAGACAAGCAAAAAATCGTATGGGAGGGGGGGGGGGGGTCCATTTTCCCCCGTTTAGGTGGGAGGGGCAATTTAAGAAAAAAATCACTAAAAATTGAAAAAAAATTATTTAAAAATAACGGAAACACCTACAGAGTTGTGTTACAGCATTTTGAAAAGCCAAAAACTTAAACATTAATTAAAATTTAAAAATAAGTTGTTAAAACAAATGGTTTTTGAAATATTAATTTTCAAAGTCAAAATTTTGAAAAAAAGCATATTTTTTTTAAAAACCACTTTTTTTCCAAATTTTACGTAATTAAGTAATATTTGTCTGGCTTATTTTCAATGCTCTTAGTTATTTTTGATGAAACACAAAAAACCGGATGTCAAAATAACCTGTAGTTTTTGAGAAAACCAAAAATTACAAAAACGACTTTTTCAATTTTTTTTTTTTTTTTAAGTTTTTTTTTTCGTTATTGGATTCTTAAGTGAACTTACGAAATAAAGGATGAATTTTCTCTTTACTTGAGAATTCACTTAAAAATCCAATAACAAAAAAAAACTTTTAAAAAAAAATTGAAAAAGTCGTTTTTGTAATTTTTGGTTTTCTCAAAAACTACAGGTTATTTTGACATCCGGTTTTTGTGTTTGATCAAAAATATATAAGAGCATTGAAAATAAGCCAGAAAAATACTACCTAATTACGTAAAATTTTGAAAAAAGTGGTTTTAAAAAAAAAATTAGGTACGTTTTTTTCAAAATTTTGACTTTGAAAATTAATATTTCAAAAACTATTTATTTCAACAACTTATTTTTAAATTTCAATTAATTTTTAAGTTTTTGGCTTTTCAAAATGCTATAGCACAACTCTGTAGGTATTACCGTTATTTTTAAATATTTTTTTCCCCATTTTTAGTGATTTTTTTCTTAAATTGTCCCTCCCGCCTAAACGGGGGAAAATGGACCCCCCCCCTTCCATACGATTTTTTGCTTATCTAGGTCCAGCCTACACACCCTATCTTTTTGTCACACCTTATGCGAATCACCCTGTATAGACCTTATTTGGAGTAAAGTTCATTGGTACTCACAGATACCGTCGCCGTCGCGTCGCGTCGGTCGGCCAACAAATTCAAAATGTGGATTGATTCCGATTCGCACAATTGCACCTCCTGCACCAGAGACATTGCTAAAAAAAATGGCTTGTGGTTGCACTACAGGTTGCCATGGAAGCTGTGGTTGCAGAAAACTACAAATTGCTTGCTCAATATTTTGTAAGGAAAGTATGGGAGACAATTGCGATATTGCAGAAGATAATATTTTTGAAGATGCAGATGTTGATGTCAATATCAACCTTCACAATGTTATTGAAGAATTATAATATCACCAGGATTTGACTTTATCTTTGCATATATATGATATTTATGTTATCTTAAAAAGACGGCATCGTTTATGGCATTTTATTACCCTGATGCCTTATCAAAATAATTTGTAAATTAATGTGTAAATTATTTCATTACATAAATAAATAAATAATAAATAAATAAAAATTAATATGCATATTAAATTTTTTTTAAATAAAATACTTTTCCATTGAGCAAAAAATATTTTTTTTTCAACAAATTAAGAATATATGCAGTTAGTATGAAAGGATAAAAAACAACGATAAATATCTATGATTCAGTGGTTATATTTCGGTGAATCCCAAACGCAAAAATTTTATTAACTTTCTTTTTAATGAGCAATATCTAAACCTTTCTGCAACCAGAAAGAAATGCCATTCTCAAAACTGACAAAACTCCAAAACTGGAAAATTTTGACTTTTTTCAGAAATTTAGACGTTTTGGAAAGAATTTTTTTTTTACAATAACTCGAAAAATGTTATTTGATGGGAAAATTTGCTCTCCAGAAAAAACGTCTCTGCAATTGCATCAAAATCTTGCTCCGTTTTTGAGATATTTTGAAAAAAACGAATGAAGATGGCTTAGAAACCATATCTCCGATTTACACCTTCTAATTTAATAGCACCTTCGGTTTTTACTCCAAAATTAGGCCATTAATCGATTCATGCAATAAAAATCTGCCTTTTTTCGAGTTCCTTAAGAAATTACGTAACCCATAGACTATCAATTAACATAGACATAACGATCAGTTAACATACACATAACGAGCTCACTCGTTTTCTTTCCGTATTGGAGTGAAATTGTATACTATGTCGGTTTCATATTTGAGTGAATTTGCTTAAAATAAAAAAGCAATTATGTCAAAATTGGGTATTAACGTATTCCGACGTATTGGAAGCTTGGTCCTCTGTAGCGCCATCTTGAAGGGTGCTGATGTAGTTGCCGTCAACCATATTTTCATCACTTTTGAATACCTGGTCTATTTGTTCCAATTCGATTCGACTCACGGTCGTTTCAAGGTAACCGTTACTGCCAATTTCGATTGTTTGGCTGTAAATGAACAGAAAATCCAGTTCTTCAGTGAGTGCAACAACAAGGACATCAAATGGTCCAGCGCTGGAGCTAAATACACTGTTGAATCAACTGGCGTCTTCACTACCATTGAAAAGAGCTCATCTCATTTGAACGGTGGTGCCAAGAAAGTATGCCCCCTTTGCCGATGGAGCAATGTTTCTGTGCCGAGTTAACTTGGAAGCCTACGATCCAGCGATGAAGATTGTATTCAACGCCGGTTGCACAAACAATTGCTTGGCTATATTGGCCAATGTTATGCATAACAACTTTGAAATTGTTGAAAGTTTCATAACCACGCGTACGTCCATGCAACCACTGCTACCTAAAAAACCGTCAACAGTCCATCTGGTAAATTGTGACATGATGGTCGTGGTGACACCCCAAGCAGCTACTGGAGCTACCAACGCTGTTGCAAAGTCATTCCAGCCTTGGATGGAAAACTTACTGGTATGGTCTTCCGGGTTCCAGCTGCCAACGTTTCCGTCGTCGACTTGATTGTTCGTTTGGCCAAACCAGCCTCATACAATGCCATCAAGCAGAAGTATAAATCAGCTGCTGAAGGTACCCTCAACCGAATCCTCGAGTAAACCGAGGAGGAGATAGTCTCTTCTGATTTTATCAGTGGCGAACATTAATCAATCTTTGACCCCAACGCCGATATTTCATTGAGCGACAGCTTCATCAAACTTATCTCATGGTACGAAAACGAGCTCGGTTATTTCAACTGTGTCATCAACTTGATCAAGTACGTACACAAACGAGCAGTCATAGAACTTCACCATACCATTGCGCTATGTTTGTTTGTCCGGCATAGACTCTTAAACCACCCAACGGATTTCTATAAAATTTTTATAGAAGTAAATATAGTTATATTCAGGGAAGGTGTCTGTCAAGATTGGTGATTTTTAAACTGTTAGCACTGTTTCTTTTGATTTTAAGTCTTTTGAGACATTTTGTCACGCTTTTAATACTATTTGTCTAAAAGTTGTTATTATTTTTTCGTCGTTTTTGTGTTGTGGAGTGTTGTAAGATATGTTGCCGTTTGTAGCGCTGATGCTAGCACAAAACGACGAACACGCTTGCGGAAGATATACTCGTTTACATTATCCCTTACACGGCGAGCACATTTGTCAACTATGGAAAAAGCAAAATAAAATGAATTACTTACTTACTTACTTACTTACTTACTTACATTTGTCAAGCATTCATTCCACGTGCACACATACAATGACGTTCACTGCGAAAACGAGGTTTGCTTTATAGCAAAAAACAGGTTTGTTAGCGAGCATGGCTCTACATGGCAAACATGGAATCCAAGGAACATGACAAAATCGAAAATGTTTGCCAACAGCGAGCTGCTCGCGAACCCTACACGACGAAAATACGACGAGCACGAACATGTTCGGCGAGCATGTTCGTCATTTAGGGCTAGCATCAGGCAGACAATTTAGTTTTCGTTGTGAGCTTCGAATCAAGTCAGTTTTTATTTTAATTAAATTAAAAAAAAAACTCACTTTATTCCATTTTCCTTCGTTGCTTTGCTGACTCGGAAAACTGAAGAAAGGACCCTCAACCCCTAGGTACGCCTCTAGCAACGTGTGCTTATTTTCAGACCTATGCGTAACCACCCTCGACGGCATTTATGATCAATTTTTATGTTATTAGGTTGTTAATATATTGAAGGCATTTTAAATGGTTGTTCCAGTGGATGGCGTTATGGCGTAGTATGTCCGCCCTGTTTACTGAGAAGAGAGCTTGAGGCTTCAATCCCAAATGCATCCGGCCTTCCAATAGTATTCTTTTTCGATAGGAACTGGCGTTTTTTCAAGAGTAGTTATACTGTATAAAAATGCTCACAAATTTAGTCGTTAAGAAATGTGTATATCCAGTCCATTTCTCTTCGAGGTCCAGATCTCTCTTAGCTCTGTGGTGTCACCCTACATATTTATTTACTCATTTATAGTGGCCAAATCTAATGTGAAAATGAAATCCGCTCTCGGGGGGGGGGGGGGGGGGTCACGGGTTAAAAAAGATCAAATATAACAAAAATAAACTGTTGTTTATATTAAATTATAAATCTTTATATATATTATATATATTTATATATATATGTAAAAGAAAGTCGTGTTAGTTACACTATCCATAACTCCAGAACGGCTGAACCGATTTGACTGAAAATTGTTGGGGAGGGAGCTTAGGACCAGAAGACGGACATAGGATACTTTTTATCCCTATATTCTTATGGAAACGACATCAATGCAATGCGTTAGCTCTCGTTATATACAAAACACTGTTCTTTTTTAAAAAAAAAGTTGACTTATATTGACAAATAAACAGCCCCGGATCTTCAGTTTTTTAAAGGCGGTGCAAATAGTGAAAAATGCCGCAACACCAATTTATATTTGCTTTTCCTTTATAATCCTTATTATTTCAACTATCAGTTCTTCACTAATTGACTGACAACTGCAAGCCTTTCAGAAAAAACGCTTAAACCGCTCTTTTTTCTGTTTTAATCCTATTTATTTACAGATATGTAGAATATATATTTTATACACAGTACAGGATAGGACTTAAAATAAAAAGGTTTATAATAAAGACAAAATCAAATTTACTATTATATTTATCATTTGCAATTACAATTTTACTCTTCGAGCTTTTTGTTCAGCAAATAAATCTATGACCTTATCATAATTTAATTCGTGTGCGATTTGATTTTCTATCGCTGATTGCTAGACTGGATAAACGTTCCTGGCTCATAGATTATCGCAAATAATTTTTAATTAGTTTTAGTTTGCTAAGACTTCGCTCACAGCTTGCGGATGTAGTGGGAAGCGTAGAGCAAATTCGCAAGGCAACACAACTATTTGGAAAAGCATCCTGTAAATCATGCGCATAGATCTGTTGCAAGAGATAGAAATCGCTAGCTTTTTCAATGTCACCAGCTTGCAAAATGCAAATGCACAAAGCTTGCTCTTTAAAAACGTAAAGTTCCAGACAGAATTCAACGGTGCTCACATCTCGCTCATATTTTTTAGCCAGATCCGCTCCATATTTTTGCAGTTCTACAATTGACATTTTCAAAATATCATAGCCATTAAGAAAATCGAAGTTCATTTTCAGTATGGTAGCACAATCGAACCTCTTTTCTGATATGATTCGATCAAATACCATCATTATTTCTTTAGAAAAGAGTTGAACAGGTTTGAGTGTTTGTATATATATATCGAAATGTTTTTTATGTTTCGGAATTCGTTTGTTTTGCAAGATAGGGTCAACACCACTTTTTTCAGCCTCATTTATCCAATACTCCATTGGATTTTGTCTCATTTTTTGTAAAGTTTTGAGCAGACCATCCATTAGAGCGAAATTAGTGCAAGGATTATATCTTCTTTCTGAATCTCAATATTCACTCGATTGATTTCGCGGAGAATATTCGGCCAAATAGTTAAATTGAAAATAAATTTAAAATTCTTTATAGCTGTTAAGATATTACCTGCCTCGTACTTAGTTTCTGGAGCATGAGAAATTTGCTTAACTTCTTCTAAGGCTTCCGCTATTTCTGGCAAATTATTCAATAGAGCATTCACAAAATACATGTTTCGCCGACCATCTCGTCTGACTACTCCCTTTTAAATTTGCCTTAACATTTTTTTTCACAATGTCCAGCCAACAAAAAAGAAATATACTTTTTGAACCAGTCCAAATAGGTTAATAGCTTCCTGGCATAATGAGGCAGAATGAGCACCTACAAGATTTAAGGAGTGAGCCAAGCACGGTACGAACTGGGCCAGTTCATTTCTTTCTGCAATCCTGGCTTGTACTCCTTTATGGATGCCGCCATATTGGACCCATTGTCATAAGATTGGCCATGACATTGTCCAATATCTAAATCATTTACAGCCAATTTGTCTAGAATCTGTTGACAAATGTCCTATCCTGTCTTTCCAGCAACTTCTATGAAATCAATGAAATTTTCTTTTATTTCACACACATCGAAAGTTCTTTTTACATATCGAATAACCTAGCTCATTTGTTCTGTATGGGATACATCTGGAGTGCAGTCGAACATTATCGTGTAGTATTTAGCTTCTTTGATTTCATTTAAAATGCTATTTCTAACTGCCATTATGTCAATTATTTCATTTTGAATTGTCTTTCATAAATATGATACTTGTCACTTTTTTAAGTGTTTTAATTGAAACTTAAGAGTTGAACTATGTTTGGCGAGCAGAGAGATCAAGTTCAAGAAGTTACCTTGATTAGGCTGAGGACATTGTGTGATGAGATGAGCACAATTAGATGATCAACAAGAAAGTACAAAAACTTATAATGATAGTAAAATGCGATCTGTCCACTTTGACTTTTGACTGTGCTTCCCTTCGCTCGCAACCACAGTGGCTGTTTTGAAACCGAAAAGAAGAAAAGTTGTCCTATTCTCGGTCGCAGCAACCGATGCTGCTTTGAAACCGAAAGGTAGACAAATTGTCCAATTCTCGGAATTTCGAACTTGTTTTTGCCGCCCCCTAAACCTGCCGCCCGGGGCAAGTGCCCCGGTCAACCCCCCCCCCCCCCTAGATCCGGGGCTGCAAATAAACTGGATTTTTGTGTGAAATCAATATTAAAAAATATAATGTAGTCTGTTAAATAAAGCCATTGCCTATTTAATAAAGTGAAGTGCATTTGGCAGTGCATCTGGAGAATGGTTAGCGAGTATATTTCTAGGCTTCGAATGCTATGCAACGTACTGAAACACCTCCAGCAACTACATTGACCAATTTCTGTGCGATCTGCCAAAGCGATCCGTTTGCACGAACTTTGCTTTACTCGGAGATTCCACGTTATTATACTTGGAATGCTTCATCGAAAAAATTTCAAAGACTGAAACAAGGCAATGCGGTCCCTGAGTATCCGGATGTGCTTTATACTGATGCTCTTGGTCGCTTGGCTAGTTTCCGTTTTTCAAGTTTACAAAAATTAGATTTTGTTCGGTTATTTTTTTTTTATTTTCAGTTTCAGTTTCGATTGGTTTAGCTCTATTTTTTGAAATGCGGGCTGTTTTTGGGGGGGTCATGACCCCTGTGACCCCCCCCCCCCTTGAATCCGCGCCTGGTTGAATCTCGATCGGGATTTTGCCAAAATCAAAATGCATACTGGCGGGAATTGATAAGACTATCTTAATATTTTGTTGTGCTATCTCTAACTACG
The DNA here is from genome assembly GCA_914767635.1 of Melanostoma mellinum. Lineage (NCBI taxonomy): Eukaryota > Metazoa > Arthropoda > Insecta > Diptera > Syrphidae > Melanostoma > Melanostoma mellinum. The sequence goes on along the minus strand of OU612058.1, from coordinate 140,281,525 downwards.
AGCACCCAGCCGCATACACTAAAAAAAAATTTGCGGCTGAAACCGAAAAAGGTTAACAATTTTTGAGTTATGACTAATTCTAAACTTAAGAGTTCTGAAATTCACCAAATCCCACAAGAAACAGAAAAAATCATTCCAAAAGCTAAATTTTTTTAAGAAATGCGATTCTAGTGTCATAACGAAATCCTTTTCTTGAATCAGAACAACGACCACATCAGCAAACAACAATATTCAAAATAACAATTATCAGATTGTCTCATAGATGAGATGAGGGAAGCGCGAAACAGTCATAATTCAGTCCAGCGATACCATCTCCACCGCCAGTTGCGACTGCTTTATCCTGTCTCACAATCAGTCTGATGCTGGTAGCTTCATTCAGACACAGAATTGCCAACAGGGGAATATGCTATTCCGCAGCCCATTGTTTGACTGTCCTTGTGCGTAAATGTGATGTGTTATGTATTTTATGACTGCAATGACGAATAAAATTGTTATTATTATTTGTTGTTCAATGTTTCACTATGCTCATGTCAAAATCAGATGTCTACTATAGCACCAACAGCAAGCAGGGTTAACCTCCAGACAGGAAGTCTGTATAGATGATTATTATCTGGGAAGCGTGTGCTTTTGATGTCCTTTTTTTTTGTTAAGCTTCTTGGTCGTCTTTCGAATAAACTCAAGGATGTTTCGCAGACATTGTGCCCTGATTTCTTGTTTTGTTTCGCTCTTGTGTTTGAAAGTTTTGTGTGTTTCATCATCTTCAACACTTAGCTAGTTTTAGGGGATGACTCCATTATAAACTATACCTACATAAAAACTGATGTTGAATTAAACGACAAGATAATCCTTTTTTAGTTTCTCGAAATAAATAGGTAAGTAGCGATTTTTGTTTTTGTTGAAAGCAATTCTCTGTAAAATTAAAATAAGAGTGAGAAATCTATGAAAGAAGAAGATGCTTTCGTGGGTATGTTGGCAAGGGAAGGGGTGACTTTTGACCCTTGTTATGCTCGTTTCCCAATTCACAGAAAGAGAATGGCGTACCTAGTTTAGGCATAAATACTTTGGATAGGCAGTACAAATAGGTATTTTTTGAAATTATAACATCTAGGAACACAAAACATCAGATAAAAGAGTTCCCAGCTGAAAAATGACGAACTACGAAAACCGAAAAAACAAAGTTCAAGTAAGCAAAGCGTTTTATCAAATATTTCGTCACACTATAAATTAGTTATTAAATAGCACATTTATCTGCTATTCATTGTGTGTTCCTACGATAATTCACCATCCCTTGAATGACGTTTCTTATTTGGGCATTCTCTTGTGAACGATAACAACAGCACAAGGCCGTTATTCTGAGTATGATAACAACAGCACGAGGCTATTTCTTTGATTAGAGCACTACGATGCCGTTTGTAGTGCGCAATCAACCTATGGCCGTTGTGATTTAATTTCGCTGTCTGAATTTTGTTTCATTGCTGCCAAATGACTGCTTTAGCAGACTGCCTGCTTGCCTATCAACTGAAATATTCGTATTACAAAATTGCGGGGAAACCTTGAATTTCGTGTAGGACAAGACGATACTATTTTCAATTTATAAATAAGATCATTCAATATTTGAGTATATCAGTATTCGATTTTAGCATTGTGCCCTTCCGGCCAAGCGACAATTTCATGACCTGTCTAATGATCTGTAAGGCTCTCAAAAAAATCGAAAAATTTTAAAATGTTTTACTTTAAGTTCTAAACTAAAAAGTTAAAGTATAAAATAATGAAAGGCTTTGGGAAAAATCAAATCATTCGCAACAAAATAAGTACATTTTTTGAACATTAGATTCTCATTTTAAGAGGCCACTTAATGATCACTATAAAATAAGCTTATTTTCCTTTCAAAAACCAAATACCCCACTCAGAATGAAGCAAAGGATTCAGGCATGAAAACCTATCCTGCTTTCCTCTTAAAACCCTTATTCACCTAAGAAAAAATAATAATGTGGTCTTCCATCAACAAATCCTCATCATTCATAAGCATTTGGAGATCGGCGCGGCTGAACTCTTGATTGAAGTTCCATCTTTTCTTGTTTTTCGTCTGATTGAACTTTATTCTCAGAGCAGATTCTCACATTACATATTCTTCTGGTAAAAAGTACCTTTAATTTTTTGCAATTTTTCAAAAACTTAGAAAGATTTTCTCATTTGGTTCCCGTTGAGGACTCCATAACAAATAAGAGCATCGATTATTTGAAAAAAATAACCGTGACAGTACCAGATTTTGCTAAGATTTTATTGGAAAAAAGCTGATTTTTTAGATTTCGCTTTTGAGACTTGATAACTCAAAAACTATTCACTAGAAAAACTCAAATTATTAAGTTGATTGAAGAACTAAGTATACTAAGTGAACTTCTTCAGACAGCTCTAAACAAGCTCACCAGCTGGGCGAAAAACTGTGGGCTAAACGTCAACCCTACAAAAACAGAACTTGTTCTGTTTACGAGAAAACGTAACATTCCAGATATACTTCCTCCCTCCATTAATGGAATACCAATAAACTTATCTGGTACGGCAAAATATCTCGGAATTGTCCTTGATCGTAAACTTAACTGGAAAGAAAATTTAAAAGAAAGAGAAAGGAAAGCTCAAATCGCTTTCTACATTTGTAGTAGAATTTTCGGTAAAAAATGGGGACCTGGTCCCAAAACCATTCCATAATAAGACCAATCCTCACATATGCCTGTCTAGTCTGGTGGCCATCATTAGAGAAGGCTTCAAACCTTAAGACCATGACCAAAATCCAAAGACTTGCATGCATTGGTTCAACTAGTGCCATGAGAACAACACCAACTGCAGCTCTGGAAACCTTCCTATCGCTAGCCCCCCTAGATCTCTTTACTAAGGAGATGGCGGCCAAAAGCGCACTGCGACTCAAACAATGCAACAATTGGAAAACAGGCATATCAGGCCATAGAACCATCATGAACCATACAGATATAGACATCCAAACAGACTATACCCCCCCGCATATTGATTTCAATCCAGTGGCCCTAACAGTCTTTCCGACTAGAGAAAGCTGGGAGGAAAACAGGGTTATAAAAGAAAATCACATTTCCGTCTTCACAGATGGTTCCAAAACGAACGAAGGGGTAGGATCAGGTATCTTCTCAGACTACCCTAACATGAATAGATCAATAAAGCTTCCCGACTTCTGCAGTGTCTTTCAAGCAGAAGTACTCGCAGTGTGCGAAGCCGCGAAGCACCTTGCTACGCAAAACTTGATCAACAAAAATATTGACTTTTTTGTAGACAGTCAGGCGGCCATTAAAGCTATCTCATCTATTATCACAAAATCCAGGCTAGTAGACAGCTGTCGCAGTAACCTTAGACTGTTCAGTGAGACAAACACAGTTAGTTTAACCTGGGTCCCTGGACATCGTGACATTATCGGTAATGAAATGGCGGATAAGCTGGCAAAAATCGGGTCAGCACTATAATCCAGCGAAGCGAACACTTCAGTTCTAAAGCCACTAGAGCAAGAAAAAAGCAGAATCAAACACAATTTTGTAAAAATCGCCAATGACAGGTGGTCATCTTTAGAAACATGCTGAGTCTCTAGAAACTTTTGGCCAGATATTTCCAAGAAAAAAACAGAATTTTTACTCCAGCTAAGCAGACCTCGGCTCTCTCTGTTGATTGGCATTCTCACGGGTCACAACTCGTTGGGTACCCACATGATGAGAATGGGCATAAGCACATCCGACTTATGTAGAGGATGCCAAGATGAGGAGGCAGAGGAGGGATTTTTCCACTTCCTTTGTGAGTGTCCTAGCTTAGCCCACACTCGGAAAAAAACCCTCGGAGAATACTTCTTCGACGAACTGGGCGACATCTCTAACCTCCCACTGAGCAACGTCCTGAAATTTACTCAGGGCTCCAAATGGTTCAGTGGGAGTTCCCTACCACAATAACCATCCACCTCTCCAATCCTCCCATTTCCTCATCCTCTGATTTCCCGGGGAGCACAATAGATAATAGATAGATAGATAATGCGATTTATTTACTGTATCTGTTATTACAAAATATTTCAAAAAGACAAAACAATCGTCAAAGCTTGGCTATGCGCCGTCTGCCCGATTAACATCATTTAGATATGTAGATAAATATTGTGATATGTACATTTTTAAAAAATCTACTTGGAAGTTTTTATTTATTTGTTTTTTTTCCCTTTTTTGGATTTGTAGTTAATTTAATTTTATTATTAAAACGCTTCATTAACTATTTGATTTCTGTATGACATTGCAATTTTATAGAATTTGTACAGTTGGTTGTTATTTCTTTCGCAGTTTAGAATGGCTAAGACTTCTTGTTCTGGTATGTAGTTGGTGTTAAAGGTATCTCGTCTGATTTCACACAGAATAGGACATTTTCCTAGGAAGTGCAAAACATCTTCTCGTTCATGTAGATTACAAAGACTGCAATAAATTGGTAAATCCTCCCTATGAGGTCTGAAGTGAAGACTAATCAGCTCCCCTCTCATTTTAAAGATGGTTGAAATTAAATTGAGATCGTTTTCGGGGCGGAAATAGTTTGCATCACAAAGATTATGGTTTAGCCGGCTGTAGGTTTGTCTAAAGATAGAAGATGAAGCTTCATTTATGAACTCAGACCTTAGCTGTTCATCCGTCATGGAAATCGTTTCAAGAAGCTGTTTTCTATTTTGATTTTCGTTTCCATCAAATAATCTAAAACTTAAGTGACAACTGTTTGCAAGCTCCTCCCACTTCTTATACCAATGATTTCGTTTTCGTATTGATTGAAGTGCCAACATTTTTGGATACCTTTCCTCTGGCATATTTAAAACCCTTACGATGTATTCGGCATGCAAAGTTAATGTTTTTATGAAAAGTGGTGACAATCCTGTTTCAATTGGAATCATGTAGTTCGGTGTTGTTTTTGGAAGTCGGAAACATCTTTTAATAAAATACCGCAATAGTTTTTCAACTGATTCGTATTTTACGAAACCCCAAGCTTGAGCTGCGTACAACATTATAGATTCTGCTACTGAGACAAAAACCTTGTATTTCACAGTGTGACTAATAGCTTTGTTCGAAAAACATTTATTCCAAGTGGCATTGATTGCACTCTTGGCTTTCATCAGCTTATCCTTTAAATGAGTTTCCATGTTGAGATTACTGGTAATAATCACTCCCAGATATTTATAGGACTTCACGATTTCAATCTCTTCTCCTTCAAAATGCCATTTTTCACCCCTCGCGTTTCGTCCTGCACCTTTCCTAAAGATCATCACCTTAGATTTTTCCAGATTGACTCTTAAATTCCACAATTTGCAGTACGTTTCAAGTCTGTTGATCATTAGTTGGAGCGATTGGGGTGTATACGCAAATAACGCCACGTCGTCAGCAAACAGGAGAGCTTTGATGACTTTTCTCGATACCTCTATTCCGCAGGGAAGAAATTCGATGAGGTCGTTAATAAACAACGCAAAGAGACTCGGACTTAGTGTGCAGCCTTGTTTTACACCCATTTTACATTCAAACCAGTCTGAAATTTCTGTCCCATTCCACACCGCAGATATATTCTTGCTATAGATATTTTCAAGGACCTTACCGAATTTGGCTGACATTCCCAATCTGTATAGTTTGAAAAACAGGGCTTCACGATCAATTGTGTCAAACGCAGCTTTGAAGTCTACGAAAAGAACGTATAACTTCTTTCTTTGATCGATAAAGTCGTTGGCTATACTTTGAAGGACAAAGATGTTGTCGATAGTCGAATAGCCACTGCGAAACCCTGCCTGAAATTCTCCAATCAAATTGTTGCTTCCTATCCACGTTGTTAAACGATCGTTCAGTAGAGCTGAAAAAACTTTATATGAAGCATTGAGGAACGATATTCCACGATAGTTTGCCGGGTCAGATATATTTCCTTTCTTGTGAATAGGGCAAATTAGACTCTTTTTGAATTCTTCTGGAACCTCTCCCGTGTTCAAGATTTTGTTATATACATCTAATAAACTATGCTTTAGTTGCTCTGTCCCGTACTTTATAAATTCAACAGGAATTCTATCTTCGCCTGCAGCCTTGCCATCTTTTAGTTTATGTAGCACTCTTTGTAATTCATCGATGGATATAGCAGAGTCTAGGATATTATTTGTGAATGCTGGTTTCGCGTAATGGATATAAGGGGCCCTTGCTTCAGGTGACAAAAGCTGTTTGAAATGGTCATGGAAAGTAGTGACGTTGATTTTTTGACTTATTTGAAGCTTTTTTCCGTTAAGTTGGTTTAATGATGTCCAAAACTCTTTTGTGTTCCTACACGAAGTCAGTTTCAGAGCTTCATTTTCAAAAAAAACAGTTTTTTTTTCTTTACACAGCCTTTTGTATAAAGAATTTGCATTTATATACAATCTTTTGAAGAAATTGCAATTATATTTTCGAAACATTTTCAGCCACCCGAACGAATCGCTACGAGCTTTTTCACATTCAAGGTCGAACCATTTCTCTTTGTGCCTTAAAGATTTATATGATGAACGGTTTTCATGTGGGTGAGCTCGTTTTATTGTTTCATTCACGTCTTTGATAGTGGATAGACCCTGTAGAGGAAAATTGGTTTGTAGGTTCTGTTTATATTGTTCAGCGTAACGTTCGTTCCATATAAGTTTGGGAGGTAGTTTAAGGTTAAGAGTTTGATCGTCATTATCAGTTTCAACTCCAAATGCCACTGATATTGGCATATGATCTGAATATGGTACACTAAGAACCTTGAAGTCTGAGAAAAGATGTAACCATTTACCTTTCATTAAACAATAGTCAACTACGGAATGTCCTTGTTGACCCACAAAAGTAAACTCTCCACAACTATCAGACACGGATGTTCCGTTCATAATTCGAAAACCGGAAGAATTGCAGAGATCCATTAATTTGATTCCTCTTGTGTTATACGTTGTGTCTTTTGAGCGTCGAATTTTTCCAGCAAATCGGTTTTCTCTTCCTTCATCAATTCCTATTCTTGCGTTTAGATCCCCGATTATCATAACATTGTCATTATTAAAGTGTTCAATGAAGCTGCTGAGTAAATTAAAGTCCTGATCCCAATGATTACAATTTATATAGAGCGGTATTATGGTGTAGCTTATTGAATCAATCTTTAATTTTAGAAAAGTAGTTTCATCTTCAACCATAAACTCACAACTAATATTAGAAAGATTCTTCTTATAGCCGAAAAAGCATCCTCCACTTGCCCTCCCTCTAACGTTTTGCCTTGTTGCAGGAATCCATACGAATTCGAAATTATTGAATTGCTTATTATATAATTGACATTCATTTTCAACCAAAAAAGTTTCATATAAAAAAACAAAATCATTATCATTGACTAAATTAGTAAAATCTACAAACAAGTTTTTATTTTTTAAACCTGCTATATTATAGCTTAAAATTTTAAATATTTCATTTTTTTTTGTTAAATTAATTTTTGTGTTATAAATTTCATTACTTTGGCAGACGGCGGCGCATTTACCCTATGCTCTATTAATAGATAAACTGGTTTGTGTATTTGCTGAACTAGAAGCCTTACTCTCTCCACCAGAGGGTCCTTGTATCAGCTGGGTGTTGTTGGTTACATCAGCTGTTCCAGATGTGTCAATTGACTCGTTGAAAAGCTTTCCAACGTCAGATTGATAAATGGCATTTAAAAGTTGAAAACCATCTGTACCATTGTTTTGACAGAAACCCGCCGAAAAACTCCAACGAAAAGTGTTTTGTCCTATAAACATTTTGTCGTCTCTCACCTGAACTTTTATTTGTGGATTAAATTCTGTTAAGCGACGTTTAATACACAAAAGCTTATATCTTTTTTGGCGAATTGAAATGGGTAGATCCTTTGATAGAAAGGTGCCAGTGATACGCAAAGAGTTTGAAGCTTTAAGTGCATCAATTACTTGTTGCTTTGATTCAAGCTTGACTTTAAAGCATTTTATGTTTACGTTTTTTGTGTTGATTTCATTTATTTGCAAGTTGTCAGCTGTTATGTGATGAATAATGTTTGAGCAAATATTTTTCACAAGTTCCCTTTCGTTTTGCCCTCCACGGGTTTTTACCCTCATCATGAGGTTATTCTCAGTGTCTTTCCTTTGTAAATCTTCAATTTGATGCTCTAGTAGGTCGTACTTTTTTTCTAAGGCTACGAGTTTGGAGGTAAGTATAGCATTTTGCTTTTCGATGTTTTTGTTGGCGGTAGTGAGAGCATCGATGTCACTTTTTTTTGCTACATTTTCTATCTTAGCCTCCATAATTGATCCCAGCATTTCGAAGAGTTCTGTTTTTGTCATTGAACCGACTAGATCCGTAGCCATTGCAGGCGGTTGTAACTTTTTTGATGATGGTGTTTGGGGAGAAATTTCTTGGGCTTTTCTTTTGTTGAACATGTAAGGTTGGTATATGCGTTCGAGAGGTTATGTTCACTGAATTTCAAGGAAAAATGCAGAAGTTTTTTTATACTATAAAACTCACTTGTTATTTACGAGTAACTGGTGGGTTATGTATAAACGCAAGTTCAAATGTGTTAAAACTTTGATTTTCGACCAAATATAATAAAAAAAGACTTTAAAACTTTGGAGCCTAATATCACAACAACTTTTCCAACTCAGTTGACAGATGTCAAATCCACAATGGATCCTCGAGATCCGAGTGAGGTGTTGCCACTTGTGGCTACACCCCCCATTCAACCTAACCTAACCTAACCATACTAGCTTTCAAAAACACTTTTTGATAGTAAGTAATTTTTATCATTTTTAGGCAATTTCTTATAAATTTGTATTTTATGCAAAACATCCTAAATACACACAAAGTATTTCAATTGAAAGGTACTTTTATTGATAATAAATTAATTTGTTATTTATACTAATTCCAAAAAAAAAAAATTTTGAAGTAACAAGTTGTTATTTAAAAGAAGACAAAATCCATTCAAGGCTGGGAGGCTTGGTTACGTGCGGCTTACCCCAAAATCACTAGTGTCAGTGTGAAGCAGATAAGTGAAAGAGCTATGATCCCTTCGATATTACGATGCTTGTAACCCCGAAAAACGAAGAAAAAGAAGAATCTGACGAAAGAAGTAGCTAATGAAATCAGTTGTTAGAACTTCGAGTATACTTCACTGAATTGAATCTTTACTTCGACGTAGCAGACAAGAGAATGCTGTGTGGAAACTGGGTTGTAAACTGTAATATAATGTCTCAAGTTATATAAACGGTTTCAAAACTTACGCAAATAATGAGTCTTGGCCAAATCAAAATATAAACTCTACCACAGCTACCAGGTTTTCGCAAGATTTCACTGGTTTGGTGCTTGCAGTCTGTGAACTTATGAAAAACGACATAAACAGAGCTACTCAACTACAATGTTGACATAAGGGGTGCCATCAGAAATCAAGGCAAGCATTTCTAATAAGGGGATAGGCTCCGAAAAGCGAGATATGTTTTGTTTGTATAGTTTCAATGTATGTTTTCTAAATTTTTTAAATATTGTACCGTAAGAAGGAATTCGAATATTTCAATTAAGTATACATAATTATATTGCAGTCCAAGTAAAACGTTTTGGGATGCTTTGTATCGATTAGAATGGCTTCCATACTACATAGCAATATTCAGACACTCTTCTTACATAGCAATAATATAGCATGTTAAAAGGTCCGAGAATAATTTGGAATTACGGAAGATAAGGCTAAGAAAATGGTTAGCTTCAGCCGCAAAGAATTCGATGTGTAGTGAAAAAGTTCATTTGGAACTTCTTTTTTTGGAAATTTGAAGATTGATACAGTTTATTGAATCAATCTGACAAAGCAAAGCCAATTGTGCCAATATCAGAGGAATATAAGCCTCCTTAACGTCGCTTATAAGATCTTGTCTGCTGTAATATGTGAACGTCTGAAGCCCCACATCAACAACTTGATAGGTCCGTATCAATGAGGTTTTAGACCAGAAGAGTCCACAATAGACCAAATTTTCAAATTACATACATTACCATCTTTTTGCCGATTTCAAAGCCGCATATGACAGTATTTACAGAGACGAGCTGTACAGAGCCATGTCTAGTTTCGGCATCCCTGCAAAAACTCCGTACGACTATACAAGATGAATGTGGAGAAAGGTCCAAAAGAACTTACCGAGACCTTTGATGTCGAAACAGGTTTTAGGCAAGGCGACAAACTGTCATGCGATTTCTTCAACATCATACTTGAACAGATTGTAAGAAACTCAAACGTCAACACCAGAGGAACAATCTTTCAAAAGTCTGTACAATTATTCGCCTATGCAGACGATATTGACGTAATGGGAAGAAAAAAGCGGGATGTCATAGCTGCTTTTGCGAGTATTGAAACGGAAGCGGCAAAAATGGGTTTGATGGTTAATGAAGGCAAAACGAAGTATATGCTGTCATCAAACAAGGAAACAGAACATCGACGAATTGGACAGAACGTCACAGTAGGGAGACATAACTTCGAGGTATTACAGGACTTCGTTTATCTAGGATCCGCTGTAGACACGGATAACTACATCAGTCCGGAGATTGCTTCTTTGGGTTGAGAAGGCGATTGAGAACAAAACCTTCTCCAGAAAAACCCAAGCTAACCTTGTATAAGACCTTAATCATCCCGTTCCTGCTTTAAGGTGCGGAGGCATGGACCATATCGAAAGCGTATGAGGATACCCTTAGTAGTTTCCAAAGAAAAATTTTCGAATGATCTTTGGTCTCGTATGCGAAGACAATGTGTGGAGAAGAAGATACAACAACGAGCTGTATGTTCGTTGCCGCGACATGAACATAGCCAGAAGAGTTCGCATCGTGAGGCTACGATGGTTGGGCCATGTATAGCGGATGGACTCAAACGCTCCGGCTCGTCGGGTGTTCGAAAGCACATTGCAGGGAAACCGCGGAAGGGAAGACCTCGTCTTAGGTGGCGCAATCAAGTAAAAGAATACCTCAACCGACTTAGAGTGCAAAACTGGAGAGAACTCGCCCAAAATCGAAGTCGTTACAGAAGGATGTAAGTTGAGGCCTAGGTTCAGCCCCAACTGTAATGCCCACCTAATTAAGTTAAGAAGACAATGCAAGGCCACGAGGAAAGCTTTATAATCACATTTGAACAATTTTGGATGTATTTGGAACAAAGGAAAGAACACCAGGAAAGTAACGTTACTAAATCGTTTTGAAGTGCCAGAATAATACATTTTAGAAATTCTAATAAGATAAGAGAGATATTTTTAACAACAAAAAGGAGATAAGCAAAGGTTCAAAGTGCCTTCCTTGAGAGTCACCAGAGGTGACAGATATTGAAAGAGATAAAGACGAATTTGAATTGACGTATGGGGTTCGATCTCCTAAATATGATTTTTACCCTAACAGAAGACTAGATTCAAAACCTTATGGCGATAGATTGGCGACTAAGATAGAGTTATTAACTCTGGCAAAGGCTTTAGAGAATACAGTGTAATTTACCTCAATCAACGTAACTTATAATCTTATTAGAATAAATAAAAATATAAAAATAAATAAAGTGGCGCAACAGAAGGAGGAGCCCCAGGGCTTAGCGCATTTCTCACAACCATTACCTTTGAAAGGCAGTTTTCTGCTGGTTCCGAATGGCTAATAAAGAAAGCACTTTTCATGGCAATGAATTTAGTAACGGAGGACTTGTCAACTCCTGGCAAAAGGCGATACCCTTGGTTTTTGGATTCTGTTGGAATTCGAGCCACGAACCTCTGGGTTAACAGGCGGGCATGCTAGCCATCGCTCCGAGGGTACCACAAATCTCATAAGAGAGAATAGTAAAACTGATCTTTCAGAGACAAAACCATGATGACACGGGGAAATGATACGAGTATCTTTAGATTTTCTCTTCGGAATAGTTGAGATTTTACTTATGGGACGATAATTGAAGACATTTTGCTTGGCTCCAGATTTGTGAATTGGAACAGCATATGAAAATTTCCAATCATTTAAGAAATGGGCCGTTTTCAGAGATTCATTAAACAGTCAATTTAATGGTTCAAAAGCATTTTCAGTTTAAAATGCAAGCTTAACAATTTTTTTTTATTTTGTAAACATAAATGACAGATAACAACACAAATAGCGAAACTGACAGAAACGCATGAAGTGAGCTGCATGTCATGTAGTAGATGCGTTTAATTTTGAAACGATTTTGAACTTTGTATGAATGAGTGGATAGAGTATGTTTAACAAAAACTTTTGAAAGAGAGGAAATAAAACAATAAATCCTTCTTAAAAAAGGACGTCTGTCATTCCTAGTTGACTTTTTCAAAAAATCTCCATTATAACAATGTTTTAGTATCACCACCACATACACCTTAACTTTACGATTTCATGGACACGTTGATAGGAGCAAAAAGCGACGTCGGATAAACAATGAAAAATTGGGAACTTCAATAGATCTCTAACATTAGAGTATCTTAACAATTCGACAAAATCATGGCTGCAAATTTAGAGAAAGCAAACAAACAAGTCTAAGGAGTTGTTAAGCTAAGCAGACCTTACCTCTCTATCAATGTTTGTTGAAATCCTGACGTCCTAACGGGTTAAAACTCCCTAGACAAATGAAAAATTGAATAAACTGGCGCAGAAAAAGTCTGGTAGCTTCGCAGCCAATTTGTGTAGGAATCTTAAATTTTTTGCAGATTCCGAACCTGAAAAGAGTTTTCATTGCAATTCAATTGCTTTCATTAGACTTCACGAATTTTCCTGAAATGCAACACCCGTGAAAAAATAATTGGACATTTCTAGGACTCGAACCTCAAACAGATGGACAAACTAACCATTTAACTATGTCACCTACATGATAGCATTGAGAATCGACACGTCTGACCTAAGGATATGGTGTTTTGATATTACTGAATTTAGAGGAAGGGTCCTACCACTGACTCTCTGTCTGCTCAAACCCATAGATCAGATCAGATGACGGGCAAACTGAGTGATAGAAATGGCTGAACTTTATTCAGGCACCTAACTTCCCACTCATTTCGTCTCCTCTTTTTCCTCATTGAACTTGGGTAGTACTTCCTCCATCCCATGTAAAGGTTTCAATTAAACCCTAGACTCAAGTGCGGGAATGCAGCCTGCAGTAGCAGCCTGTGCTAACTAAAACACTTAGCCTATTTCTATTAAGACTGTGAACAAATTGTTAAAAACGACTTTTTTAAGATAATGACCGGATGAAAATACGGACCCGCGCTGATGTGTACTGAGATCGCCATACACAAAATGCCGAAAGGTACCTAATTTTTTTCAACTCCTGACTTATAAAAAATAGTAACCTGGCACACCTACGGCTGATCACATATTTTTCTCCTTTAACATTAATAAAGGTAGAACTCAAAATAACCACCAAAGCATTCCAGTTAGAAACCCCTATGACTACCTATATCCTATACCTATCTACTAAACCTGAATCTTTCAATTTTACTGACTGCAGTTCACAACTTTGCCTTAAACTTGGCAGTTTTACCGGCTTAGCTCAATTGAGCGGTTGATATATTGCCTCAACCCAGCATCACCTCTATTTTCACACCCACTTACCTACCTACCTAATTAAAATAAGGGTTCTCCCGTAGAAATTTCCAATCTGAAAGTCAAAATTTTGCTCAACACTGATAATGGCCTACATTATTTGTTGAAATTCTGCCACCAAGCATAAAAAATTGATTCCATTTTGAAGGCCTGTCTACCTATTTGACATCGGCTCATACCGCAATTGGCCTCACTCCAGACCACTGACACTTGAATATCCATCTCAGTGCCTACCGTCATAACCTTGACTTTTTAGATTTCTAACCTTCAAATCAGTCACGTCTCAATTGGTTAGCGAGATTCTTTATGTCCTTTTCAATGAAAGCCAAATCATGTCCAAAGAGATGCTACAAGCTCAAACCATTTCTATCGATACAAATCTTGAATTCAAATCTCTATCTAGACAAAGTTTCTATGTATAACAACAACAAAACAACTCCCCCAAAAATTACACAGACTACGTAGGTAATTGTCCTCGACAGCCAGACAACCAATGAGAATATAGATATACAATAAGCAGACACGCGGTCGTAGGTAGGTATAGGTATACAAGAGAAAGTTTCAAACACAACCCCCGAAAAAGTAGCAAACAAAAAGGTCCTTAACAGAGATGTTACCACGTAACGTGGGTTCACTTGAGTTCAAACACACCGAGAGCCGTCACAAAAAACTTTTCCCGCCACGCCAACCATTCTAAAAGAGTGAGTATGTGTGTGTGCGTATATCTATAGATGTTTAGGTACAGTTCAAAACATGCATTAGAAAATCTTTTGAAATCCCAAAAATCAAGACCAAGCGTCAGGCAGAAAAGCACAAGAACGAAGACGACAACGTTGATGAGATGATGCTTGATGCGGTATACCTACATGGCTTTTATGTTGGTATAGCCCCCTTCTCTGCTTTATTATCATCCCAATCAGTCTGAAGGGGCTGATCCCAAAATGACGAGTAAAATTTCATACGCAAAAATGCTAACATCCGGTGAGGACGACCAAACCAAGTTTTTTTTTTTTCCTTTATTTTATTTTATCATTCTGCGTATGAATCACAAATAAGAGGTTTTTTGTTGGGCAAGGACAGCCGCGAAAAATATTTGCATGAAAAATCACGTGGTTGACGCCCTTACGACGAGCATGGAGCACACAAGCACACGTACCTTCTATACCACTCAGCGCACAACACCGCATGTCTAGAATGAGTAACACAGACTTTGCCGAGCCGACAATAATGAGAAAATCACATCAAGTTTGGGCATTTTTACATAATGGAACTGGAACTATAGAAGTACCTACTCGTTGTTGCTGGTCTAGGTAATCCCTGGCTCAACCAAAACGTTACCCGTTCTCCCTGTTATTGCGTCTTAATCAGGTAAACAGGGAAGCACACCAGTCAGCTAAATGTTCAACGAGAAAAAAAAGAAGCAATTTTTTTCAAAAGCCCGTCTAGATTTCATTTTTCGATCAGGACTTTATATAAAAAAGGGAGCGCTCACTTTTGTATGCAGACAAGCGATGGTATGAGTCGCGGATTAAGGGAAACGAAAATGCGACCAAGCACAAGGCCAGTAAGATATTCCTATACCAACTTGTGAAGGCTGCGCTCTTCAGCCAAATACCTACAGGTTCTTTATTTAGCTTGGCCACTGTTTTGTTATGAAATGAAGCCATCTAGCAAAAGCCAGTGTGCCATCCGTTCGCAAAAGTAATTGGGAAAGGTTGTGGCTCTGCTACGATGAGTTGCAACACAAAACCTAAGTGGTTTGAATGAACAGTATGGTAAACAAGAAAATCTACCGGGATGTTGAATCAGCCAAGTGAGGTTGAGGTTTTGATCGGATATTCCCTACCCCAAGCAAAACTTGTTTCATAAATTTTTAGTTCAGAATGTATGACAAGCTTTTTTACCAAATCTACAATCTACATCCACAATGAGATCCAAAAACGGGCTCTGGTATGCATTCAAAACAAAGGAGGGCACTTTGAGCACTTGTTATAATTGTATTTGTGTGAGATACATAAAAAAAACTACTAAAAGTCCCATATTATTGTTTTATTCAAACAAACCTCAAAGCTTTTTTTGTTTTAAATTTTAGCCGTTTTGTATTTTTTTCAAGTATCATAATATGCATGGGTTTTTGAATGCACTTGTTCATGAGTTTTTTTATTGTTGTTTTGTTCATGTGTAAAAAATTAAGAAACTTCTATATTTAAAAGCCATTTTCTGAAAAAAATGACCTCAAAGTCAAAACTTTGAGAAAATCTGGTAACTCTAAACCTATACAAGCTCTATTTAAATACAGTCTTAAAGATTTTTATTTCTACAAAAATTTAAGTCTAAGATTAGGTCTCTATCATCAGTATTGACAGAGATATCGAATTTAACACAGGTCAGGGTACACCAAAGTTAGCCTTTTTTTAAAATGGCCAAAAAGTGATGTCAAAGTTGAAAAAAGGACTTTGCTTTAGAACAATTTTTTGTTCTTAGAATATGACCAATAATCACATCCCAAAATATGTAATACGCATTACCGGACACTCTGTAGAACAAACAAGGAGCACCTTATAGCAACCCTTATCATAGTTCTGCTATACGGCGCACAAAAGTGGAAATTAAATATTAAAAGGAATTCGCGCAGGAGAAACAGTTGTATGAGGTTGCGCAATCAAGAGGAAAAATATCTCCACCGGTTTGGAGACCAAAACTGGCGAGAGCTCGTACGAAGTCGAAATTATTGGTGAAAGACGTTGGTGGAGACACAGATTCACGCCGAAGTATATTGCCCACCTAAGTAAGAAAGGTTTTCCTCTTTCGAACGTCGTTAATCTTAGCTGGCGATACTTCAAAAGAAGTTTTTTAAGTGTAACGTAAAATGAAGCGGTCTTGTATAGCCAACTAATATTAAGGGAGTGCCTATATTCTCCTTATCGTGTTAGTCCTGTTTTGCTGTGAAAAAAAAACCTCCTTATCCAAAAAAAATGACATGGTGCAGTTCGTGTTGGTTCGTTAAACACGAAAATGCAAGTTGAAAAAGTTATGGTACTCCTCACGCAAGTAAAAATTTAATGTTCATAATGTTCAATAGCAACTATTTTCCTATTTCCATGACAACTGTGAGAAAACTTATGGGAACCTATTTGTCGAACTTTTAGGGAGCTACATATTTCTTTCTTTGAGACATTTTTTCACAGGCCTTAGGGAAGCTTTTCATAGACTGCATGTGTTAGGCCTTAAGAAATTTATCTCCCGCCTAAGCGGATGAAGATAGTGCCCCTTCCGTACGATTCTTGGCTTGTCTTCACTCAACCCACCCGTAATGGGCTTTTGTCGCAGCTTATGCTTCAGTACCTACGGTTCACTAGAATCATAGAAAATAACTAAGTAGATAGATAGATAGATAGATAGATAGATATTGTTTATTCTTCAATTCAAATTTTAAAAAGGTACAATTTCATTGATCTTGAATAATTAATAAAGGCATGACATGAAAAGTCGTCTGCCTAGAAAATAACTAAGTAACTAATGTAACTTCAATGAACTTACAGTCCCTTAAGCAGCCGTTATAGTAGGGGAGCCCAAGAGGGGATTTCGCGCGTTACTCGAGCGCGTCAGAAAATCATATGGGGAGAAACCTTGCACCATGTAATGTACTCCCTACCATATAGTAGGGGAGCCCGAGCCGCTAAATTTGCAGTTACTAAAGCGTCATGGGGACTTATTGGATTGTGAAGTTTACGTTCTAAAACGAAAAAAAGTGTATGGCAGTTTTTCATTTTAGTGGGGCGATGGGCGTGTATGAGCTTTTAAAAATGTAAAAAAAAACAGTTAAATTGAAATACTCGAGCGCGTCAGATTTTCATAGAGTATACGCGCTTTGTCTTTCTTATAACGGATATATATTAATCTGACGATTTACTGGGGGCAAATGGGCGTAAAGAGAGGTTAAAAAAACAAAAAATAAAAAGTTATTCGAGCGTGTCAGATTTTCAAAGTGAATGTTAAGTGTACTCTAAAAAGTGTATATTTCAATAATCTGACAATTTGAGTGGGGCGATCAGTAAAGGCTGATTTTTAAAAATGTAAAAAAAACACGTGACCTTGAAATACTCGAGCGCGTCAGATTTTTAAACAGAGTGATCAACTTGATGTCTTCGTCCTCCAGGATGATAATCTGACAATTATATGGGGGCGTACTCTTAGTCTGACAATTTTAAAGTAACAATTCTTTGTTGTTTCTATTTTTTGTTACTGGATGCAATCAAAAAATATGTACACATATTATGTATTTAAAAATTTTGTATCGAAATTTTGTTGAAAATACTTTAAAAAAAAAATCCTGAAAGTTTGAGCCCTTAATATTAATTTTAAGTGCTCGATCAAGAGGTGTGAAGATTTTCCATTGAAAATACACGGAAACTCTGATTTTTTATTTTTAAATTTCTATAACTCAGCGGCATTTCATGGGATCGCTTTAACCGAAGATGTTTTTTTCTCAAAATTGAAAGCTCTACAAAAATGTTCTTTTTGGCAAAGTCGTTACTCATACCGGGAAGGTGGTACGGGCCACTTAACCAGATTTTTGCATAAAATTCACGTTTTGTCGCAGTTATCTCGTAAATAACAAAAGCTACAGAAAAATTGTAAATTACAAACTTGTAGAGAACTTAGTTTTCTACAAAAAAAAGTCTTCTGGACCAATTGCTATTATCAATATTAACCTAGATTTTAACCATCATATATTATACATTTTACTGAAGATTTTACCTCAATCGCCCCAACCAAAATGTCAGATTATATGTTTTCTGTAATCCTGATAAAATTACCTTCAAGATAAAAAAAAAATTAATCGCGCTCGAGTATTTCGAAACATCGATTTTTTTTTACATCTTTGTGACTCGCCTACTTACGAAGGCCCCGCTCAAATTGTCAGATTATTGAAATATACACTCTTCTTGATGTAATCAACCTACCATCTTTTAATCTGACGCGCTCGAGTATTTCCGATGATCGACTTTTTTTTACTAATCTGACGGGCTGCTCTCAGCGAACGCCCCAACATTTAGGTTTAATATATCATATATATTCATATTATATTAAGACATAACTTAAAAGTATTGCACTTCGTTTAGCCAGGATCAGACAAAGAAAAGAACATCAATGCAAAGATCAAACGAGGAGTTACCGTAGCCGTTGCCAATTGCAGCTAATTCGATTTCAAAATAACAATAAAGAAATAAAACCTTCTCTTGAAATGCCAAGGTAGTCCTTTATAAGACTCGGACTATCCCTGCTATACGTTGAAGCTACACGAGAAAAATGGAGCATATTCAATATGTTTATGGTTAGATTTAGTGATTTTTTTTAAGGAATTGTAATTAGGGTTGCAAACGATACATCGATGTTTTCAAAAAATCGATGTTTTGGTCATAGACATCGATCTTGACATCGATGTTTTGAAAAACGATACATCGCCGATACATCGAAGGCAAAACTGAAAACATCGGCAAAAACATCGGCATCGCACATTCATCTCCTTGAACATTCCCTACACGTGTAAAGTGTAATTCTTAAACAAAAACGTTTTTTTATCACTGAATTGCAACAACAATCTACCTACAAACAAAAAATAACATAATCAAGAGCCTGTAAATGTTTTGTTAGTTAGTAGATATGAAAATTAATTCTAAGAAAAGGGCAACCCGTTCAGTGAAAAATATTTTTGTAAGAATCGGCTCAAGGATTTATTCACACAGACATAAGACGTAATTGGGGACAATTGTTGTTTAATTATTAAATGAGTGCACTATTACTTTTCAATTGTCGTCAGAAATAGAGAAGTGCAAAGTACTTCATTCATATTTCGTTTGAGTTGCGACTTGAGTTGTCAAAGTTACGTTACACTTCTCATGATTCTGAGGAGTGACAGCCGCTTCTCGATTTGAAGTGAGAATCGACTGAAGAAGCACCAACTCAAATGTCAAAAAGAAAATTTTCTTCAAGGAATATTTTTTAAGAGCCATAGGTGTTTTACTCACACAAAAGAAATTACGTTAAACTGAATAGACACAATTTTGGGTGTTCCATTGGTTTTTAAAATGAGTGGTTCCCCGAGTGAAACCAATGGAAAGTATATTCAAAGGAGATCATATGAAATCTGTTTTTAAAAAGTATGCAAAAATTTTAATGCTTTATCTTCCAATCGTTGCCACGTCTGTCTCAAGCGTGCGTTTGTTCTCGAGAGTTGGGGTAAGAATTACTCAGGACAGAAACTATCAGAGACATGGGGACAAGACTATCAGAGCTTCTTTTGATTCGATCTCAAAATTCTTGGATTTGATCAAATAATTTGAATATTTGTAATATTAATTACGTTCAAATAAATGTTTTGTATCGCAATTTGCAAATCAATCCTGTGGATTTGAATTTGGAACTGGTAAGACTAGAAAATTTCCATATTTAGCTACAGTGCACGTAAATAAAGCCAATTTTTTTCATTATTGACAAGATAATTAAAAATCGGCAAAACATCGGAAAAACATCGATGTATCGTTGATGACATCGATGCTTTTTTGACATCGATGTTAGTCGGAGACCATCGATGCTTTCCAACATCGATGTTTTTTACAACGATGTTGCAACCCTAATTGTAATAGAGATGGCCAGTAAAAATGTTCTTCAAAGTCGGAATCAAAACCCTACCGGTGAAAGTTGTTTCAAGGTTTCAAGGCTAACGTAATCTCAAGCGATCATTCCCTTACAAAATATTTATCTTCCTGCCTAATCAATTAAAGTCTAAGCTTTGTTGTATGATCTCTTAAGTTTGGATTTGTGAAAAAAAGGAGCAATTAATCAGGGGTTTTCGAGTAATGCAGGCTAGAAATAGCTGCCCTTTGAAGTCAGGGAGCCAACGAAGTTGTTTCAAGACAAGCACTCTCTGTAAACTGAAACCTAATGATGGACGATCTTATTCAGGTTATGGTTTCAAGAATTTAATTAATGTACAACTATGGTATGAAACAAAATAGAAAGTTAGTACTCACCTTCAATAAAGAAACCCAAGGATCAAACTGAAAGACAAAATCACTCACCCGCGAGGGACGAAAAAAACATAACATTTGTTGGTATTGAATTTTTAAATTCAAACAACCTCAAATTAATGAAATCTCGAATAACATTTTCTTCTTTTTTTTACATGCACGCGGGGCATTCACTTTCACATTTTATTTAGCAATGGAAACTTAAACACTTTTTTTAATTGAAATGAAAACTAAAACACTTATTCCATTTGAATATAATCAAGCACTTGGAAACGAAAATTAAATACCTGCTTTACAAAATACACTCATTGTAAAACCAAATAATTAAGAATTGCTTTCAACTTAATTTTTACTTCACGCCAATGACGGGGAACAAAATAGAATTGCCATCATTTTACTTCGCCATTTTTCGACCATTTAAGTTGATTTCGTTTGTTTCACACAATAAATTAAAAGAAGTTCAGATTCTAAAGTCCAAATCTCACAAAACTTTACTTAAATAAATAATTTTATTACAAATTCCACTAACTTGACTGCAGCTCTCACGATTCACTGATTACTGCACTTCGATGACATTTGACGTTTCCAATATACAGTTGTCTCTCTCTACCAAACAATGTAAATTTGATAGATGAATTTAAAAGCTCGAAAACATTTTAAATCAATATCATAATAATTCGTTCAGAAGATTGTTTTCATGTGCATATATGTAGGTATTTACTCACAATTTTGGCTCAAGGGTTTCATTGGAAACAATTACTGAAATCATATAACGAACACAAATTTACCAATTTTTCATAGAAACGCTGCGCTGTATTTAAAAATGTTTATGGTTTAACAAAGTTTTCAAGTGGTTTGCGACTTTTTCAAGGAATATAAGTATGTATTTACAGACAGTTAAAATTAAACGAAGTACCTACATACATAAATGAACACAAGCAAATTCAAAATGTAGTGCCCGCTGAGTAAAAATAAGCATTGAAAACATAATTAAATCTTTAAAACTATTGCTTACTCGAAACCATTCGAGAACTTTGCTTTGTTTCGACTTTGAGCCTGCTCAAACACGAAAAATGATTACGGAGTGACCAGAAAGTAAGAATTATTTACATATAAAGTACATATTTTTTAAGAAAAAATAAAACCAATATGATATTAGATTTATTATAAAGATAAGGGTTTGTCATTATGTTTTGAAAATGATGTAAGGCAAGTGAGAGTTTCGATTGGCTCGAATAAAGAATAAACTTCAACCGACTGCCCCAATGTTCATACCATTTTGAATCATTTGGGGCCAAAGAGCCAATTATCTCGGGCTTATCTGAGTAGACAAGTGACTTCCCATAGCTCCACAAAAAATAGTCCAGCAGTGTTAAATCGTCCGATCTTGAAGGTATCTCACTGGTTTAAGACCATAAATTATTTAAAGACCGTCGTTAATAGTGTTTATGCGGTGTCATTTCTTCCACTATGAAATAACAAACCAAGCTGAGCATAAATCAAGTAACAGCTATCAAAAAAAAACACCAACTCCGAAAAAGTATTGACTGATTGACAGTCACCGTGCTATCGGTTGGTTCCAGCCTCGAAGCTGTCTGTTCCAGAGCACAGGCTGCGCCTAATCTGATTTACTCCCGATATGTAAGAAGATGTATGTCCTAGACTCTTTCAACCCTCTTAAAACTGAGTTTGTTGTATATACAAAACGTAGAAAACTAAATGGCCTGACCCAACTTATGTATGTACTTTTAAGGTGTTTGCATCCCCTTTTTTTAGTAAAGCTCCAAACATCTAGGAGTGATCCTAAATAACAAGCTGCTTTGGACTAAACATGTCGAGTAAAAAAACTGCTAAGACAGTCAGTCTTCTAGCAAATGCGAGCGATCCGAAAAGGGTCTTTGGATTTATACGGCTACGATAAGGCCAATCATCTTCTATGCGTCAGTTGTTTGGTGGAATAAACTCTGACGTATATACGCTATTGTCTCGTTTGCCAAATTTCAAAGAAAAATTTGTCTTGGCTTTACTACGGTCCTCCCTAGCATTCCGGTTGCTGCTTTTAACGCACTGTTGAATTTTCCTCCCCTTGTTACCTACATCATGGGATGTGCTCTCAAGACCGGATTTTTGAGGTACTCGCAAGCGGCATATCTTTTGACTCACATCTAATGGATATGACAGCCCAAACGATGATCCCAAAGCTCAAACTGCGTCAAAAATACACAGTCAGCTTTTGTTCGGTTCAGGACTGGTCCATTGCAGAATCTGAGCCAGGAAAACATTGTTATCGAGTTTTCACAGATGGTTCCAAAACCGATGACGAGTCTGGCACTGCATCACTCTTTAAGCAAATACTCATCCAACTTCCAAGCGGAGGCGTATGCTATGCAAATGGCTATGAGCTACATATGTTGAAAACAATGGCTGGATGGGGAGAAGGGAGAAGTATTTGTATCTGCAGCGACAGCCAAGCTGTTCTTATGGCCTCTCTTAACCCTCCTACTACTTCGAAAGTGGTCCAGGTCCTAGATCTTTGAATGCGGTCGGAAGACTAGATTCTTTGAGTCTTTTTTGGGTTCCAGACAGTCCCGCCTTAACTGAAATTGACATCGCCGATAAGGTTGAAAGGCAAGGATCTCAGACAGCTTTCTCAAGACCTGAACCAGTGCTTTGTTTGTCGAGGTACTCAGTGAGGGCATCAATCAACAATTGGATCTATCAAGAGCACAACGGCTTCCTCCAGTGAATGCAGACAAACTAAACGGTAGCGGCTTTATGTATTTTTCCGAAAATTTGGAAAGCTATAAAAAAAGAAGGTTGCTTTTGGGTGGCTCAATAGACTGGTATTTTGGCCTGAGTGCTGCAGTAAGTATTTGAACAATATTCAATAGAAAAAAAGCCTTATGGTAGTACTCTGGCAGCCTAGCTTGTCAAATTTATGAAAGGGAAACTTAGATTAAATAAATACAAAAAAAAAGGGTGGCGCAACAAAGTGAGGAGCACCAGCCCCTACCGCCTTTCTCACAACCCTGCCTTGTGCGGGAATGTAGAGAAGATGCAATTTTCTGTGGGTTCTGAAAGGTTAATCTAAAAAATCTTTTCTTGACAATGAATTTACTATTGGAAGGTTTGCCAATTTCTCGCGAAATGCGATACCCGTAAAAACACATTATGGCCTCTGTTGGGATTCGAACCACGAACCTCTGGGTTAACAGGCAGACATGCTAACCATCACGGCACGAGTACCACAATGAAATAGAAACTTATACAAGATATTGGACGCGTTGAATATCCTCAAATGAATCAAAGAACTTTTGTTAATTGAACCAACACGATCCACACGATGTGTTTTCCCCTTTAACGGTTGTCGTAAGTTCGTGTTGGATGCATATAGCTACGTCCTAATATCACACCTATTCGTTACTCGTATTCCTCTTTTTTTCCATACTGTATAATTTGTGAAAAATATTTTATTTCTGCTAATAACACTTTTGGCTTTCAGGAAGTACAGTGTGAATTGAAAAAGTGAAAGAAAATTTTAGCTATAGACAAATTGCAGACAAAATGACAGTGGCGTCGTTTTATTTGCGTGGGCTTCTAAAGTTGTGGTGCCCGTGGCGTAGTGCTGAGGATATATGCCTGTAATGCGTGTTTTTTCAATGGTTTCGCTTTTCGCGAGGTATTGGCAAGTCCTCCGATGGTAAATAAATTGCAAAGAAAAGAGGTTTCTCGATTAGCCGTTTGGAATCGGCAGAAAACAGTAGGTCCCCTTCATTCCTTCACAAGGCATGGTTGTAAGAAAATGCGTCGTTCCGCCACCTTATGTATAACTAAAGGAAACTAGCTTTACTACATTGGGCTGCAAAATGGAGCTTGATACACACGGCTTCTCTTGAACTTACCTTGAAGATGAATGGAGAAGTACAACTTTTCGTCGATTCTGAAAGTCAGCACAGTTCGGTTTCTTTTATTTGAATTATAAATAGGTATCACTTTAGTTTGGAAGGGTAGGAGTAAATTTTTCATTTTCTTCCTTCTGTAGGCCTTCTGTTCACAAAAGACAGATTTTCGGTTCTTTTTTCGGGATCCCGATTTGACAAAAGTAAAGATACTGAAACCAAAACGCTAGATTAGTTGGGTATGTGTTGCTGTTTCCAAAATCAAATAATTAGCTGGGAAGTAAGGGCTCTTTCTGTCCATACTGTAATTGCATTATGCTTATGTTGGTCGCGATGACGACGGCGACGACTACGACGACTACGCCGGCGAATGAGTGTGCAAACTGTAGGTAGGAGAGGTACACCATCAGGTTGTTTTACGATTTGTTATGTCGAAGTTCTTTGTTGTTGTTACAATTGGTTGGCTGTTCGTTCGTCTGGCGCAAAATCAGCACACACCCCATGCGAAAACATAAATCCTTCGTTTTCCTGTGTCCTTTACATCCTTCAACGTGGTGTGTATTTCGTATGTTTCTGTGTCTAGAGCGTCCATGGCCACATAGAAGTAGAGGAGAGCAGAAGCAGAGGCAGTAGCATATCAGATCATTGTCCTTGGCAAGTTCATTCACTTTTCGCAATTCAATTTTATTTTCGTTTTTTTTTCTTCCTTTTTTTTGCTTTGTTGATACCTACATATATTTATATTGTGTAGAGAGTTCGTAATTTTTAGATTGTGTTGTGCGACAACCCTCCTCGATTATTTGATAGACAGACAAATGTACAGACTATTTGGTTTTGATATGTTGGATGCCTCGGTGCGGGGTTTTGGCGGTGCGGCGCGACATTCAGCGTGTATTTTCACATCGGGATCGGATGAACTGGGAAATAGCAGAAAACTGGGTTTGAGGACTATCTACAACGATACGATGAAACTGTCTTCGTTGATTTGTTTGCTCGTTCGCTGGTTCGGTCGTCTGGCGTGTCTGGGTTTCGATTCGAATCCCTTTTTTATTTGCACTAGGCGAGTTCGGGTTGTGCGTTGTGTATTATTATACAATTTCGCAATGCGTGCTAAGTACGTGCGTACAGCGGACCTACCTACCTATCTACATACCTTTGAACTACAGCGTCTGGAATAATCGCTCTCTGTCTGGAAGTGGGTATCTTTCTTTAGCGTGGATTACTTGAGAACAATGAGAATAAGAATTGTGTGTGTATTGAGTCATTGCATAGAATCTGATCCCATTCTGATTTTTCATGCGTATACTTTACGGTTCAGACCAATAATGGAAGTTTAACGAACTTTTTCCCTATTTTGCGTAGACGTTTGCCTTATTTATATCAGTCTAGTCTAAGGTTACCCCCTATAAGATGATTTTATGTCGTAAAAAGGCATCAAAGGACGAAATAGTAGAAAGGTAGGTAAAAGATTGAATGCTTTTATTAAATTTTTCTGAGGGTTGGTCTACTTACGCATTATATCGTATTCGTAATGCCAAGGCAATGACATTGAATTTGTACCTACTCGGTGGGTAAATGACCCTTTTGGTTAGAATTTTTCGATTTGCTTGCAGGAATGAACATGAAAATAAATTTTTTTGTAACGTCATCATAGGTTTTACCTATCCTACCCTACCTGTGTAAATATTGACACAAAAAAGCTTATAGGCAATGAAAAGTGTTGGTAATAACTTGACTTTGATATGACTTTGATGGCAATATGAACAATGTTAGGTAGACTGGTAGGCAGACACGGCGATAGGAAAAGAGGACTTTTAATCTTCTTAGAGATTTAATGAAAGAAACTTGTTTTCTACTGTCGGCCCTACACATGTTTGTCGACATAGCTATGCTTTTTAAGTAATGAAAAGACTTTGTTGGTCGGTAGCCGAAAATTGTGATATAGAAAGGTATCCGAAAGACTATGCTCAAGTTGAAGTGGTTTTGTAACCAGTAACAATCGATGCTTGTCCTTATCATAGAAGCTTTATTTTGTAAACTCTTCTAATTTGGTTTTGCGTTTTTTGATTGAATAGTTATCACATTAAGAAGAATCGCAAAGGAAAGTAAGGAATGTTTAAAGTGCCCTTCAAAGATTATATCTAATCTAAGGATTATACTTACAGCAAGTTTTGAAACATGTAAAACTATCGATCTTGTTTATAAGTTCAATTCAGCCAGCCTTAAAGGGTTTAAGAGTTGAAGGCCTTCGCTCGTGACAATTAACCTGCAATAAAAAACAACAATAAGCACCTAGTTCAGTCAGAAAGAATAAAAGCTCAAACGAAGGTTGATGATTGGTAAATAGGAGAGGTAGGAGCCTATTGCGCCCTTCTTCACATAAATGGTAACTAGATTTTAAGATTAGACTAGATAAGTTTTTTATTAGTTTTCGTGGTTCAGTCAATTACAGAGCTTTGATGAAAAACACTCTCTCATTAACAATAGCCAGTACGGGTGATGCAAAAGGAATTGGACAAATCCGTACAATGGTGTGACGGTAACGGGTTGGTACTTAACGCTTCTAAAACCAATGCATTTTCGAATGGAGTGCATTATGTCCATGTCCACGCACGCTCATTGAATATGCATTGAAGCTATTGAAAACTATAACCGCCGTATTAATAAACGCGGAATAGCTGGGTTAAATGGATTAACTTTAATTAAATGGGAAATGGTATAATGGTAACTTAATCCATGGAATAAGGCTATTCCGCGTTTATTAATACGGCGGTAAATATCCTGGACTCGCTATTGACAGCCACTTTCTTTGGGACAAACATTTGGAGAAGCTACGCATTGATCTTTTTTTTTTGCATCTGAGAGACTAAGCCGCACGGATCTTATAGCAAGCTCATTTGTACGTACTTATCTACAATCTTCATCATAAATGCAAGTTTTATAGGTTAGTAAACACCTACACCAGCACAAAGAGAACGTATAGTTAATACATAATAGTGACATACAATATAAAATACCTAATATGAACAAAAATAATAGTTGAACAAAACAACGATAAATAAAATAAAATATAAACTACAAATATTTTGATGAACATATAAACTAAGAAACATAGAAAAAAAGAACTGGTTTTAAAATTTTTGTTTTAAAATATTTTTATTAATGTTGAAATCTATAAGCAGGGAATTGGAATTGTATAACTCATGCGTTAGTGGCTCATGCATGCCGTAGTTCAATTTATGACGGGGACCATTAATCAACTCTAAATTGCCTATGGACGAGAGCATGTAGGGAGCATCTATAAAGCCAGTTAAAAGCTGATGGAATATTACTTGGTCATTGTTGATTCGTCTTTGACTATTAAGGTTTGCAGTTGCAAAAGTTGAATTCGATGTTCATAAGGAGGTAGATTGAATGAATCTTCCCAAGGAAGACTCTTTAAAGCAAAACGTATAAATTTGTGTTGTACTGCCTCAATACGATGTTTATGAATTTCATATAGGGGAGACCAAACTTGTGAGGCGTACTCGAGATGAGGACGAACAGCTATACAAAGATAGTGTTACATAAGGATCATGAAACATGGCATAGAATTAGTGTTCCTTACAATTGAATCATGTGGTCATTAAATTCAAGGCTAATATTGAAGTAAGCTCCTAGGTCACGAAAACTTGAGACAATACATAATGAATATCCAGACATTCAATACATAGCTTTACTAGGTTCTTGTTTTTTCGAGAAAGTCATAGTTTGAGACTAAAACCATTCTTTTTACACCATGTTCCAATGCTATCAATATCTTTTTGAAGAAGAACGCGTTCAGAAGTATTTTGAATGGGTTTAACAATTTTTATTCATCAGAATTTTACTATACGAAATGCACGAAACAATGTCATTGATCTTGAGATAAGAGCAAAACAATACAGTAAATATTGTAGGAAATCCAAAAGCCCTGAGCTTATAATATAACATCATGAGAGAGTTGATCGAATGCTTTGGAAAATCAGTGTAAATACAGTCGAGCTCATACCCATTTTCAAGGGCATTGGAATATTTGTGAAGAAAAGAAATAAGATTTATTACCGTTGATCTTTTTTAGCACAAAGCCATAAAAATCCTTTGGGTGGTTTAGGAGTTTACCCCGGACATACATACATACATACATACATCCTATTTTATATATATAGATATAAATGTTTTTATCGTAAAATGAGTCGGGAGGGAGATATTCCCTAAAATCCAATTTTGGGCGCCATTTTTCCAATATGGCGGCGAGAGCGGCAAAAGTACGAGGTGGCAAAGTTGAAATTCGGAAAGAGCACATCAAAATCTATACAATTGCCAATTTTTAAAACTACCGGAAAACTTTCCATGCAAAACTACCAAATGACTGTACTAATGCTGCTGTCTGCAAATAATATTTTTTGTAAAAAATGAGAGGCAACTTGTTCAAAGAGTTTGGAGATGCAAGACAATTTGGATATAGCCCTGTAGTTTTTTATTTCTATCTTACAACTAGGTTCCACATTTCACGTGAAATGAAATCGAAATCGATCGAATTGAAGATTAGGTGTTCTGCATTTCACTTTTATCGATTTGGATTTCAGATTTTTCGAAATCGTAGTGAAACGAAATCTTTGTGTTCCACAATTCGATTTCGGCGGTTTCCAAGTGATTTGAAATCACCCTAATTTATCTGAGTGGAATGGTAGAAGAAAACAGACGCGTTTAAAAATGTAAATAAAAAAACTGTTGCAACCACACAAAATTTGTTAATTTTACTAGAAATTTGTTTTAAACAAGGAAAATAATAAAAAAAAAAACTGCACAGGAGGAAATATTCATGAACCTTATGAGCCAACATAAAGATCTTGCCCAAGAATAGGGATTCATGAAAGGAGATCGTGTCGTCGCAGATTCTATGTAGGAAAGACAGAAAGATACAACTGGATAAAAAAGTCAGTGATAATAAAAAGAATCATTTGAAACAAATTTATCAATAAAAAACATGAAAATACTTCAATTTAACTTATCATTAACATATCATTACACACGTTGCGTCTGCAATTTCTAATGGATTAGACATGCATGTCTCTCAATCTCAATCAATTATTTTCTCTGTGGCATATTTTTCCTTTTGATTTCCAAAACCGAAGCAATAAGAACAGCACTCATATTTAATTTTCTATTGAAATGACATAAGTTGAGTTTCAGTTTAGATGACAGGTATCAGCTGTTTTCAATTTCACTTGAAGTGATTTCGAAAAGTTTTCGAACTGATGAAATCGATCGAAATGCAGAACACTGAAAATAAATTCACTCGATTTGCAATTTCGGTTTCGGTTTCATTTCACTCGATTTCTGGAACCTAGCTGTTATTACCCTTTTTAAGAACTGGAGTGATAAAGGACTTTTTTCAAAGACTTGGGAACACGCCTGTTTTGATTGAAAGCTGAAAGAGATATTGAAGTGTGAACATTATTACGGAAGGGCATTTCTTTAAATGAATTGGCGGGATTCCATCCGGACGAAGTTTTCAAAAACATTAATAAATATAAACACTGTGGTCAGTTGTAGAATGAGCCTTAAGGCAGGCTTTCCAGGCTTTATTCCTTTTTTTCCGCAGAATCTTTAGTTCTTTGAAGGCTGATTAAAAGAGGAACTTTAAGGATTCTTCGGGGAATAATTTTGTTCATACAATTTTCCAAGATCAAGTAAAAGCATTTGACTGCAACGTCGATATTGTCAGAAACTCGAAATTCACTCTCCGAAAGTCAAAAGTTAATGAACCGTCAAATGAGTTTCTACGAACATATAAATCAGAGCTTAAATCCAGAAAAATAAAAATATCTAAGGGTGGGTGAAGATTATCTAAGCTTGTAATGCCATACTTAGACTTAAGACAATGTTTACTTAAAAAGTGAATTGCCAAGTGTATTTTTTATTAAAAAGATTTCATTTAAATCAAATTTTCTAGAGTAGTTAGTCATCAGAATTGGGATTACATACTTCTTTCTTCTTTCTTCCATGTCATTCAGCAATCGTACGACTATTGGTTTGGTGTTAGAATGTAGCTTCCAAAAGAATCCCTTCTTATTCCCTTAAAAATCGGACAATTTCTCATAAAATGGAAGTTAAAAAAAAAAAAAAAAAATAGGGTAACGGGCCTAGCGAATTTCTCACACCCATTGTCTTTGTGAGAGAATGGTAAATCTTTTCTAAGTAGTATGAAGTGCAGTGATAGATCTTCTGATCGCAGTTTTACCATTATTAATATAGCAGCAATAATGTTCTTGTATTTGCAACAGTTTCTGTCTCCTGGGTTATGTTGCAATCTGCTGTATGTTTGCCTTTACATAGATCCGTCGGCATCATTCAAATATTTTTTTCGTTGTCTAAGGCCTACTGCAGAAATGAGCAGAGAAAGCGTCGTTTCTAGCTCTTTATTATTTGTATAATTTAGGTTTATATATACATGTACCGAATTCTGTTGCTAGATCTATCCATTCAGCGTACCAGCTTGATTTGTTCCTTATGGTTTTAAGGACTGCTACTTTTGGAAGTCATTTACGGTTCATCACTTTCACTATATAATCTACTTGTATTTTCAAAATTCGTATGAAAAGCGGGGATAATCCGGTTTCTTACATAATAACGTAGTAAGGTTTAAGCTATTTGGCAGTTCAAAAATTCGTTGTGTAGTATCGCAGAAACTTCTCGACTGTACCATACATCTTCGCTCCCCAAGTTTCCTCGTCGTAAAAGAGCACTGCTCGTCGTAAAAGAGCACTGAACTTGATACTGCTTCAAATATCCAGTACTTGCTACTATGGGTAACATTTTTGCTGCAGAAACATCTATTTCAAGTTGTGTTCATGTAGTTTTGTAGTTGAACTTGTAGTTATCTTGAGTTTTTCATTTCAATGTTTTTTCCAAATTTTGATTTCTAGTGAAATTAACTCCGAGGTATTTAAATTTTGTAACAACTTCGATGAGCTCCCTGTTGCAATTTCATTTTTCGTCAGCACAATTGTTTCCTTCTCCACGTTTGAAAATCAAAACTTTGGACTTTTCCAGGTTAAAAACTAATTATTCATGGTGGTTTTGATCTCCAGTTGTGTTTATATGGACAATATAGAATATTAATATAAATAAAGGAACATTTGTCGTTCTTATGATTTATTTTATCAAATAATCACTAAACTCCAAAGTTTTCAATATTGAAAAAGGCGGTTTATCATTAGCTGCAGTGATTCGGCTGAGACTGCCAAAAGTACAATATCATCTGCGAACATCAAAACTTTAATTGTCATTTCACCGTACTCGACTCCGCACGGTAAGAGGCCCACAAGATCGTCAATAATAAAGGGATTCAGTGTGTACCCCTGACTCCCGATTGGGTATTAAATAATCCTGACAGCGATTTACCATTCCATACACAAGCCGTAGTGTTCTCATACAGATTCTATAAAATCCTTCCAAACCTTCATGTCATGCCGTTGTTGAAAATCTTGTAGATAAGTGCATTTCTGTTGATCAAGTCAAATGTAGATTTGAAATTCACGAAAAAAGCATATTATACATATGTACATAGCTGTTTTTGTTTGCGACGAATTGATTCCGTAACACTCTTGAGGGTAAATCGTAAATTTATAGTCCACCGTGGAGTATTCTGGCCTAAATCCCGCTTGAAACTCTTTCAAGAGTTTGTTTTCATCAATCCATTTTCATGTAAGACGTTTTTTCAAAATAAGCTTGAATATCATGTGTGACACATTAAATAGAAATAAAAGAGTTATTTGTTTACAATGTCAATATTTTATTGCCAGAGTAACTAGCAAACATATTTGGCTTGATCTTTGGCAAAGAACAGTTTTCTTATTAAAGAAGAACTTAGAAAAGATTTCATGACAAGCTGGTTTAGGCAGCCCTGTGGGGAGGCTTGGGATTTGTATTTATTACTTCAGATTTTGCTTTTTTTTAAGTATATAACAAAAGTACTTATAGACTAAGAAAAATCAATATTTAATAACTCAGAACGAATTGTACAAAAAATTGTGACTTGATTAAACTTATCCACTTACATAAAAATAAACAAGGAACCGAACCAAAGCGGGAAGCCCCGGAGCCTAGCGCATTTCTCAGACCCAGATGGGATTGTCAAACATGTGATTTAAGCTTCCACGTTTCGTCCATTTCGTTGGGGTAGGTATTTTCGTCTTTATATCTTCCAATGGGACGCTGGCTCTACGTTCGATATCAGGAAAGACAAATATATTTCATATCTTACTCATTCTGACAAATTTGAGCGTGGCGTGAGGTGGAGTGACTAACTTCTTCGATTAGCCGAACAAAGTGATAGACAGTCCTTTTGGTTTCAAATTTAACCAGCAGCTAATTATTAATGACCTGTAAATGTTTATCCAAAAAAATGACATCGTATGCATCGAAATCTTTTTCCGGGGATTTAACGAAGGTTTCGTCAGAATAATTAGAATTTTCTTTATCATCACTATGCTTATTATCTTTTGACTTCTTTCGAAGTAAATTCTTCAGCCGACTTAGGAATTCTTTTCTGTCCTAAATTTTTGGAGCATTTTTAATAAATTTTTGATTGGCCTTTTTGATTTGTTAGTATACAGTATTTTTTTTTTTTTCTAAGCTCTAGTTTCGATTGAAAACGTTTTCATCTTAAAATGCGTGTAAGAATACAAATGATTCTATCCTCTCGAATATCTTTCGTAACATAATTTTTTAATGGCTCATTGCTTATTGGGCCCTGTGCTTAAGGCTATGAAATTTCTCATTTCCTGTTTTGAATGTATTGAAACCATTGTTTGTCATATCTCATATGAAGTGGTACCCGTGGTGATGGATAACATGTCCGCCTGTTAATCCAGATTTCGTGGTTCGAGTCCCAACAGAGGCAAAATTGTTTTTTCCTTTCTCGATTAGGCGTTCGGAACTGGCAGAAAATTGTAGGTCCCCTTGCTCTGTTACGCCACCGTATATATTTATATTTAGTTTTTATTTCATATGAAGGTATTAAATTTGTTTTTGTATTTTGTCTTGATTTTATTACCAAATCATTTGCTGTTTTTATTCAACAACAAATTTCAAAGCAATGCAACATGCGGATGGCATCTTTTAATCGCTTGGACTGCTGTTCGGTGAATACGCACACATAAAATAGGAAAAGGCCCTCTGAGGATCTGAGGATTTTCAAAAAAAGGATGAACCTGACCCTGACAGTGACCCAACAAGTGCAACTGCGAACGTCACTATCCCTCCAGGGATGGAACGCTTCGATGCTGTCGGGAAAACGATGGTCTTTTTCTTCTTTCCTTGCAGCGCCCAGCTTCGAAATGGCATTTCGACATGGAGTTGGAAAAAGTTCGATTATTTATTAACTTCTCCACCTTTTTTTTTTGTCGGGAGTAAATCTTCAAGAGACACTTAGTAGTATTCGATACCAAGTAGTGTTGGATTCTTACCCACTAAAAACTCCTCGTTATCAGAACCAATCTATAACGATCGACAACAGATTTTTCTTTCTCAATAATATTATCGCTTTCAGGGAAGCTTAAACTTTTAATGCTTCCCATGACTTTTAGGCCATTAGCTCGTGTGGCTTGGTCCTTCTTAATCTCCGAACATTGCCTCTCGTATTTAATACGGACTCCATTTCAGAGTTGATATGACTATGCAGTCGCTGATTGTGTGATACAGCATGTTTTCTTACAACTTCTGTAACCGTTTCTATTTGTAGGTCACGATGTAAATCGCTATTTCTTATATACCATGGTGCATTTACTATTCCACGAAGGACTTTGTTTTGGAACTTTTGGATGATTTCAGTATTTGTTTTCTTTGTACAGCCCCATAATTGGATTCCATAGGTCCAAACAGGTCTAAGTACTTGTTTATAAAGCATTATTTTATTTTCGACAGATAAGTCCGAATTTCTACCGAGTAACCAGTACATTTTTCTATATATCAAGTTGAGCTCTTCCCTTTTCTTTTTGATACTTCTCCACCTTGCAATAAACGTGGAACATCTCTGAGAAAGAATTGGTGTCATTAACAGTTTACCATTTATATTTAAGATTGCTTCTCGTCACATCCATTATCTCCCTACCCGCCTTCGGAACTCTGAGCCAGTCGATGAGCTGTTGAACGGCGATATAAAAGTCGTCGAAAAACTCTTTCGAGCCCGGACGAAGTTTATAAAGTCGTCTCGAAAGCTCCAAACCCGTTTTTAGACTAACTAGTGAAGTGCTCAATCAGCGCATTCTTCAGGATCAGTCATATAAGAATTCAGCTACATAAATACCCAAAAGCAGATGCAGTGATTAAGTGGTTTACAATATGGAGAGGAGATGGTTTGCAACGCAACTTATGATAAAGAGACACACGTTTGAGTTCTGCACAACCCCTAGTCTGAAATCTGATATATGAAGTTAACTCATCATAAAGACTACTTACCTTGTTAGGTAGAAGCTTAAGATATCTTTTGGTTATGTTTGAAATTCCGGACCGGGAGCTTCATGCGAAGAGCCTTTTCGATAATAACCAATTACGGATTTCTCGAAGAACCTAATGCATCCAAATTGTGAAACTTATTCATTTCATAACATTGCTAACAACCCACCCACGTCATTATAGGTTACAGTGCATTGAATGCCATAATCGAATTATTCCATTGCATGCTCCTGCCCTTAATTGAATTTCCACCAGACAAAAACGCAATTATCCTGTGTCTATTTTCCAACCATAGAACCAACAAAAAAGCCATCGCATACTGCCAGTAAGCCAAGCCAACCAGCCAACAGCCCTTGGCGCTTTTCACTCTCTCCTCTTTGCTAAAAAGAAAACAAAAACAGGGCCACCACCCAGAACAATGTTTGTATTTTTTTCACAATCGCAATCAAAATAGATATTCTATTGACCAAAGTTCATAAAAATCGATTCAATATTCCACCGTTCTCTTGTTATACATACAGAAAAGAAAAAAAAATATTCCACTAGCAGCATGTCGCTTTTATTGTCTTTGCTTTGAAAACTGCTCAGTTGTTTGTATTCCTTAACCAAAATAAATAATTTGGCGCGCATTTCTCCCGCCCTTTTCAATGCGCTTGTTCCTTTTTTTCGTCAGGTTGTCTGTGTGTTGTATTTTATGTTTACACACAGAATTTTCTTGTTTATTATTTTTCTTCTTTTACTATCACAGCAAATTATATATCTATATGTGTAAGAAAAAAAGAAATGGCAAGCACAACAATTTCCTTCAAGCTACTCGCCCTCAACCCCTTGAGATATGCCTACCTACTATGTTGGCCAAAAGTACACAAAAGCCCCCATCAAACAATGTTGCCTGCTGCCACTGCGACAGCCGACGACCGACGAGCCCGAGCACCGAGCTGGCTGTCAATTTTTTTTTTTTTATTTTCTACCAAACAAACATAACAAACAGTAACAGAGTAAGAGAGGATAAGAAGAACAAACTAAAAGAGAAAGAGAGGAAGCTGGAATTTGCGCAGTGCACATATGAATTCACATGTAGATATTCATTCTACAGCCAGCATTAAGTTTGTTTGGGTTCAAAGACCAGGAAATTGTGATCCCTCCACTGCCCCTTGGTTGGTAATCACACGAATGGAATGGTCCTCTACGACCTACAACAGTGATACGGTCTCACTATTGCGGGAGCAGCTTGGAACGTTTGGCTTTGAAGAGAGGCAGATAATGCCGCTACTCCAATCTCCAACGCCACTCCAGTTACCTATCTGGTTATGGTTCTGTTTTCTGTGTGAGAGGCGTTGTGCGCTACCCATACTCGTTCCAACATAAACAGGGATGATGATCCGGGTCCGTCAAAGGTAGCTGGGAGCAAAATTCCGTATTTTACGATGATGGTGCGCGGTAATTGTCGTATATGTACAACTCAGTTAGTAAGGAATAAAACCACGCTGCTTTCTCATTTTCTCTCTTTTTTTCGGGCTCGGGGTGATTTCACCAGGGAGAGTGTAAATTTACATTGTTGTCTGGTCTAAAGGAGGGTTTGTGGTCCCTCAGGGTAAAAAATTTCATTTATTTTTCTCTCTTTTATTTCAAGTTATTGTTCTCCCACTCACACTCCCTCCTTCGTAACGTAACCCTTACTCCATGCACATGCAGCCTATAAAAGGGTAAAGTGACAAGAACAACCCGGCAATGGAGCACATTGATGCGCGCCTTTTTCAAGGTGCGCAAGCAAAAGCAAAGCCTGTTCCTGTTCCTCTACAACTTCTAGTAGGTATACCTAGTTGCAAGCAAAGACCCTACAATAAAAAGGAAGAAGAAAAAGCAAATTCCTTTGCAATAAATTTTCCCCGGATGAGATGAAGATGGAGATATATAGGTAGAATGGGAAAAGTGGAACGCGCGAACGTTTTTCCTCATTTCCTCAAGCTCTCCGATCACCAAGAGGAATTCCTTTGGTTGGCTCTGTGTGTAGTGTGTACTTGGTTCCATTTGTGCTTCCTGCTCTCATACTTCTTGGTAATTTTGTTCTTTCTTTTCTTTTATTTTCTTCTATACATATTTGTTTTGATTAGTTTTTTATTCAATTTTTCCTTCTGTTGCTTGTGCTCTTGTGCAAGGTGTACCTCTTTATAATGTGTTATGTGTACCCTATGCTTTTTCAGTCACACAGAGTGTTCTGTGTGTTTTGTGGAATGTGGAATGTTATAGAATGGTTTTGACTTGTGTGTAGATTGTAGATCGACGTAGACGTAGAGAGACGAGAGAGAGAGATAGAGAGAGTCCCGCTTGCAAACCATTCTTCTTCTATTCATCTAGATACGTTTCTTTTGGTGTGTCTTATAGCAGGCGCTTCGGTATGCGACATTCAGCAGAGTTTGAGGCAAGAAAGAGTTATCTGTACTTTTCTATAGTAGGATTTTGTGTTATAAATAGCTTAACGGGGAGTGAAACAAAAAGAAGGAAGAATGCCTTTTTACCGTAGGCTCTTGGAATGTTATTAAAAGTTGTTTTCCCTGGGATGTGGTATCGCTATGGTGTGGTACTTGATGGTGGATATACTATAAGTTGAGGAATGCACAGACGAATGCAATGCAATAGAAACGAACACGGTATTGATAGACTGATTTTTCTTTAATGTAAAGTCGTCGTCTGTTGGTGACAATAAAAGATGTTGATATTGAAGTCTTTTCTTTTTCCTATTTCTTTTTCTGATTGAAAATAGAAAATTCTATTGAACGGGAAAAAGTTGGGGTAGGTATGTCTATGTATACTAAAAATTCTTGTATACAATTGCTCTAAATAAGAGGTCCTACGTAAAAGTCAAAACTAGTAAGCTGCCTCTTTAGGGATACCACTGCCATGCAAACGATTCCCTTGAAAGGACAAGCTGTAGTGTGAAGGTGAATGATTTTGGTTGGAATCCTTATATTATGCCCCAAGTGAACAGTACGTACCTACTACCTACCTATTTAGTTACTTCAGTTCTAATTAAGCATTTGTATCTTTGAAGATGGTTCGAACATATGTTCAAAAATCAACTTGGGGTGCTAGTTGGACCAAGGAAGATTTGAAGAAAGCAATGGACGCAATTAAAAGGATAGACATGGGTTATCCCAAGACCAGCAAGGCTTTTAAAATCACGAAATCCACAATCATTCAAAAAATAAAGTTGGATACCAATGAAGCTTCAGCTCTGTTACTTAGTTTAACATTTGCTAGTCTTGGAAAAAAGATTTTTCGGAATGACCACTCGCGATGTTCAAACTCTTGCTTATGAGCTTACCGAAAAGAATAAAATAGTCCATCTCTTTGACCACGAAACAAAGATTGCTGCCAGAGACTGACTTTTCAATTTTCAAAAAAGGAACATGGAAACCGTTTTGCGCAACCCCAAACCGACGTCAAAAGCCAGAGCTAAAACTTCCAATAAGCTCGTCGCTTCGGCATACTTTGAGCTTTTGATTAAAATATACGAAGGCCCTCACTTCTTTTGATATCACTTGTTTTTGATATCGTTATCAAAAGAAATCAATGGTTCGTTTTGCCCCATTCAAAGGTTCTTTTTGCCCCACTATACCAAAACATTCTGGGATGCTTTGGTATATAAAACGTACTCATAGCGTTTCACCCAAATTAATGCTATGAAACGGTTATGCATTGGGAAGTTACAACGCAAAAGGGTTCCAATGTCTTTTAAATCGAGTATTCTTCTAACTAACCTCGAGTTCTATGCCACTAGCTTTGAGTATTAACGATCAGTTACTGCCATACCAACAAGACATCAGATCAACAGCCTTTAAATTTAAGGCTTCACAAGGGAAGAAGTAAGCTTAGTGTCATCTGTGCTTTTATGAGCATTGAATCATAAGAGGAACAAACGGGTTTGATGGTTGAATGAAGTATAAGAATTGTTGAAACCCATGCAATAGACAGGCGCAGCTTCGATGAGTTACAGGAATTCGTCCCCTAGGATCCGCTATACAGCAGATGAGGGGACTCTTGGTCGTTTTGAAAGAACAATACTCCGAGAGATTTTTACTCTCGTATCCGAGAATAGTACGGGGGAAAACATCGAAGACAAACTGACGAAAACTAATTGTATGTTGCACTCATCACTAGAATATGGGGGTTGGGAGTCAGAACATGTAGAGAGGGTGGATATCAACGCTCCATTCCGGTTCGACGATTTTTCAAAATCTAATTGCAGAAAAATCTCGCAGATTATTGACACTACCAAGGCGTTTCAAGATTCTTTTGGATTCTTTTCTTAGTGATATCCAAATGCCCATCATCATCATCCCCCTACCCGATCATTGTAGTGTGTTCCAAGCGGAAATTTTTGCGATTAAGGAGAAAGGAGGTGCTGCCTTGGCTCAAATACAACGTCATATCCTCCACGGATATTCGAATCTTCTCGGAGAGCCAAACTGCCCTTAAATCTATTTCATCTGTCTCTACAAAATCTAGAACTAGCCATAAAGGGCACGACCACTTCCTGACGCTCAGAATGGAACATCATAGGTGTACCTATCACTACATGTAAACTCTTATCTTACTTAGACAAGACGCTTCGAGGATGACAAACACTAGATGGACTGAGAGGAACAACTGACTTGCAACCAAAAAAGTTTGGGCGTGTGCAGACTCAAAACGCTCCAAGAGTTTGTTAGCCCTGAATCGCCTGTATCTAGGTTCTACCATATGTGTGTCCCGTAAGAACACACTGTATAATAGGAAAACACTCCAAAAGTCTTGCTGTGTTTTCCAATGATTTCTGCAGAAGCTGCATGTACGAAGAAGAGGAAGAACCCGTTCAGCACCTTCATTGCTTCATAGGAGGAAAACTCATCTCGGTGAATTCTTCTTTGATGATACTAGCGAGTTAGCTTACATAGCTTACATAGACCCTAAAAGTCTTTCAAAATGCATTAAAAGTTCCGCGTGGTTCGACCAGCGGGTGATTAACCGGCTACTCCTGTAATGAAAGATAAATAGGTGATCAACCCGTTAATCTT
This sequence comes from Melanostoma mellinum, assembly GCA_914767635.1. Classification (NCBI taxonomy): domain Eukaryota; kingdom Metazoa; phylum Arthropoda; class Insecta; order Diptera; family Syrphidae; genus Melanostoma; species Melanostoma mellinum. Next base: position 140,241,464 of record OU612058.1, on the reverse strand, counting down.
ACATCGGGTTTCTGAGATCAGTTGCTGGTCTCTGTGGTATCACAATGGGCCCTTGCGGCCTTTGTGTGTCAGGCAATGTACTTATTTGTTTGAGGTGCCGTGACATTGTACCTAGCGACATTATGCCAAATGCAGAAATTTGCGTTTGGTACTTGGTACAGTGTCGCTCTTGTAAAGCGTCTTTGGCCAATTTGGTACCCTGACGCTTTTTTACGATTTTTCAATATAACGAAACAAATGAAGATACACTTGCTCAGATTTGTGAGTCATAAAAACTATACAAATGGATAAGTCTATGAAAATTCAGATCTCTTGTTAATAAAAAATTTAAATAACTGACTAATCATAAACTAAAGACTGCTTCAACGAGCTTATTGGTTAACATCTGAGCAGTGCCGTAGACATAATGTGAAAATCGTCCTTGGTGATTTTAAAGCAAAAATATTTAAAGAGAACATCTTTGGAAATACAATCGGTAACAATTGTTTGTGTGACAAAACTTCCGAACACCGACTGGGGCGATTTAAAAAATAAATAAATAGGGTGGCGCAACAGAGCTAAGAGCCTCTAGGCCTAGCGTATTTCTCGCAACCATGCCACATAAGGAAGGGACCTACAATTTTCTGCCGGTTCCGAACGGCTAATCGAGAAAGCGCTTTTCATGACAATGAATACTAACGCCAATTCCTCGCGAAAGGCGATACCCGTGGAAAAAACATTTTTGTCTCTGTTGGGATTCGAACTCAACCCTCTGGATTAACAGGAGGACATGCTATCCATATCACACACGGTTACGGGCGATTTTGTTGTGCAGTTAAATCTTGTTGTTTACCGCATCTCAAATTTTTAAAACAAAATGTGATCCCCACACCAATAAACCGTCCATCAAGTTTACCATATAGCGATCGACGCAAGACACTCTTCCAGTGTGATAGATGTCCGAACTTTCCGAGGGGCCAACTTTGAATCGGACTATTACCTTGTTGTAGCCGAGGTACGAATGAGGATACATATTCTGTTCTCGCACGAACTAACGCTGCGAAGCGATGACTACATTCAGAAGAGATAGCCATAAAGTAATTTCTAATCGAGGTTCACTCAAACTATCATTGAATCTTATGCCGCCGCGCCAGCATCAAGCATTGAAGACCAGTGGCAGCGCGCAGCGATGCCAACAAGACACCAGAACCACTGTTTCTAAGGTTCTAGGTTTTACTAGGCCTCAAAAACGAAAATGAAGAATGCAGGCAGGCAACTGCAGCGAAACAAAAAGCCCAACAAATATTGATGCAAAAGATAAAAACGGATGTTTTCGGCCAGTATAACAAGATTTACAAGAACCAGCATGAGAAGAGCTCATTGGTGGAAATTTTTAAAATCCATGACAGGAATGAGATTCGGAGCTCTTATCAAAAGGTAAAAAGTAGTTGCCAGGGTGGCAAACCTCGAACTCAAACCAGTAATGACCAGCAGGGAAACACAGTTATAAAGACGCAGTCGCTACCAAGGATCTGTAAAGTCACTTCTCCAGACTGCTTACCGGCGGTGAAGACACTTATTCCGCTGTAAGGCATAATACCCCATTCAACTATCAAGAATCAAGAATGCCGTCCTCCCAACCCACAAGAAGTTGAGCCAGCCACATGCAAACTTAAATCGAATAAGACTGCAGGTGATGGCTTTTATGCCGAACCTTTCAAGGCAGCTGGAGACGAGTTGGAAAGGAGTATGCAACAGCTGATCCGCATGATATGGTAGGAAGAAAGTATGCCCGATGAATGAAACCTGAGCATCGTATGCCCGATCCTAAAGAAGGGAGACCCTCACAATTACGCCAATTATAGAGGGATAAGCATCCTTAACGTCGCTTATAAGATCTTGTCTGCTCTAATATGTGAACGTCTGAAGCCCCACGTCAACAACTTGATAGGTCCTTATCAATGTGGTTTTAAACCAGAGAAGTCCACAATAGATCAAATTTTCACATTACTGCAGATCTTGGAAAAAACCGAGTATATAATATCGATGTACACCATCTTTTGATCGATTTCAAGGTATTTATAGAGACGAGCTATACAGAGCCAAATGTAGTTTCGGCATCCCTGCAAAAAACGTGACGATGCAGGGTGACTTTGGAGAATTCACGCGGGTAAAGAGACCTCTGATTTCTTCAACACTTGAAAAGATTGTACAGAACTCGAATGTCAACACCATAGGAACAATCTTTCAAAAGTCTGTACAATTACTCGCCTATGCAGATGATGAAGGAAGAAGGAAGCGTGATGTCATAAGTGCTTTGGCGAGCATGGAAACAGAAGCAGCAAAAATGGGTTTGATGGTTAATGAGGGCAAAACGAAGTATAAGCTGTCATCAAGCAAGGACATTGAACATCGACGAATTGGACAAAACGTCAGAACAGAAAGACGTACTCGTAACTTCGAGGTAGTACAAGACTTCGTCTACCTAGGATCGGCTATAGAAATGGAAAACAACATCAGTGCGGAGATCAAACGGAGAACAACTCTTGCCAACCGTTGCTTCTTTGGGTTAAGAAGGCAATTGAGAAACAAAACCCCTCTAGAAAAACCAAGGTAACCCTTTATAAGACCATAATATATCATTCCAGTCCTGGTTCACGGCACTGAAGCGTGGATCTTATGGAAAACGGATGAGTAAACCCTTGGTCGTTTCGTAAGAAAAGTACTCTGAATGATTTTTGGACCTGTACGTGAAGAAAATGTATGAAGAAGAAGATACAACAACGAGTTGTATAAGCTGTACCGCAACTGGGATATAGCTACGATGGCTGGGCCATGTAGAGCGGATGGACCCAAACGATCCGGCTCGACGGGATCTCGAAAGCACATTGCACAGTGGCGGATCTAGGCTAAATGCGCCCCTAGGCTGTGAAAAAAAGCCGCCCCAAAACAATTTTTTCACCCTAAACAAAAAATTAAATTTTTACCTACTATTAAGAAACTAAAATAAAAAATAAAGTATAACTATTAATGGCATCTGGTTGTTGTGCTGCTTTTGAGTTGAATGCGCCATAGTATTTGAAAGGGCACATAGCGCAGTTAGTGCGTTAGCGCAGCGCTGAGTTACCCATGTTTACAAGAAACAAAAGATAGAGAAAAACAAAAAAAAAAAAGACGAACAAATAACGTCATAAAACGAGCTCGCTTACAAGGCATCGGGTTTAACTGTTTGTTTACACATTTATACTCACCACAGTCATATGAAACTCGACCATGAACGTCGATAACATAAGATTGTAAAATAAAAAAATAATAATCAAGTTGACATAAGAAATAAAAAAATAACATTTCTATTGAAAATTTTTTTTGTTCGAGAAATAAATTCTTATTTTCAAAATATTTGCGGCCCCCCTGCAGTTGCCGCCCTAGGCTGCAGCCTACTCAGCCTATAGCTAAATGCGCCACTGACATTGCAGGGAAAACGTGGCAGGGAAAGAACTCATCTTTGGTGGCGCAATTAAGTGGATGAAGAATTCAACCGACTAAGAGTGCAAAACTGGAGAGAGCTGGCCCAAAATCGGAATTGTTGGCGTAAGATGTTGGTTGAGGCTGAAGTTCACTCCGAACTGTAATACCAACCTATTAAATTATGTTTGTCATCGAAAATATGGTTCGTTTCGTTCGTTTGTTTCCTGCAAACGACAGATACAAAGAAAACAAGGATTTTTACTCAACACAATACAAATATAATGTTCACTGCTTCGTTATACATACACGGTTAAAAATTTTGATATACTTTTTAATACAGCCCTTGTATTACAGCTGTATGCAATACAGTCAAAATTAGTTTTTAATATTTCCCAAATATTAACTTTCTTTCTTAATTATTGTGTATTACATTTTAATATTTCTGTATTAGGCTTACAATTTGTAATACAAAACCGATCAAAATGTAATCAACACTATTTAAAAACAATACTTTAGTATTTAAATCTAATTATTCAGACCTTTTTTAAGAAGGTAGGCAATTTTGATATTTAAATTTAATACCATAATTCTTAGCTTTCAACTTCTTCAATATTACAATTTAATAATCAGAGGTTATTTTATTCCATTTGCTATGTCAATGTACTGATATCCAGTATTACATTGGATTCACAAGTTTGGTGGTACCTGCGTGGTGTGATGGTTAGCATGTCCGCTTGTCAATCCAGAGGTTCGCGGTTCGAATCCCAACAGAGGCGAAAATGTTTTTCAACGAGTATAGCCTTCGGCGAGGAATTCGTAGTTGGTTAGTAAAAATTCATTGCCATGGCAATTGGAGAGTGCAGTTAATAAAAGAGAGAGCAAATATTAAAAGAGAGCAGTTAGCAAAACAAATATTAAAATGTAATAATGTTAAGATATTAAAAAGTAAAGCGTATTTTTTCATTGTCATGCACCCTTACTTTTGAATATCTTAATTATTACATTTTAATATTTATTTTATTAACTGCTCTCTTTTAATACTTGCAGTTTATTAGATTCTAATAAACTTTTGGTGTTGTCATATATGCAACCCAAAAAATATTAAAATCAACACCAACATTTTTAACCGTGTATTAAACTTATGCTAAGAAAATTCCTACGTATACGTCCTTACGGAGTTTTTATTTTCTTCATCATAAATTCATTCATACATTTCCAAGTCACTTGCAACTATGTGCGTCAACTTTATTGTTAATATTATTATCGAGTAATGACGCCAATATTTAAACACACAGAATACAAACATTAAATGCAAATGACAGTTGACAAACCAAAATAAGTTTGATGTTTACGCAAATTGTTTTTGGCTGCAACTGGCTTCTTTCGCTTTTATACTAAAAATGAAAACAAAAATTACATATATAAAAATAACACAAACGTCATTCTGGTTTGTGTGGCATTGGCATTCGAAGTTGCGCCTTTCTTATCAAACTCAACTTTCTCACAATCAGATTGAAGTACAGTGGTGGGTGGTGGCTGGCGGATGGTAAACAAACATTGAATAATGCACACTTGTTTTAAAAGCAAATATGTATATAAATAAAATTCAGTTATAAATGTCGAACTGTACCTTCAACCTACAGTGACGTTCAATATCTAATTCGTTTGACGTGTGTTTTCAATTGATTAATTTCAATGCATTGTATACTCGTAGTTGTGTTTGTTTTGGATGAGTGCTGCTGTCAGCAAAGTGTGACGTAGTTTTGTAGGTACCTACTCTGTTTGTAACATCTGATTGATATTGACACTTGTATGTGGGCTATAGAGCTACGAGGGCTTAATAATTCAAAGAAATTAAGTGTAAATGATTTTTATGAGTGGAATTGATTAATCAATTGATTGGGAGGGCGGGTTGGTAGGTAATAGTTTATTGGATAATTTCAATTTTAACATGTTGAGAGAAGACTCTCCGGGGTATTTATTCGTTGAAACTACCCTTGGTATTTAAGTCTGTACTTTTTTTTAATAAGTGAAACATGTTACTTTGACGGGGAGGGAGAGCCGGTGTTTGTTTTACAGTAGCATTTTTGACAACTGAACGTGGGCATTGAGCATGCAATACATCGGATAGAGATTTTACAAATTCCGAGTTTTGAGTTAGGTATGGCAAACTTTTTTACATGACTTGGTAGTAGCCAGTGTTGTGAGAACGCTTTACAAATTGTAACAGCTCACTCTTTTCATGGGCAATTATACTGACGATTCAAATTTTTGTTCAGAATCTTGACGGAAAGAATTAGTCTTGCTGCCGAGCCGTGCGCTTAGTGAATTGTCAAGTAAAGTTTCCCTTATTCACAAATGTAATAGCTGCTACTTCAATTGCAGATATTTTGAAAAGATCCTTAAGTTCAGTTGGTTTGTATAAAATGCTAGTTTGTGATATCGGTGATGTAACAGTAACTAACGATGAAGCGACTATTCTCGAACATTTAGTAAAAAAAGTTCTAGTTGAGTAGGCATCACATTTTTGGTTATTTTGGCTGCTGAACTCTTGGCGAACGCCATCCGATAAAAAAGTAAAACAGAAAATTCAACCAACGTCAATATAATCTCGGCATATAGGTTGGCATGCAAAGAAACCTAGAAATACATCTCCGAGCAGCTGACCGCCTCTGTCGATGAACTAGGAAGAGAAGGTCTGATCAACTTCGCTAAAACTTCAATGAGCTCTTAGTTCATCTAAGCGGACGCTGATATTTTTGACGACCTTAGCGTAGATTTTGTCCAAGCTGTGAAGATTACCGATCCAAAGGGAAACGCAGTCTCGATTAAAGCCGTCAATGTTCTGTTAGCGCATAAAAAGTAAGCCAGAGAAAGTCGATTTTTCTGGGATGTCCTCTAAAGTTCATAAGAAGATTTTTAACGCGAAAATCGCTGGCATTGACTTCGCGCTGCAAAAGACCAATATGAAGATGGATTCTCAAGTACTTATCAATGATCAAGACAAGTTCGAAGGCATCCATTCTCGTGATTTGGATATCAGGCTAGGTTAGATGGAATCGGCTATCAGTCAATGAGTAATGTCTACGTACATTGCCTGACAAACTTAGGCCGAAAGGGCCCATTGTGATACCACAGAGATCAGCAAGTTAATCACCAACTGATCTCAGAAACCCGATGTAAGATTAACGAGTTGATCACCCATTTATCTTTCATTACGGGACTAGCCGGTTGATCACCCGCTAGTCGAACTACGCGGAACTTTTAATGTATTTTGAAAGACTTAGGGTCTGTGTAAGCTAAGTCGCTAGTATCATCGAAGAAGTATTCATCGAGATGAGTTTTCCTCCTATGAAGTAGTGCAGGGCATGAGCAAAGAAGGTGTTGAACGGATTCTTCCTCTTCTTCGTTCATGCAGCTTCTGCACAAATCATTGGAAAACACACCAAGTCTTTTGGCGTGTCTTCCTATTAGACAGTGTCCCGCACCTGTGGTAGAACCTAGATACAGACGGTCCAGGGCTAACAAACTCTTCGTTTAAGAACTGCTCCATTATTATCGTCCCTTCGTCACCACTCGCACTTACTAGTTTGGCAGGTCTCCTCCGGATGGAAGAGACCAGTATCTTCCCATTGGTTGCTGTGAGGAGGTTAAGCACAATTAACGAATGCTATAAGTGTCAACATCTATAATTTTCTAACATTTCCGAAAAAAAAGTTTACTTCTCCCATCGAGTTTCGTTTTCAGATTTCACCAAATATGAATTCCTAATGATTGGGCTCCATAGTTCTTACTTACTTACACGTAATTGACAAGTAGTAGTTGACATAATTTTTAGAGTAGGTACTTGACCCAAAAAATAATTCCTTTACCACTCACTCATCTCTCATTTATTTCATTATTTCCCACAAAATATCCCAAACGCAGACATTTTTACAACCATCAAATCAAATCTAGTCTCCAAAAACAATATTCAACATAAAAATCCGAAACAGCATTCCCATGTAGTACATACATTCACTTAGTTCTGTCGAAAACACAATTCAAAATGTTATGATGAAAACTTCATAAAAGTTTCATTGTTATTGACAGTAGTAACATTGAACGTTTCTTTTATAACAAATGTATGTATGTATGTATTTATTTATTTATTTTTTCCTCTGTGTTCGTTCCGTTTTCTTTTGAAATCTAATAACTTTTATGCGTACCTACAATGGCAGTTCAATATCACAAAAGTTATGTATACAAAAGCTAAAATGGGTGCTGTCTTCTCTTCCGGCCTCGCGCTTACCCCTGTTCTGTCTGTTGCGTGTTTTTTTTTTCATTTTTGTTCATGGCAAGTTCAATGCTTTTGTTTATTTACACTTCAAGACGATTTACTTTCGGCAGTTTCAATATTTGAACCGAAATGATTGACACATTTTTATTTTCCTCTTAGTTCGTTCGGAGGCAAAGAGGTTTCAAATGGAAAATCACTTCCACACGCTTTGTGTAATAGGAAAGACTCCAAATTACGAGATGGGTTGGATTTTTTCAAACTTTTTTGTGTTGCTTTTTTGAGCAGCCGGATATCCCCCTCATGGATTTTCATTCATGATAAATGAAATAAGAAAACGAGAAAAGAAGGCGGACGCAAATAGACCGAGCCAAGACCGTCGCAAGTGAAATGTTGTTTTAGGAAAGCTTACACCTCTGCTTTTCGTGCTAATTGAAACACAAACATAAAACGAATGCGAAAGTGCACAAAAATTTTCCACTGAGGAAGTTTTTATTTAAAAAATTAATGCAATTTAATTTTGAATTTCAAATTTCGCACTTAAAGAGAGGCGAACAAACAAGTAAAAAAGCAAAAAGTAAAACACACATCTGGAGCTTGTTGGGAGCACGACCTCGGATGCTCGGATGCTCGAATGGATGAAAAAATTCATCTTAATGAACGTCGAATCGGAGGTGAGAATGTCCCAGCCGGAAAAGATGAATATTTCAAAGCGAATTCTCCTCCTTCCATCCAAACTTTTGCCTGATAATGTTCTAAAAAACACACCGCCCGCCCCCCATAGACAAACATTAGAAAGGCTTTGTTAGAAAACGAAAGAACGCAACGAAAAGAAAAAACGAGGACATTAGGAAGACTCCTTCTGTTTAGCATAGATATTGCCGCCAAAAATTATTAGAATTGGATATTGCCGTTACGTGAGTCTATTTCGTAAATGTAATTGGTTTTTGGTTCTCAAAGGAAGTCCCCTTTCCACCTTAAAAAAAAGAAAGAAGAAGAAAAAAAGAAAAAAGAAATCCACGATTGCTGAATTTAGTCGCAAAATTGAAGGAAGGGAGGTGAACCATAAATCGCGCACCGCATATTGTCGGAAGCTGGAATGCCTAAGGTGGCAGAAAGAGCACACGGGGAAGGTTACAACGGTGCAATACAAGACATTATATTTTATTCCTAATGTCCTTGGGATGCTTTTTAAATGGAGAACTTTTTTTTTTGTTCTTGTGGAAGTGGAAACTGTGAATTGGGGTGAAGGTATGGGTGTGTGCTTAAGGAAACATAGAGGGTATGCGTTTAGTTGAGACCCTAATCAGTTAACGGGCTCACGTGCAAAGAAGTTAGCCATAAAAACGAATGGGTTGTGCGTATTGTTTTTCATTTTTTATATCGCTTTAATGGTATACTTGATGGAATGGGAGCCAAACAACCAAACAGCCAAAGAAAGAAGTGCTGAACGAAAACCAATGGGCCGATATGATACAAATGGCTGCATTAATATTGAAGACGATTGCCTATTTTGAACTGACTTGTGTTTTTGGTGATTGAAATTATGTCTCAGCAATATCATTAAGAGTACGTGCTGAGTACAATTGAGTTCGAAAGGGAAGATTTTTAGCTTTGAACTCATATTTTATATACAAGTAACCGTTTCAGACGAACGTATGCGTCCTTGTTGGAGCTTATTTTTCAAGAGTTCAACAAGAACATAATGCCACAAACGGAACGTATAACTTTTCCCTTTATTTCTCTATCTGTTTATTGTATTAGGTGCAAGACATTGAAAGTTTTGTCGATCTTTCAGGAGAATTGGATACGTAAATTTGACTTACTTCAAAGCTTAAGACCAAAGAGGGCATTATAAATAAAGCCGCGCCGGGAAGGGGGTAAAACAGTATTTTGGTTTAAGGCATACAAACGATAAGTGATTTTGTTTTGTGTCAAGGACGTGGTGAACTTAAATTAATTTTCACAGTAAATTTGATTTACAAAAAGTTGTGAAGAGGAATTAAAAAGAAGGGTTAACTCACTCTCCACTGAATGGTGCAAAGTATTTACTGTTTATGAAAACTTTTTTTTTTTTTAAATGTGTTTAGTATATAGTGAAACTTTAAATTCGAAATCCTCCTCATTCTCCTCTTCATGCTCAACATACACTTCAAGTGTGCTGATTATATGATTGCTAATATGAGACAAAAACGCACACACTGTTATATAAGGATAGTGATATTCTTTTGCCACCTCTTCATGAAACATTGCATGTGTTCGGGGGTTTTGAGGATAATATTGATCAGAATCTTATCATACGAAATGCAGGAAACGACAAGATTATTACATTCAAAATGTAAAAAAGCTAGAACTTAGAATAACGTTTTAGGAAATACAATCTTCCAGGATTGAGAAAAACATTAGACTACATCGTCAGTGCTTTCAGGAGCTGAATACCAGCTCTGCTCAGTTTATTTGAAACCAAACCAAAACTTGCTGTTTGGAAGTTAAAGGTATAAAAGCAGCTCAATGGGTTACCATGATCATAAACATGCTTTTATTTGACTTTTGTCTAACATAAGTATTCATTTACCCTTTTCACCACTTTATTTTTTATTCTAGCAAAGTACCTGTGGTATCACGCTTGCTTCATCCCAGTCAATATCATTTTTCGATTATTTATAGATACAAGCTCTAGAACTATTCCCAAGTAATATTTTTACTCTCAAAAGATGCTCCAAGAGCTTGACTAGACATATTTCTGGGAGTGTAATCTTGTCGAGTTCTCCTAGACTGTTATGCGACTGTTATAAGCCATAAATGGCCTCATTTATAGGATGCTACTCATAGCAAGAGCTAGAGTCTCTTTGCGATATTTGTTGTTTCCTTATCAAAGCTTAGTTCTTCTTATGAGATGACAGATTTTGAATGTAAAAACCAGAACAAAATCCGTCGATCAGGCACTAGCACTTTATGTTTTCTAAAAACGGAGTTCAAATCTATCGAGCGATTCTTGAGTTACAGTGGTCACCAGTTCAAAAAACATGGTTTTGAGAAAAACCCATTTAAAGTTTTACATTCGATTTATGTACAGAAAATAAAGCTGAATATAACTCGAAAGATATTTGTCGGATTCACTTCAAACTTTCAAAGAATATTTTTAAGATACTATACATAAAAAAAAAAACAAAAATCGATTTTTGAAAATTCTGACTATTCCTAGTATAGCAATGGGATCTAAAAGAATCTTATGGGAGCTTTTTTTAGATTTCAAGAGATTAGCTCTCAAAAGCTTGTTAGTTGAGTTGTTTCTATAGTTTTTGAACTTTGTACCATTTATGTGAGTTTGAAGCTGAGGAAATTGCGTACCTTAATCTTTTGTTTAGGTTAGGTTAGGTTAAAATGGTTGTCAGGAAAACAACTGACACACTTAGACCAGTATTAGGTCCATTGAGATAACATAAGAATTAAGTGAGGAAGAACCCCACTTAACAAAACCATTTGGAGCTTTTTATGAAGCGAAAGAGATGCAGGATATCTGTGTTCGCCAGATCGTTTAGATCATCGAGGAAATATTTTCCTAGATGCCGTTTTCTTTTAAAGGAGAGTGCAGGACATGAGCAGAGAGCAGGCATGGAATAGTTTCTTCCTCCTCATCATCTAAGCAACTTCTGCAGAAGTCATTAGAGGGAACGCTGAGTCTTATGGCGTGTCTGCCTATCAGACAATGTCCGGTAATGACATTGATTACGGAGTTAAAGTGCAATCAGGTTATGGATAGCAAATGTCTTGTGCGTTTTGGATATAGTCCTGGCCATATCTGTTTTGTTGCCACACACGTGGTGCGATACTGTGCCACCATTAGTTTGGTTAATATTTTGTTAAGTTTTGGAACATTATTCTTAAGGACCAAGAAAACAATATTGAATTTCCACTTACCGGTTAAGTGGTTCGGTTGGTTACCGAACATATCTAAGCTTCTCAAAAACTGGAAGACTCTGCCTTATGTATATATAGTCAATGTAGAATATAGCGTTCTGCTGTCAGCAAGGCCTACTTATTATTCCTTCGTCATCTCTTCGCAGTTTGAAATTTTTATCTTTTAAAGGACTCCGAGTTTTTAATCACATTTTTAGGGTAAATAAAGTTTTGACCGGGGATGGTTTCTATCAAGGTTTGATCCAAATACTATCACGGGAACGGGATTGGGAACGAAGTTTTAGAAAAATTTCAATTATTTTTTTCAGCATTGGGATGCTACATTATCCCTCAGTAACTAAGACTGTTTTTGCCCTCTTTATTCCAACGGGAACGAGAACGGGAACCTTAAGATAACTTATCCGAGCAACGCTGGGCGGTTCAGCTAGAAGTCTATAAGAGTAATGTCTCTGCTTGATGAATACAAATAAATACATAAAAGCAAAGAGTAAAGTCTTTTCCGAGTTGCAGTAGTCGAGCGATATCAAAATCGTATGTGGCGCAGTTGATAACATTTTTGTTTTACCACACCAAGTTTCTAAAACAAAAGTCAATTGCTTTTGTTCACTTTTTCACGTTGCTTTTGAACCTCTGCGAATCATCATGCAGGGGAAAAACAGGGTCAGGTAGAGCATTCCACATTCGGGTGGTGCGACTGAAATAAGAATCTCTATATTTGACTGTAAACCCGATGTTGGGCTCAAGGTAGAACTGATGAGCATTCCTAGCAAGGCGGGCGTTGCGGCTAAATTATTTAATGGAAGGATTGCAGCTGGCTATTTCACTACAGCACTGTTTATGGAAAAAGCGATAGATTGAGAGAGAGGTGGCGTTTCGACAAAGTTTTTAGAAAATCAATTGATTTTACGATTGAATTATCACCTACAATTTTAACGCTCTATTTGGGACCCTATCGAGTAGACGCAAAGATGTTTGAGGAGCACTTGACCAGATATGGGAGTTATACTCCAGTTTTGGGCGGAGGAAGGTCTTATAAATTGTAGCCAGATCAGAAGAGGTGAAGAACTTCCTGCATCGTCTAAAGAAGCCTAAGCATTTAGCAGCGTTTTTGGCAACTTAAAATATGTGGCCATTCCAACGAAGATCATCGTTTACACACATACCAAGTACTGACAGCTTTTCGGTTTCTTCGATGCAGGTACCATTCATGGATAATGGCAATGGGGGAATGTTAAGCTTCAACGACAAGAGACTGCATTGAGTTTTCGAAGCATTGAATTCTACTCGATTCATAAGACCCCGTGCAACAATGCTGTCAAGGTCAGAATTCAATGAGCTTATCATACGCAACCGTTCCAGTTCCACATCCGATGAGCAGGGACGTGAATTTGGAAACGAATATGAAAATCTGAGAGTCGAGTCGTCAGCAAAACAGTTAAGCGGATTAGAAGTTTCAGACAAGAAATCATTTATGAAAACGAGAAAGAGAGTCGGAGACAAAACGGAGCCCTGGGGCACACCAGCATTTATGAAGTGGGTATCAGACTTGAAGCCATCCAACACAACTTGTATTGAACGGTCGGAAAGGTAGTTTCTAATCCAACGAAGAAGAGACTCATCGATACCAAAAGCACGCATTTTCGATAAAAGAGCCTGATGCCAAACTCTATCAAATGCTTTAGAAATATCAAGCGCAATAATCTTACTTTCTCCAAAACAATGTAAAGATGAAAACAATGTCGTTCACATTTGCCCCGACCCAAAATACATTAATTTTGACACACAAGCAGTGTTTGAGAAAAATGAATTTTTTTTTTTTCGAAAATTACTGAGTTTTGTAGTTGAAATAATCCACGTGTTTTTTTATTTAACAAATGAAAAGATTAATAAATAATTTTAACTGATAAAATTTTTTACTTATCTTTTCATTCTGGAAAGTGTTTGAAGCCTCCAACCTTTGATTATTTGACATGCGTTTAAGATCTTTGAACTAAGAATCCAATTACTGTCGCACAGATGCATAAACTGATGTCTAGTGACAGCATTGTAGTTCTCCTTCAAAAAAGATCACTCCTTAAGAGACGTCCTTTTAGTTATCATCGGTAATCCATATTGTTTCATTTTAGAAAAAGCTTCTGGGTTGTATGCAGGCGCTGAAGGTTTTTTCACTTAAAGGGACCTTGCATCCATCTCACAACTTTTATTTTAAAGTAACACTTTCAAGGATCACTCAAAAAATCATCTGCTACTCATAGTCAACACTGGTGACACAATGTTCGGATCTGAGATCTGTATGTTTGTTTGTCTCATTTAATTCGCTGATCGCTTGATGGCCTTTTCATAGAAATGCTATTATTTCGCCAAATGACAATATAATATCACAGCCTTACTAACCACATATGTAATTCTATCATATTAAAAGCAAAACATTAGAAATCAACTCCCTGTACTAATGTCTATGTGCTTTGCTTTGGATTAAAGGCTCTTCTTTGTTTGTTAAACATAAAAAAAGAAAATAAAACAAAAAATGATAATCGTAAAAGCGCAAAAGATACAACACAAAACCAGGTCAAGCCAGCGCGGGGTGTAGAATACGTTAACCTAAATTTCAAAGACACAGCCAAGTTAGATAGACATTTCCAGCTGCGACTTAGTTTAGCCCTCGCTGTCGCGTCGTTTGTTTTGCTTACACATTGGATACCCAGACTTGCAATCGTAATAAGACAAAGTACACACTGTCTGTGTCTATAACAGTGTATTACACATTACGTCAAAATCTACTTGGCTTACTTCACTTTCAGTTTTTATTTATTTATTTAAGGTTTTGTTTAACTTTTTACGCAGTAAATAGTAAGTGATTTTGCACGAGAATGCGCTACACTTTGAACGGAATGCATATATGCGTGCGAGTGCGACATGCGACATGAGACATGCCACATCGCTTTACGCACGGCACGGCATGGTCGTCTGAAAAGCCGTTCGTCGTTCGTGGGAACTGGTTTATGAATGTACGCACACGCCTATAATATTTTTTGGATTGTAAATTGATTTGGCGAGGGAAATATATGTACATAAATAAACCATTGGAGTAAGGCACCAAGGAAAAGCATCCAATCCAAACAGACAAAGGAACGTCAATGAATTAAAATAAAAAGCAAAATTGTGACAGAACCTATAGCAATGCGATCGATGTACGGTGCGTCAAACTACCGCAATAATGCAATATGCAAAAGCATTGCGTAATAACGCGGACACATAAGGTCATGTCCCCGAGAGAGGCATTGTGGTTAGAAGGCAAATTGGCTATGGATTGTGTTTGATTTGCGTTGCAAGTTGCAGCTGCGCACGCAGTTTCCTAGTTTGACTTGATAATTGAGACAAATAGGCTTTAATACGCACTATGGTGGACGTCTTGTGAATTGTGATCTATGCAATAGTTGACAGGTAGCAACTATATTGCAAATTGTGTATACCTACTGATCGTGAATTGTAAAATTTCATGTAGATTTTAAAATAAGCTTTGTACTTGTGCATATTTCAATGGTTAAATATGGATTTTTGAGGCGAGTGAAGTTGGATAGGTTTCATGGCAAGTTGGGACCTACATACGTACATACTTAAGATGAATGGTTCTTATAAAGGTTTCAAATATTTATGGGAGAACTGATTTCTGTTTGCTGGCTGGATAATGTTTGAAGGCTAGTGTTGTACGTTTAAGAAGCAACCTAGAAGCGCCCAAATCTTGAACAGAATAGAAAACCACTCTTTAATATTCTTCGCTGTAAACACTTGATCACGTAGGATCGGAAAGGACTTGCTAGTTTTACATCTCATTTAAATAAAGGAAGGATAACCATTACATCAGCATCAACAAATTTTGCTATGTGAATAATTATAGCGACTGACACTTCGAGAATCAGTGCTTTAATACATTTCAAAATTATGATGACTTGAATAATACCTACTTAAACACAATAAGTTCGCTTAGATCTTATATTTGTAATGAAACTATAGACACAAGATTAGAAAACAACATTGACCACCTTTTTTTCAATAATCCAATTTTTGAGGTCCACTCCCACTTTGCAAGGCTTGATTGCTTTGTTCAAAAGCTGATAGTAATTAAAATCAATCACGCATATCTAAGATGCAGCATACGGATCCGAATACAACAGATTTTAATAAAATAAACAACGATTTCTTAAATCGTATGATAGAAAATACAACTTTAACATTATCTTCAAATACATTTTGTAGGTATACTGCAAATTAAAAACGCATTTAAAAACAAATGCTTGAAGTGGTTTACAAAGCAACACACAAATAACCAAATCAAATATACCTTGGATTGATAAGCAATTAACTTTAATTTAAGAGAACTTAAAATTTTTGTATGGAAAGCTATGTAAAGATCAAAGTAATGAACTTCTACTTTAGAAACCTTCTAACTACCGAAAAACGAAAGAAAAAGCAAAAATAATATAACATTTTTTTTTTAAATACAAATAACAACTCCAGGGCCTAGCGCCTGGCCGGTTCCAAACGGCTAATCGAGAAAGCACTTTTCATGGCAATGAATACTAACGGAGGACTTGCCAATTCCTCGCGAAAGGCGATACCCGTGCAAAAACATTTTTGCCTCTGTTAAAATTCGAACCACGAACCTCTGGATTAACAGGTGGACATGCTATCCATCACACCACAGGTATCACCAAAAAAAGCTCAAAGATGTTAATAACCACCTGGCAAACTTAGGATCACCAATTTAACAACACAAACTCTGCACTAGTGATTTAAAATAAAGAAGTTTTTACCATAAAATTTCAAGAGGTTTCTGAAAGGTATGTCTACATACCCCTCTTCTATAGCTAAAATAGTAAACAATACCCTACGAGAAAGAAACATTTCTGAAGAAATGAAAATTGCCAAGGTTACCCCACACTAAGGACCAGAGTTACCACCAGGGTTGTTACGGATGTGCAAATTTTGACATCCGCGGATGCGGATGCGGATGCAGATTTTAGGAAACTAATATCCGCGGATGCGGATGCGGATGCGGATCTTAGAATTTGCGAAATATATATCATTTTAAATACATGAATGAATGAAAATTTATCAATTTAAAATTTTTTTTATTTAAAAATAAAAATAAAAATGTATTGTACTTCATTGTGTTACTGAATAAGAAAATGGTTTAATAATTAAAATTAAAAATAGGTGAATGATATTTGATAAATAATAATATTGCAGCCTTCTCAGACTCCAATCTGTTTCTTAATGGATCGTAGATTAAACCAGCTCCACTAAACAGCTGTTCGCTGGGAACACTAGCAGGTGGAGATCTGTTTCATTAGTTTTCCACCAATCGAGGGGATTATTATCCAAATCCAGTCTTTTTTTATTGCGATAAGTAGCTATCTCTCTTCGAAGAAGCGTTTCGGGACTTGCGTTGTCAGATTCTGCTTCACCATCATCTTCACTCGATGAATTTAGCATCATCGCCATATCGCTTTTAAAGCAAGCCTTGTCACACAACCCGGAAGTTCCTGGTTCTGAATCTTTTTTCTGTTTTTTTGATTTTTTTGAATTTGGTGACTTCGTGGGAGAGTCAGAGGTTAAAGGAATGTTTGTCATTTAAAAAAAAAATGAAAAAACCGAATAGTTTCTCTTTGCTTTTAACTGTGTGCAGATAGTAAGTAAAAAAAACTTTGAATCACATCCGCATAAACTCCGCATAAATTGATGCGGATGCGGATGCGGATGCAGATGTTGAAATCAATGCTAATAATCCGCGATTGCGGATGCGGATGCGAATATCTGCAACACCCCTGGTTACCACTAGCACTCATTTGAGGCACTCATTTTTTAACCTTACCTTCTTATTTTAATTTGGTTCACTTTTTTTTATTATTGTAAAAAAGCGTTCTACAAAAAAGCTTTGCTTATGCTATGTTTTCATTCGAGAGTTAATCTAAATTAATCCAAAACATATCTTACAAATCTGACTAAAATTTTATTGATTTGAGCTACATAATGTTAGCAATCCCATACTCAAATGATACACATTATTATCGACTATTTTTATAAGAACATTTGAGTCTTTCTTTTCTATCAATACGTTTCGGTTAGACCAAGTTTGTATTGTTGGACCACAAAGGCTTATACCTTTAAATTGGAGTAATAGAGAAGGAAAACAGATGAACAGATTAAGAACTGCAAATATCTTAAAAGAAATAAATTTCTTAAAAGATAATGTAGGAAAGATCGTGAACTCTTAAGAAAATTTAAGAAATTTATTTCTTTCAAGATATTTGCATTTTTTAATCAAATTCTACAACTTTTGGACAAAAAACATGACAGTAACAAAATTTTTTTTGTTATTGTTTAATCAATCAGATGAAAAGAGAGGCAATACCTCAAACGAACTCCTTGATATTATAAAAATTACAATTTTATTGGAATTCTACAGATGTGGGTTATATCACACAAAATTAGGACCTAATCGATGTGGATTCATTTGCAAAAACTTATGACTTTAATATTCAAATTTCTAGTCAAATATCATTCCCTCCCGCTCCATATATTTCGTCTTTTTCTTCTTTTTTTGCATCTAAGAGACTAAGTTGCACGAAGCTTAGAACAAGCTCATTTGTACGTACTTATTTACGCTCTTCATCATAAATGCAAGTGTTAGAGGTTAGAAAACACCAACACCAGCACAAAGAGAACGTATAGAAAATATATATATGAAAAAAAAGTACAAATAGTGACATACAATAAAGAAAACTTAAAATGAAATACAATAATAATTAAACAAAACTACTAGAAATAAACGACAAATATTTTGGAGGACAATAAACATTGAACAAAAATCATGCATGTGGAGAACTGATTTAAAATTTTTGTTTTAAACTATATTTATTAATGTTGAAATCTAAAAGTAGGGAGTTAGAATTGTATAATCTACTCATGCGCGATAGCAGCTCATTCATGCCGAAATTGGTTCTATGATGCGGGCAATGAATCAACTCTAAATTACGCAAGTGTTGAGATCCTCCGCGGCAGTTAAATTCTATGGACGAGAGCAAGTAAGGAGCATCTATAAAGCCAGTCAAAAGCTGATGGAAAAAGGCAAGGTCATTGTTGATACTTCTTTGTCTAAGGGTTTACAATTGCAAAAGTTGAATTCGATGTTCATAGCAAGTAGATTGAATGGATCTTTCCAAGGAAAATCGTATAAATTTGTGTTGTACTGCCTCGATACGATATTTATGAATTTCATATAGGGGAGACCAAACTTTTGAGGGGTACTCGAGATGAGGGCGAACATAACAGTTATACAACGATAATGTTATCAAATTCTTTTGACCACCTCTTTATGAAACCTAGCATAGAATTTGCTTTCCTTACTATTGAGTTTATATGCTCACTAAATTCAAGGTTAATATTGGAGTAAACACCTAGGTCACGAAAACTTGATACATTACATAATACCATTCTTTTTACACCATATTCCAAAGTTATCGATATCTTTCTGAAGAAGTACGCGATCAGGAGTATTTTGAATGGATTTAAAAATGTTCATATCATCTGCGAAAATCAGAATTTCACTATTGAAATGCATGAAACAACGTCATTCATTGCAACAATGAAAAGCAAAGGCCCAATGTGACTGCCTTGGGGTTCACCCGACAGAGCGTTTTACTTGGCACGTTCTATTTTCGAGATAAGAGCAAATCCATGCAATAAATATTATTGGTAATCCAAAATCTTTGAGCTTATATAATATAACACCATTAGAGAGTTGATCGAATGCTTTGGAAAAATCAGTGTAAATACAGTCGAGCTCATACCCATTTTCAAGGGCATTAGAACATATCTGAAGAAAAGAAAGAAAGTTTGTTACCGTTGATCTTGTTCTTCTTCTTCTTTTTCTTCTTCTTCTTCTTCTTCTTATAAATTGTGTGAATGAAAGTTTAAATAAAAGCCACCATGTCTTGGTCATTTTCATGGATTTCAGTAAAGCCTTCGACACTTTAAACCATACGAAACTGATTCAAGCACTAAACAGAATTGGAATAAGGGCTGATTGGATCACGGACTATTTACACAACAGGTCGTTTGTGGTCAAGATTAGAGACGTGACGAGTGAAAAAGAAAATGTGCAATATGGTGTTCCTCAGGGATCTAAGCTTGGTCCGATCCTATTCATTCTATACACTAACGAATTACTTCGAGTCTTTAAGAAGGGCATTCCTTTCGCCTTTGCTGATGATACAGCGATTGTGGTTCGTCACAGATCTTTGGATATGGCGACGATGATAATGCAGGAGGAGTTCAATGCTGCAGTTAATTGGTGTCACGACAATGGATTGGTCATCAACGCTACTAAGACTAAAATGATGCACATTCGCAGCCCACAGTTCAAATCTACACAAAGCAGAATACTTGTAAAGAATGATGCCTGTCCCAACACCCCAATTGAAACTATAGAAATTGTAGAAACCTACAAATATCTTGGAGTGATTATTGACTGTCACTTTCTATGGAGCCAACACATCAACAAGCTGCGCATGGATCTTAAAAAGCCTGTATATGCACTGTCCCATTTGCGGTACAATACCACAGTTCCTGTTTTGAAGCAAGTGTATTATGCATTAGTGGAGTCCAAGCTTCGGTATGGCATACTTGCTTGGGGGAATGCTGCAACAACGCATATTCAAAAAATACAAAAACTTCAAAACTCAGCTTTAAAACTAATCAATATTGGAAATACGCGAAACAATGATTGCACATTTAAAACTCTCAACGTCGAGCAAATTTTCAAGATTACCCTTATACTGGAGTACTACGATGACAAACGATTCATTCGACCAATTGACCATATGATCAACACCAGAAGACGCGCTCAAGGAATGCTTAAATTGCCCACCAACTACAATCTATACGGAAGACGTCAACTCCTTTACAGCGTTTCTGCAACCATCAACAAATTACCTCGAGATTTAGTGAATATTGAAAATTTCAAAACTAGAAAAAACAAATTAAAAATTTCTTTTTAAACTCACATGAGTAAAATTAAAATAATTTTTTTATAATCTTTTGTAACTATGTAATATCACGTAAAATTCTTGCTTTAAATTGTATTTTTGTGAAACACAATCTCCTGCAGAAAAGCCAAAAGGCTTCGCGGGAACATATAACATTTTTAAATACTTTTTCATACATAAATTAATTAAATAAAAAAAAAGTCTTCTTCTTCTTCTTCTTCTTCTTCTTCTTCTTCTTCTTCTTCTTCTTCTTCTTCTTCTTCTTCTTCTTCTTTTTAATTTTTTCTTCTTTGTGGTGATAGCTTCTCGTACAGGCTTGCCGTATATGCCGTAGGTAAATATAGGTCTGTTGTAATACTATTATAAAATATGCGAGGATCGCTTCGATTGTTGAGAAGAAGCTCTCCTACATTTTGTTTTCTGTTCTGCTGCAATAGTCGTAGTCATTAGAGCACCAAGTCTTATGCCGTTGCATATATGAGGCAGTGCTCGTTTATGACTGTCTAGTGCGCTTTAGTTCTAATTTTGGGCTATACTATGTGGTATATTTGTTTTTTGCTTTATCCATGGAATTTAGCTAAGGATCAGTTTTCACCAAGCGATCGGTGTTTCGCTGCTTGTCCTGCTGTCGAGTTCATAAATTTAATGCTCTTCTAAGAATGAAATGTCATCCTATAAACGAACATTGACGAAATGGTGACTTCGAAAAACTATTTTCATAAATAAGGTGAGTGACGGTATAGTCAGAGTTCAAGATATCACTGAGACAAGTCTGCTGCGGCGAATGACATAAGTCCACTGAAAGTAGCCACCTGTGCAATATCTTTCTTTTCACAAGAGCTTACCTTGTGCGAATCTCTTCAGCATTTCTCCTTCTTTGAGCGACTATTTCAAAAGGAAATGGCTGCTCTCATATCCAAATTGTTTTGCCTCTTCCTTGGTTTACATTAGCAGTTGGGTCAAACATTTCCTCCAACTACCTCTAGCTTTTTGCTTGAAGTTATTGACACTTCGTTTATACTTTTTTCTTGCCACTTGGAGGCACGCCTATACGATTCTCACTTGTCTAATGGTGTATAATGCCAAATTTGGGGTCGACAAATCTTTAATCTTGTTTAGCATTGTAAGACTGCATTTAGTGAGCCAAGACAAAAACCATCAACTAGCCATCAGTGTGATTGGAAAATAATGCGCACTGTGACATGGACTTCAAATTTACTATTTACGAGTAGGTTCATATACATACATTGCTTTCGTGTATAGCAGGCACAGTCAATGCCACAAATCGGGTGGTAGTTGCTGCTATACACTGTACTGGGCCACGCCTGCCTGTGTGTATTTTACAAGGATACTGAGTATTACATTGTGTGCGGAATGAAGTTGCAAGCTAGAAAGAAAAAAACACTTCATATCCTACCATCATTACTGCCATTTACTTTCCGCGAGCAAAACGTAGAGTTTCCTTTTAATGTCATCCTTGTGGTATCACTCCAGCACCAGGACTTCAGCACCAGCATCACAGTGCTCAACCCAATGGGCGAAGTGTCATCGTATTCCCGCTCTAGTGAATACTATTTCCTATGTGTTCTGTTATCCTCTCTCAGGGCGAAATGTCATTATCAGAGATACATCCCCTACTCCATATCCCTAAGGGTAGTAAAAATGAAGGTTTTACAGGATGCAGAATCCATTATAAATTTTCATTCGCGCCCCATCCCTGTTCCATCTCTCACTAGAGAAAATGTAACAAGCTGATGTAAACCGCATACATCATTCATATTCAGATATAGAAACTTCGACACGTGCAACTGAAGTTAATATATTTCTACTATATTACTATAAGTAAACATGCAACAATGCCTTGGTATCAAAGTCTCCTCTCTCTCTGTCTCTTCCTCTCTCTCTCTGTTAACCATTACTCTGTTCACACTGCTTCACTCGATCGATAAAAAGTAATTTAGGTCACCGAAAGTAGCTCATGCAGTTATTACTTCTCTTTTGTGTCACATTTTGCTCCCCACTTCTGAGTTCTGGTGCAACATACCGTCTCTACTACACCAACCCATTACCCATCGATACTCTTTCATTTGGTCGCAGTTCATATCTGTGTTGCCACTTGTCACTTGAGTGCAATGCGAACCGAAAATCTTATACCTAGTAGGAAAGTAAGCATATCGGTTTTTCTCGCTGATTGCTAGTTGAAAATATCAAGGATTTTGAGCAGAAAAAATTCCAGGATTCAAGAGAATAAATGGACAGAAGTCATTGAAAACATACTTGGAAAAGCTGAATTTTTTGTGAAAATACAGAGCAGTTCAAACGGTATTTTACCTTGAATCTTCAGAACGACGTATCGGAATTGAATGACATTTGTAATTGAATAACCCCACTTAGCGGTCTTTTTCTATTTCTTTTTCGGCGTTACGAGCATCGTGATCTCGGAGGATCGCAACTCTCCCATTTATCTGCTTCACCGTAGCGATCCGCCGGTGGGGCAGATCTGTCATTTGGCGGTGAATGGAGGAATTTATCCTGAAAAGTTCATAGAGAAGCAAGCTTCTAACCAACCTGCTGAAACTCCAGACCTCACTACGAAGCAAAAAGAGCGTACGCACTACGGTCCGTTGATACCTAAAGGCTTATAAAAGTCATTGAGGCTTATGAAGTAAAAACTAGCAGTGGTTCTTACTATAAGAACCCGATTACATGCATTCAATTAACTTTCACTGCTGAAGAATTTAAAATTATGAATGAAACAGTAAAGCTGGCAACCTCACCCATTTCCTGACGTAAAAAAGCCATTACATTATATCATTGTACTGAACATACCGCTTTTTCTATGGAGATTTGTGAGACATGATGTGTGTAAACGTCAACGTAGTATTGTTCTTGAGGAGTGGAAATATAAAAAAAGCTATCAGATGACGGAAGTTTAATTAAGGGTACGTAATGACCACTTCTAGGGCTTTTACTTCTTTTTCCCTTCTGTTTTTCCTTTGAATTTGATTTGATTTATGTGCATTAGTGTGCACTTAAATAATTTCCACCACAAAACATCATCTCGTCCTTGTCATCATAATCATGACGTAAAATTTGCATTACAGTATATCAGATTGAAGGACAATTTGTGTATGGGTCGAGGGATACTTAAATTACACTGTGCTACAGGTTGTTGCGTGACATAGTTTCCGTCGTTTGAAACAATTCAATGGTAAAATGTTACTACACACACACCCTTTTCTCATTTTCCCTTTTGCCTTCACCCACAATTTATGTGTATGTGCTACATTGAAGTTTAAATATTAATTGCATCGAGGGCTGATGGATTCTACACACATACAGTTGACTACGAAAAAAGAGGGAAGGACTACTATACTTTCAATGACCTACTTCCCTAGATCGCAACGCGGCCAGAAGGGTTTTTGGAGGGGCTAGCGAGGTGGGTTGGAAAAAGCAGCCAAGGTAAACATGCCGTATACGATTAAATACCAACTGATTTCAATCGGCAGAGTGGGCATCAATAAATTCTTGGAAATACTACGCAGTTGAGTTGTAATTCCCATTTGGTTTAGACTAATGCGCCATTAGAAGCTTCCAATCGATATCAAGATAACAATGGACTCGAGTTTGAATGAGTTCCTTTTTTAGCTTTTTTTCCATAGAAAGGTTATGCATGGTGTCTGGTTGTTGTAATGAGATGCTTATCTAACGGAATGATTATGCCTGTTCATGAATGTCGCACTACAAACAGGATTTCCTACGAACTGAATTAAGTGTAGTAAGCTAAAGATGTTAGCTTTGGGGTTATTTTGCAGAATCATGTGTGTGATTCTATGTCCCATTAATGTCAGAAGCCTTATTACCTACGACATAATATAATAATCTCACGTCCAACCTGAACTCAATTTGCATAGGTAATTTGTTTCGAGCTAATTTCTTTCAAAGCTTTATCCCAAATTTCAGGATGAAAGCTTAAACTCTTGTTTTAGTTTTTTTTTAAGTATCTTATCAAGAGGTTATATGAATGCTCATGCAACGTTATGAAACAGATTAAGAGACAACAAAGCATACCGATACTGTTTCTTTTTTGATTGATGGAAATACAAAGCCGGGTGAAGCATTTCACATTCGGATAGAGCGGCTTAACAGTGGCGTGGCGTCCATATAACACGATTCCTATCGTCTTAATTTTTAAAATTTGTCCCTTGTTCATAGAAAAAACCAGCAACATAAGTCTACAACTTAGCAGTCCAGTCAATATCCTATCTTTGCCCATACACACAATGTTCTTCAAGCACTTTTAAATTTGCGAGATACACACACAAGACACAATACACAAAGCATACACAAAGCATTGAAAATCGCCGCTCAGAACATATTGTAACGTGCGCTTAGTTCGCAAAATAAAACTTCACTTTTTATTTTATTTCTACCACTTTTATTCAGTATCTATACTTTATTCGATCTCAACTCGACTTTTGGACTATCAATGAAATGAAAAGTTACCGTCGAAGAGAACTGTTTTGATTTAATTATTTGAATGGCTTTGCTAAATGTTGAGTGTTGTTTAACCGATTACCTTTTAGAAAAGGAAAACCAATGAAATGAAGTTTTTTTTTTTAATACTAGTTACGTTACTTAAAATCTTATTTTATTTTCTTGAATTTCCACATAGGCTTCTTTTGAAGCCGCTTTTTTATGCTTTAAGCTCATTGTGAATTTTAACCTAAATGACTTAAAGTATAAAAAAATTGGCAAATTAAATTAAAATTTAAGGTAGGTACCTTCTATTTATTAATTATTAATTTGTGTAGGTGATTCATTTTTCTCAACTTACCATTTGAAAATGTCCACGCCAAGCCACTGCGGCTTAAATATGACTCAAACTCAAGTTCATGTCCGGGCTCAAGGCAAAGTTGATAAAGCGCACAGCTATCGCACGTGTTTTAAGTTATATTGCTTAAGTAAGGGTTTTGCATAAAACTTTTGCTGAAGTAAACTGTTGTAGACAAGGCGATAACAGCCAGTGAGACAGATAATACATTGGCGAAGTTCAAGAAATTCAATGGATTCTGAAATTGAACTATCGTTTCAGTTTTAACAGTTTTAACATTTCGAATTCTATCCAAGAAAAAGTGTCTGACCAAATATGGGAATTGCACTCAAGCCTTGGGCTGATAGTGTCTTCAAAATTTGTAGCCAGATCGTTTGCATAGTTTTGAGACGACTGTGAGCATTTCGGCGTAATCCATTCTTTACACACAAACCTTAAAAAACTAAAAATCAGAATTCAGTGAGCTAATCAAATCATGTTTCCGTTTCCACAGACGTTCCAAGGCGGACGAGGGGACATCTTCTGAGATAACCCTCTTACATATAAATAGATCAATAAATATCTCCGACTTTTGCGTGGTCTTCAAAGCAGAAATACTTGTAGTCTGTGAAGACGCAACTCATCTGGCTACGCAAGACTTATTGAATAAATATACTGACATCTCCACAGAAATCAAGGCAGCCTTAAAAGCCATTGCCTCAAAATCCAAATTCATAGAAAGCTGGCACAGAAGTCTAAACTCATAAAACGATTCAAACCATCAACCTGAAAATAAGTAAACATCCCAAGATTCTCACACTGTCCAAACCACGAAAAGGACTGAAAACAGTAACACGGAAATATTCTTCTGTACTTGGAACCGAAGGTCTTGAACGATTCCTTTCAATGTCAAGAACTTCAGCTTTTTTTTGCAATTTCAAATACTTTCGAAAATGAGTCGGCTTCTGCTCGTTTAATTTTAAGTTGATCCCTTAAATCCTTGGCGAGATCCATTGTTAGGACCAAGTCTAAATTCACTCTTTGAAACTCACGACTTAACGGCAAAGAGAGTTGGTAAATCATACTTTGTAAGTTATTACCTTTAAGCTAACCAAGAAGAAATCCTAGCGTTTTTTAAGTTCCTTGCGTCACTTTCCAATGTTCTTATTTGGTCAAGAGCTTCAAACACAAACGGAAATAGCTCCTCAAAATCTTCAACTGCTTTATATTTTGAGATCTATCGCGTCATATTAAGCCTTTTTAATATCTTTTTTTGTGGAGTCTCTTCGCTTTCGCTTATTTTTTGGTAGTATATCTCTTCTTTTCGGTGTATTGGAATAATTATTAACTGTTTCAATTGTGGTTAGGCAATCTCTAATCAATGGTATTTTGCTGGAAACAGTTGCTATATCTGAGAATGTGTATTCACTGGTGAACTGGTGAATTCACTGATGAATTCACTGGTGAACTGGTGAATTCACCGATGAATTCACTGGTGAATTCACCGATGAATTCACTGATGAACTGGAGAATTCACTGATGAATTCAATGATAAATTCACTGGTGAACTGGTGAATTCACTGATGAATTCACTGGTGAATTCACTGATCGAATTCACCAGTTCATCAGTGAATTCATCGGTGAATTCATCGTAGAATTCACCAGTGAATTCACCAGTTCACCAGTGAATTCATCGGTGAATTCATCGGTGAGCTCACCAGTGAATTCATCAGTGAATTCACCAGATCACAAGTGAATTCATTAGTGAATTCATTTGTGAATTCATCAGTTCACCAGTGAATTCATCTTTGAATTCATCGGTGAATTCACCAGGGAATTCTTTGGTTAATTCACCATTTCACCAGTGAATTCACCAGTGAATTCATTAGTGGATTCACCAGTGAATTCATTAGTGGATTCACCAGTGAATTCATCAGTGAATTCATCAGTGAATTCACCAGTGAATTCATCAGTGAATTCAACAGTTCACCAGTGAATTCATCGGTGAATTCATCGATGAATTCACCAGTGAATTCATCAGTGAATTCACCAGTTCACCAGTGAATTCATCGGTGAATTCATCGGTGAATTCAACAGTGAATTAATCGGTGAATTCACCAGTTCACCATTGAATTCATCGGTGAATTCACCAGTTCACCAGTGAACTCATCGGTGAATTCACCAGTGAATTCATCGGTGAATTCAATAGTTCATCAGTGAATTCATCGAAGAATTCACCAGTGAATTCAACAGTGAATTCACCAGTTCACCAGTGAATTCATCGGTGAATTCACCAGTGAATTCATCAGTGAATTCAACCGTTCAAAAGTGAATTCACCAGTGAATTCATCAGTGAATTCACCAGATCACCAGTGAATTCATTAGTGGATTCACCAGTTCACCAATGAATTCATCAGTGAATTCACCGATGAATTCACCGATGAATTCACTGATGAACTGGTGAGTTCACTGGTGAATTCACTGATGAATTCACTGATAAATTCACTGATGAATTCACTGGTGAACTGGTGAATTTATCGGTGAATTCACCAGTGAATTCGTCAGTGAATTCACCAGTGAATTCATCAGTGAATTCACCAGTGAATTCATCAGTGAATTTATCTGGTGAACTGGTGAATTCACTGGTGCATTCACCGATGAATTCACCGATGAATTCACTGGTGAACTGGTGAATTCACTGATGAATTTACTGGAGAACTGGTGAATTCACCGATGAATTCACTGGTGAATTCACCGATGACTTCACTGGTGAACTGGTGAATTCACTGATGAATTCACTGGTGAATTCAATGATGAATTCACTGGTGAATTCACTGACGTATTCACCGATGAATTCACTGGTGAACTGGTGAATTCACTGGTGAATTCACCGATGAATTCACCGATGAATTCACTGGTGAACTGGTGAATTCACTGATGAATTCACTGGTGAATTCAATGATGAATTCACTGGCGGAATGGTGAATTCACTGATGAATTCACTGGTGAATTCACCGATGAGATCACCGATGAATTCACTGGTGAACTGGTGAATTCACCGATGAATTCACTGATGAATTCACTGATGAATTCACTGGTGAAGTGGTGAATTCACTGATGAATTCACTGGTGAATTCACTGATGAATTCACAAATGAATTCACTGGTGAACTGGTGAATTCACTGATGAATTCACTGGTGAATTCACTAATGAATTCACTGGTGAACTGGTGAATTCACTGGTGAATTCACCGATGAATTCACCGATGAATTCACTGGTGAACTGGTGAATTCACTGATGAATTCACCGATGAATTCACCGATGAATTCACTGGTGAACTGGTGAATTTACTGGTGAATTCACCGATGAATTCACCGATGAATTCACTGGACAACTGGTGAATTCACTGAGGAATGCACTGGTGAATTCACTGATGAATTCACTGGTGAACTGGTGAATTCACTGAGGAATTCACTGGTGAATTCACTGATGAATTCACTGGTGAACTGGTGAATTCACTGGTGAATTCACTGATGAATTCACTGGTGAGTTCACCGATGAATTCACCGATGAATGCACTGGTGAACTGGTGAATTCACTGATGAATTCACTGGTGAATTCACTGATGAATTCACTGGTGAATTCACCGATGAATTCACCGATGAATTCACTGGTGAACTGGTGAATTCACTGATGAATTCACTGATGAATTCACTTATGAATTCACTGGTGAATTCACTGATGAATTCACTATTGAATTCACCGATGAATTCACTGGTGAACTGGTGAATTCACTGGTGAATTCACCGATGAATTCATCGATGAATTCACTGGTGAACAGGTGAATTCACTGGTGAATTCACCGATGAATTCACTGGTGAACTGGTGAATTCACTGAGGAATTCACTGGTGAATACACTGATGAATTCACTGGTGAACTGGTGAATTCACTGGTGAATTCACCGATGAAATCACCGATGAATTCACTGGTGAACTGGTGAATTCACTGATGAATTCACCGATGAATTCACTGGTGAACTGGTGAGTTCACCGATGAGTTCACTGGTGAATTCACCGATGAATTCAACGATGAATTCACTGGTGAACTGGTGAATTCACTGAGGAATTCACTGGTGTATTCACTGATGAATTCACTGGTGAACTGGTGAATTCACTGGTGAATTCGCCGATGAATTCACTGGTGAACTGGTGAATTCACTGGTGAATTCACTGATGAGTTCACTGGTGAATTCACCGATGAATTCACCGATGAATTCACTGGTGAATTCACTAATGAATTCACTGGTGAACTGGTGAATTCACTGGTGAATTCACCGATGAATTCACCGATGAATTCACTGGTGAACTGGTGAATTCACTGATGAATTCACCGATGAATTCACCGATGAACTCACTGGTGAACTGGTGAATTTACTGGTGAATTCACCGATGAATTCACCGATGAATTCACTGGACAACTGGTGAATTCACTGAGGAATGCACTGGTGAATTCACTGATGAATTCACTGGTGAACTGGTGAATTCACTGAGGAATTCACTGGTGAGTTCACTGATGAATTCACTGGTGAACTGGTGAATTCACTGGTGAATTCACTGATGAATTCACTGGTGAGTTCACCGATGAATTCACCGATGAATGCACTGGTGAACTGGTGAATTCACTGATGAATTCACTGGTGAATTCACTGATGAATTCACTGGTGAATTCACCGATGAATTCACCGATGAATTCACTGGTGAACTGGTGAATTCACTGATGAATTCACTGATGAATTCACTTATGAATTCACTGGTGAATTCACTGATGAATTCACTATTGAATTCACCGATGAATTCACTGGTGAACTGGTGAATTCACTGGTGAATTCACCGATGAATTCATCGATGAATTCACTGGTGAACAGGTGAATTCACTGGTGAATTCACCGATGAATTCACTGGTGAACTGGTGAATTCACTGAGGAATTCACTGGTGAATACACTGATGAATTCACTGGTGAACTGGTGAATTCACTGGTGAATTCACCGATGAAATCACCGATGAATTCACTGGTGAACTGGTGAATTCACTGATGAATTCACCGATGAATTCACTGGTGAACTGGTGAGTTCACCGATGAGTTCACTGGTGAATTCACCGATGAATTCAACGATGAATTCACTGGTGAACTGGTGAATTCACTGAGGAATTCACTGGTGTATTCACTGATGAATTCACTGGTGAACTGGTGAATTCACTGGTGAATTCGCCGATGAATTCACTGGTGAACTGGTGAATTCACTGGTGAATTCACTGATGAGTTCACTGGTGAATTCACCGATGAATTCACCGATGAATGCACTGGTGAACTGGTGAATTCACTGATTAATTCACTGGTGAATTCACTGATGAATTCACTGGTGAATTCACAGCTGAATTCACTGATGAATTCACTGGTGAACTGGTGAATCCACTAATGAATTCACCGGTGAATTCACCGATGAATTCACTGTTGAATTCACCGACGAGTTCACCGATGAATTCACTGGTGAACTGGTGAATTCACTCATGAATTCCTTTCACTGATGAATTCACCAATGAATTCACTGGTGAACTGGTAAATTCACTGATGAATTCACTGATGAATTCACCGATGAATTCACCGATGAATTCACTGGTGAACTGGTGAATTCACTGATGAATTCACTGGTGAATTCACCGATGAATTCGCTGGTGAACTGGTGAATTCACTGATGAATTCACTGGTGAATTCACTGATGAATTCACTGGTGAATTCACTGATGAATTCACTGGTGAATTCACTGATGAATTCACTGGTGAACTGGTGAATTCACTGATGAATTCACTTTTGAATTCACTGATGAATTCACTGTTGAATTCACTGATGAATTCACTGGTGAATTCACCGATGAATTCACCGATGAATTCACTGATCAATTCACTGATGAATTCACTGGTGAACTGGTGAGTTCACTGGTGAACTAGTGAATTCACTGTTGAACTGGTGAATTGACTGGTAAATTCACCGATGAATTCACTGATGAATTCACTGATGATTTCACTGGTGAACTGGTGAATTCACTGATGAATTCACTGTTGAATTCACCGATGAATTCACTGGTGAACTGGTGAATTCACTGATGAATTCACTGGTGAATTCACCGATGAATTCGCTGGTGAACTGGTGAATTCACTGATGAATTCACTGGTGAATTCACTGATGAATTCACTGGTGAATTCACTGATGAATTCACTGGTGAATTCACTGATGAATTCACTGGTGAACTGGTGAATTCACTGATGAATTCACTTTTGAATTCACTGATGAATTCACTGTTGAATTCACTGATGAATTCACTGGTGAATTCACCGATGAATTCACCGATGAATTCACTGATCAATTCACTGATGAATTCACTGGTGAACTGGTGAGTTCACTGGTGAACTAGTGAATTCACTGTTGAACTGGTGAATTGACTGGTAAATTCACCGATGAATTCACTGATGAATTCACTGATGATTTCACTGGTGAACTGGTGAATTCACTGATGAATTCACTGTTGAATTCACCGATGAATTCACTGGTGAACTGGTGAATTCACTGATGAATTCACTGGTGAATTCACCGATGAATTAACCGATGAATTTACTGGTGGACTGGTGAATTCATTGATGAATTCACTGGTGAATTCACCGATGAATTCACCGATGACTTCACTGGTGAACTGGTGAGTTCACTGATGAATTCACTGGTGAATTCACTGATGAATTCACTGGTGAATTCTTCGATGAGTTCACTGGTGAATTCTTCGATGAATTCACTGGTGAATTCTTCGATGAATTCACCGATGAATTACTGGTGAACTGGTAAATTCACTGATGAATTCACTGGTGAATTCACCGATGAATTCACCGATGAATTCACTGGTGAACTGGTGAATTCACCGATGAATTCACTGGTGAATTCACTGATGAATTCACTGGTGAATTCACCAGTTCACCAGTAATTCACCAGTTCACCATTTCACCAGCGAATTCATCAGCTCACCAGTTCACCAGTGAATTCACCAGCTCACCAGTTTAACAGTGAGTTCACCAGTTTAACAGTGAATTCACCAGTTCACCATCATCTATCTTCGATCAATTCTGTTACTTGACTTGTTTCTCTTGGGATTTTTATTCTTTTCTTCCACCCCAGGGCTCTATATGTAATGTAGGTATATTTAAAATAAACTTTATGTATATTATGCAATTATACGTTTTTATTCATTGTAAAAAACAACCTTGAATTGAACTTCAAATTTATTATTTTGATTGTCAATCAAATGTAGTTAAAAGGATTCGACCAGTTTTAGACTTATCAAGTCACTAGTACTGAAGTATGAATTAAGATCTCGTATCAATGATGTGAAGAAATGCAGTTTTATGTAGTTTGGTCTAGCTAGACCGGGTACTAGGCCGCCTTAGTACTAATGTGAAGAAATCGGCCGTAGGACTGCTTACCTCAACGAACATCGTAACTTTTATTTGGGTTCCAGGACATCAGCCAACATAACCAGTAATGAAATGACGAATAAACTGACAAATATCGGATTAGCACTTGAATCCAACGAAACGAAAACCTTAGATCTCAAGTCACTAGAGCAAGAAAAAATGGGCCCGACTGGGTCGCACAAGCTTGCGATTGTGTGCTAAGTACATTCGTAAGTATTAGCTGTAAATATTTTTGGTGGGCTGAGAGCTTCCAACAACACTTTAATAATTAAAATTGAATTAAGTCACGCAAAATATTGAAAAAAATTTTAATTAAATATTCCAAAGGTTTCAAGCGAAAATCCAAAAACGCCATTCTTTACAATTGCTAGTACTCTGCTAGTACACTGTAGCAGTTTTTTAAAAAACCTTTCTTATTTTTCATTTTTTAATAAAAAAGATTTTTTTAAAGTAAAGTATGCAAGTCCTAAGATCTAAGATAAGAAAATGAAATAAATCAGCAATACCGTTTTGAAAATATTCAAAAAAAAGCAAATTAAAAAAAAAAAAAAAATTAATAAAAATTTTCCAAATGTTTATTTGCAATCTTTTTTATGTCATCTACGACTTCTTAAATATGAAATTTCAGCAAAATCGTGCCAGCCATTAACGAGGAAGTCGGTTTTGAAAAAAAAAACGGTACTATGGGGGGTATCGTTTTTAGACTTTGTACAAAAAAAAAATTAAGCAACATAAGAAAGACAATTAAAAAATAATGCTTCACATAAAATTTTATAAAAATCGTTAGAGCCGATTTCGAGAAAACTAAGTATTATCATATAGGTTGTAAGGCAGGTACCGTTATTGCAAGATCTAGAGACCCAATTCCACCTCTGTAGGAAGCCAAATAGACCCAACATAACCAGTGACTGCAAATTTTGAAGAAAATCGGTCAAGCGGTTCAGCTTTAGATCCATATACGGACATACAGACAGACAGACAGAATTGTAGGACCCACTTTTTTCGTATTCTCCATCATCGTAATGTCATGTTTGATTGTTATCTCAAAAAATTTTTGCTGCACGATTGCAAAACTTGCCTTATAGTACCTATAATCGCAAGTGAAAAGAATCCAGCGAAACTTTATAAAAACCGCCAATGGTTTGATAACTAGGTGGTCATCTTTAAAAACGTGCCGGGTTTCCAGAAGCCTATGACCAAACATTTCCAAGAAAATAACCGAAACCTCTCCCTGTTATGTTCATTGAGATCCAAGTGAGATGTTGCCGCTTGCGGCTGCACCCATTATCCAACATAACTTGTTAGGACCTGAATCCAAATTTGGCCTCAAAATAGCTCTATGGCAACCAAATACTGAGATGTAGGGACTTGCCAATGTTTTTGAGAGTCGGTTAACGTAAAAGTACGTTGTGGCATTTTTCTAGGAATCGAACGCCGATCTTAAAAATGCAAATTTGATGAGGGTCATTTTAGAAGCATTTTAATAAAAAAAAAAATACGTCAACTTTTTCCACAGAAATTTAAATATTGAACTTAAACTAATCATTGGCAGTCCTAGGCATTTCAGATATGTATAAATTTCTTCAGTTTTCAAACTTATCCTTTTAACAAATGTCTTTTAACGGCAAGACGACTCACGACAACAGCGCACGCACAGAACATACATACAAAAAAGGGTGGGGCAATAGGTCGGGGACCCACGGGAGACGAGCCCTAGCACTTTTCTCACAACCATTTCTAACGAGAAAATAGAGGAGACCTAAAAATGTCAGCCGATTCCGAACGGTTAGTGGAGAAAGTGCTTTTCATGGTAATGAACTTACTATCGGAGCGCTTGTAAATTCCTTGCGTATTCCTATAACCGTGGAAAACATTTTTGAACTCTGTTAAAATTCAGACAACGAACCTCCAGTGTAAGAGGCAGACATGCTAATTATTACACTACGGGCAATACACGGCATGCCCCTGGAAAGTTTTTAATAAGGAAGACCAAAATCACTACAACTTTTCCCTTAGACTAAGCAAGAGTGAGGAAAAGTCTGAACTTTACTCAAGACTATTAAATTATTACTATTTCCAACTTCCCTTTCCCTACCACCGTTTATTGTAATGTTTTGAGGGTTTGGAGGTCGAAAGTTGAAAATACGAAACCTTGGCCGACTTGTTCACTCGGACAGAGAGTCCATTTGACATTAGAAATAATAACAAAACAATCTACTCCCGACAAAACTTCTGTGAAAACATTACCGTAAGATTTTAATTTTGCTAAATATGCTAAAATAGTTTCCCGCTGCAAAAACTCGTAATTAAAAAATAATCTCGTCATCGTTTAATCCGACGAACGCAACGTCCAGGGGAAAAGCCCTCCACAGAGTAAAGTTCACTTTCATCATCGCTGCTCAAAAGAATTTCAAAACATCATCTTTTCATACCACATGGCTTAATTACTTACACCGGACGCCACTTGATTAATGTCAACCCCTGCACTAGCATCCTTTTTCTCTCTGTCATATGACCACACCGCCCGCAAAGCTGTTGTTGGCGTAATACTAATAAGCTACAAACGATGAAAGTTCTTCGCCGAGTGTCGCTATCTGTGTATGTATGTTGGTGCGTCCGTATATCAGACGGACTACGGACGCAGTTAAAGTACACTGAGAGTAGGTATATCACATAGTCACTGTCACTGGCACTGCCGATGATGCCTCTAGCACTGCATATTAAATGGCAAATTTGAATTGTCGCATTCCAATGTCCGTCTGTCTCGTTTGCGGATACACACACCAAACACCATACTGAGTTTTGTAGGCCTTTGCTGTTTCTTTGCCCCCCTCCCCAACACCATCCACCCTTTTCTGTTAATCCGAAATCTTTGGGCCGTTTATGGCACGTTTTCATATGTGTGTTCGTTCCATTTACAAGAGAAGAGAAAGAAAACAAATAAACAAACTGAAAAAAAAGAAGAAAATAATTCGAAATAATGAATGAATGAATCAGGGCATTCAGCCAACAACGTCGACAACTACAACGATGAATAAGAAGAAGACAGATTCATTCATTAGTGTCCAAAGATGTCTGCAACGGAAATGCCAACGGAATTTGTTTTCTTCTTGGTTGCTGCTGCTAGAGCTGCTATGCTGATTGTGGCGGCACTTGATCGTTGTATTTGTCCGACTTTTGTGACATTAGCTGCGATGGTTGCCATTAATTAGTTCACAAGATATAGGCGCAATTCAAAGGCCTTCTTATAAATAGAAGATGCAAAGGATATAGGGTCAGTGCATATATATTTTGCACATTCTCATATTGCTTCAGATGTACCAAATTAGACATGAGCCAAATGGATAAGGATATCATCAATATTTTAGTCATAATCAAATCGCTTTGTTATATTTTGAGATTAAATATCTTTTTGAAATGAGCTTTTGAAAACGCAAAGCTTGCACCGGAAACGTGTGGAAAAAGCATCCTACCACGATTTTGTTTTTAAATTTTTTTAGACGAGCTCCAGGAAGGTATTTAAGTTTAAGGCTTACCATAGTGATTCATACATAGTGAATGAATAAACGGTTTGGGAATTGCGTTGCATTTCGACCATGTAGATCCATTGTGTACCCTACTTCTTAAGTGGAATTACTTAATCAAAGTACTTCATCTAGATTAGTCTTTTTGATGAAACTGGAAACCTGAGTTACGTTTAGGGATTTAAGTTCCCTCTCTTCAAAAAGTATGTTCGTACGAGAGCTTCGCAGTTCCCTAAGACGTGGTCCGGAGATTCTTCCTGTTTGTTACAGTATCTGCATTGCTCTGCTCATCGTCATATCTATCTGAATGAACACAACTTAAGAAGATTGGTAGTACATGCTCAAGAAAAATTGATTGCATGTCAGGCGTGCCCCAAGGATAACACGGCTCTCTGTGCCTAGTACTTTGGGATGTTTCCTTAGCCTGCAATTTCAAGTTAGGAAACCGGTTAGCAACCAATAGTTTTGCTTAGGTTTTTCGCATCATTGTATTGTTTTAAGTTCATGGTGCCAAATAGAAGCTTGACTTTTTGGGAAGCTCAGTTGTCTTCCTCTGACTTTATGATTTCGTTATTGCGGTGGCTCTCCGTTACCCCACAAAAAAGTTTGCATGTCCAATAAGATATGATCCAGCTCATGCCTTTGCTAGTTTGTCTGCCTGTTCCTACCTGTTTTGTTACCCAGTAGATTGTTACTTTATTGATACTACTCAGCTTGTTCATTCTCTGGTATATCATTAGGGTTTTCGTAGCTTTTACAATTGGGACCTCTACTTACTATTTCCACGAGAGTTTGTTATGTGTTATGTATAAGAACAATTTATTGACAATTTCTTTCAGATTTTTTCACAATCTACCTCCGTCTAGGGATAAGTTCAGACGGTTTTGATACCAAACAACTTTTGCGGAACGGATGATGCAAACCAGTGATATTACAAAGGCGATTGTACTCTTCGAAACCATCCGATATTCCAAAAAGCTTCCATTTCTTAAACGTTAAATTTATTTGGTATAGGTTCTGTCTGATTACTTGGCTGGACCAAGCATATTCAAAATGCTGGAAAGATAAGGTTTTTAACGGTACATAAGAAACCTAAGGTCGTAATCTGGTTGATTTACTCAATTTCAACCAATTTTTCTTAATTCCAGCTCCAGAATACGGTTGTCGGTGTTTTTAGAATTCCTATACTGAATAGCTCTTGTAGGCTTTCTGAGACTAAAAGGAAAAATGAATCAAATGATGTTTTGAAAACCCGAAAACTTGAAGGTATTCAAAAAAAGTACCTACCTTACTCAAGTTACTCACAAAAAAGATATCGAGAAGAGAAGTGTAGTTGTGCGATAAATGAGTTGGATAAGAAGTATTCACCGCCTGCAAATAGTATAAGGTTTTGTCTGTGAGAAGATCACTTTTGAAATTTATACAAAGTACTAGCTGACCCGGCCACGTATTGTTGTGGCTAACTTTTTTGTCATGATATTGTTATAAAGTATTTAATGGGAACGGTAGGAGAACATCAGACCTGGCACCTGGGGGTCAATTCCCGATCTGTGAAGCTGTGAAGTGAAAACATTTATCACAGCTTCACCGAAAATTCGATTCTCGATTAGTGAAAATCCAACCTCAAATGTAAATTTTTTTTCATTTGATAAATTTCTTTTCATTGCCGTATGAGTCGGTGAAAAATTCAATTATGAAAAATGGCCGCAAAACTCAAACGATCAAAAATCCAATTGGAATCCAATTGAAATGAGAGAGAAAATGAGAGAAAACTGTCAGAATTTATCATTTAGAACGTTTTAGTACTTTTTAGATCCGGAATCGCTTAGAGTGGGTTTGTGAAGTGATAAAATGAAAAAACTGTATGAAAACTGAAATGATATTTTTTTTTCACTTCACAGCTTCACAGATCGGGAATTGACCCCCTGGGCACCATAATGCTTTTCTAAATAGATGATATTTGTAAAAACAAAACATGGACAGAAACATGGATTTTCCAAATCTTTACCCCAAATAGACTTTGTTTTTGGCCTTGAGACTTATTTATAGTCATGGCAGAAGCTAAACGAATTGGAAACTGTTACCTTCTGAAGGGTATGGTAGAATCTGACGGTATCATTTGAATACGTGGTAACAGAACCACTTTTGCATTAAACTTTCCAGTTAAAATGATTGCTTCAAGAATATTTACGGCGATCTTTTTAATGACCAAACGTGTATTGTTGCATAAATGAGGTGGATTCAAAATGCGCAGGAGAATAATAGTTGAAACAATCTTTAATCGAAGATTATTTGGGGGCATCCTGGGTATATCTAGTAAATTTAAAAAAAAATTTACACTATCATTCTCATTAACATAACAACAGTATCAATTGATTTAAAAGACATCAGATCGCCTGGTAACAGCTGTTGTATCTGGATGTTAATTTCATCAACATCAACATTTTAAGCTCCCAAAATAGTCCGATGACTGAGCCATTTATTATTCAAGTCACTACTCTGTATATCCAGAAAAATACTCTGAATCAATTCATTTTTTCCTGAAGAACAGTGCAGAAATTGTCTGGCAGTTTAACCCCGTTCCTGTAGGAATATGGGGATCAAACCTTGACAGAAACCATCTCTGGACTAAACTTTGTCTACCATAAAAATTTCATCAAAATCCGTTGAGTGGTTTAGGAGTCTACACCGGACATACAGTTGTGAGTAAAATAATAGCAGTGCCTTTGCACTTGCACTTGCTTTGGCCACTTGAAAAGTGGAGGAATATTTTGTGGACTAATGAGAGCAAAATAGTTCTTTATGGTGGTAAAGGCTCAAGACAGTATGTTAGACGTCCACCTAACACCGAATATAATCCTAGACATACAACAAAAACCCTTAAACATGGGGGATCGTCTTTTATGGTATTTGCAGGTTTATAGTTATAGTTTATATCTTTGGTGATGCACTGCTATTATTTTGCTCGCAGCTATACATACATACATACATACATACATACACACATACAACCTATTTTATATATATACTAGCGACCCGCCCCGGCTTCACACGGGTACAATGCTGATACTAAATACACTACATTCTTACATATTCACTTTTTTACATTTTTAACTATTTAATTTATTTTTACAACAATTAATATATTACAGAATGTCTTTATATACAACGTTCACAGCTTTCTTGTCATTAGACAATAAAAACATATTTCCTCTGGAAGTTACTCTTGATAGAGCGAATATACAGTTGGCCATGTGAAAAACAGTCAACGCTCAAATCTAAGCCTGCAACGTTAAAGGTTTGACCCTACGATTTATTAATGGTCATTCCAAAAGATGTCTTCACCGGAATTTGTAAGCGTTTAAATTGGAAGTGTAAATCCGACAGTATCAGAGTGATTCGGGGAATCAATAAATCTTCTATTATGAAAGTTTTTAGTGATTTTACCAGCAAACGCGTGCCATTGCAAAGTTTATGTGAATTCAGGTTTCTTAATAAAATAACAGGATAACCTTCTTTCAACACCATTTTGTGAGGAGGGAGGCCTTACGGGTTCAAAGACTTTAGAAATTCTGTACGGAAATTAACAGCTTCTTCCAAATCGAGAACAGTATCAACCGAGTAGTACATTTTCGTCGGCACATCAATCTTTGAAAGAATCAAGTTATTTCGTTAATTGGGAACAGAATCGCTCTTTTTTTAAACCAATATATTGTCTAAGAACTTATGTTATCAATGTCAGGATAGACATTGTTTACTAACTCCTGGATGTTGTCTATCAAAACACAAAGGTTTTCTAGGTTAATCCTTCCCTCACTTTGTGTTAACTCTCCATTGCCAACTTCTATCAGCATCTCTAGAAACAGCCTGTTCTCACGTGAAGATGACGAAACCCTCATATTAGTTTTAAGCTCTAATTTACTGACATGTGGCCAAATGTTTTATCTTTTTAGGGAAGCATTTATTTCGTCAGCACGTGTTCCTCGAGTCACAACTGGTAGGATTTGACGGAAATCTCCTGAGAACTGAATTGTACATCCACCCATAGGTGAATTTTTATTGCGCAAACCGCGCATTGTCCTATCCAGTGCTTCCACAGACGTCTTGTTTGACATGGTAGCTTCGTCCCAGACTATAAATGAGCAGTCACGCATCAATTTTCCTGTATTGCTCTGTTAAAAAACATTACAGACGCTGTCAATATCATCGGTGGCGATTTTCAGCGGGAGCTTGAATGTAGAGTGTGTGGTTCGGTCTCCTTCCAAAAGCGTAGCGGCAATGCCCGATAACACAACAGCAAACGCAATTTTTTCGGTAGATCTCACTTTTTTAAAAAGCAGATTGATTAAAAATGTTTTTCCTGTACCTCCTGGGGCATTAAGGAAAAACAATTTCCCTTCACTTTTATCAATTGCAGACAGTAATGCAGTGAATACTTTTTTCTGATCGACGTTTAATCGAGGCTCATCTTGAGCTATATTTTGTAAAAGTCTCGTTTGATCGTTTGATGTTTCTCTTGTGTATTCGACACTGTTAGCTAAATCTGCTCTAGTAGTATTAGCTGGCATCGGCAGCCCGAAGTCCTTAATCGATTTACCCGAAAGTAAAATTGTACATCATCTGAGTTTAACTCTCGCCGCCGCTTAATCAGAATATCAGTGGCCATATTTTCTTGAAATTTATTCCATAGATTAACAGAATCAGTTACTTGACAAAACGTTACTATGACGGCAAATAAAAAATATCTTAATGACGTAGCTGAACTACAAACAGCTGCTTCTGATAATGTATTTTCCCAGTGAGAATCGTCTTCCAAGAGCCCCATAGCTTTGCATGCTGCTTGATAAGTATTGTAAACAACACCTTGTACAGTCTTTAGGTGTTCAAAGGATGTCGGGCCTTTTATAATATGCAGTAACATTCTCAGATAAAAGCATTCGCTGTTGTTGGGATGAATCACGTAGACTCTGCCAAGAGTATCCGTTTTTTTTTACTCCGAGGAAACCATCAACCGCAGTACCTTGTTTTCGCCACTGAAAATTTTTAAGAACTCTGGTTCTATGTATAATTAGATATCTATTCCGAAGCTTACTGAGTCGAGCCTCACGCTCTACTGACGATTCACTGTGCCTCTGAGCCATATGCCTACCTCGATCCACAAAATTTTCTCAGTTCTATACGTATGATTACCTATGCCCAAAGTGTCATATTATTAGTATGAGCCGCAGTAAAAAATATCTGAATACCTACCATTCAGAAACAAAAACAAAAGATACCTATTCTAACTACGATGCAACAATAATTTGCTATTCGTGCGAGTTTCAAACCGATTTTGAAAATTATAAAATTAAAGTAAAAGTAAAAGTAAATAATTTTTGTATAGTAAAATAATATGTTTGTTATGACATCGCATTACAAAACTTTAAATTTCTTGGCTTTTCTCTGCTTTAATATGCATGTATTTTTCATATAAACCTTCCTCTTGAATCGCTCTATTCATTAAAAAAAACCGCATCAAAATCCGCTGCGTTGTTTTTAAATTCTAAGCATACATATGGACATAGGGACAGAGAAAGCGACTTTATTTTATACTATTTTAAGATTAAGATATATATGTATATATATATTTAGATAGATAGATAGATAATGAATTTAATTTATGCTAAAGTCAAGTTACCCGTAGCCAGCTATACTCATTCCAAAAATCAAATGAGTAAAATTCACTGTATTTCGTTTACTTCAAAATAATTTTAAACTATACTTTAGTCTCAGCAACATGTGGTGGTCGATAATAAATTGAGATGTAAGCTATCCTATCTTTTAAGTTGGATCAAACTGCACACGGTGTACAAATTTGATTAAAATCGGTCCATCGCGGACAAACATCGTGACACGTAATTTATATGTATGTATATATTAAGAAGATAACACCAGCAAAACAAAAGCAGTTTTCTTCAAGAACTTCCATAAGTGGTGACCATTTAGTGTTCCTATTAGGCCTTTAAACTACTCAAAAAAAAAAAAAAAATGTTCTCTATAGTTAATAATATCAACACAAAGATATTCTGTGGTGTACCGTCGGCTGGATACACACAATACTTAATTTGGTATTTAATGGTCTCTTAAATATGTAGCTAGTTCTGTGCAATTGCGACCTGAGCTATCACTTCACTCACACAAATAGCATCATACCTTTACCCTTCAAATATGTAGGTGTATAAACTTGTGAATTTTCTAACATTAGCTTTGAGCGCTGAGGTGACAAACTTCAAATCCTTTATTTCGCGATATTATTATATTAATGACAGCTCAAGCTAAGCCAACTTCTCCCGATTTAAAGAAATCAACTGATTGCTGTTAACCAACATTGAGTCCGTAAACAGACTATCAGGCTTAATAAACCCACGCAACATGCACAGAAGAACTGATAACATTATAAAATAGTCCTCAGATCATCTGTTTGATATTTTGGTTGCCACACAAGCCTATTAACAGGCATAATTTACAAGTCTTATAGCAAGGGTTAAGAGAGCTAAAGAAAAATAAAGGCAGACTTTGAATTGACAAAAAGACCAATTAATTAATAAAATGCTAGTAAAGTTTTGGTTTTAAATTCGTATTTAAATAAATGAAACTGGAATAAATTGAATTATTGTAAAAAGAAATGAATGAGAAATAACATATGTTAGTTCTAGCAGCTTCCCCGTGCAGTGTCGGGTTAGAATAGCACTGCAGCGCCTCCCCGCTTGTCGTAAAAGGCGACTAAAGGAACAATCATATCTAGACGACTAACATCAAAGTGAGTCTAGCGACACACATACCACCTAAAAACTCTCCCCAAGTATGCATGCAGATCCCGGGGTTTACACGACTGGAGATCACCGGTGTAGTAAAAGGGAAATCAAACTCATTAAATGGAGCATGCATGTGTCGAAAAGGATGAAAGAAAATTTTTGAAAAATTTTGAGCATTATGGAAGTACTTGCGAACATAAGAAGCACTACCCCGCCAGGCAGTTCCATTGCTATGCATGGAGCTGATCCTGGACCGAGCAGCAATGTTCGGGTCAGAGCTATACGGATTCCGGGGGCTAGCAAAGTAATGCGACGAGTTGGACGAAAATTTAGAGTCGCGAGTTGGAACGTTGGAAGTATGACTGGTAGAAGTCTTGAACTCGAAGAGATGATGAGAAGGAGGCGAGTGGACATCTTGTGTGTTCAGGAAACGAAATGGCGAAACACAGCAAACAAAGCCCGTTTCTTAGATGCAAAGACCAAGG
Source organism: Melanostoma mellinum (assembly GCA_914767635.1). NCBI lineage: Eukaryota > Metazoa > Arthropoda > Insecta > Diptera > Syrphidae > Melanostoma > Melanostoma mellinum. The sequence continues at coordinate 140,197,638 of OU612058.1, read as the reverse complement.
CTTACAAGATGTTCTACTATGGAACGGAACAAGGTAGGAACGGAGTCGGTATCATCCTTGACCAAAGTTTATGTAACAGCGTGTTGACCATTTTGAAGTCCAGTGACCGTTTGATGTCTCTTAAATTGGTGATGGAAGGAAAGGTCTGGAATATAATCAGTGCATATGCTCCCCAAATAGGGTGTGAGCAGGAGGAAAAAGATGCATTCTGGCTTGATTTTCATAACCTACTTAAGAACATCCCAAAAGAAGAGTATTTGTTTGTTGGAGGAGATTTGAATGGACATGTCGGGAAGACAAACGAGGATTATGAAGACTGCCATGGAGGTTTGGGATTCGGTACCAGGAACACTCCTGGTGAAGATATTCTAAGTATGTGCAAGTCATACGGTCTAATCGTACTAAATACCATGTTCATCAAACAAGACCGACACCTTATCACTTACAGCAGTGGAGGAAATGAAACCCAGATTGATTACCATTTGGTAACCAATTACATGAAATCTCGGGTGAAAGACTGCAAAGTGATACTAGGAGAAGCTGCCGCTCAACAACACCGTCTTCTTTTAACAGAATTTTTTACGGATGCGGTAAAGGAAGTCAAACAAACAAAGGCTCCTAGGAGAATCAAGTGGTACAATCTGGAGAAAACCAAAGGACAGCAATTCATTTCGTATATGCAAAGTCAGCTGTGTAATACCATCGACGCAGTTTCAAATGCAATCACGGCACAAAATATGTGGGATCGCCTACAACGAACCTGCTTAGAGAGAGCCAAATCACTGTTAGGAGTCTCAAAAGGACACCACCAACAAGCTAAAGAAACCTGGTGGTGGGATGATGAAGCTAAAGCAGTGATTAGAAAGAAGAAAGCAGCTTTCCAAGCTTGGTCGAAGTGCCCCTCAAGAAATACAAATGAAAAAGCGCGTTTCAAAATGGAATACAAGAGCTGCAGAAAAGAAGCGAAGAAAAAGTGCGCCCAACTTCAAGCAAAAAGCACGGAGGGCCTGTATCGAGAGCTGGAAGAGATTTCTGCCCCAGCTGCTGAAGCAAATCAGACAATCCAAGAGCTAAGACAAAGCAACTTGAATAAGGGAGCAACCATTTTCAAAATAGCCGCTCAGAGAAGGAGAAATGCGCAGGAGATTCGTTCGCCGAAGTTCATCAATGATGCTCAAGGAGTGCTACTTGTGGATGACGACAAAATTCTTCACAGGTGGCGACAGTATTGTGATGATCTTTTGAATGAACAGTTTCCTCGGCGCCACTTTCCAACAGCTGCACCTAACTTTACGGAAGTATCCGACGTCACAGTCGAAGAAGTTAGGGAGGCAGTTAAGAACTCCAAAAAAGGCAAAGCGATTGGGCCAGACGAGGTACCATATGAGTTTTGGAAAAATATGGGAGACATCGGGTTAAGATGGCTCACGATTCTCATCTCCAAACTTGTAAGAGGTGACAGTTTGCCTAATCAATGGAGGGAAAGTTTTCTTCTTCCAATGTACAAGGGAAAGGGAGATACCAGAAGCTGTGACAACTATCGTTCGATCAAGTTGATGTCCCACACTATGAAGATCGTTGAGCGGGTTTTGGATAGCCGACTGCGGAAAATAATAAGGCTGTCTGATGACCAATGCGGGTTTGTCGCGGGTAAGTCAACTACAGACGCAATCCAAAGCATAAGGATCATTATGGAAAAACACCGAGATGCCTTAGAGGATTTGCATATTGTGTTGGTTGACTTCGAAAAGGCATTCGATCGACAACCACGAGATCTGATATGGGTGGCCCTCAGACACCGAGGAGTTCCTGAAGCCTATGTGCAAATAATTATGGACATGTACGAGGGAGCAGTTACAAAAGTGAGATGCCCAGCTGGAGTCACCGAAGAATTCCAAATAACAGTAGGTGTACATCAGGGAAGTGTCTTGAGTCCACTGCTCTTTATTGCTGTTCTGGATTATTTGCTCGAAGGAAAAGTAACGGACAATAAAGTACAACAATTATTCTTTGCTGACGATGGAGCCATCATAAGCGAGGATCCTACATCCCTGCAACGAGCACTTGACGTTTGGATTGATGTTCTGGAAGGAAATGGGTACCGTATTAGCGCTAAAAAGACTGAATACCTGTGCTGCCCTTTTTCTGATCCAGACAAGCCTATTCCAGACATTTATTTGAATGGAAATGTGCTTCCCAAGTGTGAAAAGTTTAAATATCTGGGATCTATGATCAATAGTGAAGCATCTTGTGATGACGACATCAATCATCGAGTAAGCGTAGGGTGGATGAAGTGGCGAGAAAACTCCGCTATCTTCTGTGATCGAAAAATGCCCCCTAAGCTGAAGGGAAGACTCTACACAGCAGTTGTCCGTCCAGCTCTGACATACGGTTCACAATGTTGGACAATGTACAAAAAGTATGAGAGCAAATTGACGGCAGCCGAAATGAAGATGCTTCGGATGACAGCAGGAGTAACAAAGCTTGATCGAATTAGAAGTACTAAGATCCGTGGAAGCCTTCATGTCAAAAGTACCATCTTGGACAAAATTCAGCACGACCGGCTCAGTTGGTATTGTCATGTTCAAAGGAGAGATCCGCAGAACCCCGTCAAAAAGGCAATATCGTACAACGTTTCAACAAATTCGCGACGAAAAAGAAAAGGCAGGCCAAAACACTCCTGGTACAAGCAAATGCAAAAACAGCAGCATTTGGTTGGCCTCAGACATGGAACAATTCAAAACCGGGAGGCTTGCCGACGATTTCTGAGGTCAACGCGGCGTACCCCACAGGCGGATCACTAGTGTGAAGCAGCAAAGTGGGAGAGTTGTGATCGCTTCAAGATCACTACTCGTAACGCCGAAAATGAAGAAGAAGAAGAAGAAGTTCTAGCAGCTAAAAAAGGAATTTTCGCAAGAAGATAAATTCATAGTCGCCCCTTCCAGAAAGATCCAACGTTTTTTATTACAACCCTTGCAGGTTTCTGAAGTTTTTTAGATGGTGAATTGGCGCCATTGTAAAAAGCATCGAGTGATTCACACAGATCTTGTCTGCCGATACGATCATTTGCCCGAAGATACTTTTTACATCGTTGAGAAAGCCAAGCGTTGGGCCAAGGAAGCTGCTGTTTAAGATGTTGACTGGCACAACAACATACAAAACAAAAGAGTTGTTTGGTATATCTCTTGTAATAACAACAGTTTTTTTTTCATCTCAAAATCTTGACATTTCATGTGAGCTCAAAAGCCAGAAGAATATAAAAAAATTTAAATTTTGGCTTAAAAGAAATAAAACCAGCAAAAGCTTTCGTGAAGTAAAATTTTGATGTGAATTGCTGAACATTCTAAACTTAAACGTATCAAAGCTGTAGAATATTACTAGTACATTAGGTAGACGTCAACTTTGGCTTCAATTACTTGATTGATTCACAAGATTTCTGAGAATACCTACCTTCATTATAACAAAAGGACTCCAATATCCCCTTTTATATGTCTGTTTTTCCCACCTGCCTTTTCTTTTACTTAAAATCAGCAAATTAGTTCTGTATTAAGGTATTAAGAAGTGAATTCTTCCATTTCGAATTCCTTTTTTCCATTTACTCGTAATTAACTCTCTACCTTCTGCATTAGACTGTAAAGAAAATAGGCTCTTTTTCCATCCACTCTGGTGTATACGTACTTTTTTTTAAATTTTGAATAGTCTATAAAATTGAAAATTGCTTTACTGATAATCACAATTCTGCTTAAGGAACAAAAAACCATTGAAATTTGGTTTACTTAAGAGACACCGATGAGCATTGCTATAAGACTTTTGTGAGTTGTAATAAAAGGGAAAAACAAGGTCAGATATAGCATCCCACATAGGGTTAGTACGATTAAAATACGAATCTCTATTCTTAGGTCTACGACAGAAATTGGGCTAAAAATAAAGCGAATGAGACTTCCCAGCGTGGCTGGTGTTGCGGTTAAATTGTATACGAAGAGGAATGCAACCGGCTTGTTCATTAGAGTACTGTTTGTGAAAAAAGCAACAAGAGAGTTGTTCCCCTTATGATTTCGAACTTAAGAACTGAAAACAAATCTGATCGTCTTAATTTTAGATTACAGTGTTATTTTATCTACACACGGTGCAAATAATGTGTTTGAAGTAAAAAAAACTACCTTCTTTTATGTAATAACACAAGCATTGTTTGGGGCACCTAAATACATTAAAGTGGCCCAAAAATAATAAATAATCATTTAAACGTTGTTTATCCTGTTTCATTTATACTATGATTTAAGAATATGTAAACAAATTTTTTCTTTGATAGTAATAATAAATAAAATAATGTTTTTTAATGATCTCGGCTATCAGTTTGCTACATTTAGTAAAAAAGAAGAATCACGAAAAAAACGAGAACGTTTTTTTTTTCAACTTTAATCGCAAATAACTTCTGAAGGAAGCACTTTGTGAAAAAATGTAAAGAGACCTTTTTTTAAAGAAAATTAAATATTCATTAAAAAACATGTTTGCAATTTCACATATTGATTTGTACGTGAGTTAAGAAACTAAAAAATAAAAGAGCAAAATCAAAAAAAAAACATACCATTTTTCAAAGTGGAAACGGTTTGTCTAGCAAAATTTTTTAAAAAGACCTTTAAAAAAAAGTCAAGAAAACTTAAGTCTCTACAAAAATATTTATCGTTAAATTTATTGGGCTCAAAATAATTGAACAGTTTTGACGCTCAAGTAAGGTTAGATCTAAGAATTATAAAACACGAATGATAGACCTCTAAGGACTTTTTTTTTGAGCTCAAACTTTTTTGGATTTTTTTTTAGCTATCCCAAACAGTATTTTCAATATGGTTTCGAAACAAAATAAATTGTTTTTTTTGGCCCAGTCTAATATACATAGGAAACGTATTTCACATGCATCTCAGCAGGTGATACTTCGAGCAACTGCAACTACTATTGTTCTGTATAGGACAAAAACTTGAAGCGTTCAGTGAATTAAATAGAGAATTCGCCAGTGAATGTTGTTAAACACAGTGCGAGCATTAAGGAAAATATGAGAGGATTTGAAAGGAGACACCGATGCACGTTGTTTTTGAATCTTTGTGAATCGTAATGAAGGGGAAATGCAGAGCCAGGTAAAGCATTCCACATTCGGGTGGTGCGACTGAAATAAAAATCTCTATATTTGACTGTACGTCCGAAGTTGGGCTCAAGGTAAAACCGATGAACATTCCTAGCGAGGTGGTTGTTGCGGTTAAATTGTTTCAGGGGAGGAATGCAACTGGCTATTTCACTAGAGCACTGTTTGTGAAAAAAGCGATAAAAGAGAGTGAGACGATGTTCAAGAGAATCAATCGATTCTACGATTGAACTATCACCTATCAATTTTAACGCTCTATTTTGTACCCTATCAAGGAGGTGCAAAGATGTTTGAGAAGCACCTGACCAGATATGGGAGTTATACTCCAGTTTTGGGCGGATGAAAGCCTTATAAATTGTAGCCAGATCAGAAGGGGCGAAGAATTTCCTGCATCGTCTCAAGAAGCCTAAGCATTTAGCAGCGTTTTTGGTGACTTCAAATATGTGGTCATTCCAACGATGATCATCGTTTACACACATACCAAGTACTGACAGCTTTTCGGTTTCTTCGATGCAGGTACCATTCATGGATAATGGCAATGGGGGAATGTTAAGCTTCAACGACAAGAGGCAGCATTGAGTTTTCGAAGCATTGAATTCTACTCGGTTCATAAGACCCCATACAACAATGCTGTCAAGGTCAGAATTCAATTAGCTTATCATACGCAACAGTTCCAGTTCCACATCCGAAGAGCAGGGACGTGAATTTGGAAACGAATATGAAAAGCTGAGGGTCGAGTCGTCAGCAAAACAGTTGAGTGGATTAGAAGTTTCAGACAAGAGATCATTAATGAAAATGAGGAAGACAGTCGGAGACAAAACGGATCCCTGGGGCACACCAGCATTTATGAAGTGGGTATCAGACTTGAAGCCATCCAACACAACTTGTATTGAACGGTCGGAAAGGTAGTTTCTAATCCAACGAAGAAGAGACTCATCGATACCAAAAACACGCATTTTCGATAAAAGAGCCTGATGCCAAACTTTATCAAATGCTTTAGAAATATCAAGCGCAATAATCTTACTTTCTCCAAAACAATGTAAAGATTGGTTCCACTTTTCGGTGAGATAAGCCATCAAGTCACCAGTGTACCGTTTGCTACGAAAGCCATACTGACGGTCATTAAGAAGCTTTCGTTCTTCAAGATATTTCATAAGTTGACGGTTTATCAACGTTTCCATGACCTTGGAAAGAAGGGATGTAAGTGCAATTGGACGGTAATTGGAAGGGGAAAAATATACGCCTTTTTTAGGGACCGGCTGGACAAATGCAGTTTTCCATCTGCTCGGAAAAATCCCAGCAGAATAGGAAAGATGGAAAAGTTTACGCAGTGGTTTTGCCAGCGTAGAATAACGGCGGGGATACCATCTGGACCAGCGGATTTATGTATGTTGAGATCTTTAAGGACTCTCGCAACCGAGCGAGTTCGAAAAAAAATTTCTGCTTCATCAAAGAATTTGCAGACTCGAGCTCAGGTGGAGCCATTATGCTATGAGGAAGTGTGGAGTTGGCAGCAAATTGAGCTGCTAGCAAATTGGCTTTGTCGATGGAACTGACATACGGAGTCATTGAAGACGAGCGTTGGGACCGATGACGTGGTCGAGTTCTTAATGTTCTTCACAAAAGACCAAAGGTTTTTACTTCCTTTTGGAAACAACAGTATTTTTTGCCTTACTTTTTGGTCATGTAAAAACTTAGCCCTTTGTATCTGAGCATTACAGCTATTTCTGGCCCGTTTGAACAAATTTCGGTTTTCTACAGTAGGGTTGTCTTTGAATTTTCGAAAACTACTTTCTCTATCCCTAATCGCCTCTTTACAGCTTGAATCAAACCACGAATTCTCTTTGGGGATGATACTTTTTGTTCTATGAGGAACGAAATTTCTCATGCCGTTGAGAATTACGTTAGATATCATATCAGCTGATGCGTCAACGTTTCCGTCGAGAAAGCACAATGACCAATTAAAATTTCGAAAGAAATTATTTAGGCCGTCCCAATTGGCTTTCTCGTATTGCCACACAGTTCTTTGAGGGACTTTATCTTTTTTTACAGTGACGGAAAGCGAAAAATCTACCGATATGACAAAATGTTCTGATTTGCCTAAAGGAGATGATACTACAACCCTATATTTTTCGGGATGAGAAAAAAATAAATAAATCAAGAGTGTTGGCCGCATGGCCTTCAATATCTGGAACCCGAGTGGGCTCATCAACAAGTTGAGGGCAAGACCTCCATTTATTAGACAATATGTTAATTGGAGCCGTAAGAGGTTCGATGGGTGGGAAGATAGACGAGAAGGGTAGTCCGAGTGTTACGAGGCTTAGTATTTAGAAAATTGGATTCGTTAAGGGCTAGAGCTAGACAGTCAATGGTACATGAAAAGATTCGGTGAATGAAGAGAATGTATATTTCTCTTCGATCTTTCATCGTATTGAGGCTGAGGAGTTTGATGCGGTCTTGATAAGGAGGTAATATCAAAGGATTACTCCAATTAAGACCTCGAAGAGCAAATCGGAGGAAACGGCGTTGCATGCTCTCAATTCTGGCAATGTGCACTTGTTGGAGCGTATTCAAGAAGCGGACGAACAAATGAAATGTAAAGGGATCGGGTTACGTAGGGGTCTGCAAATTCTTTTGACCAACGTTTCACGAAGTCAATGCGAATTTGCCTTAAGGATTATATCGTCGGACGTGACCTGAACGGTGCAATGCAATAAGACCCGCGGCAATAAGACCCGTGGGTCTTATTGCCCAAGAAAATGGAAATAACACCCACGGGCTTTGTTTCCACTGTGAAGAGGCAATAAGACCCACCAAAGAAAAGAATTAAGGCCCATGTCTTTTGTTGCCATTTTGAAGCAGCATTTATATAAGTCTGATGAACATGGGATCTTAAAATTAGTTTTCTTTCTTAGAAAGGGTGAAGAACATAGTGGATGCGCTAAATGCATATATTCTTTTGAATGAAGGAAACAACATTTTAAGGTACCGAAAAACAAAGCTCCAAAATTTCGAAACTTATTTCAGCTTTCCATGGATATGAATTCATAGCTCACGTTGTCTCCCACTTCGTAACATAGGACATAGGATGGAAGCTCAATCCACTTTCTTATGCGCACATAATAACTAAATCTACTTGTTTTTTTTTGCTCTTAGCTACATTCCCCTGTTCTGTTCGTGTGAATTTTTTATGTTCAACCCCAAGCCTGTACTACCCGAAGGGAAATTTCGTTCGCTTCGCTTTGCTTTTTACTCACGGATAGAATAATGAAGCTAAAAGCGCGAATTTTTATTTTTACACCACACATCCATATTCCCTTGAGAAAATTTTTTCCGCTTCGCTTTTAGCTTCATTATTCTATCCGCAAAGCGAACAAAATTTGCCTACGTGTAATACGTGCCTTAAGAAAAACGCGCGAATTGACCGCATTAAACACATAGTATGATTCATTGTTCCATAGATATTTATTATGTACGTGTGTTCCTCTTTGGTATGTCATACTCATAACCCATACAATCAGAGCATGGACTTATGTCTAGTGGAGTTACGTCCCTGTGCAAGTTTATTCACATTGAAAATAAGTTTAAGTGCAACGGTGAGACTTCTTTCCATTACGAAATTGTATTTAAGTTCGCAGAAAAAGGAACTAAGGCCCGCGGCTGTTACTGCCATTTTATCATGGAAATAACCCCCGTGGGCCTTACTTCCAAAACAAAGAGGAAATAAGACCCACGGGTCTTATTGCCGCGGGCCTTATTGCACTGCACCGACCTGAACGGGGGAAATGATTTGACAGTTTAGAAGATACCGACGGGGAGGAGATTTGATGCGTTTAATATTGAAAAATTGTCGAGATCCTGTTGGAGATGGGAAGAGTCTTCAGAGAATGACTCGGTAAAACTTGATATCGTCCGCAAAGAGAGAGATAGAGGAGTGTTTGATTATCATTTCAATGTCGATAATACTGAGAATGAAGAGGAGAGGGCCTTAATGGCTGCCTTGGGGAACACCGGATGTAGCTAGAAAGCGGCTGGATAAGGCGGATCTGAACCGAGTGCTGTTAAACCGGTTATCTAAATAAGAAGAAATTCATCTCAACAGAATGGGTTCAAAGCCGAGGGTGGAAACTTTAAAAAGAATAAGTTTGTGGGAGATTTTATCGAAAGCTTTACAAAAGTCAATTGAAATTACATCGGCCTCTTTTCCATTCTCCAAGGCTGAGAGGGAAAATGAGACAACGAGGTTTGTTGTTGTTGACCTGCCTTTGAGGAACCCGTGTTGTCTAGGGGAGATGAGAGACTCGCAACGAAAACTTAAGTTTTCTTACAATTTGCTTCCGAAAATGTTGGGTAATGCGGTAGCTTAGCGATGGGATGATAATTTTTCACGTCGCACTTAGGACCTTTTTTGTGTATAGGGGTTGTAAACGTCGCTTAGGGGAAAACTCCTAGGGATATTGAAAAGTTTAAGATTTTTGAGAGAGGAAGGGAAAAAGTATCGCAGCAATTCTTAAGAATTATGGCAAGGCCAAGAATATACTTATCATTTTTTTTACCAACTGATGCAGAAACTAGATGATGCAAAAAGGCAAAACTTCATTGAACAGGCACAGAATTCCTCAGCTAGATTCATGTATGGAACATTAAACCACAACCTCTGCGAGAATAACTATTTCAACAGCTCATTCACCATAAGTGAAATATCTTAAATTTTTAAAGCAAGGGGTGAACTGCTTAGCCTTAATTATCGCCCACATAGAGCGGATCTGGAACAACAATGCAGTTTGTGCAATTCAAGAGAGCGTGAAGATATCAGCCACTTCCTAGGAAGATGTCCTATACTTCAAGAAATTAGAAGGGTGTATTGGAATAAATCAACTTTAGAAGATGAAGAAATAAGACTGATACTCAATGGCAGTCAATGGAAAAGGCTCTTAGGGTTTTGTAATGAAGCACTTGCATACAGAATAAATGTTATAAATGAGTTTTTTTAAGTACTTATATTTGTTGTAAAGATAGCGATTTTGTTTTTGCTTATTGTATCTACTCTAGTTTGATTATCTAGTCCATATAAATTAATTATTATCATTATTTATTTATCACTTAACTTTATTGTTGTAATGATCACTAAATGTATATAAATGTTAATTAAATTGTTTAAACTTGGCTCTACATTTAACGCCAACAACGAGCGAACAGGGGCGCTCGGGCGCTCTGTGCAAACCAAACCCCCATCGTCCTGGATGCATTAAATCCCATTCATGTTAAATGTAAAGTCCATGTTAACTTAACGTTAAATGTTTGAATATTGTGATATTTATTTAGTTATATTTATATAAAATTGTAATTGAAAAACAAAATATTGTTACCACTCAGACAGACGGCACTCGGCCATGTCTTGATTATGTACGTAAAACCAAATTTGTAAAAAATCTTTTTCGAAAAATAAAGCATTTAAATAATAATAATAATACTTATCATTTAGTTGTAGATGATTTAACTTTTCTTTAAATTAAATAGGAGTCAAAGAAACGTGGAAGGAATGAACAGAATCGTTCTACTTGGCGCAATTTGACCACATCAGTCCCTTGTATTTTACTCCCACTTTGATTCGCAATAAAATTTTTCTTTTGTCGATTCCGAGAAGAAAAATGATTCCTAAAATAAATTAGTGATGGCAGGCAGGGCCAAAAAAGGACTTTATTCGTAATCATACTTAGTTCTGTTATCGTTCAATAAGTAGGTATGGTCAATATTAACCCAATTTATAAAAAAAAATAACAAAAAAACGAGTTGTTTTGGAACCAATGTATGTTTTTTGTTTACACACCAACGTCATATACATATGTCGCAAGTTGTTACGAGGTCAACCTCTTCAGTGGGTTGCACTCTTCCCAGCCTTGAAAAAAAGACACCATTTTATCGAGAAGAAAATTAGATCCAGTGACTCCACGTGTAACTTCAATTTTACCGCGTCTTTTTTTGTGTCAAAAGATCAAAATATGAGAACGCAGCGCAATTCATATAAAGCGTGTGTTTGCTGTACTTATACTCGCATGTATCAAAAAAGAAGAAATTGTGAGAGAAAAAAAATATTTCTGAAGCAACAAAGAGCAACGAAAGCAAGACAAAAACAAACAATAAATGAAGTTTTTTCGCTATTGGCACTTTGCGCTCGTGTCAAGTGAACTTTGCACCCAGTGGATTTTGTGAAAATACTCGTAGTAGTAAAGAAAATTAACCAAACGTGTCTCGTGGATGGATACACCTCTCCTTTTAGCTACTACAACAACAGTCCAATCGACCTGTTTATTTTCTTTATTTTGTTTTGTTTCTGTTTGTTCTGTAAGAGGCCAAACATAAAGAAAACGAATGCGAACAGTTGTATCAAAACAAAAATCCAACAAAAATAAAAACAGTTATTTCACCGCAAATTAAGTGTGTGTTTCGCATTCGCTTGCCCCTGATGATAGTTCGTGTGGCAGTCAAATCGATCCACAAAATATGTAGATACTATTGAAATAGCAAAGTTGGGAGCAAGATGGGTGGGGGTAGTTCGGTATGGAAGTTGTGAGTTTCCATCGTCACTTACCATTCACTTTCAACCCTCTACTACTCCATGAAACACACACAATTCTTCGAAAACTATACCTTCATACTGCTCATATTTTAACAAACTTGAATATGTCAATGCCACCCTCCGAAACCGAGTTGGGGGTGAAACTCACTTTCTCATTTCGATGGCGTAGTACAAGTACAACACACTTGTAGTCATAGTAGAAGAAATAATTTGTATTCCTCTTTAGCATTTGCTTTAGATGGCGTGTGTTTGAATAGAGTAAATCGTGTTACGAACCCTGAGCAGATGGCTAAAAAGACTATGAAGATGTCGGGACAGTACCGTATATTTAGGTGATTTAATATTAGAAAGTGAGTCAAGTAAGAAAAATAATAACACGCAAAACAGAAACAAACGAATGAATCAATTCAGTGCTCGTTTGTTTCTTCTTCTTTTTATTTTGCTTGTATTTATTTGTTTTTGTTTTTTTGCTGACGATTGCGCGATACAAAAGAAAACAGCTGGCTGGCATACCAACAAGGAAGATCCATTGATACACGCAATGGCTATGGCTTAACGGTATGCCAAAGCTGGTTAGGTAGGGAAACATAATTTTGAAAAGTTAGTGATTGTTGTAAACAAGATTTCTTTTTTACTTTGCGAAAACAGTTTCTTTCTCTTTCTTCTTAAAAAAAGTAGGTTAAGTATTTAACACTAAATGCGCAGTAAGTTTTGTTTTGATCGCGGTTCGTAGATGAATTAGAGACGGTGAGCGGATTTTATTTTGTAATGTCTATTAAAATATTAAACGAACTGGGAATTGGTATGAAAAGAGGTAGAAAAGTAGGTCACTAATTTTTTTAAACAAAGTTTCTTGGAAACTCTTAAGAAAGGTTGATTTTTTGGTAGATCATTGGACTGTCAATAAGATTAGCTGCCTGATAACATATGAGGTGTAATAATTTATTCCGATTGCTTCCTTGTAACTTTAAAGTTGACCACACTAAAATACTAGAGTTCTTCGATACAAATGTACAAGCATACACGTGTTACAGTGCTATTGATTTATCCGTCAATGAAGGTTAGACATACGCAGGTATGAAAGTCGTTTAAAGTTTTTCCCATAAGCAGGTAATAAGTAAATCAGTAATGTTTGAAACACACAGCTGTTATATGCAGTCGTGGGCCTGTAAAACAGACCTACAAGTACTTGCTATACAGTTATGACAAGTGTGAAAAATTTTGGTAACACAAAGCTTGTTTGCTCTTCCACAAGTGTAATGGACATAGTCCTGAAAGTGGTTCTTGACTTGTAGACTTGTAGCTTTTTGTTACAGGCGCAAGGTGGTTGAATTGGGGTCCCAATATACAAGAAAGATACAAAAAACCTGTGATAGCACTGTACTCGTGTAACAGGATTTTTGGCAAAAAATGGGGACCAAATCCCAAAATCATCCTGTGGATGTATACTGCTATTGTAAGACCTATCCTTTCTTATGGCAATTTGGTCTGGTGGAAGGCGCTGGAAAAATCCACGCATTTAAAAACCCTATCCAAAGTACAAAGATCAGCCTGTATTTGCGTAACTGGTGCAATGAGAACTACACCAACAGGGAGCTTGGAAGTAATCCTCAATCTCACACCTCTTGATCTCTATGTTCAAGAAGCGGCAGCAAACAGTGCACCTAGACTAAACCAATGTAATGTCTGGACACAGGACACGCACAGATCTTATCGCGATACGCAGAAAACAACATCTGCACGGATTACATAACTCCATATATGGACTTTATAAAATCCTTCACAACTAGCTTCCCCAATAGACATGATTGGGAGAATGAAACACCTTACTTGAACGAGACGTCTATATCAATCTATACCGACGGTTCAAAAATGGAAGCTGGAACAGGGGAAGGTTTCTTCTCAGAAAGCCTAAAACTTGCCAGTTCATTCAGACTTCCAAATCACAGCAGCGTCTTCCAAGCCGAGATCTTGGCAGTTACAAACGCTGCTAAAAAGGTGTCCATGATGGCGCTATCACATGCTGATATCACTTTTTTCATTGATAGCCAAGCAGCAATAAAAGCGATTTCTGCCACTCTTGTCAAATCGAAGCTTGTCTCTTGCTGTCGTGAAGAGCTAAAGGTTCTTGGCACGCAGCATAACGTTAGACTCTGCTGGGTCCCCGGTCATAGTGGTATACCGGGAAACGAAAAAGCGGACGAACTAGCGAGAAAAGGATCAACACTTGACCCTTCTCTCATTGATAAATCGATCAGGATTCCACCCTGTGAAATGAAACAGATCATTGGTAACAAAATAAAGCAAAAATCCAATGAAAGATGGGAATGCCTAGACTCCTGTGTTACTTCCAGGAAACTATGGCCGAAATATGATAAGAAAGAATCTGGAAAGCTGCTATCATTGAATAGACCTTCACTGCGAATGCTTGTCAGTATCATAACTGGACATAACCTACTAGGTTATCACAAAAAGAAAATGGGTCTTTGCACCGATGACCTATGCAGAGGTGGCAATGACGAAGACGAACACGAGGACACAAGTCACTTCCTTTGTCAATGCCCAGCACTCTGTCATACTAGGAAAAAATTTCTAGGAAATTACTTTTTAAATGAACTAGAAGAATTATCAGACGCTCCAAAAAGCAGCCTGTTAAACTTCACCAAGGCCACTAAATGGTTAAATACCGAACAGACATAAAATCATATAGGTTTCTAGGACGTTACAATACGTCAGGGTATCACAACGGATCTACATTGATCTAAGTGTGACGGAAATAAGACCAACCGTCAGCCCATTTTACCTAACCTAACCTAAGGTGGTTGATGCATGCTGTTTTTATGCATATAAAAACTTTCAAAATTTTCATGCTCCTCGGGATTGCAGTCCTGTGATCCTGAGAGCCCGAGTCTTTTTTCAATCCCGAAAATTGAAATCGAAAAATTACGAGGTTTTCGGAATTGAGGTGTAGAATTTTTTGACTTGTTAGTATCATAAATAAAAAGGGTGGCAAAACATAGCGAAGAGCCCCGGGGCTAGAGCATTTCTCACAACTATTGCTGTGAAAAGCGCTTTCAGAATAAGACGTTTGGAACCGGTAGAGAATTGTAGGACCCTTTCATTTCCTCCCAAAGCAATGGTTGTGAGAAATGCACTAGGCCCTCGGACTCTTCGCTTGCGTCACCATATTTATTTATTTATTTATTGCCTTGCCGATTCCAAACAGCGAATTAAGAAAGCGTTTTTAATGGCTATGAACTTACTTAAGGAGAGCTTGCTAATTCCTCGTGAACGGCGATACCTGGGAAAAATATTTTTGTCTCTGTTGAGATTCGAGCCTCGAACATCTGGGCTAACAGGCAGATATGCTAACCATCAATCACTCCACGGGTGCCATACAGCTCTCTAACATCAGGTTTTTGAAAGAGAGGCTGATAGGTTGCCAGTTGTGTAAGACGCTCACTTAGCAAAGCCTCAGATACCAGAAGGTTGAAGCGAACTTACTGGCATTGACCTAGATCTCTATTGTCGATTCAATCATAGAAGAATATTTGGGTTATGTTAAAAGGTGGATGCAGCCACAAGTGCCAGCACTTCAATAGGATCTCAAGGATCCATTGTGCTCCCCGGGAAAACAAAGGATGAGGAGGTGGGAAGATTGAAGAGGGATAGGGTAGTGTTGGTGATTGGGTTATTGGGGTAGGGAACCCCCACTGAACCGTTTGGAGCCCTGAGTAAATTTCAGGAAGTTGCTCAATGGGAGGTTAGATATGTCGACCAGTTCGTCGAAGAAGTATTCTCCGAGGGTTTTTTTCCTAGTGTGGGCTAAGCTAGGACACTCATAGAGGAAGTGAAATGATCCTTGTTCTGCCTCCTCATCTTGGCATCCTCTACAAAAGTCGGATGTGCTAATGCCCATTCTCATTATGTGGGTACCCAACGAGTTGTGGCCTGTTAGAATGCCAATCAACAGAGAGAGAGCCAAGGTCTGCTAAGCTGGAGTAGAAATAGTCTGAATCTGTCTTTTTTTTTTTTTTTTGTTACAGTGGCGTTAGAACTGAGGTGTTCGTTTCGCTGGATTCGAGTGCCGACCCGATTTAAGCCAGCTTATCCGCCATTACATAACCGATTATGTCATGATTTCCTGAAACCCAGGTTAAACTTACGGTGTTTGTTTGGTTGAGCAGTCTGAGATTACTGCGACAGCTGTCTACAAATCTAGATTTTGTGATAATGGATGAGATAGTTTTAATGGCCGCCTGACTGTCTATGAAGAAGTCAATATTTTTGTTGACCAAGTTTTGCGTTTTTTCCACGGGTATCGCCTTTCGCGAGGAATTGCCAAAAAGTTGTAGGTCCTTTCCATTCCCTCACAAGGCATGGTTGTGACAAATGCGCTAGGCCCAGGGGCTCCTCGCTCTGTTGCGCCACCGTATTTATTTATTTAAGTTTTGCGTAGTTAAGTGTTTTGCGGCTTTGCACACTGCCAGTACTTCTCCTTGAAAGACATTGCAAAATTCGGGAAGCTTTATTGATCTATTCATGGTAGGGTAATCTGAGAAGATACCTGACCCTACCCCTGTGAAGACGGAAATGTGATTTTCTTTTATAACCTTGTTTTCCTCCCAGCTTTCTCTTGTCGGGGGATATTTACAATATCTTCGCTTATGAAAAACGTTTGACCGCTTTCGTTTCGCTTTTTATAGAACCTGGCCTCTGTTTTCCAATTGTTGCATTGTTTGAGTCGCAGTGCGCTTTTGGCCGCCATCTGCTTAGTAAAAAGATCTAGCTAGCGACTGGAAGGTTTCCAGAGCTGCAGTTGGTGTCGTTCTCATGGCACTAGTTGAGCCAATGCATGCAAGTCTTTGGATTTTGGACATGGTCTTAAGGTTTGAAGCCTTCTCTAATGACAGAAGGAGAAACGGCAGTTCTGATAACGTAAGATCTAATCAATTTTGTTGCGACGCTAAATCTAGTTATACGTATCACTAAGTCTCCGTAATACCTGCTAATCACCGTATCAAATTCTGTCAACAAGAACAACTTTACCATAGAAATAAGACCTTTGTTCTATATGCATTCTGACTGACTGCACGAAACTTCCGAAAGGTCAATATCGATTTAAATATTTGCAATGTAAGTTGTAGCCCAAGGTACCAAAAATAAGGATATTTATTCTCTTCCAAACAAAACTAGATTTGTGAAGCTCTAAGACGTTGAGTAGGCAAAACTATAGGAAAATGCCTGCTTCCCCAACCCACCGGATATACTAGTCCTATCTTGAATATTTACGCCATTTTCTCAACTTCAACTCAATTGAAGGATTACAAAGGTCAAAAAGTATAGAAACAACAATTCTAGAGACTGTACGACTATTCGAAGGATGATATTGACTTAATGGGACGAAGAAAGTACTTTGCGATGATAAAAACAAACAAAAGTGGTGAAAAGGATCAATTTTTACTCAGGCTAGACTAAAGTATCTTCGGTCAGTTAGAAGGAGAGTGTTTATGATCACGGAATTACATACAGCATACATCTGCTTTAATACCTTTGACTTTCAGAGAGCGAGTTTCGGTTTGGTTTCAGATAAACAGCATTGACGAGCAAACAACATTGACAACATTGACGATGTTGTCAAATTTTTTTTAGTCTTGTTAGATTGTATATGAAAAGCTATTTCATATCATACATTATCATAAGTTCTTGCTTTTCTTACATTTTGAAATGTGTTTTTTAGACGTGTGGTTTTCAAGAATAGATAAAACTCATATGATTTTATGTTATTACCGAGAATTCGGCTTTATTATAAAGATAAATGTTTGCAAATTTGTATTAAAAATGATTTCGGATAAATGGCCGCAGCCACTGGCTCGAATAAATTAAAATTGAGAAGCGTAATTTTCGACCACTCTTTTACGCATTTGTTGCCATGTGTGAATAGCTCTCCACAGGCCCGCGACGTGACATAATATGCCTACCAATAAATTGATTTTTTTTATTGGTTGTATGGCCGCCTTATTGAAATCAAAAGTCGTGAACATCAGCATCTTCTAGTTTAGACTCGAAAAAGTCCTTAATCATGACTCCAGTGTTCCTCATTGACTGTAACGTTATGGCCGACCTCATTTTTAAAGAAATATGGTTCCCTCTGCCTGTAGAGCAGTTACATCAAGGATGTAACAACGCGCCTCAACAATGGCTTGTGGGTTATCAGAACTTCAAAAGTGACTATTTTGCTTCTTTTGGGAGTCACATGTTGGCATAGTAACACTCACACCACGGGTACCAGGAATGAGAAATGTAAGGTCAAAAAACCCCTGACACGCAAATGCATGCGAATACACAAACAAATTTGGATTCCAAGGAATCATGCTGGATTCTAAATGTTCTCTACGAAAATGTCGATCCACTTTATTATCAAGTTCATGCTTTTGCTGCGTTACGAGCATCTTAATTTCGTAGGGATCACAGCTCTCCCACTTAGCTGCTTCACTCTAGTTATCTGCTCGTGGGGTATGCCACGTTGACCTCAGTAGACGTATCAGCAAGCCTAATGATATTAGACCATTTCATTTCAAAAGCAAACCAAATGCAGATTTAGTTTGTGCCAGGAGTGTTTTGGTCTGCCCTTTCTATTTTTTCTTTCGCCATCTTGTCTTAATGTTGTGTGATGTAGCTTCTAGACGGGGTTCTCTGCATCTCTCCCTTGAACACGACAGCACTAACTAAGCCAGTTGGGGTCTATTTTTTCCAAAGATCTTATTATGACGGCAAGGCTTCCACGGATCCTTGCACTTCTAATACGATCCATCCATCCAAATATTGTTTTTTGTCATTTTTCAATCAAATTGCCACATAGACAAAATTCAAGAGCAAATATCAGTCATTGAAATTACTTCTCGCCTGTTGCCTTTAGTCTTACCTTTTACCTGATTAATTGATGTCAGCTTAATGCTGACAAAGCTGCTTTAACAATCAATTTTCAATACAAAAGTTAAAAATATGCAAACTCTTAGTTGACTTGAGCCTTACTCAACAATTTTACTGGGTCATTTTGCTTCATCGCCCTATTAAATTTCTAGAAATTGATAATCTGTTTAATTTCCTGCACAATATGTAACACATAAAAACAATAAGCTTACAACTGCAAAAAAAACCTGGAATTCAACAAATCAGCTACAGTTTCGTTGTAGACTCATAGGCACTTATGTCAATTTAAGGCAAAAATTGTGCGAAGCGAAAATCGTAACACATACGAGCTTCTTGTTTTAGGTCACTTTTTGACTGTGGTTTGTTGTTACGTCGAAATATTTTGAACAAACAGAAGCTCAAACCAAAAAGGTTTGAGGAAGGCAACACAGTGGAGTCCCAAAATGGACACTTGATTAATTTCTAACCTTTTCGGAGATGTGACATTATTTTTAGTTGTATCGAATTAGTTGTTCCTAAGGTTTGAACATATATCTTGTTTTGAAACAAAAAGCAACAGCTTCTTCTCAGAAGAGCTATGCAGCTGAATGAGTTTCTTTTCGAGGCAGAATTTTGAGCGTTACAAGGAATCAGCCAAAAACCACTTAAGGATTCAAAAGAAATTAGGAGCGTTCAGTATTTTACTTGTGACACTTACTTGACTTATATAGTCGCAGTGTCCAGTTGTTACTTATACTCTGTTACGTTTGAGGTACATTCTCACTCCAAAAATCAGTTTTGTAAAACATGTCGAAAAAGAAATCCCAATATCAACGCGGCATGGAAGCACTTTATAAGCCAAAGCAATATTGGTTCCAGATTCATAGCTAGTTATAGCGCTAACCATTGTTTGTATTTCCAATGTATTGAAGTTGCCATCTTCTACTCTAAGCTACTCGCTTTTAGCGAATATTTTTATACACTCGACTCACACCTCTAGGGATGATGCTTTTGTTTCGATATCGAGAGCTTTTCGAATCGATATTTACCACATAAAAAAAATAGTTGTGGGATGAAAGATAGTGTATTGTATGGAGGTACTACTTCAACTGCATTAATTGTTTTTGTGATGAGAACTGCATCCAACACTTATTTTCAAGAAAAAAACAGCAACAAAAAATCTTTCTACTTTCTTGCTATATAACCAAAAATTTAATCAAGCAGAACACACAAAAATCGTATGAAAAGAAAAAAGGATATTCGCAAAATGTCCCGACCCGAAATTGTATGCTGCTAAACAGCTATTAAAAAATTTACGTACTGGAAGCTCTTAAAGGCAGAAACACATAGTTGGCCAAACGCAATAAAAAGACTGCAACTGAAAGATTTGAGATAACAGATGACAGATGACAGATAACAGATGGCATAATGACCTGTCATCTGTCACAGGTAAGAGATGGCAGATACCAGATTGCAAGTGTCAGATGAAAGATGGGATTTGTCAGATGTTAGCTGACAGATGAAAGATGACAGATGACATATTTTTTGCTTTAATGCTTTATTTTATTGGACATGACTTCTTATTTCTTATATCTCTAACAACATTATTTAAAAAAAAAGAAAAAAAAAAAGATAAGAAGACATATAGACATATTGCAGATAGCAGATGGCAGATGACAGGTAACAGATAAAATATGACATATGGCAGGTGACAGATGACAGGTAAAAGATGGCAGATACCAGATTGCAAATGGCAGATGAAAGAGGGCAGACGGCTGGTTTCAGGTGGCATTTGTCAGCCACTTAGAAGATATAGCAAGTAAGAGTAACGCATTTTTACCAAATTAAAACTTGTCTTTGAGTTTTTCTAATAGCTAAAAGTGGTCGAGACAACTTCCACTCCGTAAAAACTTTTTCTAATCAAGAAAGCATTCTTAGCTTCAGTATGGTTCAATGTTTATAGCTTCCGGGATTGTTGAATTTAAAAATTTCTCAACCCAATTATCTTTCTGAAAGCTTTGCAAAGGTCTACGTCCAATTGGTGTCGGTTAAAAAGAAATTGTTGATAAATATCCCAACCTAAACGATCTATTTTGTTTGTTAACGTCAGATAATTTGCCATCATCGAATTTTATTGACAAAAATATCCTTTTGTATGAAGCTTCAAATGCTTTTGACCTTGGGATCTTATCATATTATGAATCGCTTATGAGCATTATCTCTATAAAATCAAATTTAGTAGGAGAAGATGGAGTTTCAATATACATCATTAACTTCATGTATGTTCACGAGGGCGCTTTTTGGACCGTTTTTTTTAACCACTCACACATCAAAATTTTGTAGGATTCACCTAAAAAGAATTTTCTTAAAATTTGAGCCTTAAATATTAACTTTAAGAGATCCATCAAGGTGTTCAAAATTTTCCAATACGAAATACATGTGAACTTTTACATTTTGTTAAATAACTCCACGACTCAGAGGCATCTTTGGCAATTGTGAGATTTTTTTTCGGAATTGAATGCTTTACAAAACTTTCTGCGTAATCGTAATTCGAGCTATGTGGGATAAATTGTAAAGATAAATTTTTCATCAAATTTCCGTATTTTTTGTCCCTAAATCGTAAGAAACAAGAGTTACTGTACTAATCGAGAAAGCGTTTTTCATGGCAATTAATTTCCTGGCGAAGGACTTGCTAATTCTTCGCGAAAGGCGATACCCGTGGAAAAATATTTTTGCTCTGTTGAGGTTCGAACCATGAAATTCTGGATTAACAGGCAGACATATTAACCATCACGACATGGGTACCACATATAGAAAAGTCAGAAGCACCAAATTTCTTACATCAATATTTCTTGAGACTATTAAGCTAAATTAAGGTTCTGAGAGCAGAAGTGCTGAAACTGCAATTTGATAGAATTAAGATATTTGCGATTAAATGTTTCAATTAAAATGCATACTATTTGTTTCCTTGAAAAGATTTAAAAGAAAAAAAAAACTAATATTTTATCATTTTCTACGTTTAAAAGAAGAAATGAAGGTTTCGTTTTTTATTCAGGTAAAATATCATTTATTTTTCTTATCGGTAACCCATATACGACTTTTTTACCCACTGAACATTCATACTCCAAACTTAAATCTCCCTGAGAAGAGGTAAGTCCATTAGGATTTTGGTGGCAGGTCCAATACACTTTTTACCTTTTTCAGTCATACAAATCACCTTAAAACAATCAATTCTTGGAAACCTACTCCCATTGCAAGCTTTTGCAATAAAAGTCCTTAAAAAATTCAAAATTTGATTTTTCACCTATTTCAGATTTTTCCAAGTATCATAAAATGTATGGGTTTTGGGCGCACTTATTGACGAATTTTTTTTATTATTGTTTTGTTCATCAGTAAAAAATAAGTAAACTCTATGGTTAACAGACATTTTCTGAAAAAAATGACCTCAAAGTCTAAAGTTAGGTCTCTACCATCAGTATTGACAGAGATATCGAATTTAACACAGGTCAGGGTACACCAAAGTTAGCCTTTTTTTAAATTGTCAAAAAGTGATGTAAAAATTGAGAAAAGGACTTTACTGTATAACAATTTTTTTTAAGAATATGACCAAGAATCACATCCCAAAGTATGTAACACGAATTACGGGACTACCCGTATATTGGCCACAAAATTTCGACTGGGAGCTAAAAAGAAAAATGTATGTGTCCAATTCACACCTGGTAGAAGTAACGCTTTTCAAATTTATGTGTTCAGTTCAGTCGAAAGAATAGAATAGTCTCAAAGGTTATGTACCATTCAAATGATAAAAAAAAATTTGAAATCGGTTCAGTAGTTTATAAGTTCCCGTTCCCAATCAAGTACACGTTGGAATAAGGAGATTAAATTCTTACAGCAACCATTTCGGGACTGAACTATATTTACACACGAGTGGAAAGGTACGAAGCAGCGAAGCAGAGCAGAAAGAGAGGAAGAACATAAAAAATACTGTATAATGCTTCTAGTCTCATTTTACCCAAAGCTACATAAATTGTATGCATCTATGTGTCTGTCTCTTTTTCGTTTCATAAAATTTCAACCCATAACGATGAATTCACTTCAAAAATGTATAAAAAAAATCACCCTATTGATCATCGTTTTCTTGGTCTTGGAAACTTGCTGTTCCCAAAAACCACACTCCTCATCTTCTGATAACTTTAGGTCTATAAGTATCTTGCATTGCTCGTCAAAGCATTCGAAAAATTCTGGCGAATGTTTTTACAGAAATGTCATAAGACATCTTTTTTTAAAATTATGTCGTCTTTTTGAGTAGTTACTGGTTCATTGTACTACCAGATAGCAGCTTTCTTTGTTTTAGACATTTTTAAGAAAAGCAAAAGGCTAGAGAGTCAAGCTATCAGCCATCACCGTGTCTGTTTTATGTCGCCATGGACGACGCTAGCAATTTTTTTTTAAATCCATTCTGCTATTGTATGGCAAAAATGTGGCTATAGTCATATTAAGACTTTGGAACTATAACGTGTTATCGGTCTGCATTCAACCCAGGCATGACATCTAGAATTCTCTTTCATTCTCTATACATAAATTTGTTTCAACTTTGGATATCTTTTGGTATCCAAACAACACAAGATTTCCAATGAATTGCTTATCAAAAATCAAAAAGCAAACATCAATAGATAAAGAAAACGAAAACATTTATCAAAACAAAAGCAACAAATGTTAATCGTCATTCATCACCAAAAATACCGGCACCTAGAATGTCTTAGAATAAATGACTAATCCGTCTTAAAAGGCTACCTATCGATTTGATATTCCCACGCCCCCATCCCTTTCGACTAAAAAGAGATTACACTCAATAGATAACCATGTGTTGTTGGTGGTGGTGTTGTTTTCCATCCATTCCCAGTAAAGATCAATCCAATCGACAAAACGATGAGCCGAACAAGAACTTATTTTTATTTTATAGCTAATGACCATTATTTCACAACAAGCAGCCCACGAGCCATTTCAAATGAGTTCAAAAGCGCAAATCCAAATCCAAAGACCATCAAACTGATCAAATCTAAAGTGATTCACCAAAAAAATAAAGTTAAGCGTCCTACCCCTTCTTCATACAAAATGCTAAGGAAATAAAGAAAAATGGGCGTTGACCTGTTCTGTCGTCAATCGTCGCGTCCGTCGTCAGTTCGTCATGTCATACCTGCCTTCTCACTGTTGAATGTGATTTGTTTTGCAATTAATTGTCTTAATTTTGCTTGACTGTTTGTGTTTGCAAAAATCACGATAGGTCAATCACCCATGTGTGCAAAACTCCAAATCGTGCACTTCGTCAGGTGTGAGGGGACGAATTCCTTAGTGTTGTTGTTTTGTTTTTGTTTTTGGCTTTTATTTTAAATCATTGATTTACGCTATTTCTCATAAATTAGCTTTGCTTGAAAATATTTTTATGTTTTTGTTGTTAATTTAAAATGTTTTCGTGAACGTTGAATATCTTGACACCTTCGTTCCAACGTTCTGGGCCACCGACCTGGTTCAATTTTCATGTTTTGTTCCTACTACAATCCCTCGCTTTAAAATAAATCTGCACGTGTTTCACTTTGTTTATTTGAAATTCTGTGTGTAATCAGTTTTCTTTTCTTTTTTGAAGAATTAAGTCAAGCCCACGATGACGGTTTCGTAGTAAACATGTCAAACATGGGAATCTGCTTAGCTAAGGTGTCAAATGGACAAATGTAAAATGAATTATCGTTTAACTGGATTGAGCTATGTGAAGGAGAATAGAATTTAAAAAAGATTGTATGCTTAGAACGAAAATGGGAGTGGGAGATGAAGCGAGAATATTGTGAGAAGAAAAATGATCCGTCGATACATATGTACAAACATGTAACAAGCACTTTTCGCTTCATCCACGTTTTGGAGTATTCTTGACAAAGCGCTATTGACGCCCGTTTTCTTAAACAATCTGATCGGAAAATAAGTGGACCACCATTGAGGTAGAGAATTGGTTGTTATTTAATGATTGAATAAAGCACAGCTACAATACCTTCATAGCAATTAAGCTATAATCTTATTCTTGTCGAGAAAACGTGGAAAGATAGGAAAGGAGGTTTTGAGCGCAGTACTTGGAGAAATGGTTTTCTTGGAAACCCCACGTGCGGCGAGAAACCTGAAAGGGAGAGTGAGTATCTAGAACGGAAGTGGAACCCACTCGGAAGCAACGGGCATTGGAGATACTTAAGAACATCAGGGAAAGATGTGCTTAGTAGAAACTAGGCCTCAACCTCTATCATTACCCAACAATTTCGATTTTGGGATACTTTCATCAGCCTTGCGCTCTAAGCCGGTTGAGGTCTACACCCACGTGATTACTCCATCAAAGGCGAGGTCTTACCCTTCCTCAACCTCCTTGTAATGTGCTTTTGAAAACTCGCTGAGCTGGGACGTTGTAGATTATCCGCTATACATATCCCAGCCATTGTAATCTTGCGACAAGCACTCTTTTAGTTATACCCATACCCGTGTCGCGTACACCTCACACGGTATGTTGTTGAATCTTCTTCTCCAAACATTGTCTTGACGTACAGGATCAAAGAGCACTCGGATTATTTTTCTTTTGAGGCCGCAAAGGGTTTATTAATCCACTTTCGATAAGGACAACGTTTTCGCTCCGTAAAGGATTGGGATGGTTAAGGTCTTATGAAGGGTTACTTTAACCCAAATAAGCAGCGGCTGGCAAGAGTTATTCTTAGCTTGTTCTGAGCACTGATGTTGCTTTCCTCGTCTATAGCTAATATTTCTTCAAAACTATTGATTTAATTAAAAAAAAAAATGAAAAACAGCGTTGAAATTGAGCTTACTATTAAAGTTATGTCTGTTTCGTTCAATTCTTCAATGTTCTCTTGCTTGATGACAGCAATTGTGAATGCTTCCTTTTAAGAATCGCTGAGGTTCTGGGTTCTGTCCATCATGCTTCCTTCTGACCATGTCTGAAAACTCTGCGGCAAAGACCTCTGCATCTCAAGTTTTGTTGGATTTGAGCTTGCATACGACAAGGGAATCAGTAAAGTCAGCCACTCCCTTTTCGTCTGGTTTTGTTTCGTTTTGGAGGTCGAGTGAAACCCAGAATGTCAAGAGTCAGCTTTAATGGCTTCTTGGCATTGCTGCCACTTATTTACAACGCTTAACAACGCTTAAAAGTGGAGGCATAGCTCTCAAAAATAGTTGGAGGGTCTTTCGAATGCAAAAGGCATTGGTTGCGATTGCAGTTTCCGGCGTCACTTCGCTTCACAGCATTGGTTCGTGCGAGTCGTGGAAAGATTTCTTCATTCGTACCTTGGCTGCAACAAAATAGCGGTCCGATTCCAAGTTGGTCTTTCGGAAACTTCGGACATCTATCACACTGGAAGAGTGACCTACGTCGATTAGACTAAAATTAATTTGGGTGGCGGTTGATTGATTTCAGGCTATGCTTACCGACTTTATTTCCATCTCCTCCTTCTTTAGTTTTGCGTAGAGATCGACAAGAACGGCTCACTGCTATGAAGGGCGCTTGCTACATTAGCATTTCGGGAGAAAATTGCAGATCCCCTAAACACTCTAACAAGGCATGGCTGTCAGAAATGCGTTTGGCCCCGGGCGCCCCACTCTATGGCGCAACAATATTATTTTCGAATTTATTTTCTACTCGTATATTTATTCGACGATTTCGTAGAAACTTTCGTTGAAAAGCCTTATTTTCCCTGTAAAAAAGCCATTGGTAATAAATGGGGTTTCTCCCTCCAAATCACCGACTGGCTATCTAAACCGCGGTCATCAGACCAATACTCACTTACGGAGTAGAGGTATGGTGGACCGCTCTTGATAAAAGGACCTACTGGGATAATTTAAGCAAGGTCCAACGAACAGCCTGTTTCTGTATAAGCAGAACACTGAGATCAACACCCACAGCTGCTCTAAATACACTTCATAACCTCACAACACTAGATATCTTCAGCAAACAAATGGTCGCCAGTACAGCCATTCGTATGAGAGCTATCTCCCAATGGACCGTAAATAACATCATTCATGCTACAGTCCTGAATTTATTCAGATCAATCTCTAGCCGCTCCGACTACACCATCCCCGAATTGGTTTTTGATAACAAGTTCCAAGTCTCAATCCTACGGAGAACGACCTGGGAAGACGAAGAACTTTTGAGAGATGATTCAATTCATTTCTATACAGATTGTTCAAAAACCGAAGAAGGGGTGGGCTGCGGGGTGTACTCAAACCGACTTAATGTAAGTCTCTCATTCCGCCTTCCAAACCATTGTAGCGTGTTCCAAGCGGAAATTCTGGCGATCAAAGAGGTCCTATCATGGCTAAAAGAAAACGTGATATCCTCAACGAATATCTGGATTTTTTCAGACAGCCAAGCAGCCCTCAAATCACTCGACACTGTTTCTATGAGCTCAGTAACTGCCCTTAACTGTCGCTTATCTCTTAAGAAGATGGCTGAATAGTTCAATATTCATTTGGGTGAATAGTTCAATATTCATTTGGGTCAGAGATATCGTGGGTAACTGCAAAGCCGATGAACTCTCCAGAAGAGGAACCGTTCTACCGATCTCAACCAGCAGGTTGAATATTGGTGTACCAATCGCTACATGTAAGCTTATGCTAAAGCAAGAGGCAATGTATAGCAAACTATTGGTGGAACAATATCAACATGTCGCACCTCCGGTGCAATATCGACGCAATTGCAATTTTTTCTGAAATTGAGATTAAAACGAAATAATGTCCCAAATGAAAAGTTTTATACGTGGTCAAACCGACGTGATTGTATTTTAGCTCTTGAAGCTTGAAGTCGAGCAAAGAAAGGTTGCAATTACGTCGTTATTGCACCGGAGGTGCGATGTGTGTGGCAAAAAAACATATATGGCCAGGACTAGATCCAAAACGCACCATAACCAGATTGCACTTTAGCTCCGTAATCAATGTCATCACCGGAAGTTGTCTGATAGTGAGACACGTCATAGGACTCAGCGTTCCCTTTAATGACTTCTACAGAAGTTGCTTAGATGAGAAGGAGGAAGAGACTATTCCTCACCTGCTCTGCTCATGTCTTGCACTCTCTTTTAAAAGAAAACGGCATTTATAGGAAAATATTTTCTTGATGATCCGAACGATCTGGCGTACACAGATATCCTGCATCTCTTTCACTATATCAAAAGCTCCAAATGGTTTTGTTAAGTGAAGCACTCACAATGGACCTAATATTGGTCTAAGTGTGTCAGTTTATTATCTTGACAACCAAACCTTTGATGGAAATCTTATCTTTTAAAGTGGGAAGGGGAGGGGTCGTCGGTTGTGGGAGCATAGGAGGTTTAATGTTGGTGAGTTTAAGTTTGAAGCGAATTATTACAAAGCGCTCACTAAAGGACGGTTGACTGATAACACTATCCCTGAGTCTGTGCATAGCAAATAAACCGCACCCAAGGGTGCATTGTTCTGTGGCAGTCGCATATATTGCGATTACAAAACCAGAAAGGAAACTGATTAGTTTTTCCTACGTTTTGTAGGACCTTCAAAGACCTTCGACTTGACGAGCATGAACTATGGACATAATTTCTGAACTTAGTTTCAGAAAAGGATCTCAAATAGGGCGCCATTTTTTATACAGAATTATGTAAATAATTTAAAAACCTCAGAATGGATGAAAGTTAAATGACAGAAAGTTGATGCTTTCTTCTGTTTTTGTTTTCTGTAAACCATTTGAATTTATCATCCGAAAAGCTTAGCTTTCCTCACCGTACATCCATTAGACAAAAGCTTCTCACAATAAATCAATTTGCAAGCGTATCTCCTTTCAACTTGTCAAACAGACTGTCTTCATTGAATGCGATACCCCAGTTCCCACAACAGCAGATTGTTTTGTAAACAAAAAGTACATTCGCCTCTTATACCGATCGGTCAGTATATGTACTCTGACAACTACTCTCACAGAGGTGAAATTATGTGACTGTTCGATCGTATACATTACCCAAAAGAACCAAAGCGAAGTATAAGTTCATAGAACTTTATTGAAATCATACCCTCCAATTCCACTCTTCTCTTTCATTTTCGTAATTTTTTTTCACTTAAATCTCATCCCAATCTTTATATCCATGCCAGGTTACTGTTCTATGATGTAGTAGTGGTTTGTGTTATTAATTGGCAGACAGTGAGACTTCTCGTGGATCGCTTAGATTGTTTATTTGTTTAAAAATTTCAAAACCTTGACTGTCTCTGGCTTTTGCTTTATTCGTTTGTCACACTGGAGTCATACCAGATACCACACTTAACAACGTACGTTATCCCAGCAGCATATACATATTTTGGCGGAATTGAAAACGTGCCAATATAAAGTTCAAAGCACCGAACAGACACTTCAACTCGATGTGCCATAGAATATGGAGGCAAGAAGTCAATGATCGACAAATTTATTGTTTTCGCTTCAATTTCTTTCTGTTTTGATTGCGCGCTTGTTTTTGTTTATGATAAGGACAACAGAAAAACGTGATCGCCATAGTTTCGATAGATTTATAGTGCCACTGGCAAAAATAGTTTACCAATTAAAATGAAAAAGAAATATTTCACAAGGATACTCGTATCTCTTGCAAACCCAGCTGAACATTAGGAAATCTTTGTTGAAAAGAGAAAAGGGTCCCCATTGGGTAGAGACGATGTCTTTTTTAGTATACAATGTTATGTGATCGAAGATTTTTGTTATTGTTATGGTTTTGAGCTCAAGGGTTTCTTTCGCATTGTATGTTATGTAAATCCATTTCGTGGAGAGTTGTGCTCGATTGTTATTTGCTTATTTTTTGTTTTCTTTTGCAATATTGAGAAGTGAGATCTGATCTGAGGACATAATTAATAGATGTGCCAGTAAATATTTGTAAAAGTTTTATAAGTTTTCTCAACAAAAGATTTGACGCACTGTAGAAAGCTAGCTTCATTGTTTTGGTGTCTTTATTTAGCTTGATAAACAAATTTTCAAAGTCAAAGATATGAATCGATTTGCAAGAAAGTTATGAATCACATTTCAATTTTATACAACATCTTTGAAATTAAGGTTAGTAAGAATATGCTAATGAAAGCTTAAAATTTCTACGTCACAGAAACAAGAATGGTGTACCTATGTTACGAGTAAATTGATCAGCAGTCTACGGAAACATAAGGTGCGTCTCCACTTGAGGGCAGAAATATAAAGAGTTGCTATCGAGAGCAACTTCTTAAGTTTACACAGCCTTAAGAGAAGCTAGCTGACAGTTGACATCATAATATCGACAATAGTATTTTTCTAAAGTTACTCTCAAATGGACACACCTTTTTATCACTATCTGAAATAAGCTCCCGACAGAGTTCGTATTTTGTGAGTAACTCTCGCAGAGTCAACTTGGCAAAACAGTGGGTGAGACACAAACCAACTCATAGGAAAATAATATGAATTTTTTGAATTTTTGAAAAGATAAGTCATTTCAAGACAGTCATTTATTACGCAGATTTTCAATCTATCCCTGGTAAAAGGATTGTTTTTAAGCGAGTGGAAAATCTCGTTTCTATCTCCTATTTTCAAATCCGGATCAAAGTAAGATGTCACTAACTATAGGCCAATATGTAAGATCTCTGCCATACCAAAACTATTTGAAAAATTGTGTATAGTAGAATTTCAAAGCAGAACTTCAACATGGTTTTGTTGTGGGTAAATCAACAGCAACAAATTTAATGATAATGACTAATGCTATTGTATCTAATATGGAGAATGGTAACCAAACCGATATTATTTTCACGGACTTTGCGAAAGCTTTCGATAGGGTGAACCATAGTATTCTTCTGTCTAAGCTCCTTGATTTTGGGTTTAATTCATCCTTCTGATAGAATCTTACCTGACCGAAAGAATACAAATAGTTTAAATTAAAAACTGTCACTCAGAAAGCATATTAGTTCCATCGGGTGTTCCACAGGGCAGTCATTTGGGACCATTGCTATTTCTTATTTTTATAAATGACATTTCTAATATCTTCAAAAATTCACACTGTCTCCTATTTGCGGATGATCTAAAGCTTTATCGCAAGATTTCTTGCAATCATGATTGTAGCCTTCTTCTCCAAGATTCACAAAGATTGACTGCTTATTGCAAAGATAATTACCTTGACTTAAATATAAACAAATGCGAACTGTTATCTTGTTTTAGAAACCATGATCCTGTAAAGTTTGATTATAGTATCAATGACATATATCTTGAAAGAGTAGTTCAGAAAAAGGACCTAAGGGTTATAATTGATCAAAGTATGTCCTTTCGATCGCATTATGACTTTATGATAAATAAAGCAAATCAGATGCTTGGTTTTATCAAGAGGAATACGAAAGAGTTTAATGATTCCTATATACTCTTATATCGTTATTCTACTCTTTGGTTAGATCCGCGCTAGAGTACTGCTGCACAGTTTGGAATCCGTACTACGCAAATTCTTCTGCAAGAATTGACCAAGTTCAAAGGATTTTTACGCGACATGCTTTTTTTAAATTAATTTGGAGAACTATTTGACCGCCCTATGATACCAGATGCCTGTTGTTCGGGATGAAGTCACTTGAAAAGCGCCGCAAATATTAGTCGGCTATGTTCTTCAGAGACATCTTGACTGGACGCATTAAGTGCCCTCCGCTATCAACACAGTTTTTTGAAGGGAGTGCACCTCCTAGAATAATACGGGAAAGATTCCTAATATATGAGCAATTCCATCGCACTAATTACGGGCGCAATGAGCCCATATCCCGTTGCATCAGGGAAGCCAACTCATTATGCTCTACTGTAAACTTTTATAATTATGATATGTTCAAGAGATTCTTTTAAAAATGCTATTTTAAATCAAATATAAATACATGTAAAAACTTTTCTAGGAACATCTCGTATAGTAAAACAATATTGCTATCTACTCGTACAATGGACCAATATTAGGGACTGTGGTCTTTGATTAGTATTACAAAACCTCCCACAGTACAAAAATGGTACGAGCAGGTAAGGCTGCACGTTTTTTTGTCTTTGTTTCTGAGTAATTCGTATGGTCTAATGGTTCCAAGGCCGAACTAGTCCCAAACTAACCTGCTTTAACGAAAGTTAAGAATTTCTGAACAAAAACAAAAAAAGGGGTGTACATTTGTTAGAAGTTATAAAGGGTCCGCCAAATAACTTTTTTTTTTTTTGAAAATGGGCGCAAAACATCGAGTGTAGTTTCGGCTGTGTGGCACGTAGCGCCGTCCTGTTGAAACCAAACGTTGCCAATATCTTCCTCTTCAATTTTTGTGAACAAAAATTCGTTCAACATAGTCCGATAACGTTCGCCATTGACTGTAACGGCCACTTCTTGCTCATTTTCGAAGAAAAATGGCCCAATTATGCCTCTGAACCTGTAGACCCAAAACGCTCGAAGAGTTTGCTAGCCCTGAACTGCCTTTATCTAGGTTCTACCATAGGTGTTCTTATGGGACACTGTGTAATAGGGAGACACGCCAAAAGACTTGATGTGCGTCCCAATGATTTCTGCAGAAGCTGCATGGACGAAGAAGAGGAAGAAACCGTTCAACATCTTCTTTGCTCATGCCCTGGCGAAAACTTATCTCGGTGAATTCTTTTTCGATGATACTAGCGACTTAGCTTACATAGACCATAAAAGTCTTTCGAAATACATTAAAAGTTCCGCGTGGTTCGACTAAGGGGTTATTATCCCGTAATGGAAGATAAAAGGGTGATCAACTCGTTAATCTTACATCGGGTTTCTAAGATCACTTGCTGATATCTTTGGTATCACAATGGGCCCATTATAATTTATCATAATTTAATTCGTGTGCAATTTGATTTTTTATCGCTAAGATTGCAAGACTGGATAAGCGTTTCTGACTTATAGAAAATCGCAAATAATTTTAATTTAGTTTTAGTTTTCTAAAACTTCTCTCACGGCTTGCGGATGTAGTGGAAAGCGTAGAGTGAACTGGCAAGGTAATACAAATAGCTAGGTATTTGGAAAAGCATCCTGCAAATCATGCGTATACAGTGTAACACGGATATAAGAAACTCCGAGAATGCCAAATTTTTTTTGCTTATATCCGAGTTTTTCTTATACGAAAACCTCGGATATAAGAAAAAAACTTTCTTATAAAGGGTGTCCCGTACTTCGTGTATAAAAGAGCACGCATTTGGGGTGTGATTCTTGGTCATATTCTAAGAAAAAAATTGTTTTACAGTAAGGCTCGTTTCTCAACTTTGACACCACTTTTTGACAATTTAAAAAAAGGCTAGGTTTGGTGTACCCTAACCTATGTAAAATTCGATATCTCTGTCAATACTGATGATAGAGACTTAATCTTAGACTTAATTTTTTGTAGAAATAACAACTTTTAAGATTGTATTTAAGTTTAACTTTCATATTTTTAGGGTTGCCAGGTTTTCAATTTTAAGTGGTGTTCAAATTTTCTTCCCGAAACAAAGTTTTGACTTTGAGGTCACTTTTCTGCAGAAAATGCCTGATAAACATAGAGTTTCTTAATTTTTTACAGATGAACAAAACAATAAAAAAAAACTCAGTTATAAGTGCACTCAAAAACCCTTACATTTTATGATATTAAAAAAAATTCAAAATGGGTAAAATAAAAAAAAAAAGGTTTCTTCAATTTGAGGTTTGTTTGAATAAAATAATAATATGGGCGCTTTTAGTAGTTTTTCTTATGTATTTCATACAAACACAATTATAACAAGTGCTCAAAGTTCCTACACAGACATTTTTTTCATATATGAGTGTCTTCAAGTGAATATTTTTCTAGTAAATTGGGTATGACAACATCCTTGAAATTTTGAGCTGCATTCTCATCTGAAGAAAGGGATTCTTCGTGTAGTTTTTTGAAACGAATATTCTGGCTTTTTTCCATCTATTAAGCCAGCCTTGATTATGTCTTTCGGATCACGACATTGAATGGAGATTTATTGCTTGAATCGATTAATGGGTTAATTTTAGAGAAAAAACCGAAAGTGCAATTAAATTAGATGGTGCGATTCGGAGACATGGGTTCTAAACCATCTTCATTCGTTTTTTCAATATATCTCGAGAACGAAGCAAAATTTTGATGCAATTCCAAGCATCTTTTTTTACAGAGCAGATTTTCCCATCGAAATGCATTTTTTTCAAAATTATAAAGAACAACTTTTTATCTAAAATAATAAAATTTCCGACAGAAAAAAAGTCAATTTTTGCCAGTTCTTGAGTTTTGTCAGTTTTTTTAATGGCATTTCTTTCTGGTTGCATATAAGTATAGGCAATGCTCCATAAAAAAGAATGTAAATAAAATTTTCTTAGAAATGCTTTAACAGAGAACTTTCTATGTTTGAATTTCACCGAAATATTGTCACTTGAACATAGACATTTATCGTCGATTTTCATCCTTTTTTTACTGACAGACACTGTTGCGGAAGGAAAAAATTTCATGAAGTTTCATATATGCGTGCTCTTTTATTCTAAAATTTTAAAGGAGTACATTAAAATGAGTTTCTTTTAACCGAGTTTTTCTTATATACGAGTTTCTTTTATACGTTTGAATTTGAAGAGATACTAAAGGAAAAGACACGGTGCTTTCGATTGCCTATCTTATAAGCGAGTTTTTCTTATATGAGACTTTCTTATATCCGTAAAATACTGTACTACTCTTTTCAATGAAACAAATTTTTAAGTTTTTTCCTAGTATCGTAGGCTTAGTTGATGTTCACATATGTATAGAAATTCATATTTTCACAAATTGTAATTTGGTTTTTTCCAGCCAATTACTGATTCTCAACTTATTTACTGACTTGTTCATAATTTTAAACAATTTTTTGAATCTAACGCTGACACAACAAATTTAAAATTATCAAATTATTTTCTTTTAAATGTTTGACAGAACAAACAGAGTAACTGCTTTCGTTAATGAAAAACGATATATGTACATATCTCACCAAATAAAAGTGGAGCTCGCTCTTCATAAACGAGTTTCGTTTTTAATTTCTGATATGGTTCGATCAAAAACCATCATTACTCTTCAGATAGAAAATAGTTGAACAGGTTGGAGTGTTTGTAATTCGTCTTCACATATCTCATCGAAATGTTTTTTATGTTTCGAAATTCGTTTGCTTTGCAAAATATTGTCAACCCCACTTCTTCAGCAAATTTTCTAGCCACATTTGTCCAATACTCCATTGGATTTTGTGCAAGTTATTTAATAGGGCATTCACAGCAACATCTTTCGCCGAACATCTCGTCTGACTACATCCTATTAAATTTGGCTTAACACATTCTCTCATAATGTTCCATTTAGTAGTGGAGCCAACAAAAAAGCAATATACTT
This sequence comes from Melanostoma mellinum, assembly GCA_914767635.1. Classification (NCBI taxonomy): domain Eukaryota; kingdom Metazoa; phylum Arthropoda; class Insecta; order Diptera; family Syrphidae; genus Melanostoma; species Melanostoma mellinum. The sequence continues at coordinate 140,162,623 of OU612058.1, read as the reverse complement.
TTTGAACCAGCCCAAAAGGGTTAATAGCTTCCTGGTATGATGAGGCAGAATGAACACCTACAAGATTTAAGGATTGAGCCAAGCAAGATACGAACTCGGCCAGTTCATTTCTTTCTGCAACATTGTTTTGTACTCTTTTATAAATGCCGGCCATTTTGGACCCATTAACCATTATCATAAGATTAGCCAAGACATTGTGATCATTTCACAAAATGAAATAAGGCTGTGAAAAATCTTGATCATTTTGATTTTGCCCGAGAACAAGCGAGAATCATCCTCTATTTCAATATCAACTTCGGAAGGAGCAGCAGATACTGGCGGATCACCCCCCTTGCGAATCCAATTTTTCATATTATCTGCACATTGTTTTTCTTACATCTTTAGCATATTTAGCATTTTTCTTATATTCCGCTTCCGATAGCTTTTTCTTAGCGTGCTCATAATTACAAGCTGTGAACGTAAATATTCAATTTCACTGATGAAGCATTTCAATCTTAAAAATATTTTTATAGTGAATCGACCAGAAAACAAAATTATTGCATGGAGTAATAAAATTTTCAACAATTTTACTAACACCACAATTTGTAAGCGGAGAAGTGATAATGATTTTTAGGTGTAACTAGAACAGAACTTAATCACGGACGGACACGGATAGGTAGTTATAAAAAAAAAAAACCTTGAAAAGCGATCTATGAACTGCGATAGATTTATTGATATGACAATAGCGCAAGCAGTGTGATGATCGACAAGAAAGTACAAAAAATAATACAGTCGACTCCCTCTAAGTCGAACTTTCACGGGATGTTTAAATAAGTTCGAGTTAGAGGGAGTTTCTAAAAAATTCGAGTTAGAGAGATTATTATTATTTTTTTGTTTTTATTGAATATAAGGAAGAAAATAATCAGTTAGTAAATAAATAAAATTAATAAACAAAAGCTTCTTACTTCTATGACTCGTTAATTCATTACTGTCATTCATCATTGTCTCAACAAAATTATTTAAAAAAAAAACTAGTAATTTTTGACTGGTATACCAAATTGACTGGAGTATTCACTTATTTAAAAATTGACTCTATTTTGAAAAGGCTGTTTTGAACCTCATCTCGTACATCTTCTGTCAATTCAATCGCTGTTTGCAATATTTCAATTGCATTTTCGATTGCATTCTTTTCTTGCATTTCGATGTTTATTATCTCGGCTTCTTCATCAGCTTCACCGTCGCCATCGTTATCATCATCAGCATGTACTATTTCTTCCAAAATTGTCTCATTGTCTGGTATTTCTGTGGCTGCAATACCTTCATCGACATCAGCATAATCCCTCCAATTAACACTCGCAATACTGTAATCAATTTTAGTTAGCCGGTTCCAGATCCTCTCGATTTTATTGGTGGCGTCGGCGTCGGTTTCACATATCAGTTGGTTAAGCGGTATGTGATCTTCATCGTCCCAAGTCTCGTCCTTGAACCCGGCCTTTTTAAAACAATTTTCAATTGTCAAATTAGTTACATCATGTACCCATGCCTTTGAAAACTGATGTACACAGTCTAGAAGCGCTTAAGAACTTGGTTAGTATGCGGCGTTTATAATGAACTTTTAAATTCTGTATTATGCCCATGTCCATCGGTTGAACAATTGAGGTCATGTTAGGGGTGAAATACTCAAGCTTTATAAATTTTAATTTTTCCTTGACTTGTTTTGGGTGGGCAGGACAGTTGTTGATGAAGAATAATACCTTGCGTTTTGTTCGACCAAACTTTGCGTCGAGCTTTAAAAGCCAACTAGTAAAAATATCCGCTGTCATCCAAGAACGTTGGTTGGCTACGTAATCAACTGGCAAAGATTTTATTTTATTAAAGAAGCGAGGGTTTTTGCTTTTCCCGATGAATAAGAGTTTAAGCTTTTCTGAGCCTGTCATGTTGGACCCCACAAGGCATGTTACTCTTTCTTTACTGTGCTTATCTCCAAAACATTTTTCTCCTTTCAAAGCCAAGGTACGTGTCGGTAAAAATTTGTAAAAAAAATCCCGTTTCATCGACATTAAAAATGTCGTCGGGTCTGAATCCTTGGACAACTTCAGAAATCTGATGTTTCCATTCATTGGCTTTGTTATTATCCACAGAAGCACTTTCACCAGACAAAACTTTGCTAAGGATACTATGCCTGGTCTTAATCTGGTAAGCCAACCACCACTTGCCTTGAAATTAGAAAATCCTAAGTTTGTCTGCGAATTCCAGCGCTTTCATTTTTAAGATTGGACCGCTTACAGGTAAATTATTGCCACGCACACTTTTGAACCATTTGAAAACAGCTTTGTCAACACTTTCATACTCACATCCTTTGTTCCGCTTAAGGTGAGCATTAACAGCACAACCATGGCGAGTTCTTAATTTTTCTCTTTCAGCCCATATCGAAGAAAGAGTACTTTTAGGAACGCCAAAATCTTCAGCAATTTTCTTTTTCTTTTCAACTCCCTTCTCAATTTCTTCAATTAAACGAATCTTCGTGGCAAGATCTAATGTATTCAATTTTCTTCTGGCCATAATTTGTCTGAAAGTTTGCATTGAATTGTAAAAAATAAGAATTTCCCTCACATAAAGAATGCATTACCTACCAAACTAATAATAAAGTTCTTTCAAAGTTAACTTTTGTAAAACTTTAAATAATTTTCTGTTAAGGTTAACGTGTACATATGTACAAAATGAAGAGTAGATACATACTCGTATGAAGTATAAACAACAAAACAATACGAACTCCGCGAGACTAATTCTTAAAAATGTTAGTTTCTGCAAAGGAAAATTCGACTTAGAGGGATTGAAAATAGTCCAAGACTCTATAGAACTTGTTCGAGTTAGAGGGAATTTCGACTTAGAGGGAGTTTGACTTAGAGGATGGTTTTTGTATGGAAAATTGATGGGAAAGCAAAAATATGGAGAAAAAGTTCGAGTTAGAGGGAATCTCGACTTAGGGGGAGTTCGACTTAGAGGGAGTCGACTGTATATTTAATGATAATAAAATGCGATCTGTCCACTTTGACTTTTGACTTCCATTTGACTGTGCTTCCCTTCGCTCGCAACCAAAGTTGCTGTTTTGAAACCGAAAATTAGCTTATTTTTTTCGCCTGAAACCCCCGTTACTTTCACGAGATACGATGGGTCCGGCAATGAAGAGTGTGAAACGGTTTTGATGCTGTTTTTGTGTGATGTTTGTTTTAGGGAGCAATGACTCGCTGTCGCACACACAAGTGTTGTAGCGCTCTGTGATTCCTGTAAGCAAGTGGGAACGAATTTTGAACTTGTCTTTGCCGCCCCTAAACATGCGGCCCGGGGCATGGGCTCCGGCTTGCGTCCTCTAGATCCGGGGCTGACCACCATCTGTTGAAACTTTGTCTCAATGCTGAACGATACTTAGGGCTGTAAAACCAAAAAACGCTGGAATATCTCATTCGGAGGATTTCTGCTCTTATTACTAACCGTTGATGGAAGTTGAATACATTCTCTGTATTGTATCTGTATTGCTCAGACAGATCACCAAGGTTCGGACTCAATGCCTGTAGCGCATTATATAATTGCTATACTTTTTTAAATTAATCCCGACACTAGTCAGTGTTTACCCGTATAGCAGTTTACTTCACTGTAAAAACCACCAAAATTTTTTTTACTCGTTGGAAGACATTTACTTTATTACTCTCTGTCTTCTCTAAAGAGCTTCATTTCTTATAAAAAGCCAGGAGATATGACGCTTAAACCAAACCCCATAAGCAAAAATGTGTCAACAAAATGTTTTCTGTATAAAAAAAGTGATTCATTTGAATTCTGCAGAATCGAATTCGTTATTTGATAATGACTATTCCCGATTGGTCAGGGTATTCACTTTCTAAATGGATAAACCCAATTTAACCACTGATTTATGCATCTACCCCACTTTACTTCTATTTAAATGGACCTGCATTTTTAAATCATTAATACCCCTCGTCTGTCACAAATATTTCATTCATTTTTTGAAAGGCACTGCATTGATGGAGGAAAAAAAAAAATAAGAAAATTAAACTAAAATCCACACCCGTTGACAATGGCAAACATACGAGATACGACATACCACACCACACATTGCGTTTGCGTCGTCGCGTCGGTCGCGTCCGCTCAAAACATGGAAGCTATAAAAACGTTTCGTTACTAATTTGTTTGTCACACACTGTCCACGATCGTTAATCATTTAACGAACACACGCACGGACAGACGGACGACCTTTTTTTTCAATGAATGGATTCGGTTTGTTAAGCACTCGAGAATGTAACGAATCCCAATTGAGTTCTATGGGATATATTATAGACGAGAAAACCTTCGCAGACGCTTAGGAATTCTCAATTCCACATTATTGTCTTAGGGAATGGGAGGGATGAAGGGATTCGCCTAAACGGACAGTTTGACACATTTGTCTTTGCTCACAACGCGTTTTCGACACCACGAGGTATGTACAACCGAGTGTAAGTATGAGTGTTTTTGATTGGAGTCGGGGTGATCGGGAATTATTTATAGGCTTTTCGATACGTGACTATTTTGCCACGGATTGTGATTGCAACATAACACATATACATTCGATTTTAAAAGCATAGCTACATGCATATATATGAAGGTGTACCTGCGAACGACCATTGTTCGATGGGAAATTCATGTCGGTTTCAGACAACAACTGATGTTGGTACATTTATCAAATTCACGAATAATTTGTAAATGGGAAATCATCGGGAGACGAATTGATGGTTTAATGGATTGTAATTGTATAACACATCGCTTGAACCCTATTAATCTATTGATGACTGACTTAATGTGTAGCAATTACAGGCAATAAATTCAGGGAATTTGATTTAGGGCAGTTTCGGTGCAAACACAGGGTGCTGGTTAACACCCAGAGGATATTCAATAAAATATACTAATTAAATAGTGGAAAAATGTGTAATAGAAACTACAATGAGAACGAAGCACGTATCGATATTTGAACATTAATCTAAATCAAATAAAATGCAAGGATAGAGAGTTTTTAGATTTTTTCAATATTTGTTTGTAAGAATTCCGAAGTCGCACTGAACTCAAAGGGAAAAACCATTATGACGAAGGGTCGTAGTGCTATAGTTTTCAGCTTATAAAACGAAGATCTCGTTTGAATTCAGTAATTTAGTAGGTTTTCTAATTTTGAATTTCAAACAAGCTAGCAACTAAACATAATTGCGATTCATACTCTTTAAAGTTTGTACTTCTAATGCATCTAGCTTATGTAGAGTAGGCATTACATCTCCCTGAGCCTGGACCTCAACCAACATCTTTCGGCTTTCGCAAACAATTTTGATTTCGGACGAGCTCACTCCGGTTTTGCACACAGATTCGGTTGAGGTCTTCTTCTACTTGATGTCTCTGCAGTGTGCTTAGGCCACATGTCAGAACGATCTTAGCTTCGTGATGGGTACTCTTCCAGCTACGCAAATGATGCGGTATAGCCGTATAGCTCATACCGTTCGTTTTTGAAACTTATGGAACCAAAGATTATTCAGCGCACTTTTCTTTCGCAAAGACCAAGTGCTTCCTTATCCCGTACGGACCTTCTAACCATTTAGATAGGTTAGAGGCTCCCCACTTCTCAGCCGTATAGCGGGACTGACATGGTCAAGGTCTTACAAAGGGTGACCTTGCTTTTTTTAGAAAGGGTTTTATTTTTCAATTGTCTTCTTAACCCAAAAAAGCATAGAGATTGGCTGAAGTAGTTCTCAGTTCGATCTCCGCACTAATGCTGTTTTCCGAGTCTAAAGCGGATTCGAGGTACACTAAGTCCTGTGTACCTTGAAGTTATGTCTGTCTGTTGTTACGTTTGTTCCAATTCGTTGAGGTTCTCTGTTTGATGACAGCATAAACTTCGCTTTGCCCTAACCATCCAACCCATTTTCCGCTCAGAGGCAGCGGATCTGATGGCTTCTTGGCATTTCTGCCATTGACCTTCAATGCCTAAAACTGGCGGCATAGGTTTCAAGAATAGTTGGCATGACACTCAGTTGAAAAACACGTTGGCTATCTCTAGCGATCGTAGCTTTCCAACGTCATATCGTTTTGCAGCTTAAGTAGACATGAGTCGTAAACAGTATATCCACATTCGTACCTTGGCTACAACAAGGTATTGGTCCGATTCAAAGTTGAGCCCTCGGAAAGTTCCGACATCAATAAAACTGCAAGAGTACCTTGTGTCAATCGCAACATGCTCAACTTGCTTGACGGTTGATTGGTCTGGGGATCGCCATATACTTTTTTTAAATTTTGAGATATGGGAAGCGTGTACAATAGCCCTGGGGGAAAATCAAGTAGCCTGAGTCCTTTTTCGGAGATTCTGTAATGCAGGCTATGTTTACCGATTTTTCCAAAGATGTCCTCCCTATCAAGTCTTGCGTTGAAATCGAAAAGAACAATATTCATACTGTGTCTGGAACACTGCTCATGTGTTTCTTCGAGAAGCTAGTAGAAACAATCTTTGGAGCTCTCGTTTTCTTCTTCTTTAGGGGCGTGGACGCATATTAGACTAATGGTGGCGAGTTTTCCCCTTTGCGGATGGTCATTGTACGCCAATTTACAGGATCTTGGCTAATAACTTTATCCTTGAGTCTACTTCTGCTTCCAGCTTGGAAATTTTCGCAGTTTTTCATCTTCTTTACGCTCGACCCATTCCATCCCATGAATGGCAATCATGTCTGCCTTGCAGCAGTCCGGGACGTCCAATAATTCTCCGGCAGTACGTTTAGGGATTGTGGTATCCGTGGCGTGATGGTAAACATGTCTGCCTGGTAGCCCAGAGGTTCCAGATTCGAATCCCAGCAGAGGCAAAAATGTTTTTCTACGGGTATTTCCTTTCGCGAGGAATTGGCAAAGTCCTCCGTTACTAGATTCATTGCCATGAATTAGCTGTTCGAAACTGGCAGAAAATTGTAGGTCCTCTCCATTTACTCACAAGGCAATGGTTGTGAGAAATGCGCTAGGCCCCGGGACTCCTCGCTATGTTGCACCACCCTATTTATTTATTTATTTATTTAAGTTTAAGTATTTAACATTTCACTTGCGGATTCGGACGTATTTGACCTTGAGAGAACTGTCGTTAACTCGAAGCGGACTCGTGCTCCAATATCTGTTTCATTTTCAATGCTATGTTCGTTCTTGTATTAAAAGACCCTGAAAGACCATCAAACCAAATATGTCGGAGTATCTCATACAGTAGTTTACTGCTGTTTGGTTCCGTAAGTTAAATTTATCCGCTGTGACACCCCCCCTTCCCCTTAAGCTCTGGCAGACCACTTAGATTCACACAGTCAGCCGATACTAGCAAAGCATTATAGCGTTGATCTATTGCTATCGTCCTTTTGTCAGCACTCGCACTTACAATTTTCTAAAGGCACATTTGGTTGGAGGAGACCAGTAAGCTGTGGTAAACGGGAGTTGGTATAGTAAGCACAGTTGACGTGTTATAGAAGCTGCAACATTTTTTACATCTTTTGTAACTAATTCTATGGTAAATGGTTTTCAAGTCAACGCGGTATACACAGACTTAAGTAAGGCGTTCGATTCTGTTAACCACCAAATACTCCTTGCTAAACTTGAGATGTTTGGATTTCATTCTCAACTCCTTCGTTGGATATCCTCGTACCTTTCTTGTAGAAAACAACAGGTTAAAATTAAAAATTATTTTTCAAGGAAGATTCAGTGTACATCGGGTGTACCCCAAGGTAGCCAACGCGGTCCATTGTTCTTTACATTACATATATCTGCATTCAAATATTGTAGGTGTTTGTTATATGCGGACGGTCTCAAGCTATTCTTGAAAATTAACAGCTAAGGTGATTCTCAATTGATTCAATCTGACCTTGATTCTCTCTCACACTGTTGTCACGAAACTTGCTCAAAACTTAATATAAAAATGGGTAACATTATTTCATTTACTCGAAAATGTACAAGTATTCGGTTCAATTACACAATTGAATCTAATGTCCTAGATCGTGTCTCAAACATTAAGGACTTAGGTGTTATTCTTGATTCTTCACTAAATTTTAAAAACAACATTGATTACTTAGAACCAAAAGCTAGCTCGTTAGTTGGATTCATAAAACGAAATGGCAAAGACTTTCGAGTCGAGATCCTAATGTTTTACTATCTTTGTATACATCTATTGTCAGATCGCTTTTGGAATACGTTAATGTAATCTGGAGTCCTGCGTTTAAAGTTAATTCTGACAGGGTAGAATCGGTTCAAAGAAGATTTACGAAATACGTTTTCAACAAAATGAGCTGGAGTTTCTGTCCTGATTACAAAGCTAGGCGCTTATTGCTTAGAATTAAATCATTAGAATCAAGAAGAAAAATGCATGGTGTAATGCTCATAAAACACTTACTATGCTACCACATAAAGTGTCCAACACTCCTTGCTCTATTACCTATTCATGTACAAATAAATGGTCCACGAGAACAAAAATTTTCCTATTTCAAAAAATGCATAGAACAATTTATGGAGGAAATGAAACGTTATCAAGATGTATAACTGATTTCAATGAAGTGCCTTCAGAAATTGATTTTTCAATCCTTAGTCGAAGTAAATTTAAGACTAATTTATTGTTCTTATTTATATTTTAATAATTTATTCTTGGAGTGCTATATCTGTTAGCAGTGAAATTGCTTGAAGTTAAATGAAATAAAATAAATTAAAATAAATTGAATTTGACACATATCAGAGCCCTGTTGAATAGAACATGCTGAACGGCAGACGATATTGTTCTCAACCTCTAAACTGTAAATTGTGTCACGTTACAAATTAAATTTTTTTTTAACACAGCCCAGAATAATTTCTTAGTTCCAACCCATAAACAACAAGCTAACAGAGAAACGATGTTATCCAAGGGCAGTAGAGCTGAAAATTCATAGTGCTGACACTTATAAAGCTTAACATTCTAAACCAGTAACACCGTCCTTGTAAATCTTAGACAGCAGTGGAAACGCCCTAAGCGTACGATTTTTTCCGCTAAAGGATGTCTTATGTTCATTTGATGTAGAGTGCTGCTGCCAATTTTTCCACGTCTAACCTCACATAGGGTTTTATGAATCGTTTTACCAATAAAAATTTAAAAGAGCAATTCTGATTGAATTTCAAAGAATCAAACAATCTCCAGACGATTCCCTAAGCTCATTTTATTTTTGAATCTCATTTTCCATAGCAATAAGGGACAAAAATAAATTTAAAAAATTAGTTCAAGTACAAATGGAAAAGGATCTCTTCAGCCTCAAGTCAAACGCTGTGATACTATGAACTTTAAAAAAACATCGTACAAAATCGAATCAAGAACACACATCTCTTCAGACTTTCACGACTTCTTCAAAACTTTCGTTCTGATCGGAAACGATTGGAGAATAAACTCCATTCACTAAATATGCTAACCGGAACCTAACTCTTTCTCATTGTGTGCTTGCTCACTTCCGATTTGCCATATGCAAAGCCTTTTTCCAAATTTGATAAACTACTTCCTTTCCGCCAGTCAAAACCTACCGTGAGACCCACATTTGATATCATTTCTCAAAAAAGAGCTTACGCACATGTCGTCGACTATATACGAGTATAGCTCTCCCACCACCTGTTTTGTCGCTACCGCTGCCGCCGCCGTGGTCGTCGCTTACGAATATGGTCAAGCACGTAGGCCATTGTTTTATGGCATCTGAAGTCGAACTCTGTGCTTGGCTTTGATAAATGCGATGAGTAATCGAACCAACCTGCGTCATCATTAGGCCAACACTCATAAACAATTTGGGCTTATAAATTAGCACCATATGTTCCAAAGTTGACGCTCATAGTTTTGTGGGACATCCAAATATGGTAGTGCTACACGATGTAAACTCTTCCAAATAACCATTACCAACAATCGAACTGTTTAATATGCACTGCGGCTATTTGTTGAAATGCCATCATTCTTGTAGTGGTGTTGGTGGTGGGGGTGTTGTTGGCGGGAGTAGGTACATACCAAAGAGATCCTCTTTTAAACAGGGACGGCAGAAGATATGGGGTGGGTGGGGTATAGACCCCACCTAACTTTTCTAAGCATGGGGTGCACCCCACCTTCTGGCCGTGGAAATATACCAATTTTTTTTAGTTAAATGAGGCAAAAAAAATGTTATGCAATTATGAATATTGTTATACTAATTTTTGCTTGATTGAGACTGACCAAGTGATTTAAATCATTTATTTATCGGTCATAGACTCAACGTTATGCATTATTTCTTATCCTTTTTTTCTCCTTGATTTATTTATTTATTATTTATTTGTTTATTTCACCTACGAGCAATGAGCTCAACAGATTATACATCATTACAAAATAGGTTTCAATTTCTTAAAAATAAGTAATACAATTCATTTCGAAATTTATCTCTAGAGAAGGCTTAATCAATATGACCACAAATTTCATTAAACTCTCTAACTGATCTTGAAATTGGTTCACTCATGCCATAATTAGTTCTGTGCCTTGATTGAAAAAGAAGATTTCTATCCCTCAACGGCCTCTCTGGAGCATAAATACAAATTAAGGACAACAAGGAAGGGCATTTTATATGATAACATAAAATGTCTCGCACAAAAACTATGTCATGACTAGTTCTACGTGATTTGAGCGACTGCAAACCTTGAAGACTCTGCCTAGCTGTGGAATTTGGATGATAGTACCATCGCATTTTGTAAAATGCATACTTCGTAAACCTATTCTGATTTTTCTGAATTCGATCGGAAAAACTTTGTTGGTGATGGTTCCAGATGATATCTGCATACTCTAGGTTGGGTCTTACTAGCGAGGTATAAAGAGACACAAGGGTGCAGGTGTTAGTAAAGTCTGTTGAATTTCTTTTGATGAATCCTAACATTGAGTTAGCTTTTGATACAAAGCTTCTATATGCGGTGTAAAAGTGAATTTGGAGTCAAAAAATACGCCTAAATCCTTAAATTTTTCTGTTCTCTGAAGAGGGCTGCAATCAAGATAATATGAAAACTCTTACATATGATTCTTTCTTGAGAGAGAAATCACAAAACATTTGTTGGCGTTAAGATTCAAGCGGTTTAACACACACCAGCGAGATAGATTATCAAGATCCAATTGGAGTTTTTGGCAATCACTAATAGAGGTTACTTTCAGAAATAGTTTCAGATCGTCTGCGTACATGAGGCATTTGCTGAAGTTGACACAGCTAACAACATCATTAATAAATATGATAAAAAGTAGAGGACCTAGATGACTACCCTGTGGAACACCAGAGGTACAATTTATCTGCCTTGAGATGAATTCGTCAATTTTGACTTTTTGAACCCTTTTTATGAGAAAGGAACAGATCCATTGAAGGAGGCTTGAGTGGAAACCAAATGATTCCAATTTTTGAAGCAGTATTTTGTGACAAACCGAATCAAACGCTTTGCTAAAATCGGTATAAATAACATCCACTTGATCTTTACTTTCAATAGCGTCAACAACGAAAGAAGAGAAACATGTTAAATTGGTGATTGTTGATCTTCCCGAGATGAGCCCATGTTGGACGTCACTTATGTGTTCCTTCACTAGGAAACCAAGTTTTTTTTGACAAGGCTTTCAAAAAACTTAGGAATTGCAGATAGTTTACAAATACCTCTGTAGTTCTCTACATTGTTTTGGTACCCGATTTAAAAATTGGAATCAAGAAAGAGGATTTCCATTCATCTAAGAACAGTCCAGATGACAATGAAGAATTAAAAATGATAAGTAATGGAAAAGCCAGAGAACTGGAACATCTTTTCAAAATTATCGCAGGAATACCATCAACGCCATGTTTAGCGTTTGGATTAAGATCATGCAATCCTTCTAAGACATCATTGAGATCTAACTGTAAGGACCCTATACTTACTTTAGGATTATAACCAGAAAGGTGAACTAGATTTTCATGTGAGTTAGAATAGACCGATTCAAAAAACTGAGCTCAACCGTGTTTTCAATTTCATCAGACTCTTGATTTTAAAAAAAACTTAGAATTCGCAATCCCGAGCGATTTTCGTTTTGAGTTTATAAAAGACCAAAAACTTTTTGGGTCGTATTTTAAATTGAATTCAACCTGCATAATATAATTTCTGTGCGAGAATTTACTTAACATATTGAACTCCCTGCAAAGATTATAAGACTGTATTTGGTCAGCCAAATCATTTGATTTCTTAAACTTAGCGAAAGATTTATTTTTAAAATTTTTAAGGTGTGTCAGCCTGTCATACCATGGAGGTTTAGAAATATTCTTTTTCTTTTTGTGTGGCACTAATTGATTGAAAGCATTATTTAAAATCTGCGAAAAGCGATCAAACATATTTTGTAAATCTAAGTTTAAAATTTCAGTTTTCCAGTCAATACTTTCAAGATAATTATCAAGTTCATTAAAATTGGCCTTTAAAAAGTTAAATGATAATGAATTGTTACAATTAATTTTTAAATAAGTGTATAATTGAATTTCAATATATAATTCTTTATGATTCATAGAATCGTTTAATAATGACAAAGGAAGCGTTTCATACACTGAACGCTTGAATTCATCATGTGGTATGAGAACAAGATCAAGAATATTATTCAAGCTATTTACAACGCTCCTGATTTGACATAAGTTTAGAGCAAATAAATGGTCAACAAAAGTTATTTTGATAGCACTTTTTGAGTTACAGGGAATAAGCATATTTTCATTAGAAGAATAAGACTATTTCACATCATTTAAAAGAAAAATAACAAACAAGTGTTTGTTGGACTTCTAAGTGGTATGTAGCTTGTGATGGTTTACACGGAAATACCTATTCCGAGACGAAGTGACACGCATAATTTTTCGATGTCGATGATTGGCAGCGATATTATATGGGATGGGAAGCATGAACGAACCGCCAATAGTAGACCACCTCCGCGATCTTCAGCAGTAATACATCGATCTCGTCGGAAGACTATATATGCACCGCCGTTGACAGTTTCAGAATCGGGGATTCCACTCCAAAGCCAGGTTTCAACAATTACAATAATATCGTAGTCTACGTGGGTAGATGAATGGTATAAGACAGGTAGTTTGGTTCGAATTCCACTTGCATTATGATAATAGATTTTGAGGCAACCAGCGTTCATGAAGTTATCATTGTTTCGTTCGTGAGAATGTATCAACGAGGCCCTTTCAGTTGTTGTTGGGTTGTCGCTTCTTGCTGCGAAAAAAATCATGGACCACAGTATGCAAAGGCCAAAAAGACCTATTGCATAGTAAATTGTAGAGCTCGAGGATTCTTCCAACTTTGATCTCGAAAGAAGAATATTCCTTTTCTGGTGTCATGACGAATTTTCGAATGGAAAGATTAGATACACAAACCGATGAACTATTTTTAAGAATATAATTGTGAACTAAATCTTCACACGTTGATGGAGAAAGACGAGAAACAAAAATACTCCTCACAGGTTGTAAAGCGGTGAGTTCTTCGATATTAGATTGGTTTGACATAGAGTTAGTTACAGTGGACAAAGTTGCTACCGAGTTGGAGCACCCCTCATCCGTGATGGAAGCTTTTGGGGTTACTAGTGGCTTTATAGCATTAAATCCACTGGAAGTGCTGGGCTTTATGTAAGAAGAGTCACTTAGTCATTCACTTTAGTCATTCTTTTTTAAAAATATGTATAATATTCGTATATATGTATATTGTATATATATTAGGGTGGTCCTTATTTTGTTTTTTTCCGAATTTTTTTTCCACGATAGCCCTAAATCGGTTCTAAATATATTAAAAAAAATTCATGCGAAGTTATAGCCCTTTATTTCAGTTTTAACCCGACCCCCCCGACAATCAAAGTTTTATATGGAAATAACATGGGAAAAGTTCTGTTGATTGTTTGAATTTTTTTTCATTATGAAATAATGAACAGATCATGTCAAATAATAATGCTTCTTATAGAAAATTTAGCGCTCTACTACAAAGGTCTTTTATGATTTTTTGCTAACTCTAACGGTTTCAGAGTTATTTAAGGTCATAGTTGAAGCTTAAGTCAATTTTACGATTCTTCTATTTCTACCGTCGTTTAATGATTTAAAAATTAAAAAAGGATAATAATTCATAGCTTAGACGACTTTTCTTACCTTCACGCATGCTCTGAAACATAAATATTATTTTATTTAAAAGATGGTTTTAAACCAACTGTAGTACATATTGCATTTGTTTTTCATCCTTTGTGTAATGACTACAAAAGTCTTGCACTAGTTTAACTCCTCTCTCAGCACAATCATTCACAACTGACAATTTTTCGACGAATCGTAATGCTGTTTTATAGTTTTCATTATCAGCCCATTCAGAGGGATGAATTCGTAAAAATTTTGTTTCTAACTCAAATCTCGTCGTCTAAGCTATGAATTATTATCCTTTTTTAATTTTTAAATCATTAAACGACGGTAGAAATAGAAGAATCGTAAAATTGAATTAAGCTTCAACTATGACCTTAAATAACTCAGAAACCGTTAGAGTTAGCAAAAAATCATAAAAGACCTTTTTTGTAGAGCGCTAAATTTTCTATAAGAAGCATTATTATTTGACATGATCTGCTCATTATTTCATAATGAAAAAAAAATTCAAACAATCAACAGAATTTTTCCCATGTTATTTCCATATAAAACTTTGATTGTCGGGGGGGTCGGGTTAAAATTGAAATAAAGGGCTATAACTTCGCATGAATTTTTTTAAATATATTTAGAACCGATTTAGGACTATCGTGGAAAAAAATTTGGAAAAAAACAAAATAAGGACCCCACTAATATATATGTATATATATGCATTTATAAAACTACCATACCTTATTTTATTCTATCATGCTCCCCACCTAAAAAAATAGTGTTCTGCCGCCCCTGCTTTTAAATAACCACCGCGCTTCTCGAGGTGGAATTGGAAGTAAACCAACACTCTTCATCATGCAAATGCAAACCCATGGACACAGCAACTTATTTGTAGACGTACTCTTCTCTAGGTAATGTACAAGACTTTGTTGCGTTTGTAATGAATGTGTTGTAGGTAGCTCGACATCATTCGTTTCGTAACGTTACGTCTCTGTATTTGCTTTACTTTATAGTCTCGTGGGAGATGTCATACTGCGTGGCATGTGAGTTTCTTGTGTGCAACTTCATCACGTTTAACAGGAAGGAGTGGAACGTGTTGGGCAAATGTGTTCATCAACATCTAGGAACTTTGCTTTAAGCCTCCTTTTTGCTTTCGTGTTCAGTTTGAGAACTTGACAAGTAGTGTTTCCACCGAAGATCTGTTTCAAAAATTAAACATTAACACGTTCCAACTTCCAACTGGCAGCAGTAATCGATCCCACTCACTCGTGTAAAGCGAGTGTGGCTCGAGAATTCATTCATGAAACGAGCCAGCTCGCTTGAATGGGAAACGAAACGAGTTGTATCAGTATTTGTTACTTACTCATCGCAGACATCGACGAAAACAGCAACGATGACGATGACGATACGATGTGACAAAATGGCAAACAAATTGTTTGAACGCGGGCTACCATTATTAAAACACAAACACCAAAAGTGGCGCCAGAAATATTGAAATTCCCTCCACTGCACGAGGCCCACCATAATGCTTTGATGCAACTCTAAAAATAGAACCCCGCCAACGTCGACCGACACACCATGGAATGGAAATGAAGTCTGCTGTCATAAAACCAGGCGGTTGTTGCAAGCAGAGGCATTCAGATTCAGATTCAGACTCAGGCAGCTAAAGGAGTAATAATAATTGCAAAACTATGAGTAATTCGGTATTCGTGTCCCGCTGCAGTGCATAGCTAATGGGGCACACATTGGGGGCACAGCACAGACATACAACAACTCCCTGGTAAATCAATTCACCATAAATGGTAATAAGCCAATATTTGTTTTTTTTTTTCATTTCTTTTTCTTATGTTAAGTCCTAAGTCAGTTATTATTATCATTTTTCCAATAATGCCTCCGTAATGGGTGTACAACGAGGTTATTTTTCATTTTACCTATACCTACTTCTGTATAGCAGCCTATCCAACACACGCCATTGCAATAAATGTTTTGAGTAGTGGCGCCAACAAATCGATGCGGCGGAACGATTATTATTGAAGTATTTTTGATGTGTTTTATTTTTTGTTTTGCTATTTTTGTAAACGGGAAGGCTTTACGGGTCATGCCAGTTTAAGTCAAGATACTCTATCCTTATCATATCTACTCTCAGGGTCAAACTGAAGTGGGCACGAAGCACGTGGACGTTGATTTATTGAGTCAAGTAGGTAGTTGAATATCAAATACGTTGCTGAAACAATAATTGGAAGTGTGTATATAGATAGAAACATTGTAAAGGGGGTAGGGGGGAAATCTGAGAGGTGTTTAGTCAAACTGGGTCAAGTTTCAATTTGGCACAATGAAGGCAGTCCTATTTCTGATGAATCAGGGAGATAGTAGATAGCAGAAGGACGTCTTTTTCGGCCTAGTTCTTCTTGTTAGTCATCGGTTTTCACTTGTCTTTTTAGGCAAGTGGAGAAAAGAGATAACAATCGAACAATACATTACAATGAGACAGGAAAGTACGAACAAAATGAGTTGGTGCAAATTTGTCTGGAGATGGAGGTGACGGTAGAATCTGGTGATTTTCTTTAACAAATATTCCTCTAGTCTATGAATCAAGGCAGAATGCTATTTAAGAATCTTCTAAAGCTTATTTCTAGGCCTTGGATTAACTGTAAAAGCGTGTTCTAAGTTATAATAAAGAATAAATGTTGATGCTTTTAATTAAGACACGATTTTTCCCCACATTTAAACAATATCGTTTGATGTCAAACTTTAAGAGCTGAGCTTCCATTGCAGCTGATAAATTTTTTCATGCAGAAAGAACAATATGGGGTCTATCCTGGGAAACTCGATAATAGCTCCGATCAGAAGATTGGTTTCATTGAAATACACGCACTGCAATCTCTTGCTCAATTGTAACCAGCGGCGTAAGAGTTGAATGACATTTCGAAAGTTAACCTCAATTCAAATGCAAATTAAAGGAAAACAAAATGCATGTTGGTAATAATGGAATGTCCATCCACTCTACAAGGCCCAGTCATCGTAGCTACACGATGCTTAACCTTCTGGCTATCCCCATGTAGCGGGACAGCTTATACAGTCCCATGTCTATAGCGGATCCTAGGTAAAAGAAGTCCTGTACTACCTCAAAGTTATATCTGTCTATTGTGACATTTTGTCCAATTTTTCGTTTTGCTTTCATTAGCCATCAAATCCATTTTTGCAAAATCGTCTGCGTAGGCGAGTAACTGTACAGACTTTCGAAAGATTGTTCCTCTAGTGTTGACGTTTGAGTTTTGTACAGTTTTTTCAAGAATGATGTTGAAAAAATCGCATAAAAGTTAGTCGCATCGTCAAAAGCGTTTTTCGACATCAAAGGTCTCGGTGAGTTCTTTTCCGACCTTGACGGGCTGCGTGAATTCTCCAAAGTCATCCTGCATAGTAGTACGAGTTTTGCAGGGATACTGAAACTAGACTTGGCTCTATACAGCTCGTCATTACCAGAGCTGCTGTTGTGGTTATTTTCATGACACTATTACCTTATAACACCTATTGCTATAGGTTGTTGTACTAATTCATAAATCCTACGAAGCGCACAATGATTTAAAATAAATAAAGTAAATATGGTGGCGCAACAGAGCGAGGAGCCCCTGGGCCTAGCGCATTTCTCATAACCATACCTTTACCTTTTGAGGGAATGGAAGGGACCTACAATTTTCTGCCGGTTCCGAACGGCTAATCGAGAAAGCGCTTTTCCTGGCAATGAATACTAACGGAGGACTTTGCCAAATCCTCGCGAAAGGCGATACATGTGGAAAAAACATTTTTGCCTCTATTGGGATTCGAACTCGAACCTATGGATTAACAGGCGGACATGCTATGCATCACACCACGGGTACCATAATGATTTGCCAAAGACTAATTTCAAAAACTTTGGCATCCTAGCCAAACCGCTTCTTCGCTCTTCTCGTTGTTCTCAACAGCAATGGCAACAAAGGAACGTACATACATTATCATGGTCAAGCCCGATGCAGTTCAGCGTGGACTTGTCAGCGAGAACATTTAGCGAAGGGCTTCAAGTCGGTCACCATAATGTTCATGTGCCCAGGAGTTGTTGGAGAGTGAGAAGCCCAACTTCAAATTTGGTGGCCGCAGCAACCGAGAACTGGTTCTACGAATAAGTCACAGACCTGTTAACCTTTCACTTTGTTTTCAGTATTAAAACTGATAATTGTCTAACATTTCTAACTTTTCAACGCGTTGCAACGTCTTGAAACATTTAAAAGAAAAAAAAGAGTCGGACTGGTGTTAAGCAGATCTGGATTCCCACTTAGATCCCAAAATGCACTTTTGTGGCATATCTCCAGAGAGTTATAAAGTTTATTCCTCCCTCCTCCTCCATTCCTAACATAGAGAAAGTCAGACCCATCCTGGGCTAGTTGTTTTCAAATGCTAAGCTATTTCAATTTCTATTGGAACTTGCTCCTGTTTTAATTTTTAAATAAAAAAAACGTACCTATTCTAATGGGAAGAACTCGTAAAAGTTTGGAATCAACAATGGAATTAAATTTTTTTGTTTTCAAGTAGGAATTTCCGAACGCTTCTTCAATTTCATATTCTAGTAAACAACAGTTGATACAACTAATTGATGTTAGCTCCTCCTACACATCAAAAAATGAAACAAAAAAAAATCGTCCTAAAATTTTAAGTGTAGCAGAAATTTATGAATTTGGTATCCATTGCCTATTCTTCTAGCATATTTTTTAAATCCGTGTCCTCGAGTACCTACGATTGGCATTTTTGAAAAATTCTTCAAAGTCATTCAACAAACAATTGTGAGGATTTTGTACATATACATAGACATTTACACACATACTGGTAAGTATTGTCAGTTACGAACTAATCGCCGTCATGAATTGAATTTGATCCTCTGAAACTGAAAACCTCCACTAAGTCATGCACCCATCACAAAAACCATCTGCTGTTGTTTTCTGGCTGTGATAACAAACAAACATTCTCCTCTAGGTATGTATGTAAGAATATTCACAATCAAATCGAAGAGTGCAACAGTTCACTTTTATGGAACGCAACGTCAACAGCATAAAAATAATCTTCAGCCTATGTGGACATGGAATATTGAATTGAAATGCGTAGCAGAGTTATCTTTATATTCCTTTAAACGGAATTGCTATGTTTGTGTTTATTACTCGAATCATCCCATGAAGACGCAACGTGACACTAGACCTACTGCGTTGAAAAGCATTGCTTATTATCGAATATAAATTACAAATTGGCTGCGCTTCCAAGAATCGATTTGTTGCTGTTTATTTTAATCATCTGAAAATGATTAAAAGTCCCAATGACTGTTTTATGAAAATCCGCTATAGCAAAAAAAAAAAAAAAAAAAGGAGGAGGCTATAGCTTGACTTTGTTTTTTCTCACACAGATAAAAAAAAAATTGAACTATAGATAGAAATTAAGCTTAAAATCAAGGCGCCATGCCACTCTAATTATTTATTCATTATGCCGCCTGGCCGGATGTTCAGCACCAAATCATTGAGTGTCACTGATAAGAAATCACTTGTCGGTGGTCCATGTTTATACTGACAACGCAAACATGAAGGTCACAGAGTCAATGAATTCAACATCGAATTTGAAAAACATCACGGGGTATGTTGAAGGGAGCAAGGGGATATTTCTCAGAGATAACGACTCTGGAATATAATTTATTTGTTTGTGTTGTTTCGTCGTGCATTCAATCAAGTTGGAGTTGTGATGTTTGCATGCTCGGCGAGGGGATGCAATTATGCGATTTATACAAAGAGAAAAAATCTGTAAACGACACCCTCAATTACAATGAGCAGCGTGACTGACTGGACTGGGCGATCTCAATAAAAGTTCAAACGTGTACCAGGCACACTCGTGGGCGTACACTTAAATACTTTTCCATAGACATCACAGGAAAATAAGAATCGTCATCTGGTCTATTCTTCGTACCCGGGCGTTCATTGTACGAAGTAAAGAACGTTAGGCTTTTGAATTTAGATTGTGAATGACGTGTTGTTATGACCAGCGATTCATGAATTACAATTTTGCATGGTGGTCTTTTAAGTTCAATGCGTACACATAGGTCGTATGAGACAAAACGCAGATTTTTCAATAAGGCAAATGGAACAAATCGTGAAGAAACGTTCTAATAGGAATAAGGAAATTTTGGTAGAAGTGCTTTGGGAAGAGAATGAGTTCGGACTACACCATTTTCCAAATTTTATATAATATACATATATAAGAAGGGGGAATCTATCACATCTGAATCTCAAAGCTAAATTCAGTAATGAGTCTCGACGGCTGGTAAATAAGAACATGAGAACTTGAACTTGTTTTTTTTTAAATTTAAGGGGTTGGATGACACCATGTCCTTCTGGAGTCACTCGGAGCAATTAAAATCTGAAGGGCTACTCATGAGAAGCTATAGGACCTAAAAATGGTGGCAATTTAAAACATCAAAAGACTTCGAACCCTCAAAGTTAATTATGTCGGGACTGGTTAAACCAACCTTTTTTCTATCAAAAGCGAAAGTTGTTTTCCTGGCTATCGTTGTGGCCCCACCACGAGAATAAAATTTTCTGTTTTTTTAAATTTACAATTCGCGGTTCATTTAACCAACTTTTGGGCATATGTATCTAAACAGAATGTGTTAAACGAAATCTTGAAGAAAATATTCAACAAGTAGAAGGCTACCAAAATTAAAGATTTGAGTAACTGAACCTGAGATATGTACATTCAAAGCGAACAGAGTACATCCCTTGATGACAGAGAGGACTTGATGTGACCTAGCAGAAGGCGAGACTTTGCCTGGGGGCATATGGCAATGACATCGCCTTCTACTAATGCGCACTTTTTTCTACACTCTACCTAACAAACTACTCATAACCATCAAGGACAATTTTGTAGCGTATCTTGGGAATGGATAACAATTAACACCAATTAATTCACTTTCAACTTTTATAATAATGAAAAATATCAAATTAAAAAAAAAAGAATAATTTTAAGTAGAAAATGTTAGCGTTTCTTGATGGTCGTGTACTTACATATAAGTCACCTGGGGTGTAAGACAACATGGTCTTTGTCGGCCGCATTGCAAACCCTTAATTCGTACATTTCATCTGTTCATCTGTACATCTGTAAAAGTAAATGTAAATGCAGATGATATTTCAAGTTCTGTCGATATTAATTGAATATTTTATTAGGCCTTCAAAAGAACGACAATTCCAAGAACGGACCTACTTACTCTTCGGCTGATATGTGCCACAAAGCTCTTGATATAAAACCGTCAATGGCATTTTTAACACAAAATTAGGAAAGGAGGACATCTTAAGAAATACAATCGGTAAACATATCCTGCATGGCAAAACATGGCTGCGGGGCCAAATCTCGTTGTTATAGTAGTAGACGCTTTTCTCAACGCAAAAGATTCGTATTGACGCCAAAACTTTCCGGAGGGCCAACTTTGACTATGACCTCTACCTTACTGCAGACAATCCGAACCGTAGCCTCGAAGGATCTGGGTTTCATTTGCCCTTCGAAAAGATTCATGGTACGATGAAAAATGCATTCAGGTAAATGCAACCAAATTAAAAGAAAGGCAAATATTGATGCTAATGAAAAAGGGATTTACAATTAGAAAATAAGGGAAGAACACACAGTTCTCAAACTGAAAAAGAAATAGAACGAGAAGCGCTCGTTTGAGGAAAATAAGAGATGCCATAAAAGGAATGAGCTTCGACTGCTTTACTAAGAGGCAAAATAATCAGGCAAACCTGCAAAGACCATCAGGAAAGCATTGTGATAAAATAGCAGTCCTACTGTAAACTGTCAGGCTGTCGGGCTGGGTTGAAAGTTGTTGAAAAGTCCAAGTTGAAATGGGGCATTCTGCCCCAATTCAACTTGGACAACGATCAAGAAAGCCGTCCTCTCGACTTAAAAGATGTTGAGTTTGCATTGCGCAGGACAGATGGCCTTGAAGCCGTGATTTTCAAGGCAGCTTGAGGTCAACTGGAAAGGAGCATGCAGCCAGCCTCCTTAACGTAGCATATGTCTTGGCTGATGTAATATGTGGATATCTGAAACCCAATGTCAACAATTTGATAGTTCCTTATCAATGCAATCTTGAACCGGAGAGTCGCAATCCCCCAAAATGTCACATTACTTCAGAAATTGGGAGAAAAAAATCCGGGAAGAGTACATCAATATTTAAATTTTCAAGGCTGAGTTTCTCAGTATTTGCATAGACATAATCTCCAGTTTAGTTATCCCTACACAATTTCTACGAAATTGCAAGATGGATTTAGAGAACTCATGCTGCTTCTTCTAGGTCAGTAAGCATCTCACCGATGTTTGTGAGAATTGCGCCTAGCCCTGCCTCCTCCTCTCTTGCGCCACCTTTTCTGTTTGTCTTAATTTGAAGAGAAAGTGCACAGCCTGAACGTCATTACCTGATTCATAATCTTCAAAAGTCTGTACAGTTACTCGCTGAAGCAGACGAACTCGAAAGGACTCTTTCAAAACTCAAATTTATGGCGTAAAGTGTTGTCAAAGACAACCCTCTTCAACATCCTTTCATAAACAGAAAATATTTTGAGATTTGTGAAAGCCAATCATCATCAATCCCCAGTTTACCCTAATTTGGTGGGGTGATAAGGCACCATGGGTAATACGCATCCTTTCACTTAATGACTTCTTTTCAAAACAAAAAGCTAAAATTTTTTGGAATAATTGCTGTGCGTGCGGCTACTATTTACTATTTAGTATTATTTATTGATGTATCTATGTACATTTGAGAATTATAAATCTTATCTTATCTTAACATAGAATAAAATAAAGTCGCTTTCTCTGTCCCTATGTCCCTATGTACGCTTAGATTTTAAAAACAACGCAGCGGATTTTGATGCGGCTTTTTTAATGATTAGAGTGATTCAAGAGGAAGGTTTATATGTATAATACCTGCATATTAAAGCAGAGAAAAGCCAAGAAATTTAAAGTTTTGTAATGCGATGTCATAACAAACATATTATTTTACTATAAAAAAAATCATTTACTTTTACTTTTACTTCAATTTTATAATTTTCAAAATCAGTTTGAAACTCGCACCAATAGCAAACTATTTTTTAATGCATCGTAGTATATGTTGTAAAGAATAGGTATCTTTTGTTTTTGTTTCTCAATGGTAAGTATTCAATTCAGGTTTTTTTAGTGCGGCACATAATAATAATATGGCAATTCGTGCATAGGTAATCATTTATAGCCAGAAGAGTACGTTCAGCAAAGAGATGAAGAATCGTCAAGATATAGATCTGACAGAGAGAGAGAGAGAGAATCTTCAGTAGAGCGTGAGATTCGCCGCAGCCGGGATCGAGGTAGGCATATGGTTCAAGGAGACAGAAAATCATTAGCACGAGTTACTAATTCATGGGTAAATAAAGAAAATTCTACATTAATTAGTATCAGCATTGTACCCGGGTGAAGCCGGGGCGGGTCGCTAGTTTAATTCTAAAATACAGTTGTTTTTAAAGACAGTTGTTGATAATATTTTAAAAGACTTTGGTCAGTGACAAGGACTACATTTAACAAAGGCAAGATTAATCGGATGGACCTGAAGATTTATCACTTGTGTAGGCTTTGGCGAGAGTTTTGATGAAATTCATGAAAATTAAGTCATTTGTGGTCTCATGATTCGTGTACGTCCTTCAACAACACATACAATAAATGTGGAAAAAAAAATATGAAGAAGGAGCAGGGTGCTCAGAAAAAATATCTAAATCGTTCGAGAAGGAATCTAAGATAGGGGTATCCGGGACAGTCTATCCGGTAGGCTAGATTTGACCGTTCCCAATAGGAGACCGAAGCGATCAGTGAACATCTGTACATGTACACAAGTAGTCCATTATTTCATTCAAACCTCAACATCATTTCCTCTTATATTCTATCTTCCCACAGGAAGAGCAATCCCCAAATATAACCTCCGCTTATTGCACAATATTGATTGCGTTCTCATTCTTCATATATGGTGATAAAGAGATCATCTGCGATATACAAAAACCAACTTTTCTCCAAAACAGAAAAATCTCAATAGTCACACAAATAAATGAAGACACGCGAATCATGTTTTCTTGCCTCTTCCTGATCTGCTGCGATGATAGCCTTGTTTATTTTAAAAATTAAGCAATTTATTAAAATCACCACTCAAAAATTTAAAATATATCTTGCTCACGCCACAATCTCTTTGATCTTTCTCAAAAGTCAGAAAATCACAACATGAAAACCAAAAAAAAAAAAAAAAAAAAATACACATCTCTTTTTGCCATAACCATCATCATCAACCCACTCTCGAAAGTCGTTCCCATTATTATGTCTAAAAGTGATGATTTATTGTGGGAAACCAAACACTAGCGGTTTAACTCTCTTATCTTTAGGGGTCAGCCCCTCATTATGAATTCTAGTTTCCAGTGTAAACACAACAACCGAAAAACTAAACACGTATTTAAAGGATGATCACTTTGTTTTGTTTCCGAATGTGAGATAGCCCCTGTCTATTAAGTGTACATAACACATTCGTCACGGTTTTGTGAGTCACATTTGTTGTTGTTGTAGATTGTAGCTTGTAGCTTGTAGGTATACAATCGAAGGGGATCAGATTTCTATTTTTATTTCCGCCCCCACACCTCGGTCACCACCACCAGTCGCATCACGGCAATATAAAGAAATTGAAAAGCCCCAATTATGTATTTGTTTTGATTGTTTTGGATGTTGCTTCTTGTGGATTGATAGATTTCGTGTTTTTATTTCGCTGGCTTGTTTCGAACATGAAATTTATCACTTTGCGGTTGAGTTGCGATCGCTAACACATGCTGCCAATAAATTTCTCTTCTTGAAAGTATTTCTTCGAGGTGTTTGTGTATGTGTTCGTTCGTTTTTACTCTTGTTTGTAGTTAGGTATGTAAATACTCCAAGAGGTTTGGTACCGTCTTAAGATACTTTTCGCTTTGCAATTGACAAGGCTGCGAAATTAATTAATTTCTCCTTCATTGCTTTCCGCTTGTCCCTCATGCCAAAGAGAGGGATTACTTAATTCTTTTTAGAGTTGCCGCATCGTCTGGTGTGATTGATGGTGTTGGATGGGTGAAAAATATCTCGTAGATACTTTTCAGGGTCCCATATTACGACGGCGACGCCGCCGACCGACGGACGGGACGCACGGACGTCCCACTGCATTAAACACGTTGGAGGTCGCAGTAATTATAACGACAATGCGAGATGCACTGCACACACATTTTGCTTATTGCACTGCGAATCACTGTCATTGTCGTCATTTGTCGATTTTCCCATTGCACGAGCACACACGCTCTTGGTTTGGTGGAGTCGAGTGCACTCGTAAATCTTTTGAAACTGTTTCCACTTCCCATTTAATTTCCGTTCACTTTTTATGAATGAAAAAGTGTTTGTTTTCATTATTTTTATTTCCCACTATCTGCGCAGCTTTACTATAGATACGCGACTTGAGTACCTATCTACGAAATACTATCTACAATTTACGCCAAAGGAAGAGTGTATGCAGCATAATTGCAAAAAATTAACTTTCCATGCAGATTTAGTATTCCGTTCAAATAGAAGTAGGATAAAATAAAAACGGAACTACCGTGAGTCAGGTCTAGTCGATGTTGCTGTTGATGTAACTCGTCGTCGTCGTCGTTGTCGTTGTCGCGTCGTCTTCATCGCCATATGACTATGTTTCGTTTATCGCTCGTTGGCTTAATTGTCGTGTGAAGAGTTTTGCAAATGTGGTGCCTAGGAACCGGATGTGATTGGAATTTTCATGACTTGTTTTGGAAAATCCCATCATACTCGAATAGTTAACGCAATTAAAACAAACCAAAGATAGATATGCAATGTCGTCTTCAACTGTTGCGAAGATTCATTAGTTATGGACGAACAGGTACTTGGTGACTTTAAAAACTTTTTACTTACCCCGACCGATGAGATGTGATGAAACCAATACAGCTGCTCGTATTGAGTTATTGTATGAAAGAATATACGAGACAAATTTTGAGTAATTACTTCGTTCACTGCAGTGAAAACTTTTAATTGAACACGGGCTTTTGAATTCAAAAAAATCTGTATCTGCCATAAGTCATAAGTTTATATTCTATTACATTACACTAAATCATTTATTTCGTTTGAAGCAGAAGGTCCGGAATTACTCTCCGATTAGAAACGGTAATCGAAAAACAAAGCGTCCTTTTTGATTCGATGGTTTTATTTCTGTGCTGGCACGGGTTTAATTTTGACTGAATTGGGAATTATGTAGGTACTTTTTATTCGACATTGAAGTTTTACTTTCATTTGATCATGTAGAGTGCTTTAAAATCCAAGCCTGGTCTCAAAGTCAAAAGCAGGGTTCTTCCCATTTCAGGAGAGGAACTGTCCTATTGACTAAAACTGAAGCTGGATGACCAAGCCAAAATAAAATCACTATAGGTACCTCAACTTGTCACACAGAAAGGTTAATTAAGGCCTCGCTGCCTGACACTTCGGCCGAAAATACAATTTTAAAAGGAAAATGTTGCTGAGGTTCAAGTTGAGAAGTATTTAACATAAGATCGAAGGGATCGTTGCGAAAAGAGCTTCGTAAAAGCTCTGCTTGTTGTGTTAGATCAGGATAGAAACAAGGGAACGATTTACGCACTGAAAACAATAGGAAATGGCAGGTTGACTAGTCAATGAAGCGATCTTTTCCAAAGATTTTTTTATTTGGCTATAGACAGACATAGGTAACCAAGGATTTATAAATACAGTTTGTGATTAATTATATTTATATATTTATTGGGTTCAATTAGTAAAGTAGGAAAGCATTAGAAAGAAGGTGCCGATGAACATTCTTTTTAAACAAAGTTAGGTAAAACAACCCACATTTGTATCGTTTAGCCAAAGCTTGGATCCCTATATTTCACTTTACTCTCCAAACTGCGCTGAAAACTTAACTGATTTGCATTCTTTGGGAGGCGTATATATTTAGGCTTAACTGCTTAGGGGAGTAATGCAACTATGGCTATTTCATCAGAACACTGTTTACGACGATGGTCAAGAGCATCGATTGATTTAACAATTTAACTGTCACCTATGAATGTTAACGCTTTGTTTTGTACTTTATAGAGTAGGCACAATGATGTTTGTGGACTACCTGCAAAACATGTAGCCTTGGGTGGAAGTATGATTTATAATAAGTGGTACGTGGTAGCTAAATCAGAAGAGGTAATAAGTTCAAATTCCATAGGCTGCGGGGTGTACTCAAACCGACTTAACGTAAGTCTCTCATTCCGCCCCCAAACCATTGTAGCGTGTTCCAAGCGAAAATTCTGGCGGTCAAAGAGGTTTTATATCATGGCTAAGAGAAAACGTGATATCCTCAACGGATATCCGGATTTTCTTAGATAGTCAAGCAGCCCTCAAATCACTCGGCACTGTTTCTACGAACTCAGTAACCGCCCTTAACTGTCACTTATCTCTTAACACATTGACTGCCATGGCAATCATATTTGATAGCCAGTTATGTTTTCAGTGGTGCCGTGGCTATCAAATATGATAGCCAGGTATGCTTTCATAAAATGATAGGAGTATCAAAAATGGTAGCTACTAGGGAGAAATCTCCATACAAATTGATAACTCTGGCACCCTGTGATGTGCTAGGTAAACTTGGTTTGAGCAAACTGAATATCACATAAAATAGCAATGGCCTCCTACGGAAAGATAGAAGTCTAACTTATTGTGCTGTGCCATGGCTATCATATTTGATTGCCAGGCAAAAATCCCTCACAAGGTTTCCCAGGACAACACAAACATAAAAATTCATATCAAAATATATATTTATATAGTAAAAATTTTGAATATAGCAAAAAACGTTGTTGGCACCCAGTGAAACATACTAAAAATTGGCGTGGCAGTCAACGTGTTAAGAAGATGGCTGAATAGTTCAATATTCACCTTATTTGTGTGCCAGGGCACAGAAATTTCGTGGGTAACTGCAAAGCCGATAAACTCGCCAGAAGAGGAATCGTTCTAACGATCTCAACCAGCAGGTTGAATATTGAAATGGATAGAACAAATAATAGGTCTAATAACACTACCTGCGTGTCAACAAAACAGATATGGCCAAAACTAGATCCAAAACGCACAAGTCTTTTGTTATCCATAACCAGATTGGACTTTTGCTCCATAATCAATTTCACTACCGGACATTGTATGATAAGAAGACATGCCATAAGATTTGGTGTTTCCTTTTATGACTTCTGCAGAAGCTGCTTAGATGAGGAGGAGGAAGAGACAATCCCACACCTCCTCTGCTAACTCTGCTTATGTCCTGCACTCTCTTTTAAAAGAAAACGTCATTTAGGGAAATATTTTCTTGATGACCCAAGCGATCTGGCGAACACCCCCTGCATCTCCTTCGCTTTATTAAAAGCTCCAAATGGTTTTGTTAAGTGAGGCACTCTCTCGTATAATTCTCATGGTATCACAACGGACCTAATATTGGTCTAAGTGTCGAAGTGTAAGTCGAAATGTAGAACCGATATCTTCGTTTCCATAAGAAAACGCGCCGAATATTCTCTTCCGAAGCGTCAGTCGTGTCTAGTTTATCTATGAAGACTCTGACTTCAGATAACCACATAAAAAATAGTCCAGCGGTGTTAAGTAGCACGATATTCAAAACAACTCATAGGTTTAAGACTCGAAATTATGTAAAAATCGGCATCAATAGCGATTTTATTTCTAGGCAATTTACCGATTTTACGCACTGCCCAATGGTCGTGGGATTATAATTCTTCTACTATGAAATTACAAACCAAACTGACAGCAATCAATTGACAGCTGTCAAAAAAAAACCACTTCAAAAAGGTATTGCTAGATTGAAAGCCATATGTAAAAAAAACCACCCTTTAACTATAATCGATATATTCAATTTCATCCTTCAACATTTTGATGAATTTAGTATGTGTACGTTTCGATATTATGCTTTGAAAAAAACTGCTGCCACAGCCATATTGTCACCAAATATTACAAATCACAACGTTCCAAGAAAATTGTTATTTTCCGGTTAACGTTGTGATATAATTTTTTGCTTTGGTTTCTGGAGAGATGCAAGCCTCCAGTGGAGCTCAGAAAAAACTATAGGCTACATTCTTTTGGCGGAGAATTGGTTTATTATACTGGCAGTTAAAAAAACGTAACTCTGACAACAAAGGGTTCCACATGTTAGATGCACAAAAATGCGATCAAAAAACTAAACCAATGCACAGAAAGTGGAGTGTTGATATGTTTTCAACTTACTGCTCAAGAATTATATCAAAGGAGTGAATGTGATTTTTCCTGCAGATGCAAGGATGTTTCGCACCGAGGTGTTCCCAATATCAAAACAAAATTCCTCACTATTCAAAAATATCATACGTGTTATGCCTTTCCAATTTTTCAAAGGATTACATCATTGCATTCATGCATTTTTGTAGCTTTTTCAGCAACTATATAATCAGCACGAATGCAAAAAGCACTATTCCAATTTAACATCTCAAAAAACAATTATGGTGACAGATTATCGGGGTAGCGCCTGTCAGCACATAAATATCCTATACTGGCGTGACTTAGTGCTTGTGGCGTATCCGCGGATATCGCCTTAAGCAAGGAATTGGTAAGTCCATTGCCATGAAAAGCACTTTCTCGATTAGCCGTTCGGACAGAAAATTGTAGGTCCATTCCCTCATGGAGGTTGTGAGCAATATTTGAATGTTCATGCAAATAAAATAATTCCTATTTATTGTGGAGTTCGAGTCATTGGGAAAGAGATCCAAAGTCGATATTTCTGTATAATTGTATTTAGTACCACTAAATTTTTTAGGATGCCTTCACTTTTATCTCAGCAGCTTGTTAAGATCCACTGCGAACTTTGAATTACACAAGGGCGGCGCAGCGTCCAGTTGAAACAAAAAGGCTGACATAAAATCAGATGCCCAGAGCGGGATTCGAGGCCACGCGTCCTATCTGTTAACTGAAAACTCTACTACTGTACTACGGCCACCCTATAAAACACGGACACGAGGACGACTGCAATTCTGGGAGAAAGAATTTTCAGCTTTAAGTACTATTTTATTCATTCATAAATATCTGAGTTCTATTTGTATATGCTAACAAACCAATCACCAAAGAACTTCTTTTCATAATTATTGCTCTATGTTGAGTTTGTACTTTTACTAACACCTTACCACTGGTGGGGCAGTGGTAAGGTGGTTATAGTACAGTATCCATGAAAATCGATTTGTGATTGAATTTAATTTCTTAACTAGTTACTGAACTACATGAATGAAAATATTGAAAGTACTTCAACAAGAGGCTGGTATCTTGTTGCACTATTTTTTTCTTGAACTTCCCTTCCAAGATGTTATAGATTCTCAATGTTATTAAATAATATGTAAAGATAAGCTAAATTTTAGGATGATTTCGAACTGAAATACCGCGAACAAAAACTAGAAAATTAATAGAGCGAATTTGCACGAAGTGCACCGGTTAAAAGAAGCGAATGAAATGACAAATGAATGAAAATGGCTGAATGAAGGGTGCAGAAAAAAATATGCAACACACAGCATGTAAGATGCTGTCAGCCACGGCTACTCAGCTGGGTGTTGGGTATGTTCGATGCAGATAATGATATGAAATGAAGTTTTATAAGGTAGGTCGCAAATTAATTAAAAGGGTTTGGATATCAAATAGGTAAGTATGTTATTATATTAATAAAGTTCAGTATTGTTACATGAATAAAAAAAAGGTGTGTGCCAGAAAATTGTTTTTGAGAAACGAATTTTCAAACCTTTTGCTGAAAAAGGAGAAAAGTGGAAATACAACCAAAAAAAGAACGACGAATGAAAATGGAAACAACACGATTGTTTTAAATGGAATGTTCAATGATTTATTATGTTGGGAAAACCGTAGATGACTGGGATGAAAAACCCAAATCTTTTCAAACAAGTAAAATTATAAAATGGATGTTAAAAAAAGTAAATGGAAGACGTTACATAATGTATGAAATTGAATTATGTATAAAGGGCCTGAACAAGTAACGAAGATTGGAACAAAACTTCCCGAAGATTCTCAAAATGAGAAGAAGTTATATGGGGTTCTAAATCAGATATTTTTCTGGTTAAATAAAAAAAAAGGGGCCACACGGTTAAAAATTTTCTCAAAAACCACAAGTTAAAAAAAACCTACGACACTCAAAACAAAAAAAAATCACTCTACTTATCTTTCTTTTGGACAAGATGTCCGCCTGCTATTCTCCTCTGTAATTTTCCTCACAAATTACGTCCTGCTGACGTCTTCTTTTGCTCCTTTTTTCCTCAAATCCTGTCTTCCTGCCTCGACTCACTATTTCCTCCACTTTTCTTCTCCAATTTTTTATTTCTTTTCCGCTAAAAAAAAATTAAAGTTTAATCTTTGTTCCAAAACTCTCGAAAAATTCTATGTCTCACTTTGCAGCTTGATAGCTAACCAAGAAGTGTCTCCCACTTTAAGTCTAGGTCCCTGTCAGGACCCAACACCTCAATCATACACACACAAATCCGATCTCTCAACCAATCACGTTTCGTGGGATTCCGTTCCACAACATCAACCACCAATGGGGTTCTGCCATCGCTGTCGAATACCCAACGAAAGTGCTCGTACTCGTTCTCTCAATTCAGCGAGTTGGTGAGTCCAGACCCCAATTACCCAATGTCAAAACCTTTCGAGAAAATTGAAAGTTATTGAACCAAAAACCAAGTTTCATCTGGGCATTATCCTAGTTACAATTTTCTGAGAAGAATCATAGCCGGAAGAAATCTTTTATAATCGCGAACCCTAACTTACGCCGGTGGACCCTTTTGCAGATTTGGGAAAGAGAAGGGAAAACTATTAACGTTCCAAGCTTTGATACGTAATTAAATATTTTGGGTGGGCTTAAGCCTTGATTACATCAGGTATAAAATGTTCTGTTCGTGATGTGTACTTCATGTGATGATATTGTATATTGTGTGATGTTGTGTTTAGTGTACATGGTATCTTCTACTTTATGTGATGTTTGTGTATATGTATGTATCTCATCTTGTGTTCAGAAATGGCAGTTCTCTCTAGCCATCTGTCAGGTTTGTGTCTTGGCTCAACAAACCATTCAGCTCATCCGCTGATAAGGTGTTCCTGCTTTTGTTATTTGTTCAAAGCAATGTTCCTTTTACATTGCTAAGAACAAACAACGGAAAAATGGTGGGTCGAAGAAATGATGAGGAGGGTTTCGGGACCAAAAGAAGGCATTAAAAACATAAACCAGTTTTTAAGGGAAGATCTTTGTTGCGGTGAAATATTACTGTAACAATCTGAACTGGATTGCGAGACTAATGAATAAGTATCTACTGAATGCGAGTATATTTTACTCTCGTATATCATGCGACAAAATTGCGCATATCCAAATTGTTTGTGGAGACTGCCTCATAACTAACTATAACGCAATTCACCAAAAAACAATGATGAAATATCTATTCGTATCTGAGACATCCTATGTTAGCCATTGTAGGGAGTTTGTTAATACATATTTGCAAAATGAAAACAAAACATTTTCTAAGATGTATAAACACAAAACGTAATCAATTTTAAATGAGACATGCCACTCAAACGTGTACGAGGAATAGACGCCATGCCGCCGACGCGCCGACACCACCCGCTCTTCTACCCGGATATTTTATTTTTTGTTGTTGAAATTTGTTACCTGTCAATTATCGATAATTAGCCTCCATCATTACCCACTTAATCGGTCGACTAATTAAATTTTAATCTCATCATTATAAAATGTGTCATTAATATCAACAACACAAAGAACCCCCAAAGCCATTAAACTACGCCTTCCTGTTTAAATTTAATTAAACTTATTTAAATGAATGTCATATGGATGCTTACTTTGTATGGATGTTGCACACGCATTGTCATCGTCATCATCACCATTTGAAGAAACAACAACAACAACAAATAGCTAAAACCTCGATTTGCTTCAGTGTAGCATGTAACCACCATAAATAGCAACAAAGCTTGGCTCATCAACAAAACAATGCGACGATCAACGCAACAATAATAAAAATAATAATATTCATATCATCAGCAAAGTCGTGTGTTGTTTAATGTGTACCTATAGTCAATGATGGCAATGACATAGTCACACAATTTTATTCTCAGTGGACGGCGTCATCAGTATTTTTTCAAACCATTACACACTTCACGCTGCTTGTAGCAGCGCACAGAGGCATCCGAATCTCTATATGTCTAACTGTGAATGGCTATACTACACACATCCGGGGACTATTGTAAGCTTTATTGTTGAAAAAAAATTCATTCATGAAAAGTCAAACCTCCACTCATGCCATACTGTGCTCACACACTTACATACGAGCACAGAACGACTGTTACAAGTAGACTCAAGCTTCAAGCTGTGATCACACAGGCTTCAAAGCAATCACAATTCACAATGAAGCAGTGATCTTTAGTTTGACTATATCTGGCCACAGGTTCTGGAGGTCATCACTCGTTTCTTTTGGAACTCGGATACACTTTGTATCGTATTTTTGGGTCACCATCGGATTGGCATCATAGCCTAGCAGCTAGCCGCCGCCACCGCACTATGCCGCATCGTGCTGTTTTGCTAATGTTGGCGTATTCTTCAACTTGCCTTCGAGCACTTAAATTAGTCGAGTATACAAAACGATCGTGAGACTGTGTTGTTGTACCATTCATAATTTGGATGTGTTAACAAACCAAACACTGATTCGGATTTAGATGTGAATGTTGAACAAATAATCAAATAGAATTCGCGACTGTCCGTGACAAAGATTAAAGTCAAATTTTTGGGTGTCAATGTTATGATATCTGTTCGCATATTATTTCAGAGGGTTTATTTGTTTTTATTTGGTTGCATATGCACATACAGACAGGGCTTGTCAAGGGTATAAGCATTTGTTTGTGATTTATCACAGGATATCCTGTTGGAAAACAAACAAGAGTCTTTAAAGAATTGAAGTTCATTGCAATTTGTTTTTAGTCAGAAATTTATGCATTTCATTCCATACGAACGACTTACATAAGTGTTTATATGGTGCCAAAGTGGTATTTGTATACCTGTGATACGTTCGATACACAAAGGCATGGTGAAAGCCATAAGCTCAAGCGTGCATTGGCAGTTGTATTGAATCGATATTACAGCCAAATAGTCATAGATTGGTCTAAAGTTCCATGGACAAAACTCTTCCATCATCATACATTACCCTGCTTTTCGAAGCATTTTCGGATACCTACTCGGAATGTTTAAGGTAACGATGCAGGTTGATCCACCGGGTTAAGAATGGTTAATTTAAGAAGACAGGAATGCTGCCTAACGATATCTCTTATGTCATGTGTCGAAAACTGAGGCTCACGTGAACCTCTTGAAACAAATCTTCAGGTTTTTTTGGTTTACATCAGAAGTGTTTAAATCCGATGAGTTAGCAATTTTGAGTTAGTAATATGCGTTTATAATACCGTATATATAAAAACTAAAAACTTTTAGAAACCAAATAGACCTAGTATTCTAAGCGCCTTGTCAAGAACAGGATATTCCAAGTACAAGCTCTAGATTTGTTGATCATTGTGGAAGTGAAGACTATGTGGTTGTTCCACATTTTTCCCATTGCAATCCGTGAGTACGCCGATATATGAATTCATCGTTTTAGTTTATTTCATGCAATTTGAAGAAAGCTTCTTGAGTAAGTGGCTACAAAACCATCTCTGGAGATATACCAGCAGCTATCAGCCATCACACATCATGGAATGTACCATGTACTCTCAAAACCATTTTCTGCTCAAAATGAACAAGTGATCAAGGGTTTACAATTTGCTCTAAGGCTTTGTAGACCAGGGTCGATAGTTTTTAAAATGGTAAAAAGTGAAAAAAAAATTATAGTAGGATGAAACCCATTGGAAGAGGTTGAGAATAAAACAAAAAAATGGAAAAATTAATTACGGGCGATATGAGGTCGGGAAGAGGGAGGGGGAGAGTTTTTAAGGGTAAAAAACGGTTAATCTCGATTTCCGGTAAAACTGCATGTCTGGGACGAAATGAAATGAACGAGTAGGGGTCGTTTGGATTCTAGGCCATCACAGCATAATTGGAAACGAAATTGCCGATGAACTGGCAAGGCAAGGGTCTCAGACAGATGTCTCAGGACCTGAACCGGTGCTTGGTCTGCCAGATTCCTCATTTAGGGCTTCAATCAACGATTGGGATCTGTCAGGAATACAAGGCAGGAATAATAGGCAGGCTGAACGTATTTTCCCCAACGTAAGCAAGAGATCTGCAACATTTTTGTTATCCCCTAGCAGAAAAGACTTCACTTTTGCCAAGCAATTATATCGTGGAGCACTTTCTATGTGACTGTTCTGCATTCTTTGAAAATTATGTTAAAGATACTCGGCGCAGACATGATGAGGGCTGGCAACTGGCAACCAAAGCTTCTTGTCATGAATCTTCTGACTTTTCTAAGAAAACCAGGGAAGCTTTATTAAAGTGAAGTTGGTGTCTGCTAGTACAACGGACTTATATTTAGGTCTGTATGCTGTGCGCTGTAAGTACTCGAAAAACCTGCGAAAAAAGAAAAAAATCAACCATCATGCGCACATCCCATCGACTTTAGTGTCGATCATCCACGACTTTCAATTCCTAGGGGAACCGTTCTTTTCGTATTAAATCAGGGATTGCTTAAATTAATTAAACTCCGATCTCACTACTAAGCTAGTTGGACATATATCCCTTGATAGCACGAACACTATCTTTCGAGCACATAGGTTATAGAAAAGAAGATCACTCATTGTAATTTGCTCTGACAGTCAGGTAAGCCCTACCGCGAGTCAAAACTTATCACAAACTTATTTACGACTAATTCCAAAGACCTATGAAAGAATTTTTTGGCATGAGCAACCGTGACGCAAAGTTAATTATTTACTTCTTCACTGATCACTGCTCTCTCAAATATCACCTTAAAAACATGGACATCACCCAAGATGTCATCTGACTTCTCTGCCTCGATGACATAGAAACAGCTGAGCACATTAACGTGCACCTGCACATGCACTTCCATAGCCAAATCCAGTCTAAAACGTTTCCAAAAAGGATTCACTAGTCCCCTTGCTTCAGAAACACCTGTTCTTCCAATATTCTTAGGTTCTTACACTACCATAACTTCGAATGAGCAACCTTACATTTTACGTGTTCATACCTAAATGAACAAAAGATTTTTCAAGTCGACGCGAGGTGCTAGTAAAGGTGATCTTCCTTCGCACATATCTAGTTAAAAAAAAAGATAGTTAGTTATAAATAATCTGGAAAATAGTCCTGGAAAGTCCAAATGCATACTAAAATACCAAAATAGACGGGAGCAGTTATTTTGTATCTTGACAATCAACAGCAAGAGTGTTGCAAGAAAGCTCAAATAACTTAGGTATCCTGTCTAGTCGAGTTATTAAATGGAATGAGGTACAACACTTCTTCCAAGTCCTCCAATCTAAAAGGGTTTTATGTCTGAAACATAATGCCGCTTTAACTTCTGTTTCGCTTTACGTTTATGAGCTCAATCATAGGAAATCAGAATATCCTGTCGCAATGTCGCTTTTATTCTGATGGGTTCGTGTAAAAGAAAGAAAGAAACGTAAATCCAACTTCAAATAAAGAGTTCGGTTTGGTTGATTTTCTGCCCCATTTGACAGCAAAAGCAACAACAACACAAACCTCAAATCAAAGCAACCAACAAATTCTTTTATTTAAACTTGGTCGAAGCCAAACGAAAGCCGAAGTCGATGCGACTTCTTTTTCTTTTTCATATACATACGTCACCATGAGTATCTTTGTCTTGAGGAGAGAACAGCTGCTTCACAAGCCTAAGCAAGTGTCGTCATGTCTATAACTTACTATATATATAATATTTTTGACGTGGTCCTTAGGGTTTCCAGGTATGAAGCATCTTCATTTCAGCTGCCTTCAGCTAACGCTCATACAAGTTTAGTATTGTGAGACTCGTGTGATGGCTGGAACACAGCTTGGTGTAGAGTCTAACCATCAGCTTAAGCTGAAAATCATATCAGAAAAACAATCCTTCCTCTTTTCGGTTTTTTAACTTTTCATATTGTAACGAACCGTCACAGTGCGGATATTTTGTTCAACAAAATTCGGGCGATATACACAAGATCTATGTATATCGAGAAAACCAAACAAACAAACGCACCCGCAGCAACACACGAGTTACATACACATTCCTAGGTTTCCCATTCACCCCACTCGTTGTATGCAAACACAGGCATCGGCATGCGACATTGCATATGTATTCGCCACAAACAATGGTCAATAGGTTTTGCTCATTCATAGAGCTCACACTCACTTGTGGTAGGAAATATGATATAGGGATGTAACTCAAACAGGTAATGTTAAGTTTCTGCTCCGCTTAGGTAGAGTGTACAGTGTACTTAGTACTTATTTGAAACTTGGGTTTCAGTACTTGGTACTAATCCCATTTACTTTTTGAAAGGACGGCACCAGCTATCCAAATTTGTTTATTCCTCTTTCCACTCCGTCTGAGTGTAGGGAGGACAGGCTGAAAGCCACCTGATAATCCTTCAGCATTGTACGCTGAGGACAAAGTATGGAAAGGCTCAAACGTTCATTCCGTGTGAATTCCCGTCAGGAATCCCCACGGACACTAGAAGCTGCTGACGCAAAATTGGCTTCAACGATAATTCCATTGCATTGGTGCTTTGGACATAAGGCAGAAGCGAGACCCTGCTTGTTTATTCCCCTTTCCACTCCTTCTGAGTATAGGGAGGACAGGCTGAAAGCCACCTGATTATTCTTCAGCATTGTACGCTGAGGACAGAGTCCGGAAAGGCTCAAACGTTTATTCCGTGTGAATTCCCTTCAGAAATCCTCACGGACATTGGAAGCTGCTGACGCAAAAGTGGCTTCAACGATAATTCCATTGCTTTGGTGCTTTGGACATAAGGATGAAACAAGACCCTGCTTGTTTATTCCTCTTTCCACTCCTCCTGAGTGTAGGGGGGACAGGCTGACAGCCACCCGTTTATTCTTTGGCATTTGCGCCGAGGACAAGATTACTTGTGTTTATTCCTCCTTCCCTTCCTCCTGAAGGTATCGAGGACAGGCTTGTAGCCACCTGATTATTCTTCGGCATTTGCGCCGAGGACAATATTTCTTGTGTTTATTCCTCCTTCCTTCCTCCTGAAGGTATCGAGGACAGGCTTTTAGCCACCTGATTATTCTTCGGCATAATATGCGTCTAGGACAAGATTACTTGTGTTTATTCCTCCTTCCCTTCCTCCTGAAGGTATCGAGGACAGGCTTTTGGCCACCCGATTATTCTTTGCGCTAAGGACAGAATTATTGTTGTGTATATGCTATTTTAAGAAAACCTGTTGTTATTAAGACGATACATAAAAAGGATTTTATTGGAAAAATAAAAGTTGGTCGTATTTGGTTATTTTGGCTAAGTCTTGGTGGAATCTTTATCTCGACTTCTGGTGCTTCGTCGAGAATACCTTGGACACGCTGAGTTTACCTCAGCCTTAGAAAGAAAGCATCGCAATATTCAAATGAATGCCCGAATATCTGGATCATCCATTACTTAATAAGACTATCACGGCCTTTAAACCTGGAGATGAAAATAGTGGAAGCCCTAT
Organism: Melanostoma mellinum; assembly: GCA_914767635.1. Taxonomy (NCBI): domain Eukaryota; kingdom Metazoa; phylum Arthropoda; class Insecta; order Diptera; family Syrphidae; genus Melanostoma; species Melanostoma mellinum. The sequence goes on along the minus strand of OU612058.1, from coordinate 140,123,687 downwards.
GTCTCACATCTTTTTCCTTAACTCGTGTGTAGTACCAAGTCTGGCCTAGCACTTTTGACTTTTTTGAGTTCTTTACTTCTTCTACTGTGATACCATACAGATACACAAGCAGCTCTCCTTAAGCATCGTTAATATGATCTTGTGAAAATGAGTCTCCAGAGTAGATATTTGCCCTTTCCACAAATTGTTTTGCCGTTTTCTTGAATAGCTTTGCTTACACTAGCCTCCGAGCAGATATTCCCTCCAGTTCCCAAAATATGCCCCGTGTGCTCTTTGCTTGGAGTTGGGTGCACACCTAATTACTTCTTTCTTGCAAATTCTGCATTCCGCTTTCATGTTCAATGTACAAGTTCGAATCCTAAACATAATCAATATCTTTTTTGACTTTAGTTCTTTTCTAGGCTTGTAAGTCGTTCAGAAAAGATTTGGTTGAAATAAATAAAGTAGTAAACAAGTAAAAAAAAAAAAGAACAATAAGTCATCCGTAAAATATTTTGCTGTTTCCATCACTTACAGCACATCTTTATCTTCCAAAAGCTAATAAAAAATTAATGAGGCTAACACTTGTTCATTTCTTTTGTAGCACTCACGTCAAATAAATAAAACCCCACCAAAACTATTTGGCCATAAAACTAAAAATATAATTGGTTTGAATTTATCAGAGAAATTAATACAAATCATCACAAACAACGAATGTACCACCTAAAAATAGTAATATGGTATTTTTAGGATAAAGCTGTTCAGAAAAATTTACAAAAAAAAAAAAGAAAACTGAATTATTCATTCTGAGGAATTTATAGCGCAAAACGTGTGAACATTTCAATGTTTGCAACCTAATACCAAAACAAAAAGTTCAATAATTTTACAATTGAAAGAATCCATGAAAGGAAAAGGAGGAATGACCACCACACGAAGATAGTTGCATAGAAACACCAACTGTTTAACTTCGTGCAGCGCGTGTTTGCTATTCGCAAAGCTGTTTAACAAGCTGAATGCAGGAGTGTGAGAGAGTGCTGTATGTGCGGCTCATTTAATTTTCTATTTTGTGGATGTTGTTTTTTTTTCGGTTAGTAATTCTGTTTTGTAAAATCTAAAAACATTGAACACTTGATCAAACGAATCCAATGCAGCACGTGTCGCATTTATTGACCCATGCACACGCGTACTTGACTGTTTATGCTTTGGCTCAGACAGTGTAGATTGCAGTTGAGTGGCAAAGCGCATTACGTCAATAAAATTTGACGATCAATATTGTATATGAATCTACAGCTACTATAAGTAGAACAAGCAAATTCCACTGCTAGACGTTTTCTATTGTGAAATTGAATTGAATAATAAATAGAGTTGCGACTATTCGAGGAATCTTGGAATCGTATTACACATTTCGCACGGATTTCATTATCATTTGCACTTTATGATTTCTTTTATTTTATTTTGGAGGATAGATTGCATCATTTTTACGATTTTCAACATAAATTGTGTGAAGAGCAGGTGACTCACAGGTCACAGTGCAGAGGAGGTGTTCTGACCTTTAAGCAGAGGAAATGCAGATATTTTTAAGCATCTGGAATTACCGGAAAACAGTATGGTTTCGAACAAGGCTTAGGAGTTTTTCCCACTACTCTTTCCAAACCACGTGCCATCAATAAAATCACAGAATGCGGAGCAATCCTAAACCGAGGGTTTTGTTGACGCATTCTGAGGAAAAATATGGATACCAAAAGTCAGTTATTTGAACAATGGCAGATAGCCAGTGGTTCAGTGCGATCTCGAATGGCTAATACTATCAGCTGATACACTGAATAATATTCTCGTCGAGGTACCCGTAAAATCCGAAAATACTCTGGCAAAATTGTGCATCTTTGTGTTTGACAAAGTTGAACAAGACCCAAATTATTTTTCGCTTCCAGTATTTTTATAAATTCATATAAAAAAAATAAAAAAAATACAAATTTGTAACTGCACATTTATTACCAACACGTGATGCGATCATACAGCATTTCTTATGTCCTAAGTTCTATATTCCTAGAACTATAAAATCTATAATCCTCTGAACTGGGATTTGGACAATTCAAAAAGTAAGTTGGTTGCGAGTTGCGACACGCACAACAGCACCTTCAATAGGTGAGATTTTGTTTGCTTGTTTAAAAATGGTTTGTGTTTGCACTACAGGTTGCCACAAAAGCTGTGGTTGCAGAAAACAACAATTTCCTTATTTCTCATATAATATATGGAAGTCAATTGCGATAATGTGAAAGTAATCAAGATTGTAAAAGAGGACATTATTCAAAATATGGATAGTAGATGATAATATCGATGTACTTATAGTGCAGTCAATGAAGTATTTTAGGTCCGAATTGTTTTACTGTGAACCGATTTGCATGAAACTTTGGAATTAGGTACATCTTACCCTTAACTTCAAAAGTGAAAATGATTTGAACACCGCCACCACCCCTTTTCGGGGGCGAATTTTTATTTTTTCAAAATAACCTCGGTTATCGATAAAAGGCCTAATTTTAAGCAAAAAATCAAATAAAAGGTTTTTTTTTAATTCCAATACTTTTCGAGTTATTGGCAATTGAAAATTCGCAATTTTTTCACGTTTTTCATCTATTTATTGCAAATATCTCCAAAACTATACGTTTAATCGAAAAATTTATTAAGAACAAAATTATAGCAGGTAAAACAATGAACAATTTGGTGTTTTATAAAGTACTAGCTGAGCCGCCCGGCTTTGCTCGGGTCTGTAGTTTTAAGGTTCCCATTGTCGTTTTACCTTTTTCGTGAGAGTTTGGGGATGAGATATAATCTTATTCTTACTGTGGGACTATGTGGCATCCTAATGCTGAAAGAATTTTTGAGATCTGTTCAGTAGTTCCTAAGTTTCCGTTCCCAACTCCGTTCCTGTGGGAATCGTCCGTTCCAGTGGAAATATGTGAATGAAATATAAATCTATTTCACTGAGGGATAATATTACATCCAAAAGCTGAAAGAATTTTCGAGATCGGTCAAGTAACTTTAATGTTCCCGTTCTCGTTCCTGTTTCTGATCCTGTCGGATTATAGGGATGAAAAATATAGCCTAAGTTACTGATAAAGGGTGAAGGGGGATAATTTAGCAGCCCCAATGTTGAAAGAATTTTTGAAATCTGTGGAGTAGTTTCTAATTTTCCGTTCCCAACCCCGTTCCTGTGGGAATATGGGGATCAAACCGGAACAGGAACCATCCCTGGACTAAACTGTGTCTACCCTGAAAATTTCATAAAAATCCGTTGGGTGGTTTAGGAGTTTACCCCGGACATACATACATACATACATACATACATCCTATTTTATATATATAGATTCTAAGAACAATATTAAGCTAGATATAAAAGATCAAAGCCATTTTTTATTTTGTCTGAAATTTAATCGTCGTGGTCAATGCCATTTAGCGGCGAGCAGATGCATTTTATGCATTCTAATACAAGAAGATGTTTTGTAGTGCTTGAAATAAGCTTTAAAATGAGCATTATTATAAGTCTTTTGCACGTAAAATATGTGAGCTGTAGTGCAAATAAGAAGAGCATCTAATGTTTTTTTCTTTTAAATCAATGGGTTTCATAAGTGCCATTTTCACCAAAATTAAATTTAATCGTATTCCGCCTCAAATAAAGTTTGTTATGAAGAGTTGTATTTTGAAAAAAAAATTCACCCCCGAAAAGGGGTGGCAACCGACCCCAGGGTGGTGGCGGTTTTCAAATCATTTTCACTTTTGAAGTTAAGGGTTATATGAGCCTAATTCCAAAATTGCAAATCGGTACACAGTACATAAAATTCGGAGGTAAGGCCCTATTTTTCGCTTCATTGACTGCACTATTTCTATGAAGTGCTCTAGCGTTTCGGAACGTTCTATTTACATTTCATTTTAAATAAATTAATAAACAAAACTCAATAAATGAATTTTGTGAAAAAAGCACCTTTTATTTATTGTTTTCAGTGTTCAACTATGAATAATTAATTAGAGATTAATTATGATTAAAAAAAGTGACAGTAGTTGTTAATGACGAAGAAAAATTTAATTTTTTGTCTTCAAAACCATGAACTTCAAACTTGATTACGATTACGTAAAACAAAAGAGCTCTTATGCAAGTGTACGCGTATACAAAAGCTACACGTGTAACTGAATTATTCGAGTATGAACCACGTTAGTTAAACGCCATTCGTTGTTTACTTGTAAATCAGAGACCGTTATTAAAAATTGTTCAAATTAACTACACGTAAAGTACTTTAAATCGAACGAAAAAAATATCTTTCCCAGAAAAATAAAATGATATTTTCTTCAGAAAATCCAGTTTAGTGGGTTTTCCGCTGATTGGACTTTATTCTCTGAGCGAAAAAAGGGTTTCTGGACAAAATTCACATCGTTTTGTTTTAATTTCTCAAAAGCTCTGAATAGTTTTCTGATATTTACTGAAAATTTATGAACAGTTGCATTAATTACTTCAAGGTAATGTTACCATTAATAAGGCAAAATTTTATCAAAAGAAGATAAAAGTCATTGAAGAGCATGAAATAACCTTTATACAGGGTGTCCGGTAATTCGTGTAACATACTTTGGGATGTGATCATATTGTAAGAAAAAAATTGTTCCACAGTAAAGTGCGTTTCTCAACTTTGACATCACTTTTTGACAATTTTAAAAAATGGGCACGACTGGGTCGCACGAACTTGCGATTGTGTGCTAAGTACAATACCAAAATATTTAGTCTGAGTATTCGCTCTAAATATCTTTGGTGGGCTCAGGGCTGCCAACTACAATTCAATAATGAAAATTGAATTAAATCACGCAAAATATGGAAAAAAATTAAATTAAAATAAAATTAATTTGCAAAAGCAGTTTTTTAAAAAATTGATTTTTTATTCTTCATTTTTTAATAAAACAAAGTTTTTTAAAAGTTAGGTATGCAAGTCTTAAGATGTTGCAAGAAGGTGTTTTGACAATAAAATTGAAATAAATCAGGAATACCTTTTAAAAAATATTAAAAAAAAAACCAAATTTTTTTAAAAAAATCTATAAAAATTTCAAAATTTAAAATTTTCCAAATCTTAATATGCAATCTTTTTTATGTCATCTACGACCTCTTAAATATAAAATTTCAGCAAAATCGTGTCAGCCATTAATGAGGAAGTCGGTTTTGAAAAAAACCGTACTATGGGGGGTACCGTTTTTAGACTTTTTCCAAAAAAAATGTTTGCGTAATGAGAAAAACAATTAAAAAATAATCCTTCACATAAAATTTTTTCGAAATCGTTCGAGCCGTTTTCGAGAAAAATAAGTATTATCATATCGGTTGCATGGCAGGTACCGTTATTTCAAGACCTAGAGACCCAATTCCTAAAACGCCTCTGTAGGCTACCTTACAGAGCTTAACTACAAATTTTGAAAAAAATCGGTCAAGCGGTTCAGGCTGTAGATCCATATACACACAGACGGACATACAGACAGACAGATTTGAATGCAAGAATAGGAAGTGAAGAAGGAAATGAAAACAAAGTACTAGGAATTGAGCGAAAAACAAAGGATCCAATATGCAATGCACGAGGCTTTAAACTCATTGAGCTGTGCAACTCGTACGGGTTAAGAATTCAAAATGGAACAAGTTGCTCAGACGCGGAAGGTGAACTTACTTTTGCTGGTCAGCAAGGCAGCTCGGTGATAGACTATGGTCTCATTGGTAAGGAGTGGAATGATTACGTCGTAGATTTCAAGGTTGAAAACGTAACTTTTTCGGATCACTTCCCCATTGTTTTGACTTTCGGGATTACTTCGATAGTAGCTGAAGAAACAAATGCTGTGAATCTCTTGCCCAAATTGTAATGGAAAGAAACCAAAGCGATAGAATACCAAACACAGCTAAGTACTGCACTACAAAGACAAAGCTTTTGCGATCTTGCCCAACTAGATGAGATAATAAAAAACTAGAAACTGCAAACAGGACCTTGCAACAAGATTTTATCGCTCCTTGGTTTGATAAAGAGTGTATAAAAGCGAGGAAGGTATCGTTTGGTTGGCTAAGAGCATACAGAAGTTCAAGTGAAGGTTACTTCAAATATCAGTATTTGCAAGCTAACAGTGCTTATAAGACGTTGTGTAGGCGAAAAAAGGAAACGTTATTTGAAGCAGAGTCTAGGCGACTGGCCCTTTGTAAGAATGCAAAAGAATTTCGGTGCCTAGCACGGAACCTGAACGGAAAAAAATACACCATCCACGGTGATCTAAGTCCCAATCTTTTGGCCTCACATTTTAAAAATTTGTTGAATCCTGCCCAAGAAAGAGTTAACTTCCAATACGCTGCTCCTGGGTTTAACAACGCAATTTTGGATTCTGAGATAAGTCAACAGGAGGTAATTTCAGCGGTTAGAATGCTAAAGGACGGAAAAGCTGATGGATCGAACGGTATATCAGCGGAGTTTTACAAATATGGCACAGTTGAATTAATCAACAGGTTAACATGGATATACAACTATGTACTAGAAACCGGGGGTATACCGCAAGAATTCAAAGAATCTATTATTTTTCCTATTCATAAAAAAGGTGCCTTGGCTGAACTATCCAACTATAGAGGGATTTCATTCTTAAATGCTTCGTGCAAAATCTTCACTTTAATTTTGCAAAGACGGCTTAGTAAATGGATCGATGATGCCAAGCTTTTGAAAGAATTCCAGGCAGGCTTTAGAGCAGGTTAGTCAACAGTTGACCACATTTTTGTGCTTAAAAGTATTGCAAATTCATTTCTTTCCAAAGGAAAGAAACTGTACACGTTTTTTGTTGACTTTAAGGCGGCTTTTGATACAGTTGATAGACAAGCCCTCATGTATAAACTTTATAGCATAGGAATGTCAATGAAGTTTGGAAGAGTTATCCGAAACCTTTATGAAAACACACTGGCCAAAGTATGGAATGGTGAAGAGTTGTCAGGGTGGTTTGAAACAGGATCAGGAGTCACACAAGGTTGTACAATGAGTCCAAGCTTGTTTGCTTTCTTTATTGAAGACCTAGTAGACTTTCTACCCTGTGGGATTGAATACGCAGGCCAAAGAGTAAAGGCATTACTTTTCGCGGATGATATCGTACTTTTGGCACCATCACCTGAATCGTTGCAGCTAATGATAAACCGGCTATCACAATACTGTATGCTTTGGAATCTGGTTGTGAATTTGGATAAATCCAAAATTATGATCTTCAGGGAAGGAGGAGGACGATATTGCATGAACGAAAAATGGCAATATAATGGGGAGAGCATTGAAATTGTTAAGGATTTTAAATACTTTGGAGTTTACTTCACGAGAAATTTAAGTATGGAGAAGCATTTAAAGGAAAAGCTCACAAAAGCAAAAGGCGCAATCAGCGCATCGTGGAATAGATGCTTCTACAACAAAAATATTGCACATAGCAGTAAGTTCAGGATTTTCGAAGCTATATCGGAATCTATTTTGCTCTACGCAGCGCAAACTTGGGGGACAAAAAGGTATGAAACGGTGGAGAAACTTTTACGCTACTACATCAAGCGAATTTTTAGACTGCCTTCCAATATGCCAAATTATATAATTGCATTGGAAACAGGCCTATCACCCCTTTTCATTCGAACTTTGAAAATGCAAGTGGATTATGTTCTGAATGTTATGAAAATGGATAATCACCGGCTCCCAAAGATAGCAGCTCTACAAGATATACGAACCAGATCAAGTTGGTATGCAGATTGGATAGACCTTGCTAGAGACTGTGAGATAGTCCTAAATCTTAATAGTCCGGACTATGACTATTGGAAGAGGTCCCTTTACCAGCTAATATCAGCAGTGGATACAAAATATAGAGAAAAATGTTTAAGTGACGCGGCAGGATCTCTTTACAGACAATTTTACTCTCAGTTGAACCACAACCTGGGAGAGAAAAACTATTTTAAAGATGTCAATAGCATAGACGAAATATCGATGATGATTAAGTTGCGGGGCGAACTTCTTCAGTTAAACTTTGTACCACATAGAGAGGACCTACCAATCATATGCTCTTTGTGCAACTTGAACGAACGAGAAGATATTTTGCACTTCATGGGAAAATGTCCGATTTTAACAGAAATTAGAAGACAAATTTTCGAAACCAATATTCTAACAGAAAACGAAATGATAACACTGCTTAATACTATGGATGTAAAAAAATTATACCAATACTGCAAACTAGCTCTATTTTATAGAAATCAAATTATTAATGAAAGTTTTTAAGTAATTTAAACGAACGCTAATGATGGTGTTCAATTTAAAATTTATTAATTTTGCTCTACTGTTATAATAACTATGATTAAATTGTTTGATGAATAATCTTATTTCAAAGTTAAATTTATTATGTTTTGTCAACGAGGCAGACGGCAGAAAAGCCATGCTTTTTGTTTTTTGTAAACTATGTAATCATGAATTATAAATGTAATCAAATAAAAACAACTATCTATCTATCTATCTATCTATCTACAGACAGACAGACAGACAGAATTGTAGGACACACTTTTTTCGTATTCTCTATCATCGTAATGTCATGTTTAGTAGTTATCTCAAAAATTTTTTCTGCACGATTGCAAGACTTGCCTTATAGTACCTATAATGGCAACTAAAAAGGCTAACTTTGGTGTACCCTGACCTGTATTACATTCGATATCTCTGTCAATACTGATGATCTTAAAGGTTGTTATTTTTACAAAAAATTAGTTCTCTTAATCTAAGACTTAATTTTTTTTGTAAAAATAACAACCCTTAAGGCTGTATTTAAGCTGAGCTTCTATAGGCTTAGATTTTTAGTTGCCAGATTTTCAATTTTAAATATTGTTCAAATTTTCTTCCCCAAGCAAGGTTTTGACTTTAATTTTTTTTTTTCTTCAGAAAATGCCTGATAAACATAGAGTTTCTTTATTTCTTACAGATGAACGAAACAATAACTCAGTAATAAGTGCACTCAAAAACCCATACTTTTTATGATACTTGAAAAAATACAAAACGGGTAGATTACAAAAAAAAATTTTAGTTTGATTAAAACAATAATATGGGTACTTTTAATAGTTTTTTATGTATTTTATACAAATACATATAATAAGTGTTCAACACCCACAATGAAATGCAAAAATGGGCTGAGGCATGCTTTCAAAACGAAGGAGGGCACTTTGAGCACTTATTATAATTGTATTTGTATAAATTACATAAAAAACTACTAAAAGTACCCATATTATTGTTTTATTCAAACAAATCTCAAAGCTAAAAATATTCTTTTTTTTTTAATTTTACCCATTTCGTATTTTTTCAAGTATCGTAAAATTTATGGATTTTTTAAGTTCACTTATTAATGAGTTTTTTTATAATTGTTTTGTTCATCTGTATAAGAAATAAAGAAACTCTTTTCTGAAAAAAAAATTATCTCAAAAAAAAAAACTTTGCTTGGGGAAGAAAATTTGAACACTATTTAAAATTGAAAATCTGGCAACCCTAACCATATGGAAGCTCAACTTAAATATGTTCAATCTTAAAGGTTGTTATTTTTACAAAAAATTAAGTCTAAGATTAGGTCTCTATCATCAGTATTGACAGAGAAATCGAATCTAACACAGGTCAGGGTACACCAAAGTTAGCCATTTTTAAAATTGTCTAAAGCTATGTCAAAGTTGAGAAACGGACTTTACTGTGAAAAATTTTTTTTCTTAAAATATGACCAAGAATTACATATGACCATTACATTACATATGTATCACGAATTACCAAACACACTGTATTATATGAGATATATGAAAACAAAAGAAGATTCATTTGATTGATGTACTGCAGAGTCAATCCTCTGTTTTAGTTTTTAAATACTTATGTCCACTACTTCATTGCGTCAAAGAGCTAAAGCACAATCTTGGCGAATATACGCTTGGGCACCGTGCAAATATCCACTCATTGTTAAATATACTCCGGTTTGGATCTTTTTAGAACAAAGCGAATATCAGAAATAGCCATATGTGACCCACAATGGAAAACATTTTCTTAAAGGGTAAAGTGAGACTGCTTTCAGAGAACCATTTTGCAGTTGTTTTGTGGTGTTTTGAGAATGTTTTGTTGCAAGTGAACATTTTTAGTAATTGCAATTTCTAAAATAAAATTCTTTAAATAAACCTTTTCTTTATCCCATTCTAAATCAGTAACCTATCGATTCAAAGATCAAATCATTTATATAGCCGATGATGATAAATGATTGATGATCGATTCGGTTTTCAAAAATGATCAATTCACCCAGTCGTGGGTGCGGCAGCCCAGTTTGTGGCATATGGCATATCTCACACCTACATGTAACCAGATAAAAGTAAAAAAAAAAAACAAAATATTGGAAAATCCAAATTCTTTTAACTTTAAATTTTTTCGTTTTGAATATACGAATTAGTTTAATATTTGAATAAATCGTTCCGATGACGATTTTAGTCCTCTATCAAAATATCTTGAAAAGTTTATCGATATTTTGCTACGCTTGAGATATTTTCAAGTACTGAAGGATTTTGATTTTTGACCCCTATCTCTCAAATTTGAAAGCTCTCCGCGGTATACTTTTCAATAGCCCATTGTCTAATTCCTGCAGTAAAGAAACTCATCCTTTTCGTTTCTTAAAGATCATTATTTACAGCCAAAAAGTAACTTTAAATAAACTAGTCGCGAATTTCAGCAGAAACGGAGCTAACACAAAAAAGAGGCGTCTTTGACTAGTTTTCTGAAAGGTCTATCAAAACATGCTATAAAGATTGCGGATGAAATTACATATCAGTTAAGTTATTAAACATTTCTGCAAATAGTAGTCATCTTTTCTGAAATAAAATTTAAAAAGTAATGAAGAAATGCACCTTTATAAACAAACAGAGAGTGATGCTCTGGTTCATGGTCTTCCTTTGTTGCAAAATGAAGATCTGAAATTGACATTCAATAACTTGTGTAACACCATAGGAATAAAGCCACTCATTATTCGAGACATTAATCCGAATTAAAACGAATAAATCAGTGTTAAATCCACATGTTATAATTAAATTTATGTCACCACGCGACAAAAGCACTATACTACGATCGATCTCTTATTACCGCACTAAATCAAAACAAAAACTCACTCTTCGCAAATTTGGATATTCTTCTGATAACGCTGTATATATACATGAATGTCTTACGCAAAGAAATCGATCACTTCTGCAAAGTGCAATCAAGATGAAGAATGAAGGTCAATTGTTTTCGGCTTTTACAATGCGAGGGTTTGTTTATGTAAAAAAGAACCGCAATGATAAAGCGCTTTTCGTGGAGAACTATGACGTTCTTAATAATATTGCCACCAAATCTTCTATGAGAACTGAAACAGCTGTTTAAAAAAAGACCTGAAGGAGAAGAAGAAGAAGAAAACAAAAATTTTTTTCTTATCATTATTTATTTTTCTTTTTTTATGAATTAACTTGATTTTATTTTGAATTTTTCGCTCTTACTAGGCGTGTTTTTTTCACAAGGATGTTATGTACCTAACATGATATCCAAAAAAAAACGCTTCGTTTTTTTTTATTTGTGGGTTGGTGTTCTTAATCATTTGTCAAACCAATTAAAGTCAACAAATGAATTTTTTTTTGCCTAATTCGCACAAAAACGCAAAAAATGTTTGTTAAAAACCAAAAGCAATTGTATAAAGTGGAAAATAAAAATATTTCGTAGTGAAATTAATGCAGGTAAACAATTTTTTTTGTCCGTTTTTTGTTAGTTTGGAAATGTCAAAAATAGGTCCGTGCACAAAGGTAACAAGGTATTTCTCTTGACGCTGTTTACACGCTGGGGTTGAATTCATATGAAACTTTTGATTTATGTCAGAGTTGGAAAAACTATTTTGTTACTTGTTTCAAACGAATTAAACTATTAAGAATAAAATAATAAAACCAATTTTGTGGATTACTTAACAATTTGTTTAGAAAAAATGTCAACATTCACAGAAAAATGTGAAAAAAATTTTTCAAAAAGTGCTTTCAATCACAAAATAGACCTTTTTTAATTGCTATTACGTTGTTCTATGTATCTTTATATAAATTTACAAATCTAACCCTTGAAATCCATAAAATTCTAAAAATTAAAAATTTTGAGCAACTAAATTGCGGAGTGTAAGAGTGGGCAGAGGATTTTATTCAGTTCAACATTTATGAACAGACCTTCTGACACCCATTTTGCTTTTGTTCGAGATACATGAAAGTCTCTAGACGCACCAACATTTAAAAATGAAAAGTCGAAAAAACTCATTCGATACTCGACTAAACGTCAAAACTCTATCCCCGACCAAATCTTAACCATCCCTTTATCCATAACATTGGTTGTCGGGGATGTTGTTTTTGCTTTGCGTGTAAAATGATGTTATATAAATAACAGTCGTGTGAAAAAAACACGCCTACTGTTTCATTAGCTTTTTAATTTTTATAGTAAGTAATAGTAATTTTCCTTTATATTCATGCTTGACTACATACTTAAAACAAAAAAATGAATATTAATATCAAAAAATATAAATTTGTCATTATCAGAGTCATCGTCGTCTCTCTATTTTTTAAATTCTTTCATGGTATGGTCGAGCAGCTTCTTATCTATTTAATGCCCTGGCCTATTTTGAGTCCTAATCCCGTAAATGTCTTAATTAATGATTGATTCTAATGTTAGTAACAGGGTTTCTGTACTCGAAGGCATGCATGATTCAACGCGTTCATTGATTAGAATTTTAGATGCGCAGTACACATTTGTTTCAACATTCTAACATTGATGTAGTTTGCGTTTGTGAAACTTGGTTCTCTACAGATTCCGATTGTTGCATTGAGGGGTTTAATGTCTTCCGTTGTGATAGAGTTGGTCGTGTAGGTGGTGGTGTGGCGATATTCATTCGCAGTGGCTTGAGCTGCAGGATAATTAGAAATTCTCAGCCAGGAAGTGGAATCGAATATATATTTGTGGAGGTAAAGTGCAACGACAATAAGATTTTGCTAGGTTCAGTGTTTCGTCCAAATAATAGCATTGATTTAACACCGCTGTTCGCTATATTAGATGAGTTATCGTGGGACAGTAGTACCTTACTGGACATGTTTTTTGTAAGTCATTTACAAAAGGTTCTCCTTTATGACCAAATATCTGCTCCCTGCTTCTCTCATCATGATCTAATTTATCTCACGTTTCAATGTTCACCTCTGGTCTCTTCAACTACCTTCAGATTTCGAGATTTTAAAAATGTCAACAGGCAACAGTTGGAAATTGATTTGAATTCACTCGAGTTGACTCAAATATATAGTATTCCATCTGCCGATGACCAGATTTCATTTCTGCAAAATAATATTAACCAACTTTATAACATGCATGTTCCTCTCGTTACAAGGCAGTCTTGTAATAAAGAACAACCTTGGTTTAACAACAACATCAAGTCTCTTATAACAGAACGTAATCGTGCATATAAACGCTGGAAGGCTTTAAGGCTTCACGAATTGTATAGTGAGTACAAAGCTTTGAGAAACAGAGTATAGTCTTTTTAATCCGTGAAGCTAAACAACGGTTTTATGCCCCTAAATTAGACCCCTCCCAAGCAAAAGAGAAATTGTGGAAAAATTTGAGAGAGATAGGTATAGGTAAGAAAAATAGCAACAAAATCGTTTCTATTGACTGTGACGAGCTTAACAAAAACTTTGTTACTTTTAGCTCTTCTTTTTCTGGGGTTCCAGAATGATTGACACACAATTACAAGAAGATAATATGTTGAATGGTCACCCGTCTACGAGTGGTTTTTGCTTCTACCCAGTTAACGAGGTTGATGTTTTAGAAAGTATCCTAGCTATTAGGTCCAACTCTGTTGGAATTGATGGTATCCATCCAGTGTTCTTAAAGGCTATACTGCCTTATTTCCTCAAATACATAACTTATGCATTTAATACTATTTTAATGACAAGCACTTTCCCCTCCTCCTGGAAGCGAGCTAAGGTTATACCCATACCTAAAAGTCGGGAAGCAGATAATTTTCGACCCATAGCCATATTACCATTTCTTTCCAAAGTTTTGGAAAGACTTATGAATCATCAAATTTTATAAACAGAAATAAGTTAATATGCATCAGCCAATCAGGTTTCCGTCCGAAACATAGCTGTACCACTGCTTTGATTAACGTTACGGAAAATCTTAGAAGTGCTTTGGATGAGGGTAAAGTAACTGTGCTTACACTCTTGGAATTTTCTAAGGCATTTGACACCGTCAATCAGTATGTACTTTGTGAAAAGCTAATAAATCAATTTCAATTCTCAACGCCTTCAGTAAAACTGATTTTTTCTTACCTTACAGTAGATCTCAAGCTGTTTCTGAAAACAACTCTATGTCGTCTTTTCTTCTTCTGCAGAGAGGTGTCCCTCAAGGCTCTATTTTGGGTCCCCTACTGTTCTCGATGTATATCAATGATCTACCGTCGTGTCCATTGAGCTCATCTGTGCACATGTATGCAGATGATGTTCAACTGTATAATAGTTTTCCACTTGGTATGCTCGAGAACGCTGTGCACGAAGTTAACGAGGATTTGAATGAAATCTTTATCTGGTCCCGTAAAAATGATCTATGTTTGAATCCAAAGAAATCACAGTGCTTAGTAATTTCCAGAACTATAATTTTTTCCTACGATATATTTGAATAATGCAAAAATGTTTTTCCACGGGTTTCGCCTTTCGCGAGGAATTGGCAAGTCCTCCGTTAGTAAATTCATTGCCATGAAAAGCGCATTCTCAATTAGCCGTTCGGAACCGGCGAAAAATTGTAAGTCCCCTCCATTCCCTGACAAGGCACGGTTGTGAGAAATGTGCTAGGCCCAGGGGCTCCTCGCTTTGTTGCGCCACCCTATTTATTTATTTATTTATTTATATTTGAATAATACAGTCATTGAGTTTCTGGATACTGCAAAAAACCTTGGCCTGACATTTAATAAAACGCTTAGTTGGAACAACCATATCAGAATTACGCTGGGCAAAGTGTATGGGGGTCTTCGAATGCTTTGGGCATCTCATCATATAACTCCTTTAAAAATCCGGCTTATATTGGCTAAAACCTTGATAGTACCACAAATGCTTTTCTGTTGTGAGATTTTTAGTAATTGTGACTATGAACACAAGAGGAAATTTAATGTTGCGTTCAATTCTATGGCGCGTTATGTGTATGGTCAAAGAAGATATGATCGTGTCTCTAATTTTTCTAAATCAATCTGTGGCGTTACCTTAGACAATTTATTTAACATTAGAAAACTTATCTTGCTTCACAATATTTTGCAGTAACATCAGCCGGGATACTTTTACAATAAAATCAATTTTACACGATCTGCTAGATCTTGTAATCTTATACCAATACGCTACTCATATTTAGTGTCTCAACGCCAGTTTTATGTATATGCTATTCGATTGTGGAATTCCCTCCCTTGATCTACAATTATTATTATTTATTTTTTTATTTATCTTTTATTTCTTGTTTATATAATCTTTTCTTCTATTAAAATTTAATTTAAATTAAATATTTAACGAGCGAATGTATAAGCTTTTCAATTTGAATTTTTCTTAATACCATACTTAAAACAGCACAATGAATTTACAAATAGTATTTTTATACTGAGCTTTACTCTAATTAATAAGGTATTGTATCTTACTGAGTAAATATGCGCAAATAAATAAATTATGAAATTATGAATTATGAAAGTGCAAAGGTTATTTTAAATTTTTTGAATCTCAAAAATAGCTACTCTTTTCAGAATTATCAGCCTTACCTACCTACCTATTCAAAAGTATTTTTATTCGTCATTTAACTGCTGTCAAGAAGGTTAGTTCTCAGAAACAAATTTTTCTCCTTAACTTCATATGTCGTGCCTTTGGCAAAGTCCCCATTTCGAATTTAAAAAATTTAGTGTTTGTTGTGGCCCACGCAAATATCGTCTCTTCTTTTATTCTAGATTATCGAAGGGTCAAATGTATTTGAAAAAAATACGAGTATAGATTGGAAAATAGAAACAGAATACCTATATTCTAGCATTTTCCTAGAACTCATCCCTGGAGCCATTGTTTAATTGAATTCAAAAATATTAAGCTTTGTGTTGCTTGAAAAACAATTCGTGTGAACTCATCATATTACTCTTAGCAGGTTTCTGCTTCCAGATGATAAGATTTACTAACAAAAACTTTGACAGACAGATTCGATAGAAATTACTACAGATTTAGAATACTGGGGAATGCTTGAACAACATTAGCTCAATTCTTGGATTTTCTTCAGTTTCCAGGAATCAATTGCTTTTGCTTAGGTTTTCGTGATAAAAATAAAAACAAGTTTGAACTGCTTGTAATCACAGATGAATGAATCTCTGGAATTCCGAATTTGCTAGTCATTGTAAATGTTTCTTGTGAATGTGACAACAAATGCCAAATAGAGTAGGTACGTGATATATAAGCCGGTACCTACTTACTTTATTATTGTTAAATGCCTGTTTACCAAACCAACAAAATTTTTTTCATAAAAGGTTAACAGAGAATTTCTAATAGAAAAATGCCTATAGCGACCCCCAGCCAAAGCCTAATGGGATAGAGGCATAAAAACTCAATGTGAAACTTAATTAAAACAAAAAATAAGACAAAAACTATCCTATCTTGAAGTGAAATTGAAATTGAAATTGAAGTGGATGCTATTAAAATGTACTAAAAGTTTTACGACATTTAAATGGATGCTCCGAAAAAAATTGTCTTCGCCATTAGTGTCTGCATTTTGTTTTGTATCTTCGACCCACGCCCAGTGATTGTTCAAATTGATCTTTCCCCTACATCATTGACATCGAAACACAAAAAGAACATAATTTTAGTTTGACGAAACGCTTAGCTTTCAGATCATGGCTTAATGATCCTGAACGATCGATGGATGAAGAGTTGGGCAACGAATTCCTAAAATTAGTCTATCTTTGTAAATGCGTCACTAGATAAAAGTTCTCTTTCAGTATGCATAGGTTGTCATAAAAGCTACTCATAAAACATGGAGAAACATGGGCGGGGAAAGATAGGTAGCTGACAGCTGAGATATTGGCAAAAGTGTACCTTAGTTTGTGTATATCAAAACATTGATACAAGCCGAATCAACAAATAAGACACAACACCTCCTTCTATGACGTTTGTTTGTTATCATATTTGCGTTAACCATGCAACCGCACCTGACAGATGGTTTGTTTTGGTTAATTCATTCGTTCGTGACAAGGGCTCTTAACTTCTGCTGATATCAATTTGTTTGTCTCTCGTTGCAGTCATAAACGCGAATGAGGATTTTTGCCTAGGCTAGGTAGGAGTACCAATGCCTATAGGTACTTACTTCTTTTGCAAGCAAATACACGCTTCCTTTTCCAAGAACTTTATCGTTCTACAAAATTTTCAACACCTTTATTCGCTGCAAGGAAATAACTGCCGCCATACGCCATACCGCTGCCATGACGCCTTGATGGCGGGGCGGTAGGTACACAGTTTTTGATTGTTATTTCCTTGAATTTGAGTTGAGGTTTATATTTAGTTTGAATTGCGCAAAAAAAAAGAGAATTTCTTTTTGAAACGTTGTTTCTTATCATAAACGCACTCTTCACCACACCACTCTTGCGTTGACAATTATATGATACTTCAGGCACGTGTCTCTAAATTCAAGTTCACTTGTCTTCGGTTTAACTTCTGTTGTCTTTGCAAATAGTGTGTGATAAATGTATATACAGTAGATTGTGATTAGGCAGGTACTAACACCTTGCCTGACTAATTGATGTCGTTCTGAGTTTATGGAGCGTTCTCGTGAGTGAGATGTTTGTTTTAGTCGTCGTCGGCGTCGTCGATGTTGTTATCTAAGCTCTCTGCTGACGTTTGGCGGAAAAAGCCACAGCTTCAATAGCAGCAGCAGCACCAACAGCAGCGATGAGATTCATGATGTGCTAACGTTTATTTATTTAATTTGTTTTGTATTTTTATACCTGTAGCTAGATAGGTAGGTATACTACGTACCTGCTACGTACTACAAATTTATATACATATTTGTATTAGGTTTGTGAAAAGTTGGGTATCAGCCAGCAAGTTGGCGCCAGGTTAGTTAGGCTTTGTTATTGTTTTTATTATTATCATTATTTTTAATTTGTTCATATTGTTATACTTTTTTTCCTATCTCTCCTTTTGTGTGGTTTTATCTCTGTGTAGAGTAATTCGGTTAAGTAATTTTTTTTTACAGGGAAAGAGGAAAGTAGTTTTAGATTCCTATAAGCGATTCAGAAGAACCCAATTATTTATAATTGTGAAGTAAATTGATTTGAGTTGTCTTAGATTAATGATAACAACGATCACACCTCCTGAGGCACGGGAACGACAACGTTTGTGTCACAATATAGTTTTCTAAGTTCCATACCTACTCTCATGTAAAAAACGCCGAGGAAAAGTAAGCTTCTTCAATAAAACAATTACGGGAAAATCCATACCATTGGATAGTGTTAACAGTAGCCGACTTTTTATCAGAATTTTAAGCAAAACAGGTCTTAAACATCGTCTGGTTTACTGGTTTACCTAGTCCGATTTGACTTCTGTCTCTTTTTTGTAATTTCTTCAAGTTTTATCTTAATACGAGTTTGTGCGGTTTGTTCAAACACTTATGACTCGAAAACGGATGGACAGATCTTTATAGTTTCTGATTTGTTTTTTTTTTTCACCTTCTTGAATAGCCGAATAACTATTTAGAATAGCGGAAAACTTTCACGGAGGAAGAACAGAGACTAAAGTCAAAAGCTCCCTGACCTATGTTATCACCTTTAGAATACTACAGTATCTTCAAGTAAAATGGACAATATTTCAATTCCAGAATCTCACGGGAACGGAAGATCACAATTTCTATAAAGAATGATATGTTATGATCAATGACTCAATGTTACATTCTTCCTGTATCTATTAAAGGCATGAATTAACCAATGTTCAAATAAATGCAAATACGTAGATCTCGGGAAGACCTGATGACAAGCTCGTTTTTCTCAACCACATCTTGGTGAGAAATGGAGGGGATCAACAAATTTTTGCATATCTAAAAAGGCTGAGTGCGAAGCGCTTTACATTTTAGTGTGATTGCTCTCGGAGAAGTTGCCTATTTCCAGCGAAAGATGCTTCTCAATGAAAAATAGTTAGCAAAAATCGAAACTTTTGGTCTTTTTGAAAGCTGTCACGTGATTTATGTTCACTTTGGTTTACAATTTCATGGTGGATGAATTGAAGCCATAAAACCACTGATCAGTATGTGCATTCGGCAAACTGTTTGCAAATCAAATCGATGCCAATTTTTTTCATAACTTCAAGTCCTAAACCTCTGAGTTTCCTGCAAGATTGGTTGATTTAACCCTTGGGCTTGTCTACGCACATAAACCCAAAACTCCTTAGGCCTCGGCCCCGCAGTAAGCAGCTGAGCGGCTGAGCGGAAAAAAAAATTAAACATATGAAATCACACATAAGCGGCCACCCGGCCACGCTATGACCTATGAGCGAGCGCCGAAACAAAATTCTCAGCGTCTAAGCGGCGCCGCTCAGCAACCAAATCTGTTTTAAATTTTAGTAATGTTCTAAGCGGCAAACAGTAAAGATGGCCAAAGTGAACATTGAATAATTGTTAATTTCGTCTGTGCAATCTCTACTAAAAACTACTAATCGCTCAAAAGCAGTCGCTCAGTGCCTGGCCATACGTCGCTTAGAGCTGCTGCTCAGCCGCTTACTGCGTGGCCGAGGCCTTAGAAGAGAATATTCGGCGTGCTATTGCCGACATACCGGTACCCGTGGCGTGATGGTTAGCATGTCCACCTGCTAACCCAGAGGTTCGAGGTTCGAATCCCAGCAGAGGCAAAATGCAAAAATGTTTTTCCACGGGTATCGCCTTTCGCGAGGAACTGGCAAGTCCTCCGTTAGTAAATTCATTGCCATGAAAAGCAAATTCTCAATAAGCCGTTCGGAACCGGCGAAAAATTGTAGGTCCCCTCCATTCCCTCACAAGGCATGGTTGTGAGAAATGCTTATTATTGCATTATATTATTGAAATATTTATTATTGCCGACATACGGTTCGAAATGCTGCAAAAGTGGTCGAAAATTTGGTCTCTCGAGCCAAGTTAGATGTGTGCCATGCCATAAAGTTATATATGTTTCATTTCGACCGCTGGTGTGCGCAGGTTTAATCGCACTGGCATTTGACACCTCTCAAACTCAGCTGTCCTTTCAATATTAGGTAGATGAATGTTTGACATTTACCATAACGAATCGTTTGGTATTCGAAAAATGCAACTTATGAAACAATTAGACAATCAAATGTATCAATGCTTACTACAGAAGTGACATAGCCTTAGAGTGGAAGCGTTATACTGATGTCCTTAGGCGTGTGAATCTCAGTCGAAAATATTGTTGCTACAAGTGCAAGTGTTAACGATAATCAAAAATTATCGTTTTCAAACTGAACAAGTCTTACACTTTACTATGGTGTAATTTGTATTTTGATTTGCATCTCCATACTTGTAATGCTCAAATAACGCAATAATTAAATCCTGTTTGATGTTGGAAGCACAAACAATAAACACCGATTTTTTGGACAATATTTCCTTCAGCGATGTATTATACTTTGTAGATGCCAATGGGTACACGGTTACAGTCGATTCGGAGCGATACGGTTCAATCTTCAATGACGATCGATTTTTTAACCGGCTATTGAAGATCAAAAATTCAAAACCAATGTGCATCGGTTTCTCCTATTAAATCCTCTTCTATATTTCTAAATAATAATAATGCTTTTCACACTTATGCACGTATTTAGGCTTAGTCGAGACTAACGAATGGCAATAGCAGGCCTCGCATAGCGTAGCTGTGAGTTTCTTTCAAAATATGAAAATCGTAAAATTGCATTTGTTATAAAGGGACTTGAAACAATAGGGACTTTACAAATGACACAAATGTGAATATTATTTGTGAACGCACCTCTTTACTAATCATCGAACCGTAACTATCAATTTATTCAGTAAACTCAAAATTCTGGCAGTTTTCGAACGAAATTTGGAATTTGATTGCAACCTTAAGCGCGTTAAACTCAATTTTCTTGGTTATCCTACGAAGGCCAGGGGCCAGCTTTACTATGGAATGATACTAAAATTCGAGCCTACATATTCGTGATTGAGCTGAGTTAATAAGACAACTGGTTGATCGAAGTGTCGAACGAATCATTCAAGAATTGGACATCGCTTATACGTATTTTGCGTAAGGATCTTGATTAAGACCCGTCCAAGATCTAGATGATTGAAGAATTGGGGAGCGTATCGAAATCACAAAAAAAAATCCCGAAAAAAATTTTTTGAAACCCCGTCTACTGAAATACTGTTTTTTTTACAATCCCGACTTCTAAAATTCCGTTCGATCAAAATCCTTATTTATTCAAATCCTGAATAGAAAGGGGGATTTCAAAACCGAGATTTCTATAAGCGGGAACATAAAAACTATAGGATTTCGAACCCAGCCCGAAGAATTGAGACTGATCGGCCTATTAGGCTCTGGAGAAGATGCGCCAAGATAATGGATTCCTTCACAAGCGAAATAACCAATTATGTTTGGCCCAAATCGGAAAATATGGACATGTTGTTTCAATAGGGTGGTGCCGCACAGGGCACAGTGCACGTTACAATCCATTTATTGAAGAACAAGTTTGTTGATGAGAGTGTTAATGTAAAAAACTGTCCAGTCCATTGGCCGCCTCGTTCGGGAATTTTACGATTCTAGGCTAGGCTATTGAAAAATAAAAGTTGTCAAGTCTTTATTGAAAAACCTGACATAGGTATACATTAGTCTTCGTAAGAAAAAAAAATTAATTGCATTTGAAAATGAATAGAACAGTCTATAATATAACCAAACCCACAATTATTGCAAGAACCTTGAAACAAGCCCCGCATTCGCCCCAATCATAAAATTGAATTTCTTCATTTCTTATCTTTCCGTTTATTAACTGATACGCATTACAAACTACGAATCAGAGTATTTTGTTAAACAAAAACCTACCCTTGCCCATATACTTATCATTTACTTAGTAAAACAAATCGTATAAAAGTCGCAACCATATTTCTAAACAATCACATCGAAATCATAAACAAATGCTCTATGTGCCACTTATCTATCTACAGACTGGTTTAATCCTAACCAAAGTGCCAACTTAAAGTGGTTCACTGGGATGGAAGGAAACGTCCACAAACAGAGTCATAAATAAAAACAGCGCCGTCTTCCAATTTTACTGTAAAATCAGTTAATGGAAAAATATCTGAAATTCTTATAAGTAACTGTGATCGCTGAATTTCTATCACAAATCATCATTTATGTCTACATGTGTACGAGTATCTATCTATCTATACACACTTGTGTCGAATGTCGATCCGTTAGGATTTTATATCAGATTAACAGCTAATCTGTTATCGAGTGCCACTGATAAGTCACATAGGTAATATGATTGGAAAAACAGTGAGCTTAAAAGTTTCTTTTTTAATGCTGAGTTACTTCGACTTAAAAAAGAACGAAACACTCTCTGAACTATTAAAGTGTTGACAGAAAACAATAATTTCAGACATGCGTCGATGTCGACTTCGACTTCTAAACCCTACAGACTACAGCCGATTCACCTGAGGTAAACTCCTCAGACGCTTATTCACCATGACAAATCAGTTTAAGACGACTATTCTCTCTTCGATTAAGTCTCGTACGTACATAGGGTGATGGCACTAGTAGTCAGCCCTTTAACTTTTTTTTCGGGTTCAAGTCGTCTTCAAAAATCCAATAATCATTTGTTGAACAGAGTATTTAGTTATTCTGGTTATTTGAAAAGGCAAGATTTTAAAAATTTAGCCGTAATTAGCTTATTTCTCACCAAAAATAAGTTATTCAACATAATTGAGACGAAAGCGCGATTTTGGAGTAGTCAGCCCCCTGAGTTCCAGTTGTCGGCCACTTGAGTATCCAGTAGTCAGCCTCATTAAAGAAATCCATAATTACAAATGTTTAAATACTGCTAATTGTAAACCTTATAAGCTTTTCTTTCAAAATATAATTAATAATTGATAGAAAATAAATGGCTTATTTATTAAAATTAACTTTTATGTATTTCTGGGTAAATGATGTAAGAACAGAAGGGATAAATAAATAAACAAAAGATTTTTCTTACTAATTAATAAAAGAAAATAAAAAACACTTCATAACCTACGTTTAAACATAGTTAAAAAAAGAGATTTCGTAGCCTAAATATATGTATACTAGCTGAGCCGCCCGGCGTTGCTCGGGTCTGTAGTTTTAAGGTTCCCGTTCTCGTTCTTCCGCTTCTGTAAGAGTATGGGGAATGGGGATGAAATATAATTCTTATTAAGTACCGTTCCCAACCCCGTTCCTGTGGGAATATGGGGATTAAACCTTGACAGGAACCATCTCTGGACTAAAATATGTCTACCTTGAAAATTTCATAAAAATCCGTTGGGTGGTACAGGAGTCTATAACGGACATACATACATACATCCGATACATGCTATTTTATATATATAGACTAGCTGACCCGCCCGGCGTAGCTCAGGCCCTACTTTTATCAAATTGAAAGTTAAGTGAAGCAGTCTCCAAGATTTCATTTAAGTGGCAGTAGTCTATGCTATTCAAGGGCAATCAAGCACTCTAACGATGACAGAGTTTTTGGTATAGGTCCAGTATCCAAGTTCCCTCCAGCTCCCGTTCCTTTTCCGTATGGGGATGAAATATTGTCTGTGTAACTTGGGAACAACAAAGCATTGTTTGAATTTAATTTTAAATTCATTACAGTTAAGAATAATGAAATTGTTAGATTTACTTTATTCCAAAACTTTTTTTGCAAATTTACTTGCCTTTTATACCTTCCCTAGACCTTCACGGTCATTTCAAAACCAAGATAAGATAAATCCGTTCAGCCGTTCTCGAGTTTTAGCCAGACTAACGAACAGCAATTGATTTAATATATATAGATATGTAGGTAGTTAACAACTAGGTATACCTAAATAAAAAATATCCCTTCAGATCCTGGAACCACTTCCTAACAGACTTCTCTGTCCCTACAGCCCTACCTTTTGATAGTCCGTCTGGTGTTCTGAGGGATAGTTCAGGGTGACGTTTTGAAAATGCTGTAATTTCAACAAAAACTATTACAAAGTAGGCACTTATTGTAAGAAAAACTTGTCTAATTTTGAAAAGTTACTAACCTGAAATTAACTAGTTCATTTTAATTATAGTTAATTAGTCTAAATTTGGATAGTAAAATAAGCTTCCCTATATTCTTGTAGGTTAACTAAATACTAAAAAACAAACGGCTGACATTAGACGACGCGTCTTCTATAGTCAGCCACGAATTCTACCGCAGCTTTATAGGGGGCTGACTACTGAAACTTAAGACTTTTAAAATTTTTTTTTCTTGTCAATCGAAAGGGAAGAAAATTTCCATTCATTTCGCATACTCAGATAAAAAAAAAGCAAACAAAAGTTGGTTTCAGTAGTCAGCCGGGGGGGGCTGGACTTAGGAGCATTGAAAAAAAATTGGTCCATTAAGGCAGCCCCCCTTGTAAATAATTACTTAACAACATTTTTTGTTTATTTTTGCAATAAAAATTGAAAATGAACTATAAATGACCTAAAACAAATAACATAAAGCACATACCTTCAATATTTCGCCAGTTATAGCTCTTTTTCCTAAGAACTTCTTCTATTTTTCACTTAAGGAAAAAACTCAGAAATGACACCTACAAAAACTTGCAGCAAACTAGCATTTTTAACAAAATAACCAGCAGCTGCATTGGCATACAATTTGGAACCAAGACAGAAGAATAGTTAGGCTTTCAGAAGAAAAAAAATTCATGAAAAATAAGCCAAAGCCTTCCCTGTTTTGCTGGACTTTACAACGAAAGGGCTGACTACTGGCGGGGGCTGACCTCACATGCCATCACCCTAGATATATTTGTACAGAATAAAACAAAAGGCTACACAAGATGTTTGACGTCATACTGACAAAGTGGCTTGTAAGGCCACAGGCCAGGTATACTTTTAATGAAAGATTATTGTGTGGCACACGCTCTTATCACGCGCATCTATTATTAGACGTAGAACAGTTTCAATAGTATTTGCCGTTCAATTGTCATGCACGGGGTTTTTCTTTTCATTTGGTGAATAAAATGCGCTCGTGTTGATGATAGATACTGCGACAAACGACCAATGAACGACGACATATCTTTTTGTTGAGTGATAAACTAATTACGATGGCACAGAACAAAAAAATGTCGGCAACTGAAAAGTGCGCATCAGTTTAGGCCGCGGAATGATTGTTCTCATCTGTGTTTACCTATTTTCTATGTCAACTCACACGATGTACTTACTTAGTTGTACCTATCATCAACGACGAGTGACGAAATGACGATGTATGGAGGAATGGAGGTTAACCTTCTTTTTGGCGGTGATAGCTCATAGCTTCGCAAATAAAACTCTCTCCATCTCTCTCTTTCGCTCTTTCACCCTCTTAGATAAATCATCGCTGATGGGATTTCAATTGGGAAGACAACAATTGAAATTCATTAGTCGAATCGTATAAACTACGCAGTATCTTTGTAGGTAAATCGACCAGATGGTGGGGTGAATCGGTTTGGCGGTTATGCTTTACACCGCAACAGGTGATAATTGCAGTGTGTGTTCTTTTATATTGTGTTTGGCTTATTGTCTTGAGGTTTTTTGTCGACTTTGATCGTCTGGCGCGATGGACTAACTCATACAAATAGTATCGGTACTGTTGAACAGCAGTTGAACTTATGTAATAAAGAAAAATGATCAGGGCGTCGAAGGATTGACGACGAGGAAGTAAAAATAAACCACATGACTTACATGAGCAAAAGTTGGTTGGGTACACTTTCGTTTTGTTTTTTTAATTTGTGGTGACCTAATGAAATGATACTAGCTTTTGATTTAATGCGCAGAGCGATAAGTGAACTAAGAGCTCACAGCAGTTTTTAGATGCAAACCAAAATATTGATTTGATAAGCCTTTGAATTGTGTGAATGAAATGTCAAGATCTTACAGGAAGTTATACTGCAATAGCCATGCAAAGGGTGGCAGCAGGGACGTAGCGAGGGTCCAAGACATGGGGGTGAATTTTTAGTGAAATGCCGACTAGTCTTAAGAATTCGCTGACTGCATCAACAAAAATCCTAACTAATATTATAAATGTGAAAGTAACTCTGTCTGTCCGGCTTTCTATGTTACCCTTTCCCGCCCAAACTACTGAAATTTAAATGAAATTTTATACAGAGATAGTCTAGAACCTGAAGAAGGACATAGGCTATATATTTTATCCCTAAATTTTCACGGGGGAGCGTATACGGGAACTTAGAAGCTACAGTACCGATTTCAAAAATTCTTCCACAGTTCGAATGCTACACTATCCCCGAGTAACTTAAACATTAATTCATTCCCATATTCCTACGGAAACAGGAGTGCTTACTTATATAATAAGTGCGAAAGAAGCTCTGTCTGTTTGTCTTTTTATGTTACCATATCTCGCGCCCAAGCTAAAGAACCGATTTAAATGAAATTTTATACAGAGATGATCTGGAACCTGAAGAAGGACATAGGTTACATTTCATTCGAATATTCCCACGGGAACTGGTCTTCGCCTTTTTATGTAACCATCTTCGACCCAAACTAATGAACAGATTTAAATGAAATTTTGTACAGAGATAGTCTAGAATTTAAGGAAGGACATAGGCTTATTTTATACCAATATTCTCCCGTAGAACGCATACGGTAACTTTGATACTACAGCACCGATCTCAAAAATTTTTCTACCGTTAGAATGCTTCACTATCCCCGAGTAACATAAACTGTAACTCATCTCCATATTCCTACGGTAACGGTCACCATATTCCGACGGGAATGGGAGTCTTTACTAATATTATAAGTTTGAAATTAAACCTGTCTCTCTATTTTTCCTTGTTACCAACAACCGCCCCGCTATTATATGAATTTCGGTACAGAGATAGTCTAGAACCTGAGGATGGACATAAACCATACATGTTATTCCTATATTCCCACAAGAACGCGAACTTAAACGGAAACCTAGGAACTACTGAACTGATTTCAAGAACTATTTCCCCGTTAGAATGCTACACTATCTCCAAGTAACATAATCTTTAATTCATACCCATATTCTCATGGGAACAGAAGTACTTACTAGCATTATAGATCCAAAATCAACTCCGTCTGTCTCTTTTTCTTTGTTACCATCTAGCATTATAGATCCAAAATCAACTCCGTCTGTCTCTTTTTCTTTGTTACCATCTATCACCCAAACTATTAAACCTATTTGTATTAATATTGTTGCAGAGATAGTCTTGAACCTCAAGAAGCACATATTCTTACTCTTCTATTAATATTCTTGCGGGAACGGCAACGTAGGCAGGAACCTTGAAGCTACTGGATCAATTTCAAAAGTTCTTTCACCGTGAGGTGATTTCTGTCAAATTGTCGATAAAACAGTTGATCTGAGAAGAAATGTCAATCTTGGTCAACAAACAAATATTGGCGATCGGGAATGGCTGTGCGAAAGCTCAATTTTGGCGCCGACTAATGAAATAGTTAACTAAATAAAATAAATCTAATAAATTATGTCAGACCTGGTGGAAAATGTTGTCAAATGTCTATTAGTATAGACAATATTATGGACATTGAGCAAGTCACATTATACCCTATAGAGTATCAGGAGTGGCTGCAAGTTGGTGTTCCAGTGCCAAAATCTAGACATGGTAACCATCACGGGACCACAAAATATTACCGCTTGGACAGCAAAAGTCTCAGTTATCTTTCTAAAGACCTGTGTGAAGGCCTCAATAAAGAGATGGTTTTTAAGTCCATGAAGTCCATAAAGACAAAAGTCATGTCATCAAAGAGAACAAGGAGACTAAAGGTACTCACAAGGTGAATTAGAAATCAGCGCCAACGACTTACTAGTGTATTGACTGTGCAAGTCACCATAGAATTCGAGGTTTATACCCCTGGTTAGGAGCGTGGAAAAAGTAATGACTATAGCGGCTACACACGGTATATTAACTGTGTTGAGTTATTTCATTGCATCCCTCTTCCAAACGGGGTTTTTTTCTGAGCTGGCCTTTTTGACTATCCTTTGGGCTATCCTTCGGTCATCAAGGCCACTGGGCAGTGCGTCCGTTCTGTATATTGTCTCAAAACGAGATCGTTTTTGACGCCTATTTTTAGATCAGGCGATTTGACACCGCTGAACTTTTTTTGTGGGGTTATGTGAGATCATTTGTACCTATATCCAGAAAAGCCCGAGATGATTAATGCCTTAGAAGAAAATATTCGGTACGTTATTGCCTTAAATGCTTAAATTGGAATTCGTTTTAGTCAGTCGCGGCAAACCCTAGTTTTTATAGAAAGCTTAATTCTTTGCCAAAACATTTAATTACTTGCTTTATATTGCTTCTTGGAAACCACACGTCTAAGAAAAACACCCTTTACTCACTCAAAACCGTCCCTTGCCTTTTGCATAATTAAAACAATTGTGACAAATGTGAACTCATAAGGAAACTTTGCATTCTTTTCGTCCCAGGTCCCATTCTTTTTTTTAACAATCATCCGTTCCCTTTCCATCCCTGTTCTATCATTAACCTACGTGAAAGAATATCAAGTTTCAGACGCCCGCCGACGTGGTGACAATTGGAAGCCTAAGTTCCTTATCATGAGAGATTATATTAAAATTTTCACCAAGATCTGAAGGCTTAAAGAGGGTAGTGTACGAAATCAGCGTTTAGATCTCAGTGCTTCAGCTTTTACTCACCAAGTACAACATACGATAAGAAACGAATACACTTTGGCTTTCTCCTAATCTCCTAATTATAAGTATAAATTAATTACTTTATGAAATAATGTCTGGACTTTTTTTTAAAAAAACCATTTTTGAATTTTGGACTTCCAATAACATCATAATTGTTTTAGTGGGTTCATTATAAGTAGTTATGCGACAGGGACGGATCTAGTGGGGTTTTGTGATGCAGACTTTCCCATGGGGTCCATTACGTTCCCATATTCAGAAAAGCAGAATTCTTAAATTTCTTATGGAATTTTTATTGAATATGTAATATAATAAAGTCCGACGTCACAGTCGAAGAAGTTAGGGAGGCAGTTAAGAACTCCAAAAAAGGCAAAGCGATTGGGCCAGACGAGGTACCATATGAGTTTTGGAAAAATATGGGAGACATCGGGTTAAGATGGCTCACGATTCTCATCTCCAAACTTGTAAGAGGTGACAGTTTGCCTAATCAATGGAGGGAAAGTTTTCTTCTTCCAATGTACAAGGGAAAAGGAGATACCAGAAGCTGTGACAACTATCGTTCGATCAAGTTGATGTCCCACACTATGAAGATCGTTGAGCGGGTTTTGGATAGCCGACTGCGGAAATTAATAAGGCTGTCTGATGACCAATGCGGGTTTGTCGCGGGTAAGTCAACTACAGACGCAATCCAAAGCATAAGGATCATTATGGAAAAACACCGAGATGCCTTAGAGGATTTGCATATTGTGTTGGTTGACTTCGAAAAGGCATTCGATCGACAACCACGAGATCTGATATGGGTGGCCCTCAGACACCGAGGAGTTCCTGAAGCCTATGTGCGAATAATTATGGACATGTACGAGGGAGCAGTTACAAAAGTGAGATGCCCAGCTGGAGTCACCGAAGAATTCCAAATAACAGTAGGTGTACATCAGGGAAGTGTCTTGAGTCCACTGCTCTTTATTGCTGTTCTGGATTATTTGCTCGAAGGAAAAGTAACGGACAATAAAGTACAACAATTATTCTTTGCTGACGATGGAGCCATCATAAGCGAGGATCCTACATCCCTGCAACGAGCACTTGACGTTTGGATTGATGTTCTGGAAGGAAATGGGTACCGTATTAGCGCTAAAAAGACTGAATACCTGTGCTGCCCTTTTTCTGATCCAGACAAGCCTATTCCAGACATTTATTTGAATGGAAATGTGCTTCCCAAGTGTGAAAAGTTTAAATATCTGGGATCTATGATCAATAGTGAAGCATCTTGTGATGACGACATCAATCATCGAGTAAGCGTAGGGTGGATGAAGTGGCGAGAAAACTCCGCTATCTTCTGTGATCGAAAAATGCCCCCTAAGCTGAAGGGAAGACTCTACACAGCAGTTGTCCGTCCAGCTCTGACATACGGTTCAAAATGTTGGACAATGTACAAAAAGTATGAGAGCAAATTGACGGCAGCCGAAATGAAGATGCTTCGGATGACAGCAGGAGTAACAAAGCTTGATCGAATTAGAAGTACTAAGATCCGTGGAAGCCTTCATGTCAAAAGTACCATCTTGGACAAAATTCAGCACGACCGGCTCAGTTGGTATTGTCATGTTCAAAGGAGAGATCCGCAGAACCCCGTCAAAAAGGCAATATCGTACAACGTTTCAACAAATTCGCGACGAAAAAGAAAAGGCAGGCCAAAACACTCCTGGTGCAAGCAAATGCAAAAACAGCAGCATTTGGTTGGCCTCAGACATGGAACAATCCAAAACCGGGAGGCTTGCCGACGATTTCTGAAGTCAACGCGGCGTACCCCACAGGCGGATCACTAGTGTGAAGCAGCAAAGTGGGAGAGTTGTGATCGCTTCAAGATCACTACTCGTAACGCCGAAAATGAAGAAGAAGAAGAAGATGTAATATAATAAAGTCTTCTGTTTTAACTGGGAACTATTTTATAAAATTCAGAGTAACGCACCGGCGAGCGGATCACTTGTGTGATGCAGTTAAGTGGAAGAGTTGTGATCTCTTCAAGATCAATAGACTTTTAACGCCATACGCTGTAAAAAAAAAAAATAGTAGAACAAAAAGAAGTGGAAGAACTTCTTCGAAAAGTGATCGCAAAAATCCGGAACCCACTTTACTTAAATATAAGGTCCGCCACTGAACATTAGTAGCCAGGTCAGGTATCTACTTTATGATATTTTCTTAAGATATTTGTATTTTAACTACTTTTTTATCTGTCCATTGCTTTCAATTGGCACAATTAAAATTTTGTAAAAATAATAACAAATACTAAATGGACCACAGCCATGGCACGTGCCCACACAGTGTTTGCTTCGCTTTCATTTCACAGAAAAATTAGTTGTTTTCTTAAAACCACAGCCAAATAAAAAACAATATTTGTTGAGCCATTAAATTATATGAAAACCGAAAGAAAGTTTAGGGCATGTGCTTATCAGAGATATCAAAGTCGATTGCTATTCATTTAGAGATATTATGTGAGTTTTATTTTGTTTTGCTAATTAGAAAACTCAGGTTAAAAACCTTTTTTTAGAGTGCTCCAATAAAAGCATGATGTGACTTATGCTTCTACGTAAGAAACAAAATTTATTACACACTCTTATAAGTATCGCATCACTTTTTTAACCTAAACAGAAAAGAATCCGAGTTTGATAACGAGTATAATTCTAATGAAATTAGTAATTAGTTAAAATTTTTAGTTTTGAAAGAGCTGAGTTCTTCCTTTTACTGAGAAATTATTTCAGCTGGATGCTGGCTTGCAGTTGATAATGTTTTGATAAAAAAGTGTGTTCTCGGAATTTGTTGAAAAATAAAATCAAGAATAATTGGAAAAATGTATGCAAATACTCATAAGGGCGAACGATTACAAAAGCTGCTTCGCAAGAAATTTTAATTATTTTTTTTGAAGGTCATCATCATCATAATCATCATCAAACTGCGAGGGGCTATTCGGGAAAGAGCGTGGCTTTTTTTGATACCTCAACAAGCACTGAATATTGTATCATTTAGTTTATTTTGCGAATAGTCTTTATTTTAGAATTTTAAGTAGCTAGCTATGTATGAAGTTATTTAACTTAGATGACGAGCGCGAGCAAACAGCGGTTCAAACGCTTTTTGAGGGCATGATATAGCATCATCAAATTTAGAAAAAATATTATTTAGATATTCAAAAAAATTTGAAAAATCAGAGGTACCTACTTTTCAGCATTTTCAGTGTACTTATTTTGTTCTGAACATTTCGAAGAAGAGAATGAAGAGTAGATTATTTGACTTACATAAAAAATGTCTGTGTTACTTCGTTTTTTGCAATTTCTGCGAAACATGCTTAAAATACGGTCCTGCATTTAAAATGAGAAAATAAAGAAATTTCGAGTCTATTCTGCTTTTTTTTATTTACTTTACTGTATCGACTGAATGTTGTAACAAGTGTTGTGATGATCTTTAGGCTTTGATTCTACTTCTTATCATCTCTCACAAGGCCACCAATCCCAGCAATAGTAGTTGCAAATGTCGTAAACGCAGAAGTTCAGTAGCTTTCTATTTCTCCTGCGTTGCAGCATGGAATACGCGCTGACAGCTAATCTGCTCAGCATTTCTAAATAGATTTAATGGAGTCATCATTTAAAAATCATTTTTATTTATAAATCTTAAATTAACCATAAGAAGAATATATAAAACTATCCTACATTGCGCCAACTTGTGGTTTCTTTTTAAATTTTAGGCTGTTTTGAATCTGATAGATGTTCCTGCTCTTATAACATTCCGTCAAAATACGACTGCATTATATCCGTAAGCTTTTTCATCTGTTCTATTTGCGAGTTTCTCCTCTCTATCCAAGTGGACGGAAAACAGCACTAACATATCTTCAAGGAAAACTTCTCCATCCTCTAATCTAATAACCGACTGAAATTTTGGCCTTTTTCCGAGTACAGGACTTAACTAGTTAAGAAATATCTTGGAAAACGAATGCTTTTCAATAGTCTTTGTTGTCTTATGGGTCATGGTTCATGGATCATTCTTTCCTGTACTCAGCTTTAGAATTCATTCAGTAAGTTACCGGTGTCAGTTCACTAATAAAGTGTCAATTTGGATATTATAAGCCCAAAAGATTTCTTTTTAAAAACAGACATTTTTACTATTTTCTTCTAGCTATGCCCATATCGCTACAAGTACAGTTCAAAAAGCGCGTTGTTCTATCTTCTTTTCCCCGGGGTTTGTCTTCGCATACGGGACCAAAGATCATTTAGAGTACTTTTCTTACGAAACGATCAAGAGTTTCCACATCAATTTTCGGTAAGGTCCACGATTCCGCGCCATAAAGCAGGACTGGCATGATAAGGGTTATCTTGGTTTTTCTAGAGAGAGCCTTCTTAACTCAAAAAAGCAATTGTTGACAAGAGTTGATCTCCATTTGATCTCCGCACTGATGTTGTTGTCCATGTCTACAGCGGATCCTAGGTAAACGAAGTCCTTTACTACCTCGAAGTTATGTCTGTCTGCCATGACGTTTTGTCCAATTCGTCGATGTTCTGTGTCCTTGTTTGATGACAGCATATACTTCGATTTGCACTCATTAACCATCAAACCCATTTTTGCCGCTTCTGTTCCACTTCCAATACTCGCAAAAACACTTATGTCCTATGACATCACGCATCCTTCTTCCCGTTACGTCAATATCGCCTGCGTTAGCTTAGTTAGTATTGAAAGATTGTTCCTCTTGTGTTGACATTCGAGTTCTGTACAATCTTTTCAAGTATGATGCGAAGAAATTGCATGACAAGTCTTTTTCGACATCAAATGTCTCGGTGAATTCTTTACCCACCTTGACGGAGCAGCGTGAACTCTCCAAAGTTATCCTGCATAGTCGTACGAGTTTTGCAGGAATGCTGAAACAAGACATGGCTATATACAGCTCGTCTCTGTTAATACTGTCATACGCGACCTTGAAATCGATAAAAAGATCGTGTTTATCGATTTTATATTCTCAGTTTTTTTCAAGGTCTGTCGATATTCAAAAATGTGGTAGGTTTTTTTTTGTTCTCAAACTACATTGATGAAGACATGTTAAATTGTTGACGAGGAGTTAAGACGTTCACATATTGCAGCAGAGAAAATCTTATGTGTGAGCTGAAGAAGAATTTTTCCTCTATAATTGCTCAAATATGGGGTGAGGGGCTTCAATTTTGTGGGATCGGACATACCATACTAAGTTTCCATTCACCGGGCATGCTTCCTTCCGACCATGTCATGCAGACCAGCTGGTGCATGCTCCTCCTTGCCAATTGATCTTCAGCTGCCTTGATGAGCTCAGCGTAAAGGCCATCTGCACATACAGTCTTATTTTAATTAAGCTTGCATATTGCAAGCTTAACTTTTTTTTAAGTCGGGAAGACGGCATTCTTGATCATTGTCCTAGTTGAATGGGGTATTCTACCTGACAGCGGAATTAGTGTCTTCATAGCCGTTAAGCAGTCTGTAGAAGTGGTCTTTCCAGATCCTCACTAGCGAGTGCGTCTCTTACTATTGTCGCTTTCTATTGGTTTCACTCGGGGAAGCACTCATTTTAAAAACCAATGGAACACCTAAAATTGTTTTTGCTCAACTTAACGTGTTGACTTTGTGTGAGTGAAACACCAATAGCACATAATAAATATTTCCTGTGGAAACTTTTCTTTTTGACATTTGGGTAACATGTATTAGTGCTTCTTGAGTCGATTCTCACTTCAAATCGAGAAGCGGCTGTCACTCCTCAGAATCATGAGAAGCGATCTTTTTGCACCAATGGAACGGTTTGAGAATGCTTCTGGACGCTCCTGAACGGATCTTTTCGTCCAATGGAAAGTGACATATGTTTCCCTGCTGCTCATTACTGGCTTAAGCTAAGGCTTGCCACCCTGGCAAGATCTTTTTACCTTTCGGTTAAACTTCCGAATTCCTGTCGTGGTATCTCTCAATTTCCTCAAACGACGATAGCTTTTCATGCTACTTCTTTTTCTTTTTGAGGATTTGGTGTTCTTCTCTTCTTTTCTCCATGTAAATTTCGTTATATGTACATTCGAAATCAGCCATTTCATCATCATTATTTTTTTGATCTTTTGGTTTGGCTGCTTTTCCCTGCCTGCATATTCTTCATCGAACCATGGGTCTCATTTAGGGGTCATTATATCAAAGACGATTCTGTTGGCTTGTTGGCATTGCTGCCACTTATCTTTGATGCCAAAGCTGTTTGTGTGTAGAAAAAATTTTAAATTAAAAAAAAAAATGTTAAAATCCCAGGTGAAAGAATTTTTGAACTCGTCGGAAGTTTTTGAGTTTCCGTGCCTTTTTTTTCTTTTTTGCATCTCAGAGACATAAGTCGCACTGGGCTTAGAGCAAGCCCATTTGTACGTACTTATCTACGCTCCTCATCATAAATGCAAGTGTTAGAAGTTAGTAAAACGCCTACACCAGCACAAAGAGAGCGTATAAAGCAGATAAAAAACAAACAAAAATTATAGCTACATAACATAAACAAATCAAACAAGACTAGACTAGATAATATAAAAATTAATACAAATGAGATAAAATTACAAATACAGATAGATTACAAATGAGATAAATAATAGAAAAAAAAAAAATTAAGTATGTGAAGCACTGGTTTCGAGCTTTTGTTTCAAACTACTTTTGCTAATGTGAAAATCAATAAGTAAATGCTTTGAATTAAATAATCTACTCATGCGCAATATCGGCTCATGCATGCCATAAATGGTTCTGTGATGGGAGCAGTGGATTAACTCTAAATTACGTAAGTGGTGAGATCCTCCGCGGTAGTTAAAACCAATGGACAACAGCAAGTAGGGAGCATCAATATAACCAGCAATGAGCTGAAGCATAAATATTAGATCATTGTTGATACGTCTTTGAGAAAGGGTTTGCAAAAAAAGCTGAATACGGTGCTCATAAGGAGGCAGATTCCAAGGATCCGCCCAAGGAAGACCCTTCAGAGCAAAGCGTATAAATTTATGTTGAACTGCCTCAATACGAGACTTATTAATTTCATACAGTGGAGACCAGACTTGAGATGCATACTCCAGATGAGGGCGAACATAACAGTTATACAAAGATAGTGTTACATAAGGATCATTAAATTCTTTTGCCCATCTTTTTATAAAACCTAGCATAGAGTTTGCTTTCCTTGCAATTGAGCTTATGTGCTCATTAAATTCGAGGTTAACATTGAAGTAAACACCAAGGTCTCGAAATCTTGAAACATTACATAATAAATGACCAGGCACCGAATACACAGCTTTACTAGGTTCCCGTTTTTTCGAAAAAGTCATAGTTTGGCATTTGGAGGGGTTGAG
This sequence comes from Melanostoma mellinum, assembly GCA_914767635.1. Lineage (NCBI taxonomy): Eukaryota > Metazoa > Arthropoda > Insecta > Diptera > Syrphidae > Melanostoma > Melanostoma mellinum. The sequence goes on along the minus strand of OU612058.1, from coordinate 140,087,396 downwards.
ACTAAGGCCATTCTTACTGCACCATATTACAAAACTATCCATATCTTTTTGAAGAAGTGCGCGATCAGTAGCATTAATAATGGCTTTAAAAATTTTCATATCGTCTGCGTAAATCAAAATTTTACTATAAGAAATGCATGAGACTACATCATTGATTGCGACAATGAAAAGTAAAGGTCCAAGGTGACTGCCTTGTGGCACACCCGACAGGGCAATAAAAGTATTCGAAAAGCAGTTACGAAATTTAACTTGATAAGTTCTATTCTGCAGATAGGAACAAATCCATATAATAAATTCAGTGGGAAAACCAAATGCCTTAAGTTTATATAATATAACATCATGAGAAAGTTTATCGAATGCTTTGGAAAAGTCAGTGTAAATACAATCGAGTTTATACCCATTTTCTAGAGAGTTGGAACAATTATGAAAAAAAGATAGCAGGTTGGTAACAGTCGATCTTCTTTGGATGAAACCATGCTGTCGATAAATAATAATATTTTTTGTATAAAAAGAGAGGCAGTCACAAACAACTTGTTCAAAGAGCTTAGGAATGCATGAGAGTTTGGAAATGGGTCTATAATTTCTGATATCTATCTTTTCACCCTTTTTAAATACAGGTGTGATAAAGGATTTTTTCCAAAGACTAGGAAATACGCCTGATTTTAATGAGAGCTGGAAGAGATACTGAAGTGGATACGCTATTACAGAACGGCATTTTTTTAACAGAATTGGCGGTATACCATCTGGACCAGAAGAAAAATCATCATGAAGAGATGATAAATACTGTAAAATCTTATCTATGTTAGTAGGTATATTACTAAAATTTACTTGAGAGCAGTTGCGTAAATACGAAAAGTAATTTACGTCAATATTTACGGGGGTATCACTGAAAGAGCTTCGAAAATGAGTCGCGAAGGCATTGCAGATATCGGCAGTATCCTTTAGAGTAGTATCACCGTGAACAAAATTTGCAGGATAACCGTCCGATTTTCGAATTGACAAAGCGCCAGAAACTTTTTGGATCATCTTGGAGAGAAAAACCCATACGGCTAACATAGTTAGATGTTAGAGTAAAGAGTTTTGGAGAGCATATTGAGGCTTTCAAAAAGACCAATGTACAAATGATGGTTGGCTGTAGAATGCGTTTTAATATAAGCTTTCCAGGCTTTATTCCTTTTATTCCGCAGAACCTTAAGCTCTTTGGTATACCAAGGCTGACAAAAGCTAGAAATTTTAAGAATTTTTTGAGGAATAATGTTTTTTACACAATTTTCTAATATTAAGTAAAAACATTTGACTGCATCAATGTCAATGTTGTTATAAGCTGAGATATTATGAATACCAGCTCTGCTTAGTTCTTCAGAAAGCAAACCGAAATCCGCTCTCCGGTAGTCGAAGGTATATGAACAGTCATATGTATTACTACGATTATAAAAATCACTACTCAGTTCAAGAAAGATGTCTAAGGGTGGGTGAAAGTCATCTACGTTAGTAATGACATATTTAGAATTAAGAACAACAGTTTTAACTGCGTCAGATGAAAAGACTAAATCAAGCATGCGATTCATATAGTTCCTGATACAGCTTATTTGCTGTAAGTCCGAAGAAATAATATTATCTAGCATCCGAAGCTCTTGTTGCGACGAAGTCAGGGAAGCTACTTGAAAAGATCCGTCTTTCGAAGGAACCCAATTTATTTTTGGTAAATTAAAATCAGTATAAGCTGAAATAGAACTCTTAGGAGGAATATAAACGTTGACAACATAAATGCTACTTGATTGTACGGACACTTTGACACACAATACATCTATTGTCAAGTCGGACGGAAAAGTTATTTGAGAGGACATAAAAGTATTTCTTATAGAAATCAAAGCACCACCACCCACATCTTCTGGCTTTTCATAGTGTCGGTCTTTACGATAAACAGAGAACTCTTGGCTAAAAAGCTCAGTGTCCATATGACTTGAATTAAGCCAAGTTTCTGTTAAAACAAATATGTCATGCGAGAAAATATGAGAGTTTAGGTAGAGATTGGTAATTTTTGTACGAAGCCCTCTTTCATTTTGGTAGATGAGGGTAATTCTACTTAGTTTTTTGGAAGAGACTGTGGTTCAGATACCATCTTAGTTTTCTTGCGAACGGAGAACTCTTTTACGAGAGTACCAGTAGGCCAAGATTCAATAGTCAATATAGAATCACAGAGAGAAGGAGGCGTAACCAACTTAAAAGACGAAACAAAACCATTAGCTTTGCTAATTTTATTGCATTTAATAGAGGTAACAGAAGGAATACATTTTTTATCAACCAAATGACGTAAGACATCTTCCGAAGTCATTTCAGGTCCAAGCCTTGAAACAAAAATCGATTTAGGCTCGGAACCGCTTCCATGAGGTTGCTTGTTCTGAGAGGAACATCTTCGATGGCATCATGTTGGGTCACTGTAACGTCCATTGGTTCAGTAGACTCTGAAATAATCTGTAAACTATCAGACTGAATATTATTTGAGTTAGAATTACTCCTCAATGTTTTTCGCTTTGGAGGAGGAACAGAAGTCACGGTTTCTTTTCGAGCTTTTGTTCGAATTCAATGCTGCAGAAGTTGACTGAAGGTCATTCAATTTATCAGTTTTATCAATCATAATTTGCTCTAAGTCATCAGTAGAAGTTGATATTTCTGCTGAACTCCAAGGAGGAGAAAAAGTATCTAGATTCGAAACAGACTCACTAAAAACTTTTTGAAGTTCCTCAAAGGCTTTTGAGAGTTTTAAAATATTCGATTTGAAATTGGACATTTTAATAGCTAGTAGATAGAGAGAGATCTTCTTGCACTCAGTACAGTACCAACTGGCAATTTTCGAAGAATTTACTTTATCTAAGAATGCATTATTGGAGCCAACACACTTTGAATGAAAGATTTTGCCACAAGGCCCATAACATGCAAAAACAGGGGCGCTGGAACTATCGACGCATTTACTTAAAAAAAAACAGCATATTATATGATGGCGCACAGCGGAGTTGAACTTTTGACCTGGAACTTCAGTTAAATAACCAACGCTTCAGACAATTACGCTAAGCAGACAATAATTTAGAGTTAAACTAATTTCTATTAAACTATATTTAAAGCTGTTTTAATATCTCTACAAGGAAGAGGTAATCAATATGACTTCAGGATAGAAGGAGATAGGAGAGGTATTAAACCACTCAAAAAGCACTCAAAAAATTACGGAAAATGAAGAGAGGAGTAAAAAAACAGGAAGAAACAATTTCTCACCGCAAGCTATGAAACAAAAAAGTAAACACAATTTAACTATTCACAGCGCACAGAAAGCCAATTTTAACAAGGAAAATCTTATTAACGCACTTAAAAAAACACTTAAACAACTAACAAAGTAATTAATACAGTTGAAATATTGAACAAAAGTTATTTCTTTTACGAGCGAAATTGAAGGTAAACTACACACAAAAAAACCAGTGCTGACATTTTCTGTGAGAATGCGGGATAAAATATGGGATGTAAATCAGAACTCTTATGGTGAAAAAAATTCATGAAATCGGTTCAGTAGTTTTCGAAATCCTAGTTGATTTCACCATGTCTCTGCTTGGGGTGTCACTCTAGGGTTAGGTTAGGTTAGGTTACAATGGCTGTCAGGAATACACCCGACACACTTAGACCAATACTAGGTCCATTGTGATACCATAGAATTATGCGAGGGACTACCTCGCTTAGCAAAACCATTTGGAGCTTTCAATAAAGCGAAGGAGATGCAGGGGATCTGTGTGCGCCAGATCGCTTGGATCATCGAGAAAATATTTCCCCAGATGCCTCTTTCTTTTAGAAGAGAGTGCAGGACATGAGCAGAGGAGGTGTGGGATTGTCTCCTCCTCCTCCTCATCTAAGCAACTTCTGCAGAAGTCATTAGAGGGAACGCCAAGTCTTATGGCGTGTCTTCCTATCAGACAATGTCCGGTAATGACACTGATTACGGAGCTAACTTGCAATCTGGTAATGGATAACAAATGTCTAGTGCGTTTTGGATCTATTCCTGGCACTCTAGGGTTTCGCATGTGACAAATTTTTCTCATATAATTTTTCCAAAATGCACAAAAAAAAGAATGAATAAAAATTTAACACTCATAGTTCCTCAAGCTTTTAATAGCCTACGGAAGCTTATCATATGTGTTGTGTATATTTTTACATTTTACGATTTGTAGGGAAATTTTTTTCTTTAAACTCAATCATTTGTCGAAATATTCTTTGATCTTCCATTTTAACAAAGTTTTTTTCTGTTCTGTTCTGTTCAGAAAACCCCGGGATCCAGCGCATTTCTCTCAGCCTTATCGTGGTGAGGAATGGAAGAACCTACAGATTGTTTCCAATTCCAAACGGTTAAGTGAGAAAACACTTTTTCATGGCAGTGTAATTCAAATTACTCTTGGAATTCTTAGAAAGTGCATAAAGAAAGTAATTTGATGTTGTATTTTAGCTCTGAACTAAAACGAATAGTGCCGAAATTCTAACCAATACCCTTCCACCACCACTGGATTGAAACTAACTACTCATCCACAAAGCTTTGATGACATAATTTTTATCTTTACCTTCTCTCGAGTATTTTACTTTCCGATTTATAAATTTGAAGGTTTGCTTATTGCGCACTACAAACTTAATAATTATGAGCTTAACTTTTTTTTCATTAAATTTTAGCAAATTTTGTGAATGACACATTTTTTTATAGTTTTTTGAAAGTCAATTGTTTTGTGAAGGTCAAAGTCAAGTTCAACTATCCATACTGCCTCATGCCAATTCTGTTCTTCATACCTACTTAAATATAAATGCATACAACCAATTGTGCCCCAGGTAGTTACTTTACGGAAAGAAACTTACCTACATACTAACCTCGATTACAGTTTTTAGAAAGTCAAGTAAAAGTAAACAATATGAATGCTGAACTATAGTAGTGAATTATCAAATTCCACACGCATGACTATACACACAGTATACAATCCTCGAGTAAAGCACTTCTTTATCAAAAATTAAATCGCGCATGTTGTAAACATTTAGCCACATGATTGTGTTTTTCCGCACGCAACCTTTTAATTGATTTATTATTGAGTGGAATGTTCCAAGAACCGCGTAAACACTTGACAGTCAAGCGGTTTGTTGGCGCTGCGCTTTTCACCCTCATACCTCATCGCTTCTACTCTCTCGGAACTCGCACTGATAAAATGATAGTAGATTGTTTGGATTTGCTTGTTGTTTTGGTTTTGTTTTGTTTCTTTTTTTATTACTTATTTTTGTTTTTATTATTTTTTGCACTTGTGAACTTGAAAATAGATAAATTAGCAAATATTGTGTAATTTCGTTCTAATTTTAGACCGACCATATACAATGGGGATGTTATTTTGATAATTTTATTTATTTGCAACTTGGGACTAAATGGCTATGGCATTGATGTAAAGAAAAAACAAAAACAAACAAAATACGAGTGTGCGCTCAAAGGTGCCGTGTGCGTGTGGAGTTTTCAAAGCCAAAAGTCTACATCACGATTTCCGTAGAATGACTTCTAGCAACGTTTGTTTGTTTCTTATTGCTAAAGGTCAAATTAAGAGGGAAAAAGTATAATGAATGCAATGAATCGGAAAACACACTTTGAGATTCGAAACAGTTATACATTTGTGGAGCTCATGTAAATGCAAGCCTCAAACGTCATAATAGGGCCAGGTTCAAGATATAGATGAAAATTCAAGATATAGGTAAAAGACGTTACTTGTATGACACTGTTCGTGGATCTTATAGCTATCCCGCCTCTCATTTCTATCCTTGAATATTCAACTAGTTCTATATTTCTTGACATTTTTAAACTTACCTATACATATTTTTTCTTTTTCATTACAGGTAAGAAGCTCTAAGACTTGTTGGACTACATCTGACCTAATTACCTAACTCAAGATTTACACTGAGAACCGTTAGACTGAACTCTTGTCATGACATTATCCTTAAGCTTATAGACAATAATTGCATTAAAGTACCTCTGAACGTCGAACGTGATCGCCGAACTTGTTCGTGTTCGCTATGCTTTTCTCGTGTACTACCTGGTTCTCGATCAGTTCACTGCATGCGAAATTTTTAATTATTTTAGTGTTCATTGTCTCCGACTCTACACCGTGGGTGTGCATTCAGCATTTAAACACGTTTCTCAATGTCCGACAAGTAAAGTAAATATTATAGCAAGTTAAAAGCATAATCAGAGAAGTGGAAATTTCAGCACCAGAGTTTGTCTAAAAGTGAAATCTAAGAAAGCCTTTTAAGTTTACTTGCAACCCATGGAGGTCAAACGGTGGGCTTCGCAGATGATCGATCAAGGCTCATCTGAAAGAATAATATCAAGAACACATTACAAATCTGGTGCTCAGATGAAGTTCTCTCCGTTAACCCCCATAAGACACCCATTATCTATTCACAAAAAGAAGAAAACTAAATCTTCTGAAACAAGAACCTATTGACGCCATTTTGGATGATGACCATTTTGTAGTGGAAGATGCTCAAGAGAAAATAGAGAATGTGTGTGCTGTTTTCGAGCAAGTATATAAGGTGAATGAGTGCAATCATCCGAATTACAACTTTGAGAACAGAGCCTTCGTCGAACACTTCTATCTTAAAGACGAGATCTCGCATTGGCGATCTGAGAATCCTGGTTTCACAAGGTTCAATGACGATCGACCTGCGAATGCAGTCAACGACGAGCGAAACGAGGATAAAACTCTGTTCGTTTCTAAGATGGACCTGGAGGAAAACAAAATAAAGACAAAGAAATCAGGAGCAGTCGACAGCATACCCAATATTGTGCTGCGAAACCTCCTTCGGTGGACATCGAGTCCTCGACACCACGTTGTTTAACAATGCGCTGAGTAATGCATACTCTCAAGTGCGTTGGAAGACGGTAGTGTTCACCCTTCTCCTGAAAAAGGAAAGGATGTTTCTAGTCCGCCAAATCTTCGGTTAATTAGAAGGTTCTCTATATAGAGCACTGTCAATATGGTCTGAAGACAAAAATATTATTCCAGAAAATCAGATCGGTTTTAAGACGGGACTTGATAGGTACCATACATGCCGCGTCTAAATACATAGTATCAGGTATTCAATGGATCAAAGCCAAAAACCAGTGTAGAGGTGCATGTCTGGAGTCTGGTTGACTTGGAGAAGGCATTTGATACCGTTTGGTTCGACGGTCTTTTCTATAAGTTGATCAGTTATTGCATGAATAAACCACTGCTACATATTCTTAATGACATGCTTCATGGTAGAGCATTTGTTGTCAAAAGTAACAAAGTAACTTCTAGCAGTAGCTTTAAGATTCCGAACGGTCTGCAACAGAGAGCGGTGAATTTGCCTATTTTATTTAGAATTTTCACTGACGATCTAATTGGTTCTCTTCACTAAAGCGTACGCTGACGACCATATTGCGTACAGAACAAATCCAAAGAACGAAGTCATCAGAATTCTCTTGCAGCGTGACTTCCATGAATAAATAAAAATTTCGATGACTGGAAGTTGAAAATTAATGTCCAGAAATCGGAAACAATATTGTTAAGATTTTGGCTCGGGCCTCATGGGACACGAGAGAGAACTATCGAAAGCTGGTGATCGTTGATCTACATGGTAAACCACTGCCACTGCAAAGTAGTAATCGAGTACCTCGGCATCTGGCTAGATCAGTATCAATAATTTAACAAACATAAAGATGTGGCTCTGGCCAGGGCTAGAGGAGCTTTTGATCTGACAAGGCTTTGATAAGGCCAATGAAAAGGCAGTGTCTGCGTACCTCTCTTGGATTGCGCGCAGAACACCAGAGCCGGAGTACACAAAATATTATCCTAATGGGGTCCTTTACAACGGGGCTCAAATAAACAGGATCGACAACTTTATGATAAAACTAACTAGGGAGCTCATTGGAGCTTAGTACCACAGTATTTAATATATGAACAAATGTGTCCCATCCGAAGTTTTCCTCTATTTTGATATGGAAGCGTTAATACAGGACAAATTGTCGGTTCTGCTAGCTTACCATGTCTGCCGTCAGTTCGTGGAGCGACCGCTCAATAATAACTGAGATGTCACCGCACTTTGCAGAGTTTGAAGATCTCCTTCGGTTCAGTCGAGCGTTCTCAGATTGCGATCGTCGTGATGTTAGGAAAATGTCAAAATTGTTCTGGTTGTTGTCTGAGCACGAAATTGAACTTGATATAAATACGGAGTCGTCATTGGTTAGCTTACAAAGGTTAAGCGTCTGAGGCTATAGGGTATAGAGGCTGAGCGCAGTGGAAATTAAAAAAAAAATAAACAATATACCAAAAATTAAAACATAAAATAAAAAATGGGCACGACTGGGTCGCACGAACTTGCAATTGTGTGCTAAATACGATATAAAATCTTAAGGCTGATGGGTAAAAGGTTTTGAAATTCGCTCTTCATAATATATTTGGTGGTACAGGGCTGCAAACTGCACATTAATTATGAAAATTGAATTAAATCACACAAAATAATGAAAAAAATTAAATTCAATATTCCAAAGGTTTCAAGCATAGATCTAAAAACGCCATGTCCAGCAGTTTTCCGCCTAAGAAAGCAAATACTTGACTATGACAGGAGCTATAAGGAACTGCTCTAAAACTTCCCATGGACTTGCACAGTAGGATTTACTCAGACACCGTAGTGCAAGCTTAACCAGCATATAATCTAATCAAATCTAAGCAAGTTGTACCAAGCTTAGCTACTCGACTCAGCTGCCTGTATCTAGGTTCTACCGTAGGTGTTCTTACGGGACACTGTCTAATAGGAACACAACACAAAAGACTTGGTGTGTTTTACAATGATTTCTGCAGAGGCTTCATGGACGAGGAGGAGGAGGAAACCGTTCAACACCTTCTTTGCTAATGCACTACTTCATAGGAGGAAAACGCATCATGGTGAATTCTTCTTCGAGGATACTATCGACTTAGCTTATATAGACCCTACAAGTCTTTCGAAATACGTTAAAAGTTCCGCGTGGTTCGACTAGCGGGTGATTAGCCGGCTAGTCCCGTAATGGAAGATAAATGGGTGATCAACTCGTTAATCTTACATCGGGTTTCTGAGATCAGTGGGTGATTAACTTGCTGATCTCTGTGGTATCACAATGGGCCTTTGCAGCCTAAGTGTGTCAGGCAATGTACTCATTGGCTGACAGCCACTTAAACCGAACCTGACCTAAGGTGACAGCAACTGAGTTTAATACTCCGTGAGAGCAGGAGTAAAAAGAAGTACGAAAAACCGCCTTCACGTTGAAAATATTATCTTTGGAAAATTAGAGTATGACCGTTCCTACTGACATGTGTAAAGGAGAGAGCCAGAGAACCCCGTCAAAACGGCAGTCTCAAACAGCGTTCAGACACGATCGCGAAGTAAGAAAAAATAAAGAAACAAATGCAACGAAATCTGCATTTAATTGTCCTCGGACATGAAACAATCCAAAACAGAGGTTTGCCGACGCATTCTGAAGTCAACGTGGCGTATCCCAATAGTGGATCACTAGTGTGAAGCAGTTTAGTAGAAGGGCTGTGATGCCTGTCAAAATTTAAGAGGAAGGAGCAGTTATCTTCGACGCTCGCGATGTCCAGAGATCAAACCTCATTTTTCCTTTGAAATTACCATATTACCATAAACGCTATCACTTACGCGTCTTAAACGAACATTTTCACACCTTGAAGAGTGAATAAATGTTCGCTATGTTCGCCGTCGTGTAGGGGAACGAACAAGTTCGCAGAACATATTCGTCGTTTTGGGTTTCTTTAAGGAGTTTTAACAAAATGTTTGCACCACTCCCACATTTTTCATGCCCTAAACAATTATGATATCCAACAAAAACCTTTACATTGCGTCATCATTGATAAATAGCATGCAAGCTCAACTGTACAGGTAACATACAATGATAATTCTGTCCACCAACAATATCATAGGGGCAATTCAGAATAACAAGTCATCATTATTTAGCAAACTTATTTCACTTACAAACAAAACAAACATCATTTACTTACTGGCTTATGATTGGGAATGAACGGACGTAGCAGGGGAGTGTTTTTTGCAGTTATTGAGAAAAAGGCTTATTTTGCGCGCATAAAAATGTCTTGAATGTTCATGTGCTCATCAAAACTTATTATTGGAAAAAGGCTGGTAGGTGTTTTATTCGTGTGGTCGAAGGGAAACTCAAACGCGTGCGGTTTTGCAAAGAAATGATATATCAGTATGCTTACCTATACTATGTACAGTGATGGTCATTAAAATAGAAACGGCACCCATATAGTAATATAAGTATGCATAACTTTCTTAAAAGACATTTCTTCAGGTTGAAAAGAGGTTTAATTTGTAGCCCATGAATAAGAGTACACATTAAAATATTAATACAAGAAAAAAGCTAGACAATATCAAATACAAAAAAATAAAAATGTATTTAATTCAAATTTTGTGTGGCCATAAAATTAGAAACAGAACATATAAAATGGTATTTCATTAAAAATCTTCAGCTGAACATAGAGTAAATATTAATATTTTGTAGGGAATCCATTTCTTTGTACAAAAACAGCCAATCTTCTTTCCATAATTTCAACCAAAGCGCGGCATCTTGATGGTGCTATACCGTCCTAGACTTCCTTAATGTTTTTGAAAAGCTCGTCCGAATTTTTAGATTTTTTGGACTTTAATGCTCTCTCGACGTCTGCCCATAAGTTCTCAATCGGATTCAGGTCCGGACTTTGCGTGGGTCAATCCAAAACACTGGTTTTTGTATCCGCAAACCACAGCTTTACAAGTATGCAGTATGTTTTGAGTCGCTGTCCTGCTGAAAAACATAGCTGAGGGGCATGTGTGGGAATGAGAAAGGCTCTATGACATTCTCTAGTATGCCTTTATAAACGTGTTGATCCATTCGACCGTTTATCCTTACTACCCAACACCAACCAAAACCAACACCACTCCAAGAAAATGCACCCCAAACCATTATGTTTCCTCCTCCATGTTTCAAGGTCTTCAGCGAGTATTTTGGGTCTAATTCTTTTTTCTGAGGACGTCTAACGTACAATTTACGGTCTGACCAAAACAAATTGAATTTAGATTCATCACTCCATACATAAAAGTTTGGGGTGCATTTTCTTGGAGTGGTGTTGGTTTTGGTTGGTGTTGGGTAGTAAGGATAAACGGTCGAATGGATCAACACGTTTATAAAGGCATACTAGAGAATGTCATAGAGCCTTTCTCATTCCCACACATGCCCCTCAGCTATGTTTTTCAGCAGGACAGCGACTCAAAACATACTGCATACTTGTAAAGCTGTGGTTTGCGGATACAAAAACCAGTGTTTTGGATTGACCCACGCAAAGTCCGGACCTGAATCCGATTGAGAACTTATGGGCAGACGTCGAGAGAGCATTAAAGTCCAAAAAATCTAAAAATTCGGACGAGCTTTTCAAAAACATTAAGGAAGTCTAGGACGGTATAGCACCATCAAGATGCCGCGCTTTGGTTGAAATTATGGAAAGAAGATTGGCTGTTTTTGTACAAAGAAATGGATTCCCTACAAAATATTAATATTTACTCTATGTTCAGCTGAAGATTTTTAATGAAATACCATTTTATATGTTCTGTTTCTAATTTTATGGCCACACAAAATTTGAATTAAATACATTTTTATTTTTTTGTATTTGATATTGTCTAGCTTTTTTCTTGTATTAATATTTTAATGTGTACTCTTATTCATGGGCTACAAATTAAACCTCTTTTCAACCTGAAGAAATGTCTTTTAAGAAAGTTATGCATACTTATATTACTATATGGGTGCCGTTTCTATTTTAATGACCATCACTGTATGTATGAAGTTATTTTGAAATAGAAGTGCGATAATAAATTGTGTGTGACAGAGTTTGACGTCAATTGACATTCAACAATTTTATCAAATTCCAAGAACCTTTTCACAATAAAAACAAAATAAAAAAAAACATGTAAGTTAGCAGAGTACATTCCACAGACCTTTTCTTTCATTGGTATGCCGCTGCCGTAATGCCTATCTCACTTTCTATAAATAAATCTGTTTTCAATGAAAATGGAGGAAGTCTGTGATGATTATTATGTGGAACCTGAGGCGGTGCCATTGCAATTTAATGCGGATGACTAAATGTGCGTCTGTTTTTTCCATTGAAAACATTGAAGTAAACAATACACTTGACCTCGTCACTGGTGTTTTTCAACAAAACTGGAAAGCAATCTTTCTTCTCTATCGTGGGTGGGAAAAGAGAGTGATTTGGCATTTGGAAATGTGAGAGGTCTTATCGGGTTGTTGTATTCCTTTTTATTTTAAGCTACATAAATTTATTTTGGGGCTTTCCGACAATTTTGGAAGTTTTCAAATGACTCGCTGAAGTGTTGTGGACATATTATACTTTTTGTCATCGAACGAGTTTGGGCCATAAATAAACATTATTTGGAGCAAGTACAAGAACAGTTCACTCATAGAGGTAACTCTACTTTCCAGCATATTTTAGCATTCGATGGCGCAGCCAGGTTCACTTAAATCAAATCCGATTCTAATGGTGCCCGTGGCGTAATGGTAAACATGTCTGCCTGTTACGCAGGCGGTTCGTGTTTCGAATCCCAACTAAAAACTAAAAAAAAAGTTTCTTAAACTGGTATCGCTTTTCGCGAAGGATTGGATAGTCTTTCCGAGGGTAAATTTATTGCATTGAGCAATTTTTCCCTCAAAAAAGACTACTACCTACTCCTTTCATTTGCTAGCTTTATGGAATTAACTTCCGCTTAAGCCTAGGTACTTAATCCTCAGCCAACTGTCTTCAATTTCGTGAGTTAATCTCTTTTCCACTAGGGTGTCTTCTATTGCTTAACTTTCTTTCAAGGTCGGCTCGAAGATTTTCCGGTAGATGAAGGGTTTTGGTTTCCACTTGCTCTACACCACACATCCAATTAGCGCTATACACCCTGTTAGGGCGCTTTTGAACAGTCTCCTTTTCCGTATAGACTTGAGAATCTTGTGTGGTTACTCACACACTTTTTGTTATAGAACCGAGCGACAACCAGAAAAAAGATCCGATCTCCTTGACGGTTAGTAAAAGAAGAAGGTTTTATTTCGACTCTATCAGAAAAGAACCTATTAATAAGATAATTTCCCATCAAGGCGACCTCTTACATAAAATTTACGTAACTTCAATCTAGTGCAATTAAGGATTTGTTGCTTAAGCTGAATGGACATGAACACACTCAGTGTAAGTTACTATCAAATATTTTTGGCTGTCATCTATAAAGTTCGGGTCTATGAAATAACTCCCACGAAATAAGTCCCACTTTAAAAAACGAAATAAGTCCCACCAAAAATTGCCATTTTGAAAGTGGGAGTTATTTCGCTTTTAAAAGTGGGACTTATTTCGTCAATTGGTGGGACTTATTTCGTTACGCGTTTTTATTTTAAGTGGGACTTATTTCGTTTTGAGTGGGAATAAATTCGTTTTGTAAAGTGGGAGTTATTTCATACCCCTAAATTTATATTTTTTCTTATGCAAAAAGTTATGGTTGTCCCTTTTACGAAATGTCCAATATTTCGTAAAAGGGACAATCATAATTTTTTGTCCTTATCTCTCATGGCTCTTCTTGCTTGTATACGATTTTTCTTTATTATTCCTCTGCTTTGATTATTCATATTATTCGACGTGTGTTTTTTTCGAAGAGCCAAATACTTCTTATTTGAAATCGCATTAAACAATGAAAAAGTGGGACTTATTTCGTTGATGAAAGTGGGACTTAATTCATTTAAGAAATATAATATTCAAGGGGGAGTTATTTCTTTTTGAGTGGGAGTTATTTCATTTCAAGTAAATTTTTAAATCATTTCATTTTGGTGGGACTTATTTCGTTTTCAAAAGTGGGACTTATTTCGTGCTAGTTATTTCATTTTTTTAAGCAATTTTTGGTGGGACTTATTTCGTTTTTAAAAGTGGGACTTATTTCGTGGGAGTTATTTCATAGACCCATAAAGTTCATCTGTCGTCTGTCATACGTCGACCGTACTCTGTCATCTGGCTATAGCTTAAGACCCATAAAGTGCTTCCTTTTGAAAAAGCCTATTTGGTGTTTTATTTTTTACTTTATATACAGACGCAAAATAAGTAGACTTTCTGTGTCGTTTTTTTTTCTCTGTCTATCACAAGGTTCTCACAAGCTTCTCGCAGAAAAACTCTCTAATCACATTTTCAAGCGATATTGTGCGAGAGGTGAGAAAAATCACACCAGTCAGTGCTTATTTTGTGGTGTAGTGCGATTTCGAAATTATGTTGGTGGTAATAATAATAATAATGAAAAAGAAATAAAATTAAATTTAAGATAGACGAATTCATATTTATTTGTCACAAAGCAATCAAGTAACACAACCACACAAAATCGCCAAAGCCAATACCGATACCCGTGCAAAAAATTTAAACCTTGAACTTCCACGTAACAAGCCGACATGTTAACCATTACGCCACTGGCACTGGCATCACATGAAAGAGTTGGTGCATTTCCTGCTGGTTTCAACAGACATAAAAGAGAGCTGTTCACTTCAGCAGCTTTATTCAGCTTGTGCTATCAATATAACTGCTTGCTTCAAGCACCGTGTTATCGGTTCATTGAGTCCATAGTACTATGTACTCTGAGCATTTATTTTTGTCAACGAAAGTAGAAAGGAGCAATCAATTCGATAAGCAAGAATATCGCTTATAAAAACTATCTCAAAGTAACTTCTTTGAGTGTTTAGTTTTTGAAGGTCAAGAAGGTTACATCTTGTATCCTAGGAAGGCATTCGAATATTCCAATTAAGTCTATGCTGCGTGTCCTTTTTTCGGGAAGAAAATTTGAACACCACTTAAAATTGAAAATCTGGCAGCCCTAAACCTATGGAATTTAAACTTAAATACACTTTTAAATATTGTTATTTCTACAAAAAATTAAGTCTAAAATTAGATCTCTGTCATTAGTATTGACAGAGATATCGAACATAGGTCAGGGTACACCAAAGTTAGCCTTTCTTAAATTGTCAAAAAGTGATGTCAAAGTTGAGAAACGAGCTTTACTTTATAACAATTTTTTTCTTAGAATACGAACAAGAATCACACAAAAAAGGTTAATACGCGAAGTACGGGACACCCTGTATATTGCTGTTCTAGTAAAACGTATTTGGATGCTTTCAACTCTATTACTATGTACAGCATAGTTTGGGTTCCATACTACATAGCAATATTCAAGTATGGGCCTAACATAGCAGTAATATAGCGCCTTGAGATTGAAAGGGTCGGAGAATCCTTTGGAATTTCGGGATATAAAACCTAGTAAAGAGTTAGCTTAAGCTACAATGAAGTCGATGTGTAAAAAAAATATAATTTAGATTCAAAGATAACTCCTAGATCCTTTTTTGTAGAAACCATTTGAAGTTTGATGCCGATTATTGAAAAGGTAAAATCTGAAAATCCAAAGGCACGATGAAAGGTTATATAGTCACATTTAGACACGTTAAGATGTAATTGGTATGCAGAAAACCAGCAAAGTAACCTATCTAAATCGATTTGAAGTAGAACTCGATCAGAAGCCGTTCTTTTACATTTTAGTTATTTAGTAGGGATGTCATTACCAAAAAGAAGAAAGAGCAAAGGTCCTAGGTGACTTCCATGAGGAACACCAGAGGTCACAAATATTGGAATAGATAAGGACGGACTTAAGTTGACGTATTGGGTTTGGCCTACCAGATATGATTCTAGCCATAGCAAAAAGCTGGAATGAAAATCTAATGCGGATAGCTTATAGCTAGTTTAGCTACTTAGATATAGTGATTAACTCTGTCAAAGGCTTTAGAGAAATGTGTGTAGATAACATCAGACTGAAAACCACACTCAAGGTTACTTGTAACCTCATTACAAAGAATTGTTAAATTAGTTACTGTAGATCTTCCAGAGACGAAACCATGTTGAAACGGGGAAATGATATCTTTGGTCATGAAAATCAATAAGCTTTAAACGATTTTTTAAATAACTTCAGAATGGCTGCAATTTTACTTATAAGACGATAATTGATGACATATCCCTTGGGTCCCCATTTGTGAATGGGAATTGTTGAAAGTTGAGATTTGATACTTTGTTTTTTAAATACTTTGTTTATTTTATTGTTATCAAATTATTCTAATTTTTATATGTTTGATTTATTAAAAATATTACTGTTCAGAATCTTAAAACATCAGGGCATGAAGACAAAATTTCATCAGTGGATTCAGGATAATATAAGAGATTTTCCAATCAATAAAAAATTGGCCCGTTTTCAGAGATTCATTAAACAGTCGAGTCAATGGTTCAGAAAGAGCAGCAAAATATGATGTTAGTATTGTATTTCAAATCCATAAAAAATTTATCGAAAATTCATCGAAATATCTCAAATAGTTTTCCTTTTATATAAGAACAAGATGTCAAGCCCTTATTAGAAAACCCGATACAATTGGGAAAACAGATTTTCACATATCTACGGTGATACTACTACGATGCTCCCTTGAGGGTTTTGGTTTGAGGCTTATAGAGGTCAGAGGTTCTTTTTATTTTTGGGTAACAATTTAATCATGAGAACTGCAACATTGTTTCCTTATCAAGTGCTTCTCGTACTACTTCTTTTTTAAGTGAAGTCGGTGTTTACCTTTTTGCTCATAAGGCGAGTGAACAGCTCCAATCCGTTCTTCGTGAAAATGGAGCACACTTCGAAATGAAATTGTTGTTAAAATCATATCGCATTTAAAGACAAAAAGTTGACAGAAATAATTAAATCAAGGTATTGTTCTTAATTTTTTTGGAAGTTGTCGAATTTCTGACAACCTTACAAAAGAGACTAATGGCGTGTCTTACTAAAAATGAATACCTTTACTAAACTTTCTCTTTTTTATGCACTTTAAATATGGATTTTGTAACATCTTCTTAAAGCAACACAAAATAGTTCCTGAATAAAGAATTTTCAAGCTTCAAGCGGACAGATCAAGACCTTTTCAAGGAGGCAAAACCAATATCATTGTTTTGACTTACAAAATATCTTCTTGTACTTCAAAAAAACCACGCGAAGCTGAAGGTAGGTAAACGACAAATCAAAGTTGTTATCAAAATGAAACATATTTACAAAGGGATATTTTGAAACTACTTCGTTACAAAAAGCAACACTTTCAATATTATACATCTTTCGATGAAAATAGAAAAAAAAAAAAAACAAATTGCATCACATCGTATTCACGTCGCGTCGTCTCATCCCGAAATAGATTCAACTCCAATGCAACAAAACCAGACGCCAAAAACATGGCACTCTCCGCTCAGTCAATGTCCCTTGTAATGTTGACATTCTATTTCCGTTACACCAATTTTCGAGCCAATAATAAATATAGCCTCCGCTCACATGCTTCTTTCACCCTTAAGCCCGACCTCGCCACCTACTTTGCTTAACAAATTAGTTCTTCTATTCCGTTGTTTGTTGCCAAAATGTTAATTGGCTGAAAGTTGATAGTTTTAAGATAAATTGACTTCCTGCCATGCATTGAGCGGGTCTAGGAAAATATCACTAACTACCTTATCTCAAACAAAGTCTTAAACTGCAGAAAGTTATTCTTGTATATACATTTTCGCAAGCTTGTCATCTTTGTTAACTAAACAACAGTGTGGTGTCTTTTGTGTCTTATTCCTACAACATTGGGTAGTGTCATTCCTCATGTCTTCCTCTCAAGCAAAACTAATAATCAAACTCTGTTCACTTTGTATCAAAAGTACGAGTAAGTTATTTGTTGGATGTATCTAAAAATACACCCCTTCCGATTGATTGTTTTCTATTCTCGGCCCAAGGAACTATACTGAGAACGGATTAGTTTAAAATCACAAAAGAACCGAATCTATTTTAATTTTTAAGTTCTTATCTAATAAAAATTTATATTGTTCGTACGAGTTCGTGGGTTTTTGTTGGAGGAAGGAGGGAGGGAAGGAGCTATTGATACACTCCAACGTTTATTTAAAGGTACTTTGTGTGTGCTTAAAGATAGAAGTTGCGTTATATCTTGTTGTTTGTGAATCAGTGCAATCGGAAATGTTAGCATTTGTCGCGAAGAGGTATGTGTTTATGTATCTTGCTTTTGATTTCCTGGAACTGGTCGGTGTTTGCAAACGAAATCAAAAAACATTGTGGCAAAACAACATTCCTTGTTCTTAATTGATTTTGAGGAATTTTTGTATGATTGGGATAGAGTGACCAGATGCTATTTTTCAAATCAGAAAGAAGTATATTGTTTTATGGTCGTGTATAGTGATGTGTCAACTCGGTTTCATAAACCGAGTCAAACCGAGTTGAGCCCAAACCCAGTTGACTCGGTTTACATTTTTTCGAACCGAGTTGGCAAACCGAAGAAAAAACCGAACCGTCAACCAAATAATTAAAATGAAATTAATGCAAGCAGACCGAGTTCACTTGAACATAATCAAAACTACCCTCCTTTAGTTGCGGTCTGTGTCAAACACAATGCACTTATACATATAAAGTCGATAGTCGACTGGTAGTAGTATGTAAAGCATCAAAAGCAAGTGATTTATTTGCGCAGGCATACAGAAACACACACATCTGTTAAAATTGACTCGGGATATTTTACAGAAAATTACTTCCTAACTCGAGTTGCAGTATGTTATGTATCCAAAACATTCAAACCGTCTACCTATCAACAGACGACAATGAAAAAACCGAACCACAGTGCAACTCGGTTTGACTTGACTCGGGATAAATTAATTTCCCGTATAGCTACAATGGATACATACTGCAACTCGAGTTAGGAATTATTTTATCCCGAGTCAAGTCAAACCGAGTTGTACTGCGGTTCGGTTTTTTCAACGACAATGAAAAAACCGAACCGCAGTCCAACTCGGTTTGACTTTACTCGGGATAAATTAATTTCCCGTATAGCTACAATGGATACATACTGCAACCAGTGCTGCCGTTTCTACTGTCATGACAGTAGACTACTGTTTTTTCACTCTAAAAAAGTCTAATCTCCTGTCTCCTGTTACCAAGGCATTTTTTTCAATATTCTACTGTTTTTCTGACTTTTCTAACTATTACATTTAGTAACTCAGTAGTCAAACATTTTATTACTTTTTACAAATATTTATCATAAGTTCATAAGAATTTTTTTTATCCTCGTACCACAATATTCTTCATCTTCAAGAAAAAATATTATAAAAGAACATACCTGTTCAAGTTCTACCTCCAGTTCATCCCTGTTTTGAAGTTTGCATGACAGTTTGAAAATTATTTGATTGAAGATGTTGAAAACATTCTGGAAAATGCTTTCAATTTCTACATTAAAGGATGCAGTGAAATAAAAAAACGTTTTCCAATAGATAGTTTACTTTTTCAACAGTTTCAATTTGTAGATCCTTGTATAGCTCTTAATTTAAACAGAACACAAAACTTGAATTCCTTGCAAATACTTTGTTATCATTTTTCAAAATTGATAAATACAGTTGATCTTTTAAACGAGTGGCATAGTTTGCCTACGTACTTTAAAGAAGAAGAAAGGCAAAAGTAAAAGACGCAGGTATTGAAGAATTTTGGATAATGATTGCAGGTATCAAAGTTTACAACGATGAACTAATTTTTAAAAATATCTTTAAATTGGCTGAGATTGTTTTAAGTTTGCCACACCCAAATGCAGAACGTGAGCGAATTTTCAGCATTGTTACCGATGCAAAAACAAAAAAACGAAACTGTTTTGGGAATAAGATTCTCAATGCAATTGCTGTCATAAGATCGCACTTAAAAGAAGATGATTTGAATTGTATACGGCATTCCAAATTACGGAAACACATTTGAATTTAATGAAAAATCAATGAGTACTAATCGGCTCTCTGATCTGATCAGACGTTTTTCTCTCGTGCGGTACTATAAAAGATATAAAATTCATAAAAGAATTCGATCCCCGTCAATTGTTGAAGACATCGTGTCTTTCAACACTAAAAGCCGAAAAATGAGTTCACTCGACAAAAACAACTCCAGATTCGGTTACTATACCCCTTTGCAAACTCTACCAGATACTGACAATGATATTGATTGTGATGAGATCATTACTCCAACTGCCCATAAAATAAAAATACCATCGATTTGTGTTCTGCAAAAAACCTCCGAAAATGTGCACTCATTTCTAAATTCAATTAAAATAAGTGATTATAGCATAAAAAAAATGTCCATTGGCATCAAAATTAACAGTGCTAGTAGTGAAGACCACACAAAAATATGTTTGTCTTTAAAAGATAAGAACTGGCAATATTTTACTCATGATCTCCCATCTGTAAGATCGTTTAAAGTTATACTTTATGGCCTAGATGAATTACCCATGGACACTCTTAAAAATGAACTCAATAAAATTGGTCTTAAGTGCCAGAATGTCAAAATTATAAAAAAACAATATCAACATTACACCGATGTTTTTTATATAGTGTTTCTTGATAGTGGTTCCGTGAAACTTGGTGATCTTAAGAAAAACGTAAGATTCATATTTAAGACCCAAGTAAAATGGGATTTCGCACGGCGACAAACCCGAAAAGTTACACAATGTTTCAATTGCCAAATGTTTGGGCATGGAGAAAAGAACTGTCACATAAAAACACATTGTGCAATCTGCTCAGAGCCCCACGAAACCTCGAAGTGCAACTCGAAGAATATAAAATGTTCCAACTGCAATGAAACACACATATCGACTGACCCAGCTTGCCCAAGTAAAAAATACTTCCTTGAACTAAGAGAAAAAATCTCATCCAAGAACAAAAGGCAACCAATAGCAACGTCAAATTCAACATCACCTCATGATGGCTATAATCCAAATGCAAATGTACCGAACATGTGTGACTTTCCCCCGATTCAACGTCATCGTAGAAACCCAACGAGATTTTCACCACCAACTGGAAGTGAGAGAGAGAATTTACCCCAATCGAACGTGTGGGCGACCAACAGCTCCAACAATAACACCATCAACAACAACACCATCAACAGCGAACCATCGACAACGACAAGTAGCAACGATCTCTTTTCTATGGAAGAAGTAAATGCTCTTACAGCTGAGATGATTACACTTCTAGGCAATTGCAAAAATAAGAGTGAGCAATTTCATTGTATTGCACAATTAGCTATTAAGTATCTGTATAAGTCCAAGTAATGAGCAACACAACCCTCAAAATAATATGTTGGAATGCTAGAAGCATTCGATGCAAATCAATTGAATTCTTTGCTTTTTTAAGCAAGCACAAAGTAGATGTAGGTTTAATATCTGAAACATGGCTTAGCTTTGATGATAGACTATCAAATGCCGAGTATGTATGTTATAGGCTAGACGCTAGACAGAGAAGAGAGCAGAGGAGGTGGTGTTGCCGTGGTAGTAAAAAGAACTATCCAGCATAAAATAATTCCAACTGTTAGAACAAAAGTAATTGAAAATATTGGAATTGAGATTCCATTTACTAACGGCTCATCGATTAAAATATTTTCAGCTTATTTTGTGGGTCGGGCTGCATCCCCACAGAAAAAATCTAATTTTCACAGCGACCTAAGGAAATTGATAAGTAGGAATGATACTTTTCTCATTGGTGGTGACTTCAATTGTAGGCATAGGAATTGGGGATGTGTTCGTGCAAATACATGGGGAAATATACTTGCCGATATTAATTTAAGTCATCCCTTTGTCATTTTGTTTCCTCCTGATCCGACCTATTACCCAGCGAATAATAAATCTAATCCCTCCACACTGGATATATTTTTGACCAATATGCCAGGACTGTTTAATCAGCCAATGGTAGTCAATGAGTTAAGTTCAGATCACCTACCTGTAGTCACATGTGTTTTTTCAAACCCCTTGTGCAAAAGTACTGAAATTGTCGACTTCAAAAATACAGATTGGACTGCATTTAAAAGAATCCTGAAAAATAAATTAAATAATGTACCTGACCTAGTTTTAAATGAGGCAAGTGCATCAGACATTGACTCGTTTCTGTCCTCTTTTACAGCCTTAGTAACCGAAAGCATAGAAAGCTCAGCTCCGAAGAAAAAAATAAGTTTGACTAGTCAGAATGCCTTGCCTCCTCATTTAATAGAACTAATTAAAGTGAGAAACAGTTACAGATCAAAGTGGATGCGCACAAGATGTAATGTATATTATAATGAAATGAAAATATTAAACGCCATTATAAAAGACGCGGTATCGTCATTTAAAAATCGGACCTGGAACTATAAGCTACAAGGCCTTCAAAAAGCTAGCAAACCTTTCTGGAATATAGTTAAAGTTATTAAAAAAAGAAATGTTCAGATCCCCGCGCTTAGAATAGGCAGTAATCTTGTAACAACTGGTAAGGAGAAAGCCAATGCTCTAGCTCATTTCTTTTCTGAAAATTTTTCAGTTTTCAACAATAGCAATAGTTGCACAAACACAGAGTCGATAGTACGTCAGTCACTCGATATTATAAACTCAAGTATTGTTAACGGAGAAGCTGGGTTTATCTCAGTTGAAGACGTAAAATCAGTTATTCTATCGTTACAAACACGAAAAGCTGTTGGTTTTGACAATATACGAAATTTATATTTAAAAAATTTACCGAGCTTAGGTTACATATTCGTAAAGCAAATGTTTAACTCTTGCATTAAAATTGGTTACTTTCCAACGGAATGGAAAATCGCAAAAATTATTCCTATACTTAAGCCGGGGAAAAATGCAAGCTCGCCTGAAAGCTATAGACCAATAAGTTTGTTGAGTTCGCTAAGTAAATGTTTCGAAAAACTAATAAAAATTAAATTGATTGCTTATACTAGTTCGCACAACATAATTCCTCCTGAACAATTTGGTTTCAGAGCACTTCATAGTACTGTGCATCAAATACATAGAATTACTGACCACGTAAAAAGAAATTTCGTACTCGGAAAAAGTACTGGTATGGTTCTACTTGATATAGAAAAGGCGTTCGATTCTGTCTGGCACCATGGGCTTTTGCATAAGCTTTTCATCCTTGGTTTCCCAATGTACCTTATTAAGATCGTTCAATCATTTCTATTGTCTAGAAAATATATGGTATCTGTTAATAACGTTCTGTCTGAAACTTGTGTTTGTTCTGCAGGAGTTCCCCAAGGATCTGTCCTTGGCCCAATTCTCTATGTGTT
This sequence comes from Melanostoma mellinum, assembly GCA_914767635.1. Taxonomy (NCBI): domain Eukaryota; kingdom Metazoa; phylum Arthropoda; class Insecta; order Diptera; family Syrphidae; genus Melanostoma; species Melanostoma mellinum. The sequence continues at coordinate 140,064,137 of OU612058.1, read as the reverse complement.
ATTCACTTCAGACTTCCCTCATTTGCCCAATTGCGAGAAAGCTATTTTTGCTGATGATACTAGTATCTTTTCTACTGATTCGATCGGTTTCAATATTGAAACCAATCTGCAATCTGCCCTTAAGGTACTTGAACTTTATTTCAGGAAGTGGAAAATTAAAATTAATGCTTGTAAGACCCAGGCTATCTTTTTCACTCGCAAAAGAAAAGCCTGCTTTTTACCAAGCAGTAATCTTCAGATTGATGGTATAGGATCTGACTGGAAAAACAGTGTTAAATATCTAGGGATACATCTAGACCATAAACTAACATTTGGCCTTCATATACAGGAAATCATCAAAAAGGTAAACACTACTTTAAAAATTTTGTACCCATTTGTTAATCGAAAATCGAAACTTAGTAAGGATAACAAGCTCTTAATTTACAAAGCTATCTTCCAGGCGATCATATTTTATGGGTCGTCGGCTTGGGGTAATTGTGCAATAACACATATACGTAGGTTACAGATTTCACAAAATAAGCTCTTGAAAATGATGCTTAACCTTCCATGGCATTTTTCAACCGATGAGTTACACTCACTTGCAAATATTGAATATGTTTCAGATAGAATTTTAAAACTAAAGGAAAAATATAACTTCTCCTGTTATTCATCTGACAATGCCTTGATTTCAAGATTATCTTCTTAAGAACTGCTAATTCTAATATTGTGCTATATTGATTAATAACAGATTAATGTGTATATGCTATACTATGATTGTTCATTTAACTGTCGATTTATTTATTTACATTCGTATATGTTTTATATTTGTCTAATTAATATTTATTTATTTATTTATTTATTTATTTATTTATTTATTTATTTATTTATTTATTTATTTATTTATTTATTTACATATATGGCAATATTTCGTTATTTATTTATTTGTTATTTATTCTTACAGATTGTATTTATCTAATTATTTATTTTATTTATTTATTATTTTTTTGTTTATTAAATTATTTATTTATTTATTATTTATTTATTTAATTATTTATTTATTTATTTATTCATTTATTTATATATTTATTTATTTATTTATTTATTCACTAATTTATTTTTCATTCACTCGTTATCTTAACTTTGTTTACTACTCTTGTTTTTGTTTTATCTATACTATTACTCATTAAATTTTCAGTAATGTAAAAGAAATTTTGAATATGGCATTGTTTTGTTGTCTTCACCACCTCCTCTCTCTTTTACTCGGTAGTCAATATGTACAGCATTCTGTTACTATCCACTTTTATTTGTTATTATTATTATTATTATTATTTTTATTTTTTTTTGCTGTTTAATGAAGGTTTTAAATTGTAGCTTTCCTTCAATTATATGTCCTTATTAATTTTGTAGATCTTAAGACTCATTATATCTTGGCAGTTGTAAGGTAGCTTATATACCAATCACTGTAAATTGTGCAATATCTGTTTTAAGAAAAAAAAAAAAGAATAATTTTGCTACAATAAAATATATATATATATATAATCGGACTTCTGCTCTGGGCGCTTTAAAAATAGAAGCGGAAACACCTTGGCACCAATAATTTCAATGATTGTAAAGAAAGTCAGCGGCTAAATCGACCCTAATCTCGGAACACAGAATTTCGAAAGCTCGTTTTATTTGGCGCAAACATGTGGAAGAAAAACTCAACCGACTTAGAATGCAAAACTAGAGAGAGCTCGTCCCAAACCGAAATTGCTGACGAAAGATGGCTCAGGTTCATCCGTAATTGTAATGTCCACCAAATTAAGTAAGTTAGTAACACCCACCAAAAACTACAGTATAATTCTTATATCTGAGCAAACATCTTTGCGCCTACTTGATAGAGTAGGATGCCAAGACGAAGAGGCAGGATCATTCCACTTCCTCTGTGAGTGGCCAACACTATAGAAAAATAGCCCTGGGAGAATACTTCTTCGAAGAACTTTGCGACATCTCTTACCTCATCCAGAAATTTTCTCAGGGCAAAAAATGGTTCAGTGGGGCTCTCAACTCCAATAACCCAGCCATCAGCCCAACCTTCTACCTCTACAATCTTCTCACTTCCCCATCCTCTGTTTCCCGTGCAGCACAATTTATCCTTAAGATCAAAGTGAGGTGCTGTCACTTGTGCTTGCACCCCTCATCTAACCTTAAGTACTTAATAGAGTATAAAACAGACAATAGAGAGTTATTATAGGTGATAGTTCAATTGTAGAATTGATTGATTCTCTTGAACCTCGTCAAAACGTGTCTGCCTCAACCTATTTTATCGATTTTTTTTTAAAAAAACAGTGCTTTAGTGAAATAGCCAGCTCCGAAACCAGCCGCAACACTCGCCTCGGTAGGAATACTCTTCAAATTTATCTTGAGCCCAACGAACGTACAGTAAAGTATAGAGATCCATAGTTTAGTCACACCTCCCGAATGTGAAATGCTTTGCCAGACTCTGTTTTCCCCCTGCCTAATAATCTGCAAAGACTTAAAAATTAATGTTCACTGGTGTCTCCTACTTAATCCTCTCCTATTTTCCTCAAGCTAACGAGACAGTGCCTCTGTCAATGTCGCGTCGTTTGCTGACAATATAATCGGTTCTAAATAATGTGATTTCAAGACTAAAAAGTCTTCCATCAAACAAATATTCACATTGCTACAGATCCAGGAGAAAACCGAGGAATTCAACATCAAGGCCACTGGCCACATGTTAATCGATTTCAAAGCAGGTTACAAAAGTATAAACCAGTTTATCGTAACGTGATACGCTTGATTATTAGAACGTTGGAGGATGCCAGCTGATTCCGCAAAATTGGAAGGGATACTACTAAAATGTTTAATACCTCTGGAGGTTTAAGACTGTGAAACGAATCTTTGAAATTCAAGCTCTAAAAGCGACTTGCGGGTGCTTTCTTAAAGTCAAAAACATTATAACCCTCAATGAGAAGACCTCCTATGAGAAGACCATCAAAAAGTTTTAAATCATGGAGACTACATATGAAGATGGTAACACCAACTACAATCACGCAATTTAGAATCAAAGTACGTTTGTATTGAAGAGCAATGGAATTTGGTAAAAACTTAGCTGTCAGGGTCATGAAAAAATGTCAAAAAACAAAAAAGATAAGTTTATCAGCTTGACATAATCGACCAAAATAATTTGTTGAACCCAAACTTTCGATATTAAACAGGAACATCACAACTTTTGAGTTAAAATCAAAAATAGTTTTAAATGATAAAAAGATTTTTTGGTAAATCATGGGTCCAAACTTTCAGGAACTAGTACAGTACATAGTTTTACGATTCCAAATTAAAAACTAACCTTCAAAAAATAACAACACTTTAGTTTGCTGCGAAATTCTTTTCGGGAAAACCCACTGTTGTTTTATAACAATAACATCCCATGGAAAAAACCTAAAATTCAAAAGCAAAAAACTCACAACAATTAGCATGTAGGTTACTCACTTACAATACACATGACATACGCACACATTATACACAAAAAGCTTGAAAAAAATGAACAGATCCGCTACACTTCACGGTAAAGGCCTATAAAAGTCGATTAATTGGAATTTTATTCGGAGCATTTTCAAAGCAATTTCAAAATCTATCAAATAAAACCAAAAACAAAAAATTAAGTAGAACGGTCGACCTAGATTTACAATACAGTCATCTAATACTCCAATGTACCGAATAGTGAGACAGTTGACTGTATCGGGGCGAACGACACAACTGTGGGGTGGTCGGGCATGCACGGGAGGGCGTCTCCACACACTCTCCGTTTTCCTGTGATCAGTTGTTCTCTGCAGTACGTTGTACGTATGGTGTTTTCATTCATAAAATATTTATTTCATTTTCTCATTGAGTCATATTTTGGTTTTTATCTCGTTGCACCCCGGCCACTCTCTGCCTCGCGCCACTCTTACGTGTTTGCCATCATCATGTAAAAATGAACTCTTACGTACATAATAGTAGTGTAGTAGGTACTCGCTACAATTGTATTGGAAGGCGCGGATACCTTGGCATAGTTGCGCTATTTTGTGATTTGTGAATGTACGCGCGCATTCCGTGCGCTCAATAAACATACAACATATCATACATACATGTACATAAGGGGATCCCCGATGTGACGGTAAATATCTTTGCATTTTCTGGGAATTTTACAAGTAAGTACACACATTTTAGGTCTTGGTTGGTTGGTTGGTGCGGGTAGGGCTGGTAGTTATTCTGTTTGTTTGTTTTTGTCATTCTACAGGCGAAAATTAAGCGAAGGTAGGTGGAAACCTGTGTCAGGTAAGTAGGTATGGTAGAAGCGAGGCTGTTTGACTCATTTTTAGATATAATTTTGTGCGGTTACGGATAAAAATAACAAGTCGAATATTAAATAACAAATGAGTGAGCAATTAGTAGGAACAGTCAATCGAGAGGAGAGTGCAGGGACTGGTGACTGTGAGACGGAATTATTTTTAAATAACTTGACGGACTGCGGGGCACTATTGCTAAACTATTTTTGAACATTGAAAACGGATATAGATAAATACTTTGGGAAATGGCCAGGTTGTCACTGCAACGACTTTATTAAGCCGAGATGATTAATAGGATTACTCATTGTTAGATACCTACTTTGCAATCATTATAAGGAAAGATATGAAGTCGGGAAATGCATAACTTTGTAAATAAACAAATAGATAAGTCCCAAATAAATTTCAAATGAGAAAGTACAAAGTAGCACTTTCTCTCTGTCTATCTGTGCTACGACCTGACGCTTAAACTACTGAATCGATTTAAATGTAATTGGGTAGGTACTGAGATAGTTGAGAACCACATCCACATGTTCTTCTTCAGCCTAGAACAGCACGTGTTCGTGACAATATTGGGTTTTTTGGCAATTTTCGTGTGAAAAACGGTTTCAATCCTAACTAGTCCTAACTAATATTATAAATGTGAAAGTCACTCTGTCTGTCCGGATTTCTATGTTACCGTCTCCTGCCCAAACTACAGAACTGATTAAAATGAAATTTTGTACAGAGATGGGCTAGAACCTGAAGAAGGACATAGGCTGTACATTTTATTCCTGTATTCCCAAGGGAACGGGTACGTATACGGGAACTTAGGAACTACAACACCGATTTCAAAAATTTTCCCACTGATAGATTGCTTGACTATCCCAGAGTAACACAAACTTTAATTCATCCACATATTCTTACGGGAACGGGAGTCCTTACTTATATAATAAGTGTGAGAGGAGCTCTGTCTGTCCGTCGTTCTATGTTACCATCTCCCGCCCAAACTAATAAACCGATTTAAATGAAATTTTGTACAAAGATTGGACTGAACTTAAGGACGGACATAGGCTTTATTTCATTCGAATATTCCCTCGGGAACCGGTCCTCACTATTATTATAAATGCAAAAGTAGCTCTGTCTGATCACCTTTCTATGTTACCATCTCCCGCTCAAACTAATGAACAGATTAGAATTTATTTTTGTACAAAGATTGTTCAGAACCTAAGGAAGGACATAGGCTTTATATTTTATCCCTATATTCCCACGGGAACGGGAACGTATACGGGAACTTAGAAACTACAACCTCGATTTCCACCGATAGAATGCTTTACTATCCCTGAGTAACATAAACTTTAATTCATCCACATATTCCTACGGGAAAGGGAGTCCTTACTTATATAATAAGTGTGAGAGGAGCTCTGTCTGTCCCTCGTTCTATGTTACCATCTCCCGCCCAAACTAATAAACCGATTTAAATGAAATTTTTTACAAAGATTGATTGTAGGGCAGAGGCTATATATTTTTATTCCCACGGGAGCGGGAACTTTGACACTACAGCACCGATTTTAAAAACTCTTCCACCGTTGGAATATTCCATAATCCCCGAGCAACATAAACTTTTACTCATCCCCATATTCCTTATGCGGGAACGGTCACCATGTTTCCACGGGAACGGGAGTCTTTACTAATATTATAAGTCCAAAGTTAAATCTGTCTGTCTATTTCTCTTTGTTACCATTAACCGCCCAAACAATTGAACCGATTTATATGAATTTTGGTACAGAGACAGTCTAGAACCTGAGGATGGACATATATGTTATGCAATATGTTTTATCCCTGTATTCCCATGGGAACGGGAACTTGGAAAATACAACACATATTTCAAAAAATATCCACCGTTAAAATACTACACTATTCCCGAGTAATATAAACTTTAAGTCATCCTCCGTAAACGACCCTCATATTCCCACGGGAATGGAAGACTTTAGAAACATTATAACTCCGAAATTAACTCTGTCTGTCTGTTTTTCTTTGTTTATATTTACCGCCCAAGCTATTGAACCGATTTATATGAATTTTGGTATAGAGATAGTCTAGAACCTGAAGATGGACATCCTTACTAATATTACAAATCCAAAACGTTTTGATTCCCCGTTTAGAGCAGTTCCTTTAATTCCCACTGATTGGTCATTATAAATAAGGCTCAGACGCTTTAAGTTGCAGGTGTTCGTTTAGAAAAAAGTCCCATGGCAACTTTATGCGGCAGAATCACGTGAATCAATCCCACAAAACCTTTTTATTTCGCAAAACATGGAAAAAATAAGACCGACTTAAAACTTAAATAAAATAATAAACAATAACTAAAACGCATGAATGTGTCTTAACTATCACTTCACAGTATAAAACAAAGTCGCTTTCTCTGTCCCTATGTCCCTATGTATGCTTAGATTTTTAAAACTACGCAACGGATTTTGATGTGGTTTCTTTTAATGAATAGAAGGTTTATATTCAAGAGGAAGGTTGATATGTATGATACATGCATATTACAGTAGAGAAAAACCGAGAAATTTAAGGATTTGTAATGTGATTTCGTAAAAAAAATATTTTTCTGCGCTTACATTGCAAACGCTGCGCTGGCTAAACCTTACGAGATACATAGATCAAATTTATGTACTACGGAATTGTATATTAAAAAAAAAAAAATATATAAAAATCCGTGACAGCTAATAATAATAATAATAATAATAACCACAGTAACCATATTTATCTTTTACTATTACAAAAAAAATATGGGTTATTTACCAAGCTATTTTAAACGATACAGTATCATTCCTTATACAATAAAATACATCAGATACGTTGTGCATTTCATGTAGATCAAAATTGCCCTTAACAGCATGTGACTCAAATGAATATTTTCGAAAATATCACAGATTTAAAAATTGCGAAACTTAATATTCTTAATCTTAAAATTTTGTTTCCTTAGTCGGTATCTACGTTATTTTACGAACGGCTTGACCGTTTCTGATGAATTTTTTTTTAAATATATTTTCTGGCTCAGAATAGACGAACAACTTTTTTTTCATACCAGTTTCCCACGGGAACGGGGATATGAAAGGGAACCGGAACGGGAACGAAAACTCGAAAAATTCTGAGCCCATATTAAAAATTCTTTTGATATTAGGATGTTACATTATCCCTTACATAGACTTTATATTAGGACCATATTCCAACGAAAACTAGAAACTTCTCGGCTATTTTCAGCTTAGTCTAGCTGGTGTTCTGACAATTTTTAAAATAATTTAGATCCGAGCAACGCCGGGCGGGTCAGCTAGTAATATATATAGCAGCAACCCCAAGCGGATCATATAGTAAACTAACAAATAAACAAATAAAGATAAGGGCAACAAATCTCAGGAGGCCTTGAGGATTTTCAAGAACCTACTGTCTTATGTCGTTTCCGAATGACTGAGCTATTAAGTGATGGCAGTTTAATGATTCAATGGCAGTTTAATTACTAATTACAATTGGATCACTTGAGGGATAGGAAACTCGAACAAACATAATATAACAGGCAGACATGCTTAGTAGTACCTATATTGTAACGGATCTCTGAATAAGAGTTGGAGGTTTTTAAAATACTAACCGGAGCACTTAGACCCAAATACCGGCCCAGTGCCCTGGCAAACAGCAATCTTCTTTGATGGTCATTGCTTTCCAGATGTTTGGCGAAAAGCCGGATGACACTGCCATGATAAAAAGGTTAAGTTACCATCAGCTCTAACCATGTCTTTGCCGAGTATATGTACCCTGCCTGATACGAGAAAATTTAGTGCACTCAGAAAGGTGGTGTCCCACGGTGTCGTAATTTTTTAAACCTCTTACGTTTAGACCCTATGTTGCGGTTTTCTTATTAACTTTGAGTTTAGTATGTTTGCCTTCTATTTACTTAATTAACTCATAGTGTAGCGTATGCACCCAGCGATACTCGAAGACAGCTTAGCGAACATCGGGTCCATCGAGCGTCGAATGCACCAAACGAATATGGAATGGCCTTAGCGAGACTCGATTTCTTCGAGTATCGTGTTATCTAAGAGAAACTCGATGGTAGTTTATCGAGACTCGAGCCCATCGAGTATTGAATCACCCAAGTGCATCCCGTTCGGTTGGTTATCGAGTGTAGCGAATTCATCTTCGAATACCTAATTTGGCTTACCTTACTTAATTTGACTATGGGCGTTTTTTCTATACCTAATCTTTCACGCCCCAAAGAAAGAGTCTAATTGTGCAAAATCACAAGAGCTTGATGGTCAATTGCTATCACCTCTTCGAGAAATCGCACGATCAGGAAGCTTTTCGCACAAAAGATCAATGATATCGTACTCATTTATCTCATTTATCGTACATCGTACTCTCATTTTAGAAGTAGTAAAGTCCCTAGAATCCAGTTAGACGAAAAACAGCACCAAACAATTGTTGAATATTTAAAAGATTTCTAACAAGAGTAAAGATTTTAAAGCTATAAACGTAATAGTTGACATAGTCTGCTAGTAAGAAACAGTCCTCATCACTCAAGACTATTTTTTGATGTAATTGCGTAGCATTTTGATACACTTCAGGAACCCAATCAGTAAAGATACAATGTTGTCAGTCAATGATGAACAGTAGACTTGCGTTAATGTGTTAAATGATCTCTAAATTCGATGAGACTTAGATTATGTATTAATGGTTGAGCTTATGCAACTCTGAAGCCTATTGTGCCAACCCATAGTTCAGAAGTTCAGAGCAGTTCCTTTGCTCCTGAACTCTACCAGCGAAGTTCATGATCATCTGCATGTGAGCTAAGTTTATTTGGGGGTATGATCTCGTATTTGTTTTCTATGTTCGAAAAGTTAGGGACATTCTGTAATAATGTACAGAGATGTTTTATTCTTTTCGAAGCATAGTCTGCATACATAAACTCAATGCTGTCTCCTGTCGTTGAAGCTTAACATTCCCTCATTGCCATTATCCATGAATGGTACCTGCATTCAAGAAACCGAAAAACTGTCAGTACTTGGTTTGTGTGTAAACGATATTCTTCGTTGGAACGACCACGTATTTGAAGTCGCCAAAAATGCTGCTAGATGCTTAGGTTTCTTAAGACGATACAGAAAGTTCTTTTCCCCTAACTCCCATATCTGGTCTCAAACATCTTTGCGCCTACTTGATAGGGTACAACATAGAGCGTTAAAATTGATAGGTGATAGTTCAATCTTAGAATCGATTGATTCTCTTCGGTTTTTGCTGTAAATATGGTTTAAATATTCGCAAGTTGCTTTCTCTATCCCTAATTGCCTCTTAACAGCTCGAACCAAAAATCTGTAGACAGAATAGCCCAACTTGGTCAATGATCAAGAACGCTGTACTCCCGATCTAGAAGAAGTTAAGCTTGCCATATGCTAACTTAAATCAAGACTGCAGGTGCAGATAGCCCTGAGGCTGAACTTTTCAAAGCAGCAGGAGATCAGTTGGAAAGGAGCATGTATTAGCGGTGATCTGCATCATATGGACGGATGAAATCATGCCCGATGAATGGGAACTCAGTGTTGTATACCAGATCCATCCTGAAAAAGGCAGGCCCTCACAATTGCGCCAATTATAAATGAATAACCCTCGTTAACGTCGCTTATAAAATGTAGCCTTATTTCATTTACTTTCCCGACGTAACGTCAAGACGAGAGGAACAATCTTTCAAGAGTCTGTACAAACACTCGCTTACATGAATTGGACAAAACGTCACAAAAGACAGACAATACTTCGATGTAGTGCAGGATTTCGTCGATCCCTACAGACACTAAAAATGATATCAGTGTGGGGATACTTTTCAGAGTGGTCCCGTATGTGAAGACAATGTGTAAAGAAGAAGAAATTTAATCTACGAGGTATGTACATGATAAGTGATAGTTCAATCGTAGAATCGATTGATTCTCTTGGACATCGTCAAAACGATACCTCTCTCTCTCTCTCTCTCTCTCTTTTATCGCTTTTTCACAAACAGTGCAATAGTGAAATAGCCAGCTGCATTCCTCCCCTGAAATAATTAGCCGCAACACCCACCTCGCTAGGAATGCTAATCAGTTTTACCTTGAGCCCAACTTCAACAGTCAAGTATAGAGATTCGTATTTCAGTCGCACCACCCGAATGTGGAATGCTTTACCTGGCTCTGTATTTCCCCTGCATTACGATTTACAAAGATTCAAAAGCAACATGCATCGGTGTCTCCTTTCAAATCCTCTCCTATTTTCCTAAATGCTCGCACTGTGTTTTTATAACATTATAAGAGTAGTCATAACTCCTTGATGTTCGCGTTAATTATAAAAAAAAAAAAATATATATATATATATAAGATCTTCTGCCAGTCTCATTTAATGAAGATGTTTTTATTTTAAAAAATAGCGGCCAATTATTTGTTCGGTTCAAGTTTTATAGGTTGTTCTATTGAAGTTTTGTACAGCAAATTTCGCACCGTGGACCTTTTTTCTGCATTCCGTCCGATTCTGGGTGATTTTCGGAAGTTTTTTGTATTTTTGCCGGCCTATTTTGTCATTTTAGTGTGTCTTGATGCTGACGGTACGTTGCATTGTGGGTATTTGAGATGCGACCAAGCTGGGTTTGTTAAAGTCAAGGAGCTTAACTCCACTACCCAGAGCAGACTTCGGTGGATTAGAGATGAAGGGTAGAGGAGTTTAAGAGGTTGGGAGGGTGGTGGTTCTCTCGATTCTACAGTTTTGTTATCAAGGTTCTTCTGATTCTGAATTGAACTCTGTTGAAATTATTGAAAAACGGTTGACAATTCAGATATTGGAGCAACGGGACTGAATGTTTGTACACTGAAATTTTAAGACAATCAGGGCAAAACCTTGAGGACTGGGGACCTAACGCAGAATTTTTTTGGTGGGAAAAGAATTTGATTATAGATGCGTAGTAGCTTCGGCACTGCTTTCACATTAAAGTTAAGGCCTAAGAAGTATGCGGTTGCCAAATATGGTTTCAGAAGATCACCTCCCTACTCCGTCCTAAGAGTTTAACATTCTCCCATGGTGTAATAACGCTGATTGTTTTTTTTTTTTTTCAATTGCAAGCCATTTTGGTTTGTGCGAGCAGATCAAAATTATCGTTTCTGTTGGCCCTCTTCAGCGATCTTATACAGCTCCGTGAGAAGTCACTTTCCACTGCTATGTTTTCCACATTTTCGACATGTCTAGTCGGGTAATTCATTGAGATTGTACCAACCATTATCATTACTGTAATCCCACTGAACCATGCCGAGTCTCTAGAAACCTTTGGCCAGATATTTCCAAGAAAAAACAGAATTTCTACTCTAGCTAAGCAGACCTCGGCTCTCTCTGTTCATTGGCATTCTCACGGGTCACAACTCGTTGGGTACCCACATGATGAGAATGGGCATAAGCACATCCGACTTATGTAGAGGATGCCAAGATGAGGAGGCAGAGGAGGGATCTTTCCACTTCCTCTGTGAGTGTCCTAGCTTAGCCCACACTCGGAAAAAAACCCTCGGAGAATACTTCTTCGACGAACTGGGCGACATCTCTAACCTCCCACTGAGCAACGTCCTGAAATTTACTCAGGGCTCCAAATGGTTCAGTGAGAGTTCCCTACCACAATAACCATCCACCTCTCCAATCCTCCCATTTCCTCATCCTCTGATTTCCCGGGGAGCACAATGGATCCTCGAGATCCGAGTGAGGTGTTGCCACTTGTGGCTACACCCCTCATTCAACCTAACCTAACCTAACCTAACCTAATCCCACTGAACGATTCAGGAACCTCATTTTCTTATTGTAAAGGATTAATTGATTTTTCAAAGGACTAGAGAGGGCTCTCTCAGAACTGCGTAGTAAGGAAGTTTTTCCGCTGGCAGAGTTCTAAAAAAGTTTTTTGTTTTAATACGTAGTGAGGTGTCTCCTTTTGATGTTGAGTTTTTCGAGCTCCAAAGTCTTTTCAGTGTCATCTGCAAGAGCTTAACAGCCTTCATAGGATACTTCTGTCGGGACTGAGCTATGATATCCAACGGATTCTACCTCGTTATCAAAATTCAATACTACAGAGACCCAAAAATAGTGAAAAGGAAGAAAGGGAGATATGGAAAGCTTGAGCATGTCTTATTTTCACTGTGAGACTCTGCTGAAGTCAAGTCAGGCTATCGACGCAAGTTGAGTCCACCAGCGTAGCTCGTTAGTTCTCAGATACACCAATTTAAACTACACCCTCTACGGCAATGTGAACGATTGTTGAGAGAGGCCTTAAGACCTAAATTACTAGAAAAATCAGAGTTATCTCGTTTGTGAAATACCCTATAGCAAAGATCGATCAGAAATGGACAAACTCGAAATTGCCTCAAAACTATGGGGTACAATAGCAACATTATCAGTTGATCTTTAGCGACCTCAGGAGGACAGATCATTATCTTAATGATTTGTCCCACGATCTCAAATTTGACGAAATGTTTCATAAGCACTGACCTCAAAACGTGCACAATTTTTATTTACTTGCCTTTGCAATGTGTAGTGGACGCGAACATAATTTGTAAAGAACAGATTGAGTATGACTATTAACGTACTATTCAAAATCGCACTTCTTTAGATGCATAGCAACTTCTTTTAAATTCTATACCTTTCCCGCCAAACTTCTGCAGTCATTACCATAAATCTAATTATTTATGGAAAGCATCCCACTCCAACAGTCAATACACGCTTCTTAATTGTGTCCCGCACTTGGTTTCCCTATCCAGTTCTTTAATCAGTACTCACCTCAAAATGTATGTATCAAGACCTTTCAGTTCTTGTGAAATGAAATGAAACTCGATTACAATGCGATTTGGACGTTGTATTTCTTTTACTATCTAATCACCTTTAAAATACAATGCATGGTGGGGAAAATATTAAATCTTGAAGCTTTTGTTATTAACTGCGAGGCAACAAACTAAGCCCAATGCACATTAAGCTAATCTCCCATCAAAACCACATTGTTAAAGTACAAGTACACAAAAATAGCTAAGCAAAGGTTATGCTCTAAAAATACAAACATCTGACGTAAACGATAAGCTAATGACACCTATAGCACCTTAAACATATTCTCATTTGGTATAAGTACGTTTGGTTTGATACGACTAGGAACGAAAAAGCAGAATGCCAGCCTTAATTACAAAAATATGCAAATAACGTAGGTAGCTTCCGTTTAAAAATGCTAAAATTTCAGTCATTAACTGAAATGCTGGCGCCACAACGTCCCACTTGAGAGCCAAAAACCAAAAACAGAAAAAAAAAAACAAAAAGAATTATACTCGAAATGCACTGTGTGTATATTTTTTTTTTTTGCTTGCAATTTAAGTCATGAGAGACACAACTAACATGCACATATTAAATACCTCCCCGCCCAAAAACGAAACATGAAACCAGACCCCCCTACTTTAATAAGATTCACCCCAAAAATAACCTACACGTGTTTGGGTAGTAGGTCTAGTATAGACAGAGTCTCCCCTTTGGTGTTGGCCTCTTGCTATGGTATATCAACATCAAGGAGAGATAGAAATGCAAAACCATCTAGGAAATGACGCCATTAAGTTGGGGATAGCTAATGATGACTGGCTGGCCAACAGGCCAACTAAATGTTTGCACTTTGAAATTATATTGGCAAATATTTGATGTTCTCAAAGGCTTGTGAGTTTTTGGGAATATGAGGGTGAAATTGTTGTGTGTTGTGTCATTTGAATACAAACGGGATGTTTACTGTTTGCTGAATAGACTGCAAAGCCTTCACACAGGCACTAAATGTATATTTTGTTAATTAGTTTAATTATTTTGTTGAATTTTATTTATTTAATGCTGTTTTCTGTAGATTTTTTTTTCGTGTACCTATGATCATAAAATTAATATCAATGATTTAAGAGGAAGTACCTACAGCAATGATGTTTTTCACAAAAACCGTCTTTTTATGGCTAAACCATTTTTAAGCAAATAAACAAGATGTACGAGTCTTATTGTTGGTCGGAGCTGCTTTTGTGTGAGCTTACGTAGAATGAGTGATTCGATGTTTACGGCAGTTTAAAATTAGAAATTCTGTTTTTGAATGAGTGATCAAATATTATTGGTTAACGCTTTAATTATAGTGACACAAAGGTTTTGTGTAAATAAACAGATTCTGCTAATAAGCCAAATTTAAGCTTTATTGCTTCACAAACTTTCATATAGGTGTTTACTTTTTATTTGCGGGGCTTCGTGTCAAAAAAAATTCGAGGTCAAAGCAGATAATGCGTTGATACGGAGTAGTTCAACAAACTTTACCTCGTTACGATCTCAGTTTTTGCGTCCACGAGAACCCACATACTTCTTTGAACTTAGCAGTGAGACTTGTCTAAAAGGACACTCCTACTATGTGGACGAACTTTTTATGACTGAAATGCATGAAAATAAGAACAGAGTGACATTTTTCTTACGTTTGGGAAAATGCTTTGCGCAAATAAGGAAGTGGGAATATTTCCCCATGTGCCGGACTCTTCAAGGTTTTCTAAACTTGACATACCGCCTAAGACTCCAGAAGTCTCTCTCCCCCTTAGGACCATTTGCGCATTTCCTTGAGGAGGTTCCGTGTCTTATTTGCAGCTTCTAGTTCCTCATCTACCTTTAGCTTTATTCCGAGGTATTTTACCACCTTTTTGCTCCATATAACCTTGGTTTCGATGTGGAAGTCGATTACTGTGGTCTCAGTCTTCTCAATAGTCACAGATATGAAGTTATTGTAGGTAGCTCTTAAAATTTTCTATATAAGATAAGATGCCTAGTTTCATTGCTGCCAGATCACAAACAAAAAAAAAACATAGTATGTATCTGGCAGTTCTAACACTTTGTGGGATCTGTCAAGTTGGAAAACAAAATGGTAGTTTCCCTATACACAGAGGATAAACAAAGGAGTTATGGTATGATTGGCATACAGAGCGAAAGAACGGTTGCTATTCATTTATTATCTTTCACCACTTTATTAAGTATTTAATAACTATTGATATAAATCAAAAAGCAATAGCAACAAAAAGCAGGGACTGGCAAACCAGGTCGCACTATTGGCTCCTACTCTCCAGCTTCAATCGGCAATACAGCTACAAAAAACCCATAATAACCCAGTCATTTTAGGGGTTTCACTCCGGAATGAAAGATAATAAGCTGTAAAACGGTATAAAACTTTGTTTTGTCGTTCTAAATGCTGTCTCAAAAGTCACAAATGCCATTGTGTCCGAGTCTTAAGTTATTGAAGATCAAAGGTCATAAAAATCGTTTTTCTGGAAAATTTCGCTTTCTATTGCTTAATTGAGATT
Organism: Melanostoma mellinum; assembly: GCA_914767635.1. Classification (NCBI taxonomy): domain Eukaryota; kingdom Metazoa; phylum Arthropoda; class Insecta; order Diptera; family Syrphidae; genus Melanostoma; species Melanostoma mellinum. Next base: position 140,048,473 of record OU612058.1, on the reverse strand, counting down.
TGGGCTTATTATAAAAGTTGTAGAGTATAAAATACTCTTCGATTTTTTGAAAGATGTAAATTTATTCATTTTAGTAATGACAAATTGGCAGATAAGGCTGATGGGAAAATTGAAGCATAGTTGGTAGAGTATTTTGCATAAGATGCCATAAAAAAGTTTTTTTTTTCTTTTTTAAATGTTGGCCTTGAGACGTGATTAGGTACTCAAAAATTATTCACCGAATTAACTTGAACGCAAATGTTAGTTACAGAACAAAGTATTAGCTATCAAAAACATTATGAAATATTGAAGTAAGTGGTTTATTTGATTTTAAATATTTTTTTCAAAAAATTAAGTTTAAATTGTCTTTCTTGCATAAACGATTTTTTTCTTAATTTGATCCAACCCCTCCTGACTTTTTGTCTTGTCGCATCTTATGCAAAACACCCTGTATATGATATTTACAATATGGCAAAACAGGCGATTGATCTATTATTGAACATGAAAAAAGAAGAGGACCAAGAAATGGTCCCTGAGGGACGCCAATTGTTACGGGACAGAATGACTATAGCTGATTATTTTAAAGTTAATTCGCTCCAAATATTTTGACACTTTATTTTTTTATTTCAACCGAAGGTGCAATGTAAATGGGATACTGTTTTAATAAAGTCATTTATTTTTTCCTTAACATTTCTTTTATTTGAAACTCACAAAATATATTTTAATAAGATTTCTGGTTTATCGATAAACCATGGCAGGCAGGCATGAGCCAAGAAGAAAATGCGTTTGGATGTGTCATTGGACCATAGTCGTCAGTTGGCGCTTTCGAACCGACAAACTATCACACGTCGCAATATTGTGAAAGTTTATTACGGCCACTGTTTGGAATCCGATACCTTTAAAGTGTTGTATAGTTAAATTTTGATCGAAAACTTTTTATAAAAGGAATCTCCACAAGTCAGGGTAGTTTGAAGTTGATATGACTTGGTTGAATTATGGCAATGTAAGAAAATATAAAGGCTGGTTTTCTTAGAATTAATATTTTTAAGAAGAAATAAAACGCACACAAATCAATTTTATGGCCAACTTAACTTCATTTTAAAGATAAAGTTTTCCCATTATGTTTTCAAAATGTTTTGAGGCATGCGGCTCGATAAAAAAAATTTCAGTCGAGAGGCTCAATTTCCGACCACTTTTGAAGGATTTGGGGCCGTATGACTGCAATAACGAGCTAGATATAACGAGCAAAGGCGTCAATCGTCTCAAACTCATCTGGGTAAATAAGCGCACTCACTTAACCCCCAAAGTCCAGCGATGTGGAGATCTTTGAGGTAACTCAAAGGTTAAAATCTCGAAATTATGTAAAAATTAACCAACGGCGTTCGGCAACAGCGATTTCGTTTCGAGACAATTTACCGAACGTATATAAATGCCACCACAAAATGGCTGTCAAAAACACTTTCCAAAAAGAGTACTTCCAAATTAAAAACCACACGTCCAAAAAACACGCTTTAGTAATGAAAGCAAGGATGGAAGTTTTCTAGATCAGTTCTTTTTTCATTTAATGATAAAAGTAAAAAAAATTATAAGACCCAAGTTCAGATCTTCAACATTGTAGTCAGCATTGAACTTGAACGAATTTTTACTCAAACGAAAATCTCGGAAGATGTTCAACAAAATAAGCGACTTATCCGAACTAAACTGGTTAATAGTATTAGGCACGTCTTATCATCAAATGCGCCAGGTTTCTTAGCGTTTAAATTTTTAACCTCTTTGGCAGTTTTAATTCTTCTAGTTTTTAATGAAACTTTTAATCAAATTAATATCGAATGTTGTTCTTTGAAATGCTTACATACTCGTTCGTATCATATCGTATCAGGAATAGCATATAATCTTTGATGGCAAAATCCGCGTGAAAGATTTAGCACATTAAAGCAGCAGCAAACTGTTGTTGAAAGGACTTTGAAAGACTTTGGTCAAAGAAAAGGACTATACATTTTCACGACGCTTTATCCAGTTCTGTCTAATTCGATGATTGATATCCATCACAAATTGCTTCATGACTGACCACACCTCCCCAAACATTTTAAAGTTCCTCATTACAACGATCTATGATCCTCGCTAATGATGACTGAACCTTCGACAGTTGACTCACTTTGGTTTATTTTACAAATTACCTTTAAACTGTAGTCCAAAAAATTTTGTAAAAAGCAGCGGGCTCAAAAGGCTTTCTTGACTACTACTACTACGACTCAATAAAATTATTTGGTGATACCATCGTCACTGCTCCTTCACAAACGTCCTTTTTACGGATGACATAGGCCTATACTCCGAATTGCCATGGTCACCAACATCAGATCTCGTGGTTTTCGATGGGGTGATGTTTCGAAGTCAACCAGTACATAATGCAAGACATCTAAGGAATCACGAAAATTTTCCAGTAGAATGCTTTTACTTTACATTGCATCTGTTTTTGACTTACAAATCCGCTTTGTTCATCAGACAACTCAATTATTTTTCGCAGCCAAAAACCCATTTCCCGCTCACAGATCTTCAAAGTGTGAAACATCAGCTTCATCAAATTGTTAGCTTCACAGCTTCGTCTATCTGTCTTGGTACAGTCTTAGAAGGTAACCTCCACTGCTGACTAAGAAAATCACCTCTAATATGTCTGGAGAATCGTGGTCCACAATAACCCGATGTGTCCGATTATTTCTAAAACTCATACTTTTGGCTTTTTTAAAAGCCCTTGTTCACAGTTTTGTCATCTTCGATCAAAAACTATCCTTAAGCATAATTTATAAACATCGGGTTAACGAATCTCCCCGGTAGTTCCTATTCTCTGAGCTGACTTTTAGAAGATAGTTGTCCTCTTGTTCAAGTTGTTTTGTGTTATTTTTTGAATGGGTTGGTTGACGTCAGCAGCTCGGCCAAAAGTTTAATACAGTTCCCTCCTTGATCTTTGCTTGGAGCTCGGCGCACATCTGCTTTTCTTCAACTTTTTTGTAGCTTCCGTGCTCACTATCGTGACAAATCTTTTTTATCTCTTATTTGAGAGTCATTGTGACCATGCTTGAAAGCGTTTCTTTGAACTTAACACTCTGCCTTATTTTCATCATTGTACCACCACGTTTTTTCTTTGTTGGTTAAGTCGCTTTGAAACGCCTAGCATTGATTTGACTCTATCTAAATAAGTTTGTTGTAGGCTTATACTTTGCGTTGTGCCCACTGCATTTCAAACTTTGTTTGTTGTGTTGCTCATATAACTTTGCATGTTCGAAAGAAATTGCCTGACTTTTATTGAGTATACCACCTGATGCACCCAGAAGCCAGAAAAAATTCTGTTAGTAGAAGATGGTGTTGATAGGATATAGTTTTTCCGAGTATAACCTTTGCAGCCTTACCGGAGACTTCAAATTGGGTGTTATTTCCACCTTCATTCCGAGCGCTGCTCTCGACGCACCACGGAATTTTCATTACCTGGATACCTACATACATCAAGGGGTGTACTCTCAAGAATATTTCTCGTTTAAAGAGATGTGGTCTCTGGCACAATTCGCGCTGGAGTTTTGAGGAACTCGCAAGCTGCATATCTTTTGACTCACGTCTTATATGGATATGCCGTCCGACACGATGATCCCAAATGGCTTTAAGCTACGTTACAAAAACAATGAATGGATGAGGAGAAGTATTTCTGTCTGCAGCGACAGCCAAGCTGTGATCTGTAAGGCCCTTCTCAACCCTCTCACTGTTTTGAAAGTGATCTAGGAATGCAAGACTGCTATAAATGCGTTGGGGAGTCTAAATTTTTGGAGTTTCTTTTGTGTTTCAGGCCATCACGGCATAGCTCGAAACCAGATTGCCGATGAACTTGCGAAACAAGGATTTCATACAGCTTTCTCAGGACCAGGGGCTTCAGTGAGAGCTTCAATATACGATTGGATCTGTCAAAAGCACAACCGTAGATGGCATGCCTATATTGGATGCTGACAGACAAAATGTATGTTCCCCAACTTTAACAAGAAAACTGCAACATTTTTGCTATCCTGTAGCAGAAAAGATTGTAAAAAGCTTGTTGGTTTTGCCAGCGGGAACTTCTCTTTTGTCAAGCATTAGTCTGAAATTGGTACCACACTCTGTGAATCCTGTGGAAAAAATTATGACACCGCGGAACACTTCCTCTGTAAATGTCCTGCCTTTTCTCTTATCTGGTTACAGATACTCGGTGCAGACATGGTGAGAGCTGATAACCTAGGTTCCTTATCATGGCAGTGTTTTTTTGCTTTTCTTCCAACATATGGAAAGCTTTAATAAAAGGAGGTTGCTATCTGGTAGTTCAATGCTGGGATTTAGGTAGCGAGCAAAAATTAGTACTTTTAAAAAAATATGTAGAAAAAAAATATTTCCACTTTGGTTGTAAATGGCTAAGTATCGCTCTTGTTTGATAAATATTGCACATAAAACGATAATGGCTTGAGACTCGCACTTACGAGTACTTAGGAGGGTTCATTTTGCATCTAAGAGACTTAAGTAGTCTCGGCTTTCCGCTTACTTCAGTACTACTGGTAGTACTATTCGTAGCAGGGGAAGTGGCAGGCAGCGTGGCAGTGCCTTCAATATTTCCAAAAGTTTTAACAATTCAATTGCTTTCAAAATTTACTGTCAAAACTCAAAGAAATTTTGTGAGACGCATGTGCATCGTCACGTGCATGGTTCATTTCGTGAGTTTGATTTCTCTTTTATTACAGAAACGACCTTCACTTGTGTAACCCACTGAATTTGCATGCACATTGGTGTTAAGCCGTTTTGTGTGTAACTCACTTTGATGATGACTGCCTAATTCAGGTTCGAGAGTGAGTCCATGACGTGGACTAAATCTTCTAAATGGAGTAACTCTGATGAAGTTCTCTGACAAAGTTCTTAATTTAGACCAAGATCGCTAACGTGATTTCTTCTAGAGTTAGTTATTATTTATTACCGCATTAGTCATTCAAATCTGAAATTTTGAACATGTTTTAACAGCTTAATAGCCTACAAAAGCAGCTTACAAGGAAAAAAAAAACTGTTCCGCTTTCAAGAAGTATATTTTTAGACTCTTATATATTTGCAAAATATTCACAAAACCAAAAAACTGTTTGATTATAATCCGACAGTTGAATGAAACTTAAACCTACCGCAGGTACCAAACTGTGAAAACAAATGAGGATTTCCCTAAGAATTCCATTAACAATTCACGCTTGGTTCACCTGTTCAACCGCTTCATTAATAAATCCAATGACAATTTTTCTAATCAATGCGATAATTTATTCAAATTAAGGCCTTGAGCTACGAATAATCTCATTAAAAAGAAACGCTTAGGCACTAAATTCCCCACAACAAACCGCACGAGAAAGCCTCAAAAGAAAAGAAGAAGAAAAAAATACATACCACTGATTAGTCCAATTCATTCGACAACGCTCTCAGTTTGCAAACATACAAAACCTCTAATCTTTCCAAGAAGCCGTGAAAAAACTTTGGATATGTGACAAAAAAAACTCTGCACTATTATTTCAAAGCGGTTGAAACTAGAATAGACTTACTTCGTATCTCTGCCTCTCAACAGCTTCGCAATAGTAAACATAAACACTTTACTTTGGAGTTCGGATGCGAATAATGAAAAGTTGGATGTTTCAATCGCTCTCTCTTTCTGCAAACGATTAGCATTCTCAGTTGATTAATTAGTTCAGGAAATTTTCAGTTTAATTCGGTTGTTGCAGCTTCGAGTACGAATATGAATGGCATGGCCAACTGGTCCAAACGGGTAGGGTGTTGCAAAACTGGTAGGAATTTTTTCTTGCGCAAGTTGTGTGTGTCATTGAGAAATTTTTAGTTTGGTTTTCTGGATCACGGATGCGTAGGCTGACACAACGGATAATCCAAATGACATGACAGTCTGTGTATATGGTGGCAAATGGCACTCTACATAAAAACTGCAGCACCAAATGGAAACAGCAAACAAAAAGTATGGGGGAAAAAATCGCACTCGTGCTGCACGAAGGCGTAATGCCAACGACATTCATCATCAGTTCGCCGATTGTGTAGGTGGATATGATAAGTGAGCCATGCCAATGAGTCCATTGCATATCCCCGCATGGTTCCATGGTCCATATGGAAAGGCAATTGTTGAAAACTGAATTCTATTGGCGCCATCTTTCACTGTATTCATGTGAAAATAATTGAAATTCCATTGGAGAAATTCGAGTCGCGCGCATCGCATGCCGTTTATCAGCTGCGCGTGGGTGTCGTGTTTTCAAAGAGTGAGTTTAGTCGTCCTGGTCCTTATCGATGTCATTTGTTTTTTTTTTCTTCTGTTTTTTGTTCTCCTCAAAGCTGTTTGATTTATGTGGTATTATTTCTTTGCACTTCGTATCATGCCAACGAACACTCGGTACATACTTTCATTTCTATGCTTTTGTGTTTGTTGTAGTACTTTTGCTTTTGTGGTTTAAATAAGGACGAAGACATTCCCTTACTTAGTCAACTTTAAAGATTTTGAATTTGGCATCGAATATTGACCAGAATTTGTTATTCATTGGTCGAATTGTTGTTTAAAACGACAAGTTTCGGATTTGTTATTGTAGCGTCAAAATTTGTGATTTTCGCGCTTTGAATTTTTTTATTTTCCTTGAAAAATGAAGCTAACAATTTGACAGGGTGAGGTGTATAGATGCAACGAAGTGCTTACGTTGCTTTTAAAGAAAACAATCACTCTGTGAAATTTCGGGAGCAAAACATTGCATACCCTCCATTTTGGGTGGGAAATTAATTGAATTGTTTGTTTTGCACATATTTTTCAATCCTTTGTGAGACTTTGAACTTTCCGCATTAGGCTTTTCTACTTTAACATATTGAATAGGTAAATTGCAAATGGTCCTCCAGTTTCTATCCACCATATAAAATCCGTTGATTAAAATGATAGGTATGGAAAAGATAGTCTGAGACCTAATTTAGCGCTAGCTTATATAAGCCCTTCATATGATAAAACTTATAAAAGGGATGGTTGCAAACGGGCGGATCGGGGTGGCCCATGAATCCCATGTTCAAAGGGCTACCTATGTTTGGAGTGGTCGAAAAACTTGATCATTTTTGGATTTAAGGTTTATCCTCTTCGACTAGGAAGAAGTGGTTTGTTGTTTTTAAAATAGCCGTTAACTAAAAGAACAGGCCCAACAATAGAAGTAGTCATTTTTTGGCATCAGGCTGAAATATATCCAATATACCTACAAACGTGCTGAAATGAACATTGACATTAAAAAAAAACAATCATGTTACAATAATATGGACAGCCAAGCTGCCATAAAGTACTACTACACAAAAACTTCAGACATTCTCAGCAAATGTATTGCAAATTGAACAAACTGGGCAGTAACAATAAGGTAAGAGTTAACTGGTTACTAGGACATGCATGAATGAAAATTAACAGGCTGGCGAACTCTTTTGTAGAGTAACCCTAAACTACGTTAAGCTATCGACATGAAATGATACAAAAACGTTATAAGCCTAATCAAGAATAATGTTTCAATGCTAGCCAGTCTTCTAACTGCACATTGTAGGCTATTCTTTATATTAATATTCTTTCATTCAATCCTGACAGAGTTTGCCTGCTGGCATTGACTATGAGATTAGCCCGGTCACATGTAGAAGTTTGTTCATTTTGTTGAGTTGAGTAAAGAGAACAAACCTTTTATTGTTCTTTTTAAAAGTTTATCAGAATTGTCAAAGCAAGCCTTCCCTAGTAATTAAAACTTGTTCTAGATGGGCAGTCACATTGGAATTCTGCAACTGTCTCATTTGGGTTGAGGTTGAAATAGTGAATTTCAAAATTCCGAACTGCTAAGTATGGAATGAAAGTCCCGAATTGCATAATCCCGAATTAAAAAACCTTGAACTTCAAAATACGATAAAAGTGGGTCCTGCAATTCTGTCCGTACATGGATCTAATCTACAGCCTGGACCGCTAGACCGAATTACTTCACAATTTGCAGTTATGACCTACAGAAGGTTCTTTGGAATTGGGTCTCTAAGTCTTGAAATAATGGTACCTGCCATTCAACCTATGTAATAATACCCATTTTTTTCGAAATTGGCTCCAACAATCTTCATTCAATTGAACGTGAAATATTACATACTTTTAAATAGCTATTCTTTCGATGCAAATATTTTTTTTGGAAAAGTCTAAGAACGGTACCCCCCATAGTACCGTTTTTTTTTTCAAAATTGACTCTCTCGCTAATGGCTAACACGATTTTGAGAAGTCCTTAATTGTTTAAGAAAGATTGGTCATCAACATTTGAAAATTTTAGAATTTTTCCTATATTTTTTGTTTTTAATTTGGTTTTATCGAATATTTTCAAAATGAAATCATTGATTTATTCGAATTTTTTAAAATTTGGGTACTTAAATTTTTAAGATATCATTTTTTTGAAAATTAAAAATAATAAACCGATTTTTAAAAAAATTGCTCTAACGATCTTATAATTTATATGTATTAGCAACTGCAAGGAAACGGGGTTTTTATATTTTCGCTTCAAAACTTTGGAATATTTAATTTAATTTTTTTTGAATACTTTGCCTGATTTAATTCAATTTTCACAATCGAAGTTTTGTTGGCAACCCTGTACCCCCAAATATAGCAGGAAGAGCAAATACTAAAAAAATTTTGGCATTGTACTAAGCATACAATCGCAGGTGCGACCCAGTCGTGCCCATTTTTTTTTACATTGAGGGTATTTCCTACCCGCAAAATGCCAAAACTTTAGGTGGAAAATAACAATTTTCACTTTAGATGGCAATCAAAAGTTGTTAAATGAATGGAGAATTTATCGGAGAACTTTGGGGGGAAGATTTGATAATTATTTAACTTTCATTTCCCATAATTTGCAGCAAAGTTACAGTGAACAACATAGTTAAACAAATGCTTAATATTAAACAAAAGATCCAAACAAAATTCACTAATCCAACTTGAACTAAAAAATCAAAAATAAGTGTTTTTTGTTACGCTGAAACTCGAACACCTCCCTTAAGAAGAAAGAGTACTCAAAGACACTAAAAACGAAAAAAAAAGAAATAAAAAAAAAATCGGTATAACTCTCAAAAAGAAATTTCGGTGTTTTGGCAATGTTGGATTTTAGTAATTCGGAGTTCTGCAATTGGGGATTTTGCAGTTTGAGATTTAAAATTTCGGGATTTTCTTTTCCAACCTGCCAGTTTCCTTATGCATTGACAAGGGTCCTAGATTCGCTGTGTCCTTGAGCGGCATGGAAGATGGTCCACAATTTCATCAAATGTGTTACCAAAGCAGCGACTGTAATTCATTTACTCAATGAAAAAATTATAAAGAATGGGTTGACATTGACATAAACAACGCTAGAAAACATCTGCCTTATTAACACCAAATGAGGTAACTATAACTTCTGCAAATAAGTTGTAGAGGGTTGTAAGGCACCGCATCTCTGGACTGATGGAAGCTGTTTTACGTTCTGTCTTACACCCTAACAATCAAAGTCTAAAACTGAAATACAAACTATTGTGTGGAGAAGTGAAGAACTGAAACGTGAAATTCCACTCTGCAAAGACAGCTTTTCCGCAATCGTTTTAATTCGACGAGAGGCAATCTAAGAAAGGAATGGGAAACTGTCAATAGTTTGTTAAACAAGTCCTCCTCATTCAAAACACCTGTTTCTCTCAATGTTGGTAATTGTTTAATTTTGGAACCTTTTGATGTTGCTAACACTTTTTATGATTTTTATGAAAACATAACTAGTAGCTTACAATCTTTTATTATTAACTCAGTTTGTTCTTCCAATGTATTGTCCTTTGAGCCTTCGCAGAGAAACAGTTTTTTGTTCACTCCCATTACTCCTGTTGATATGCTAACAGTTATTCGTGGTTTGAAAAATTCGAACACCAGTGGAGTTGATGGCTTATCTAGCGTTCTTATAAAGCAAATTTCTTATCTGATAGTAGACGTCTTGACTTACTTACTTACTTAGGTGGGCATTACAGTTCGGGGTGAACCTGGGCCTCAACCAACATCCTTCGATAACGACTTCTATTTCGGGCGAGCTCTCTCCAGTTTCGCACTCCAAGTCGGTTGAGGTCATCCTCCACTTGATTGCGCCACCTAAGACGAGGTCTTCCCCTTCCGCGATTTCCCTGCAATGTGCTTTCGAACACCCGACGAGCCGGAGCGTTTGGGTCCATCCGCTCAACATGGCCCAACCATCGTAGCCTCGCGATGCGTACTCTTCTGGCTATGCCCATGTCGCGGTACAGCTCATACAGCTCGTTGTTGTATCTTCTTCTCCACACATTGTCTTCGCATACGGGACCAAAGATCATTCGGAGAATTTTTCTTTCGAAACGACCAAGGGTTTCCTCATCCGCTTTCGATAAGGTCCATGCTTCCGCGCCGTACAGTAGGACTGGGATGATTAAGGTCTTATATAAGGTTACCTTGGTTTTTCTGGAGAGGGTTTTGTTTCTCAATTGCCTTCTTAACCCAAAGAAGCAACGGTTGGCAAGAGTTATTATCCGTTTGATCTCCGCACTGATGTTGTTTTCCGTGTCTACAGCGGATCCTAGGTAGACGAAGTCCTGTACTACCTCGAAGTTATGTCTGTCTATTGTGACGTTTTGTCCAATTCGTCGATGTTCTGTGTCCTTGTTTGATGACAGCATATACTTTGTTTTGCCCTCATTAACCATCAAACCCATTTTTGCCGCTTCTGTTTCAATACTCGCAAAAGCACCTATGACATCACGCTTTTTTCTTCCCATTACGTCAATATCGTCTGCATATGCGAGCAATTGCACAGACTTTTGAAAAATTGTTCCTCTGGTGTTGACGTTTGAGTTTCTTACAATCTGTTCAAGTATGATGTTGAAGAAATCGCATGACAGTTTATCGCCTTGCCTAAAACCTTTTTCGACATCAAAGGTCTCGGTGAGTTCTTTACCGACCTTGACGGAGCAGCGTGAATTCTCCAAAGTCATCCTGCATAGTCGTACGAGTTTTGCAGGGATGCCGAAACTAGACATGGCTCTGTACAGCTCGTCTCTGTAGATACTGTCATACGCGGCCTTGAAATCGATAAAAAGATGGTGAATATCGATATTGTGTTCTCGGGTTTTTTCCAAGATCTGCCGTAATGTGAAAATTTGGTCTATTGTGGACTTCTCCGGTCTAAAACCACATTGATAAGGACCTATCAAGTTGTTGACGTGGGGTTTCAGACGTTCACATATTACAGCAGACAAGATCTTATAAGCGACGTTAAGGAGGCTTATCCCTCTATAATTGGCGCAGTTGTGAGGGTCTCCTTTCTTTAGGATCGGGCATACGATACTGAGGTTCCATTCATCGGGCATGCTTTCTTTCGACCATATCATGCAGATCAGCTGGTGCATGCTCCTTTCCAACTGATCTCCAGCTGCCTTGAAAAGTTCGGCATCAAGGCCATCTGCACCTGCAGTCTTATTTGATTTAAGTTTGCATATAGCAAGCTTAACTTCTTCTAGGTCGGGAGGACGGCATTCTTGATCATCGTCCAGGCTGAATGGGGCAGTCTGCCTGACAGCGGAGTTTGTGTCCTCTTCGCCGTTAAGCAGTCTGCAGAAATGATCTTTCCAGATCCTCAGTAGCGACTGTGACTCTATAACTATGTTTCCCTGCTGGTCTACAGGCTTGAGTTCGGGGTTTGCCACCCTGGCAGGATCTTTTTACCTTTTGGTAAAACTTCCGAGTCTCGTTCCTGTCATGGCACCTCTCTATTTCCTCAAACGAGCGCTTCTCATGCTGCTTCTTTTTCTTTTTGAGAAGTCGGTGTTCTTCCCTTCTTCTCTCCTTGTAAATCTCGTTATACCGATCGTGAGCAGCCCTCGTTCGTGTTTGCAAAAGCATTTGTCGTGCTCTTTGCTTGGCTGCATTTGCCTGCCTACATTCTTCATCGAACCATGGGTTTCGTGTTGGTGGCCGAGTGAAACCCAGAAACTCAGAGGCAGCGGTTCTGATGGCTTCTTGGCATTGCTGCCACTGGTCTTCAATGTTTAATGCTGGCGGCATGGGATTCAAGGATAATTGAAGGGACACTCGATTGGAAAAGGCATTGGCAATCTCTTGCGATTGTAGCTTTCCGACGTCATATCTCTTCACAGCGTTAGTTCGTGCTGGTCGTGAACAAGATATCCTCATTCGTACCTTGGCTACAACAAGGTAGTGGTCCGAGTCAAAGTTGGCCCCTCGGAAAGTTCGGACATCTAGCACACTGGAAGAGTGCCTTGCGTCGATCGCAACATGGTCAATTTGGTTGACGGTTAATTGATCTGGGGATCGCCATGTGCCTTTATGAATTTTGAGATGCGGGAAGCGTGTACTACTTACAACAAGATTTAGCCCCGCAGCAAAATCGATTAGCCTCAATCCGTTTTCGGAGGTTTTGTCGTGGAGGCTATGCTTACCGATTGTGTTTCCAAAGATGTCCTCCTTCCCTAGTTTTGCGTTGAAATCGCCAAGAACGATTTTCACGTCGTATCTAGGGCATTGCTCATATGTTTCTTCGAGGAGCTCGTAGAAACAGTCTTTGAAATCGTCGTCTTTCTCTTCTGTGGGGGCGTGGGAGCATATATGGCTAATGTTGGCGAATTTAGCCCTGATGCGGATGGTCATTATACGCTCATTGACTGGATTTTGGCTAATCACCTTATCCCTGAGTCTTCCTCGAACGACAAATCCACACCCAAATAAACGCTGTTTCTGTTGTCTGTAGCAGTCGCCATAGTATATGTCACAGTTTTTCATCTTCTTTATGCCCGGTCCATTCCATCGCACTTCTTGGATGGCGGTTATGTCTGCTTTGCAGCAGTCCAGGGCGTCCGCTAATTCTCCAGCTGCACCTAGTCCGTAAAGAGATCTTACGTTCCAAGTGCAGATCCGGAGGTCGTTGTCCTTTTTTCGTTTGCATGGGTCGTCAACTTTGAAATCATTATCGTTATCCGAGGCTGTTCGTTGTTTCGGAACAAATTCTTTTTTCCGTGGTAGGGTAGTTAACCCTACGCACAACCCCCAACCTGGAGGGCCAGGTCCTTTTGGATCCCTTCGGACACAAAGGGCTGGAATATCCAGTGTCAGTACCCTGCTGCAGGGGTGTGAGTGCTGCCGTTGGCTCACCAGGAGCTCATCCGCCACCATCTCTACTTCAATACCCTGTCCTAGTATTGAAAGACCCTGAAAGACCTTTAAACCAAATATGTTGGAGTAGCTCCTTCAGGGGTTTCTGCTTTCATGGCTGCTGAAGTCCACCGTTGATTCTGTCCTTCGAATTCATCCGCTGGGACATTTACACGAAAGCTCTCGTAGACCACTGAGATTCGTGCAGTCAGTCATTGTTCGCAGAGCAATTATAGTGTTGATCGATCACAATTCTTTGTTCCGGATTCCCTTATCTCAACACTCGCACTTACTAGTTTAGCAGGTCAGCTCTGGACGGAGCATCCCAGGTCCCAGTGGATACCGCTTGGAGGTATAGTAAGCACAGTTGACGTGTACTATAAGTTACAGCATCTGGGCGCCGCCAAGTTAGCACCAATCAGAGCCTACCCGAATAGTACAACGCCCATCCACGTCTTGACTGTTATCCTTAATAATTCTGTTTTTTTTTTTCAGGAGTATTTCCGTATTTCAGTAATGCCGCTACGTAAAAAAAGTTCTGCTTTGAATGTTTGTAATTTTAGGCCTTTCTCTCTTCTTCCAGTCCAAAGCAAGGTTTTCGAAAAGCTTATGAAAGATAAAGTTGTAATTTTTTTTAAATAAAACAAATTTTTTTAGTTGCAAGCAATTTGGATTTCGTAAGGAAAGATGTACTTAAGATGCGCTCTTACAGTTTTGCTCCCAAAAAATGTCTAATCTTGATGGAAAAAGTGTACAGCGGGGTTGTTCATTGATATAACCAAGGCCTTTGACATGGTTAACCATAAAATTTTATTGGTTTTTTTTTTACTGGTTTTCGTGGATTTGTTCTTAATTGGTTCGAAGCTTATCTTAAAGATAGGTCACAAAAAGTTAAAATTGGTGAGGTAAGGAGCGACTTGTCCTTGGTCCAATCCTATTTCTTGTCTACATACACTCTCTTTTGGAGCTCGAGTTCAAAGGTTTGCCAACTGCATTTGCGGATGATGTGGGTTTTTCTTAAGGTGCGAATAGTCCTCTTGCTCTGGTTGCTGATATAAACTAGGATCTGAATTTTTTGAGGGTTTGGTTTGCTGAACTCAAATTGGTAATCAGCAATAAAACTAAAATAATGTTTTTCAGCTTAACTAAGTCAGTTAGTTTGATATCTGGAATCCACTTTCATGCACCGGAATACCCTAAATTCAAATCTAATAACTATTTATGCAATATGCAGTCTATTTCTTCCACCTTCTATAGGCATCATGAATGTAGTGATAACTGTTTTGAAATTGAGAAAGTTAATGAGTTTAAATATCTAGGACTTTTTATTGACTGATGTGACATGAGTTTTTCAAAACATATTGATTCCTTATGTATGTATTTTCGTTCAACTTTTCGCCTGTTTTATCACCTGAGAAATGTGTATCCTGATTTGGTCATGAAAGCAAATCTATAAGGAAATTTTTCATTCCAAACTACAATACGGAATTGTTTTCTGGTGAGGTTCGTATTTAAACAAAATTCAACCTCTTTTAGTGCTGCAGAAGCATATTTTAATGAAAATGTGCCGTAAAAATGAAAGACATCCTAGTTTTCCTTTGTTCTACTACCTTAACATCCTTCCAGTTCGTCACCTGTATTGTATTAAAGTGTTAAAGTCGTTCTATATGACGTCCGGTAAACGCAATTTTCGGCTCATTTCCTCTTATAACTTACGTGTTAATCTGTCTCATGTGGTAACTGTTCCTTTGTTCCGGACAACTGCGTTCCGTAATTTTTATTCTATGTCTTCTGTTAGATTTTTTTTATAAACTTCCACCTTCAATTAGAGCAGTACCGTCTTCTGGACCATTTCAAAGATGCGTTAAAGTCTGGCTTTTAAAATTTGATCATTCAAGTCTAGCTTCAAATTTTTTCTGATGTTCTGATTTAACTTATTATTATTATCCCTATTATTTTCTGTATCATTCTTGTTTTTGTAATTAACATTATTCAAATATAAAATTTCTTATTGTTTTTTTTTTTTGCTTCTAAAATGATATTTTTTTTATTTATTGCCACCCCACATTAAGCACTTAATTTGTAAAGTTTAGATATATTTGAAAGTGACATCATCACTATTTACTTTTTGTAAGAAAATACCGATTGTCTCTAAAACCCTTTCCTTTATGTAATATTTACTTAGCTTAAGATTAATTATTGTGATATAATAATGTATGGAATAAACCTAACTTCACTTAAACTTAAACTTATATAATCTAAATATAGATTCTATATAGGTACTGTGGAATTCCATCGTACAAGATATTCCAGAGGTCTGGTCCAATGATTGATCCCTGTTCTGCTCCAATTTTGATACCATTCATCTTCAATCCTTCTATGATTCTGTAAATACACAAGCTCTCTTTGACAATCGTGTTGAATTTAAGGCGTTTCGGACATCCAGCGTTACCAGCCTTTTCAACAGCCTTTACTACTTCTTCTATTGCTGCTATTGTAAGGCGCCGTTTCCTGGAGCCATATTGTACTTCAGATCGTGTTGAAGGAGCTTGGGTTATTTTTTTTTTTTCATTTATTTAAAAATGTGCTTTATGTTTGTTTTATCGGTATTAACAAGTTTTTTCACCAAGCATTGCCAATAAATGTTTGCCGGGTCAAAGCGCCTCTATTTCTCTAAAGCTCATCAGCACGTTTTGATGTTTGCTGTCGTTTCTCATCGAATTGTACTTAGCAACCCTCCAAAGCAATAAATAAGAGTTCAGTTTTCTAAATAAAGCCAAAATGTGAAGAAAAAAAATTATTTCATCGCCAAACATAATAAACTAGCACTTGCGTTTGAAACTCAACTGCATGCACCACCACATTACATAAATTATTTTCAATGAACAAACTTTTTCGCTCGTAAATTACAAAATAATGTACTCTCCGCACATAATCTGCAATCATTTACCATAAAAGTCTCATTCGAATGTCCTAAATAACCCTTAGGGGGCAAAGAGCAAATATAAAACCTACAAGAAAACATATTACACAAATTGCCATTGCAGATTTTTCCTTCAATAGGCAGCCAGCCATTCTGCCGCCAAAGAAAAAAAAAGAAACAAATTATAAAAATGCACCCGCGCCCAACTCACAACCCCACTTTCATTTGCGTCATCCCTCTCTGTCTTTGTCTTTCTCTCTCTTTCTCTCGACATAAGTCTTAATAGTTTCCTTGTTATCCTGCCCAAACTTGCTTGCTGACATCACAGAGCTCTATTTTGCCCAGAGCCCATAAGACTCTGTACAAAATACGACGTGCAAACAAGGAGCATCCATGTCCCGTTGTCATCCCAGAACATTTTCAACTACAACAACTCTGGCTCTTCTTCTCTTACAAAGCCTATAAAAATAAACTTTGAAATTATTCCTCTCAATTGGTTGAGCAAAGGATAATAAATCCAAACAATACTGGCCCACGCTTTTCTGATAGTCCTGCTCCACCAATGCAATTTGTCGCAACATTTTATATGAAAATACAAAAAGGACATGGCCTCTCCGTTTATTGCCTTGCTATACTACTACTCGATAATGTCCTTCGTTCTATTGTTGGTAACGACGTGTTTCTTGGCCCCAAAAAAAATCGTTAGTCTATGAGTACAAAAAACCCTTCCAAAGCAAACAATCCCGAGCAATGATTGAAAGCATTTTCCATTTCGTGTGTATCGTGTGTCGCGACTATTCCACTTCTTATACAACAAATTGTCAAGGACTGGTAAAGGGTGCGGGCACTGATACATTATTACGGAACGACTTAAAAAAAAACTCTTAAGAAAAAAGTAACAAAAACCTACATTTATTGGCGACATCTTTTATAGCCTACGGCACTAATATCCTTGATTGTTATCGTAATGAAATTGTTTTCCTTGGAAGCAGTACAATAAGGACGCAGAAGGGGTAAATACAGCAGATACTTGTGTACACCATTGGAAGTAAAAATATTCAAAACACGCTCGCATCCAACTGCAGTTACATACGATTTGCTGTAACATTTCTTAAAAAATAATTACCAATAATGCTTGTAAGCTTGTAGTGTGTCCTGAAACTATAAGAACGCCTTTTGCTAGAAAACGGGCGAAAAAAATAAACATTTCAACGAACGCTTCTTAGGCGAATAGCAATTTTTTCCAGCGGCAAACTCTGCAGACCGCCAAAGGACATGCATCATTATTACAGCATAAAAAAAAACTTTTAGAGAGAGAATCAAACTGGAAAGTGACGTCCGCATACAAGGTGCCGTGACTGTTGATTACTTTGCATGCAGTTAAAGTGGACACTAATTGCTGTCGTAAGGGATTAAAAAAAATTGCAGATAGAATACGAGCCACAAGTAACAACTTCATTTATTGCCGCACTATTTGACGTTGATAGAAGAGGTGTGTGTGTTTTTTTTTTTCTAAATAGCGCTGCAGTAATTGAGGTAATAACATGGTGCGGAGCATTCCTGACATTACCATACTACTGAAAGTCTTAAGTAGACCCCAGTTGTCATGAGTTTATTCAAAGCATGCAAATTGACATTTTTTGTTCTTTCGTGATAGCCGATTAGTACGTTTTTTTAAACAACTGAATGGAAGTAAGTGTACGACCATACACCTTAGTTTCACCTACAGAGGAACTAAAAAATAATTCATCGAATCCTTTAAATTCTGCAGAGCTCTTCTTACAATAAACAACGTTCAAAGCAATCAATTAATTTTTAGACGATCCTATCAGTCTGAGGAAATAGACGAAGTCATAAAGTTTGGCAAAATTAAGAAACCACCTTTTGTACGAAAGGATACAATTTTTTCAAATATTTCAAAGCTGGAATCGTTTGGCTACCTTATTTCTGAAGGTAACAGAGTTTTCTAGACGGGAGATGTTCACTTCTAGTTTGGTTAGCCATTGCATTGTTCAAAATTCGCAGCCGCACTACCACCAAGCACGGCTAACATTCATTGAATTGGCCTATTTTAAACGAGATTGCTTTTGAGACCGATTTCTTCACATAATTTTGATTTTTGGACCCGCTGTTGGTCAAACCTAATTTGTATTCAGTTTAAATTTCAATCGGAAACTCAAAGAGGGCAGGTCGAAGATGGGATCTACGCTAAAGCAAAGATTTGACAGGTTGTTGAAATTCCAAATATAATGAGAAGTTTTTGATTGTTTTTATTGGGCTTTTTGATCTTTTATATTTATATCCAATTAATAAATTAATCCATTTTTAAAATTTTATCCCCAGTTATTTTGCATAGTTCTATAAAATGAGTTGGTGGGTGGAACGACAGAAGTTTTTACACGTGAGGACTTTAATATTTATCTGATTTTTCTGGCTTTTACTAGAAGAACGCATATTTGAACATTATTAAGTGGTTTTTGATTCAGTTCCTCAAAAACTACTATTTTTCAAACGTACATAATGAGCTGGAAGTTGCAAAAGCATTGACATTCCTGAGAAGGTGTAAAAATGCAATAATAGTCTTCACTTTACACACTAAACGATATATTCGTCTTCTTTTGGAAGACCCCATGAGACGGCTATACTTGAAAAAATCCAGAGACTATTTTGCTATGGGAACGAATGGTGAAGCGTCGTCAAAGTCATCGTCTTTATCCGAATCAGCCAAGGAAGGAGTATTTCAATAGGTTCTACTTCTCTCATAGAAAGGAGAGTACAGTTCTTCAAACTTACACTCCTTTGTGAAAAGCGCATATCTTGACATACGGGCACCTGAATGTGGTTCTACAAAGATTTCTTCTTATATTTATAATTGAACTTGTTTTAAATTGTCACGCGAAATCACTTCTTTTTCTCCTTCCCGTTTCTGGTTTTTCGATCTCTGAAGCCAACTTTTTGCTGTGACTTCACATCCAATTGTTGCAGTACCATTATATGATATTCCTTTTATTTAAGGTTCTACGAATCTCATGTTCTCAAATTTGTATGCTTGCAAGGCATTTCTCATCTTCTATAAAAATTATTTGAAGTATTTTGGATTTATTTATACTACCTTCGAGCAGAAAACTCAAAAACTTTAACAAAGAGCAGACGACTTAAGACCATTTCTTGACGTTCCTTTTTTCGTTCTATTGAGTCTTTCAGTGCGTCGTCACGGTTGACTCAAGTCACCACAATATTTTTGAAAGGAAGACCTTCAGGTCTTCAATTTGACACCTATTGCAACCATTAACTCTGTGAGCAAAAGCATGGTCGAAAAATCTGCTGTTAAAAACAAGGCTGCCAACTCTATGCCACAGTTTTGGCTATGCACCTCAAAATTTTCACCATTGACAGCATGAGTTAAGTCATGGTCGAAAAAATGCACCCGAATTGACCCATTTTAGACGTTTTGCCCAAGGATTCGTATAGGCATCCTAGATGCGTTGTCTTTGTCTCGAAAATCTCTATTGATTAAATATAACTGCAGCTATTGAGAGGATCAACGTGTTCTCTTGGAAGACCGCATATTGTACTACATACTCTCATCTTCAAGCCTAAAATATAGCTCATTAGTCTGTCTAAGCAGTTAAGGCGAAGTCAGTAAAGTTCGGGAAGCGTCGAGGACCTCGGCACTTTTTTTTATACTTCTTCCAAACATCTAAGTGAGAGAGCGCTTTTCATGGCAGTGTAATCACTTCTGCAGGACTAGCCAATGCTTTGCGAAAGGCGATACCAGTGGAAAAAACAAATTTGTGCTTCTGGATTTGACCCTCACGTAGGAAGACATGTCGACTACTGAAAATAATTGATTGGGTCTGTTAATAAGGTGATAAGTTTGTTTTGTTGGATGAATTCGAAAAACCATTTTGTCGATAGTCATGAGAACTTAAGTGTGTGGCAATCAGCCAAAGAGGAGTTCCGAAAGTGTATGTGCGGATGGTATAGCAAATAACAGTGATAAAGACATGAGTTTCAGGTGGAGTAAATGTAACCACCTGAATAGGAACCGCGAATACGTTGCCTTTGTCTCGAGAATCCCTAATAAGTCAAAGCTATACATCTTTCCACTCAACACTCAAACTGTGGTGTGTTTCTTAGCAGTTCACAACGACTTGTGACTTTTTTGCAGAATCGGGCTCTAAGTGTGATTTCAGCCTTTGAGGAGATGAGTTGGGAGATCCACTTGAAGTAATTGGTCATTGAATATAACCCCCAAAGATACCTAAAAGTACTTTTTATTGTATTCTTATATGTATAGAATTTTACAGATGCGCCTTCCATTAAAATAGTGACTAGAGGAAGTCATAGAAATGTAAAGTATGATTAAAACCATTGTAAAGTAATCAGCAACATAATCAGACTTTTGGCTTGACTCTTTTTTAAGAATTTCATCAAGAGAGGTTCTTGTTCATGTAGGTACTTATATCTTACGCTTACGCTTAGGCCACCAAAGTGTTCACTTTAAATAAAGGCAGATCAACCTCAGACACCATCAACCCATAAGCCATGTGAAGCCATAAGTCATAATCGAAGATTGGAAATCTGAAATATCGAAGGATCCAAAAAAGATTGAAAAATTAAAAGATAGAAGAATCGGTGGTTCGCACTCCGGGTGCGATGTTTTTGTGTCGAGAATCTCTATTGAATAATTATAATTGCAGCCGTTGAGCCGATAAGCTAAGAGATCCGACGGTGGTGTCTTCGCCTACCAAGTCTAAACCTTTTTTTATACCATTCTTAAACAAAATAGAAGAGATTCCAAGAGTAACATCAATAATATCGATCAAATGTCAGGCACTAGACGCCTTATTCTGTGAGCACAGTGGGTGCTATTTATACAAAACGTCCTGAGGATGAAAATGGCAGTAGTAAAAAAACGCCGTAAGTTCTGAAATAACCTTAAACCGTTTGTGAATAAAGCGGAATCATTTCAGTGCAACAAATTAGACTTATCTTTGACTACAATTCTTACTTTTCAGCCCAAAGTTTTACAAAAATAACTTTCTTTAAATAAGGGAAACCTTAACGTTTATTTTTGAAAATTCTAGATTAGTGTAATATTATTCCGTTTTTGATGAGATCGATTCTCTTATACGGCAGCATGGCGGATATAGTGTGACAGAAGTGATTATTCACCATCAATGTGGTCCTAGTTGAACAATGAAAACATAGACGACTGGCCTGAGGAAATGTGTTTCTCCATATATGTGCGATGATAACCCTTCCATTAATTTCAAGGTCTTTCACTGATACATCTGAAAACTATAAACTGAACCATTTTCAAACATCGAAATAATGTAAGTCTAAATCTCTTTCTGGAGTAGACAACTTTGGTATTGGAAATCCCATCGTCACCACCACTTCTTCGTTTGTCAACCACCCTATAAAAAAAATTCTTTTCGTCACATCAACTCCCTGCGAAAGTTCAATAAAACTTTTCTTGTCGAATAAAGAATACACTCACATTGAATTATATCGTTGGTTACCATGCCGCCCTGGCACACTTCCTACTCACAACTTCCACTGCAGCCTATTTTAATCTGTTTTTTATTGCATTTTATGTAGGTGCCTTCCGGACCACACGATAGCACGGGCAGAGTAATTAAATATCTCTCCACTTCCTTTCGCCGCTGAGTGGGGTTGGCCAGCGCCAGCGGTGCGACGGTGACGGCGACGGCGCCTACTTAGCACCGATGGTGGGCCTTACATGAAGTCACCTGCCAAATGGCAAAAGAATAATCACACTTCGCACCCCACGCTAAAAACACACTGCACTTATACAAAAGCTGCGCTGTGTGAGTAAGTCTCATGAGAATTTGCGAACGCATTCAACACTCAATGCTACCCACAAACAATTCCAGCTTGAATCAGTGTGTTCCACTCGAAACAACACACTACTTTACCTTTCTGTTAGAAGGCATATGCTCTACGTACCTTCCAATAGCATCATTAAGTTGTACTTGTTTAAAAGCATACGTATTGCCCCATAACAATTTAGGGCGTCGTTGTCGGTCGTCGTTGGCGGCGTCACCAACGTTGTTTCACTCTCTTGCTATATGTGAATAAAAAGTACACGCTTTTTATGCCACCATTGTGGCACCTCCAGGGCTCCAACATATCATTGCGGCCAACGAAGGGGGTAAGAGAGAATTATTGACTCCAGAAAGACACCCATAAAGGTGGACTCAATAAAAGTGTCAACCATATCCGACCGCACTTGGTAATTTACGAGAGTAGCAGCGATTATTTTGGCCTTTCTACCTCGTCACCTCATTCTTTTTCGCTCTTGTTTCAGTTATTGGTAAGACTTGTTTTGTTTCTTCTGCTTCGTTTTGGTTGCCCTTTCTTCAATCCATTCACTATCCAATAAAAATGATGCCGGTGCGAGGTACTTCAATAATCAAAGTCCAACGTTTCAAGTATTAGTGTCGATTGGATTGTAAAACAAAAGATAGACCCAACGATAGTGCGAGTACTTGTTCGCGAGTTGCTGGCTCGTTTTAAATTTTTTGCAACGACTTGCTACCACGAATTAAAAGGAAAAGATTTTTGTGCTTGCCCACGCGTCAGGCCCACATATTTGTCGCCAGTTATGACTATGACTGTTTCAGAGCAGTCTTGCAGTGGTCACCTTGAGTCACAGTTGGAGGGGTGGTTTCCCCAAATGTTATCTAAAAAATGCATATTAAGAAGTTGGCAGCAGAAGAACTCTGGAATTTATCGTTACTAAGCGGATAAATGATGCTACATAGCGACACAATATTTGACTAAGTGACAGATGGTTCTAATTATTACCCATTAAGCCAAAAACTTTTGGTGTTGCCGGCATACAATGTCGAACAAAGTGCTTCGAATAGAATTCCTTTGAAGTGCTTTTTGATTACTTATAATGTTTGTTGTCATTTCAAGACTGTCTGTGTTTGGCGGTAAATTTATTGGATCTTTTTAATATTTCAAAGAATTGGTACTTAATTGCCCCAATATTGAAGTTATTTTCTTGATCTCATTTATATTGTAACTTTTTTCTTGAAACATAATCTTAAGTTTATTCCGCTAGATTCATCCCAAAGTTATGCTGGCTTTGTTGTCGTTATCAAATAGAATTATTTATCAATTAAGGATATGCGATGACTTTTTACTAATTTTGAATGGTCAACAAGGCTAGGACTTACTAGCTTCTAATGGCCACTTGGGGGAAGGAGAGCGGTTAAATACCTTTCGACTTCTATACTTTAACTAAAAGCCTCATGACGATGTTGAGTATTGTTTGAATAAAACAGACTTGAGCACAGGACTCAAATGTTTGATTTTATATATTTTTATTTTTTAAAACATTTCGCTCCAGATGTCCGTAAAAATATCCCCATAATCTGATTTCAGACTCTGTACTTTTAGAGTAAATTTGAATTCCGAGTTAAAAAACAATCCCTTATGAGATGGCGGAAAATACTAGAATATCTCTAGAAATAGGAGCTTGGAGATAATGAAGGCGGTAGAGCAAAAATGTAGCTCGAAGTAAAAAACCTAACATGATTCAGAATACACAAGAAATGAAAGGAGTTCGTCTAATTATCTGCACTACTAGCTTAAAAATTATTTTGGCCAATGATTTCCGGGGTAAAAAGGGAAAGTTGTTCATTGTGACCATCCCAACCTGCCATTCTGTTCTTTAATTGAAATGAAAATTCAAAATCAAAACTGAACCATAATTTGAATGTTACAGGATGCTCGATTACATATAATAAAATTATGGAATTAACTACAAAACACCAAAGATAAATTTTAGTTTAATAATATTTTCACACTTATAAAATAACCACACAAACATATAAAAGACATAAGAGGTTAGATTTTAGTTAGATTTTTTGACTTCAGCAAATGCAGGTTCATTTCTGTCAGGGTAATCCTTTCTGCAGTCTTCAATTGCTTAAAACCGTAATTGCTTCTGTTCCCCATTATTATTGTGCAGCTTGTGGTGTACCCGTGGCGTGATGGTTCGAGGTTGGAATCCCAGCGGAGGCAAAAATGTTTTTCCACGGGTATCGCCTTTCGCGAGGAATTAGCAAGTCCTCAGTTAGTAAATTCATTGCCATGAAAAGCGTTTCTTCAATAAGCCATTAGGAACCGGCAGAAAATTGTAGGTCCTCTCCATTTCCTCACAAGGCATGGTTGTGAGAAATGCACTAGGCCCAGGGGCTCCTCGCTCGGTTGTGGTGTGGATCTCATCCATGAGCTTTACCCCGTGTTCAGTGATATCGTAGATTGCTCTCAAATTGAGTACTGAAAGTTTTACTTCAGGTCACTCATCCACATTCTTATTCAAAGGCTCCGACGACGAATACAGTTATATTAAAAAGCCGGTGCGACTTGCGCTTACAAAAGTCGATAGTTATCGGTTTCAATGTATTCTCTATTCTCTTGGTTTCAACGGCATAAGTCATCTTAATTTTTTTTTAGGGGTGACTTCATCATCGAATCATAAAAAAGCCACTGGATTTGAAGAGCTACTTTTAAAGCTATCTTCATTTATTTCCTTACGTTTGTCAATGTTATTAGAGATAATTGCGTGAAGCTGACGCGAAGTCGTCATCGTTTCGGAAGAAGTCATCCAGGCCCTGACATAGAATTTTACAACAAATAGGCAAATATCACAAGTTCCTTGTTTTTTTCTCTGACAGATAAAACTGACTCCGAAACTTCCGTAGGAGTAAATAACTTTAGGCCTTCATCTGGTTTAGTCCAGCTGGGGCCTTTAATGAAGTTCTCTTTTATTAAATTTCTCCCATCAAAGTTAATGTCATGTTCAAAAGTTCCCCTAAAACAACTCAAAGTTGCAACTCTTTCGGCTGAGATTTGGAAAACGGAATCATTTAGTCCGAGTGTTGACAAAGGAACTAAGAAAATGGTCACAGTGGATGAACTTGAATTACAGAATTAACTGTGGACTTCTGCTGTCAAAAAAAAAAACCTCTGAATGAGCTACCCAAACACATTTGGTTGAAAGCTCTTTCAAAGTCTTTCAATACTAGGAGAGAGTGTTGAAGTATAGATGGTGGCGGATGAGCTCCTGGCGAGCAACAACGGCAGCTCTCAAACACCCCTGCACCAAGGTACTGTCACCGGATTATCAAGCTTTTTATGTCAAAGGGGATCCCAAAGGACAACAAACAGCCTCGGATAACAAATAGGGTTTTGACGATGGTGACCCGAATAATGGGACGGGCATAAAGAAGATGAAAATCTGCGACATATCTTATGGCGACTGCTACAGATAACAAAAACATCGATTTTTGTGCGCGGATTTGTTGTTAGAGTAAGACTCAGGGATAACGTTATCAGACAAAATCCAGTTTGTAAGCATATAATGACCATCCGCATCAGGGCTAAATTTACCAACATTGTTCTTACATGGGCCTACGTTCCCACAAGCGAGAATTCCATGGATTGTATCACCGAGCTGCTCGAAGAAACATATGGGCCAAGTTCAAGACATGCCGTGAAAATCGTTCTTGGCGATTTTAACGCAAAATTAGGGAAGGAGGACATCTTTGGGAATACGATCTTTAGGCATAGTCTGAACTGCAAAATATTCGCAAACGGACTCAGGCGTTAAGCATTGAGGGCTAGTGGCAGTAGAAACTAACTATCAAAACCACAGCCTCTGATGTTTTGGGTTTTACTCGGCCCCAAAACGAAACCCCTTGTTCTAAGAAGAATGCAGGCAGGCAAATGCACCAAAAAAAAAACACGACAAATATTGATACAAAAGAGAACAAGGTCTGCTTTCGAACAGTAAAACAAGATTTACAAGGAGAAAAGAAGGGAAGACCATCGAATTGTGAAAAGAAAAAAGCAGTAGCATACGAAGCGCACGTTTGAGGAAATTGAGAGATGTCATAAGAATGAGATACGCAATTTTCTTCAAAAGATAAAAAAGATCAAATGAAGGTGGAAAGGTCCAAACTGAAAAATGTTAAGTCCAACAAACTAGCTGTACAGAGCCATGTTTAGCTTTTGCATCCCTACAAAACTCATCGACTCTACGGATGATTTTGGAGAACTCATTCTGCTCCGTGTGAGTTGAAGCAGATATGGCAAAAATGGGTTTAATGACTGATGAGGGCATAACGAAGTATAAGATGCCGTAGTAGAGGGTATTGTGAAGCGATGGTCGCTCCTCCTCTAACGGGCCCGAGCTATCTGAGTCGTCACCCGAACGCATGTTATTATCGCGTTCTAAATGCGATAACTCTGCATCTATTCGATATTTTCACTTTTCCTTTAGTCATTTGGATATAAAAAATAGATTTTTTTTTAAATTTTTAAGTGGTCTTAAGAAACAAAACATTCTCTAGAAAAGCCAACAACTAGGAGAAAGATTCACTGCGCTCCGGTTCTCCCTCAGATTTCTGCTCCTAAATTTTTATGTAGTTATTCAACCTTTCCCGGGGTGGGGGAGGCTATGAGGTAAAATTCGTAAACACGCATGCTGAAGGTTCTTCTCTATTCAAGAATACTTTCAGCGAAGAAACCAATCCTAAGACGAAAACTTCATTAGATTTCATAGAACTCAAACTCTAAGCTCTGCAAATAAGGTCAAGCCAAAAAACAGTTCACAATTCGTACTAATACAGTTGCTGATATAAAGTGTGAAACGTTAGAAAAATTAGTTACAGCTTTTGGGATCAATATTCGAAGTGATTAGGACGTCAAAAAAAGAGTTCCTGTATAGCAATTGGCTTCTTTTTTGTATGCGTCACTGACATTTCTTCTGAGTTTCAAAGAGGAAGTCAAGAATTCAAACACTGAAATGGTTTCGTCACAAACCAGGGTTTTTTTAATTTCAATTTCAATTTTGTTTTTTAATGTCTCAATAACCTATTTAATCTATTTTACAGCAAAGTTTCTCCACCGCCTTCAACAAAAGAAAACAACGGTGTCACTGCTTATAAACGGTCATAATCATAACTCCTTCTTTTGTGGTGCTCTCGTATCTGCAAAAGTTGTGTTCATTAGCACTGCAACTATTTCTTGTACAAAGCTAAAAGCTCATTACCCTGCCTTAATTTATTGACAACATTTACATCCTACCACTAGCCCGTTTGATAACCAACTTTATCTTACCCATTAACACCACTCCCTTTCAACTTTTCAAATTGTCTCACAACTTATTGCCTCAGTTTATACTTTTCTTCTGATCACTTTCATTGGATGTACCTACTAATCCGATTCACTTATTAGACTATGGCACACCTTTTTAAAACAAAATGAAACCAATGACGCAACGTCATTACACCTTTTTTAAATTTGCATGTAAATCTACTGGGGAACTTTGCTCTACAATATTCTCTTCCATCAACGGACTGCTTCAAGTAACTGCATTTCCTTAACCCCTATAGCCCACCCTCGGTATTCGAACGTGTGAAAACGCATTATAATCTCATTCACAGTAGTGCGTCCCACTTCATCGTGTAGCATTATTTTTCACAATTATTCACAAAGTATGAACAGGAAGAGAGAAATAAAAAAAAAAAATTCAAAAAGAAGAAGATGAACAAAAAAAAAATTAATGAGATATTCTTTGGAGATATACCCCGGAACATCATTACTATCCATCCTTCATCCATCTATCCAACTTCAAGCTTCGTTTATTATTTGAAATGAGTTCAGCCTGCGTCATGCGACAGTGGCAGTGGCAGGGCAGGCCATCATCGTACACAATGGTGCACACCACACATACAATTCTGCGACTCTCATTTAAATATTGTTATAGGGTTGCGAAATAAAAGCCCTGAATGGGTTTGGGTAGGTTACCTAGGCGCTATATTGCCATCAGTGCGGCGTTTCCTTGAAGCCAGCATAAATATTTTTCTCTTTATATTTTTAAGGAATATTAAGTGAGTGGATTTAAAAGTTGAAAGCAGAACGAAATATAAAGTAATTAAATACATTTCCAGGAAGAACTTTTTGTTTAGGTCGTTCATAAAAGTCATGCCGTCACGAAGGGGGAAAATACGTAATTGCCATTCCATTTGTCAGTTTACCCCCCAAAAGAGCGTGTTGAATGCTGTAAACCTGTTTGTGTTTGTCTAGACGAATATTACTGCAAATTTGAACATCAAAAGTTTAAGGACCCTCTAAACACTTCTGTCATAAAAATATTTTAAGCACTCAGCGCGTGGTGAAAACTGGCTTTTATGGGAGTAGGTGACTACTTAGGAAAATTAGATCAATTTGAAACGAATTTTGTGGGTAGAATTTAATTCAGTTGCGAAAATTTGATCCACCCTCGTTTAAGGGAACTTTAAAAATTGTATAAACAGATCATTTAAATTATGCACAAAAGATGAGACTCATTAGTTTGTTGTTTAGGCCTTTAGTTTCAATGGCCGATTTGAAATTAAAATTTGCTTTTGAAAAATTAACTTTTAGAAGAAGTATTGCAACTTGTAGTTGTGAAGGGGCTGTCACTTTAATGATTACGACTGTCCCTGTCTTGATTTATGAGCTGGCGGTTGCGATAAGTAATATATCACAGCTTTTTCTGTCTTAACTGCAACTGAAGCCCAGCTATCACTATTACGATTGACAAGAACTCTGTTGTAATAACGACTGTCGTCACTATTACGGTTGCGATTGTAACTGTCGTTAAAACTGCAATTGCAGTTATGCGATTTAAATTGCTACATTACGAATTCAAATGTCACTGCTGCAATTGCGACAGTCACTTTTACGACTGCGACTGTCGTTTTTGTGATTACGACTACTACTGTTGCATCGCAATAACGATCTAGACTCTTGAAGTTACGACGGTCATTGTGACTGTCAGGACTACAGCTACCGTTGTCACTCTTACGAATATCAAGGCTACGACTGTCACGATTGCGATTGTTGTGGTCATGAAAAAAATAAAAACTTTGAAGGATTGAAAAATCAAAATGTTGAAGGATTGAAAACTAAACTAATTTCTCTCCATACATTAAGTTTTTCTTTGGATTATGATATAAAATTGTTCACTGAAACTAATCCGGATTCAACGGTTCTTAGCTCTGAAGTGATGAACGATGAGTACAAAATTTCCAGGGCACATTGTTCGTTAGAAAGTAGCAATAAGAAATCAGGTGGTGGGGTTTTGATAGCGCTCATATCTAATCTAGAAGCTAAATACATCAAGCTGTGTGACTTAAATGTTGTGATGGTTTGTGTGGAAGTTGATCTAAAATCCATCAATGCTTATTTATTAAACGTTTATATTCCATCGAGATCCGATCCTTTATTGTACGAGTCCTGTTTCAACAATATTGCAAATGTGATGGATCATGCGAAGGTATGTGATTAATTCATCATTTGTGGTGATTTCAACATGCCAGAGATCTACTCACTTACTTACTTAGGTGGGCATTACAGTTCGGGGTGAACCTGGGCCTCAACCAACATCCTTCTATAACGACTTCGATTTCGAGCGAGCTCTCTCCAGTTTCGCACTCCAAGTCGGTTGGGGTCTTCATCCACTTGATTGCGCCACCTAAGATGAGGTCTTCCACTTCCGCGATTTCCCTGCAATGTGCTTTCGAACACCCGACGAGCCGGAGCGTTTGGGTGCATCCGCTCTACATGGTCCAACCATCGTAGCCTCGCGATGCGTACTCTTCTGGCTAGGCCCATGTCGTGGTACAGCTCATACAGCTCGTTGTTGTATCTTCTTCTCCACACATTGTCTTCGCATACGCGACCAAAGATCATTCGGAGAATTTTTCTTTCGAAACGACCAAGGATCTCCTCATCCGCTTTCGATAAGGTCCATGCTTCCGTGCCTAAAGCAGGACTGGTATGATCAAGTTCTCATACAAGGTGACCTTGGTTTTTCTGAAGAGGGTTTTGTTTCTCAATTGTATTCTTAACTCAAAGAAGCAACGGTTGGCAAGAGTTATTCTCCGTTTGATCTCCGCACTGATGTTGTTGTCCGTGTCTACAGCGGATCCTAGGTAGACGAAGTCCTGTACTACCTTGAAGTTACGTCTGTTTATTGTGACGTATTGTCCAATTCGTCAATGTTCTGTGTCCTTATTTGATGACAGCATATATTTCGTTTTGCCCTCATTAACCATCAAACCCATTTTTGCCACTTCTGTTTCAATACTCGCAAAAGCACCTATAACATCACGCTTTTTTCTTCCCATAACGTCAATATCGTCTGCATAGGCGAGTAATTATACAGACTTTTGGAAGATTGTTCCTCTGGTGTTGACGTTTGAGTTTCTTACAATCTGTTCAAGTATGATGTTGAAGAAATCGCATGACAGTTTGTCGCCTTGCCTAAAACCTTTTTCGACATCAAAGGTCTCGGTGAGTTCTTTACCGACCTTGACGGAGCAGCGTGAATTCTCCAAAGTCATCCTGCATAGTCGTACGACTTTTGCAGCTTGCAGGGATGCCGAAACTAGACATGGCTCTGTACAGCTCGTCTCTGTAGATACTGTCATACGCGGCCTTGAAATCGATAAAAAGATGGTGAATATCGATATTACGTTCTCGGGTTTTCTCCAAGATCTGCCGTAATGTGAAAATTTTTTCTATTGTGGACTTCTCTGGTCTAAAACCACATTGATAAGGACCAATCAAGTTGTTGACGTGGGGTTTCAGACGTTCACTTAATACAGCAGACAAGCTCTTATAAGCGACGTTAAGGAGGCTTATCCCTCTATAATTGGCGCAATTGTGAGGGTCTCCCTTCTTAAGGATGGGGCATATGATACTGAGGTTCCATTCATCGAGCATGCTTTCTTCCGACCATATCATGCATGGTGCATGCTCCTTTGCAGCTGATCTCCAGCTGCCTTGAAAAGTTCGGCATCAAGGCCATCTGCGCCTGCAGTCTTATTTGATGCCAGAGCTCTCCTGGACGAAAAACGGAGACGAAAATATAAATTACTTCCTACCAACTTCATTGATTTCAATTTATGTCGACTTTATGGACAAAGAAGCAACCCTCCCTTTGTTTCAGTTTTGTGGAATCCGGAACGAACTTCAGAGAAATCTGGATCTTATTTAATATGATGATTCAAATGGACTTCTTGTCTACTGAGCTGATCCAATTCTTGATGAAGTTATACTTAAATTTGATTCTAAATTAGTTGACTAAACTAGGTTAGACAATACACGTTCTGACATAGACTGGAACGTTAAGTTCCAAAATATGGACTTAAAATTCATGGTGGATACTTTTTATTCAACCATGTTTGAGTGTTTTGCTTTGCACATTCCACAAAAGCGGATTAGACCGAAAAGATACTCTTTTAGACCGTGGACTAAAACTATAAAACATCTCTACACAAAAAGGAGATTCTGCATTAATACTTACAATAGTTTCACAGTGAAAGAGTTGGTAAGAAAAACATCGATTGCTTATGAAAGCTATATCTTCACGGTTAAAACTAATTCAAAAACAAATCACTCATTGTTCTGGAATTTTATTAAAAGGAAACGGAAACATAGATCAGATCCTTCGTCCCTCTCTCATGAAAACAAATTATCCACAAATGACTCCAAGATTTGCGTTTGCAGAATACTTTAAAATAATTTACAAATCCAGTGAGGATAATGAAGATGATATTTTCCTGACAACCATCAACACAAATATTTTACAAGCTCCGACTTTTATTGAAGGTGTGTAACGAAGTTACAAATACACACCCTACCGCCAGCCAATACACACATTATATTTTTCACTCACGTCATAGAGCTCACACTCACTAGTTGTAGATAACTTTATAAGGCACCCTGAAAAATACGAGAAGACTGAAGCTAGCCCGTGTTGAAAAGTACCAATCTCGAGTACAGGCTACTTCCACTAAGAGGAAAACCAGGGGTGCCCAGAGATTCCCAATTTTAAGCAAGGTCTCCTTGGAGTTCCTAGCACAAATCCCCCCACTAGCCTCTTAAAGACTTTTGGGTTTTATTTTGCCGGCTATAAGCCGTTGATGCCAGCGTTTGTCTGTTGATGTCAGTATTTTTACTGTTGATGACAGGATTTTCCTGTTGATGCCTATTTGACTGTTGATGCCAGTATTTTTACCGTTGATGCCAGGATTTTCCTGTTGATGCCAGCGTTTGTCTGTTGATGTCAGTATTTTTACTGTTGATGCCAGGATTTTCCTGTTGATGCCAGCGATTAAAAACCCGTACTTGATGACCGTTTTGCCAGCATAGGATTAAAGATCTACCAGCGTTGGAACCACCACCAGAATGAGTGATAAGAATTAATAAACTTTTTATTAGACTAACTTTAAGATAAATAAAAGGATTGGACCTTCTTCATAACCGAACTTTTACGTGTTTTCTTTGGTCGACCCTGGACCCAACGAGCATACCCCAGCTCTAGAGAAAAAAGCACATCACAGGTGATATAGAAGCTACTTGTCGCAAAGTCAAGGACTCTTTTTGACCTGGCTATGATGAAATTCCTGAATGCATACTACGAAGATGCTCCAAATCTTTGTGTGGAGAGTCTTGTGCTCTCTTTTCAACAAGTCCATGCATGATTCAATTTATCCCGATATTTGGAAGAAATCATTCATTTCACCCCGTTACAAATCAGGATCTCGATCAATTGCTTCCAACTATAGGGGCATTGCAAAACTGAGCTGTATTCCAAAACTTTTTAAATCACTCATGGTAAAATTTATGTTTTTTTAATTTCAAACCATGTATTTCACCATATCAACATGGGTTTTTCGGTGGATGATCCATTGTTTCAAATTTAATGGAGCTAACATCAAACATTTCTACAGGATTCGCGAATGGCCAGCAAATTGATGTTGGCAACTTTGATTTCACAAAGGCATTTGATCAACTGAACAATCGTATACTGACAAAAAAAGTTGGGTCAACATGGTTGTGATGGTTCTCTTCAGAAATGGTTTCTCTCATACTTGATTGGTCGAACCCAATACGTGAAATTTAAAACATGTTTTTCAACAGCGATCGATGCTACAACTGGTGTACCACAAGGAAGTCATTTAGGACCTCTCCTTTTTTTATAATACATAAAGGACTTGCTTGATGTGCCTCATCACTCAAAGATTCTCCTCTACGCCGACGATGCTAAGATATTTTTATCGTATTAAAATCCTACGGATTCTTCGTACCAACCAAACGGCTTTAATGCTTATCTGAAATGGACTGCGATTAATAAACTATCACTGTACAATTCAAAGTGCAAGATTATGGCTTTCTCTCGTAAGTCTTTGGATCACCAAGTGGATTTTGTATTAAACGGTCAGTTACTAGAACGATGCGAAAAGTATGTAGCTGCTATAGTTACACCAATATTCTTGGGTTTGGTAATGTTGCGGTAATGACTACCACCGTCAATGTATTGATTACATTGTGTATCGCCTCAGCAATTGCAACTTTATAATTGTTGTCACCATAATGACACTATCACATTAACCTGTCTTCTATTGATGCTTTTATCCTAATCCAAATCTTCAAATATTTCGATATAAAATTTTCTCCAACAATTATCTCTGTCAAGAGCAGTATTTTGTTATAGAAAGTCTTACAAGAAACCAATTTCTTATTAAATTTCAACCAATCTAGTCAAAAAAGCAAACCTTCTCTGTAGACAAAACTTGGTCTTCGACACTCCTTATGACAAGGAAAATCTTACCCCTAACCTTTACTCAAACCCATCGATTTGCATAACTAGCTTTGCAAACTTTTGCACAACAATATCCAATGACACAATTATGAACTTCAAACTTCACAAAATCTACTTTCCACGTGTTTCTTTCTTTCGGTAATTGTATGCTTCGTTTTCCTTATTGCATAAATGAAGATTTCTTGAGGACCCGTGCAACAAAAGCTCTCTGTTCCCAAAGACATCTTCTCCAAATTACAAAAATAATTCAACCATTTCCACTCACCCACTCACCACACTTAACCTGTTCAATAACAAAAGTGAGTCTCTGCAAAACAACTAGAACGCCACGTGCCACGTGACATTCACACAATGTTATGTATCGGACATACTATGTCAGCTACGATAAAGCTTCCGGAAACTTCTCGTGTCTATCTACCCATCCCCATTATACTGCACTAGCATTTTATCAAAAATTCTGCTTCGCATTTAATGTATACTCGTGGCTATGGGGAAACTTGGAAGCTGTTGAAAGTTCTTCCTCGGTGCACAGTGTACTTCCATGATTCACTACGACAAAACGAGTAAAAAACACACTTAAAAAGAAGAAGAAGAAATCGCCTCGTTGTTGCAACAACTGCGCATAGCTCAACCGCAACAGAATGCACCTACTGAGCAACCCACTCCCTTGCAATATCGACCCGAAACTAGTGTAGAAACTCTAGCCTAAAATTCAAACAACGCAGTTTAAAATGAGATTTCACAACATTGCGATATCATTCCGACCACCAGTACCTATCTTCCAGCAATAACAACAACAACAACCGACTTTCATTTGCCTAAACTATTGATTAGCTGCATGTGCAGCATAAATAAAGACGTAGTACCAGAGATGACTGATGCAACAGAGGGTGTCTGGGGCATTTCTTGTGGTATCCTCCCACCCGGTTGTGGGTGCTGTTTGGCCGACCCAACGGAAGGTCTCATTTCCGTGCATGCTTGTTGCACGCGTAGGTTGTTGCAACGTTTCTGCGAAATAAAAAAAAACCAAAAAAGCATGCACATTGCCGTTCACCGGAAGCGAAGCCATCTGTAGCTAAGGCAATGAAGGCGCCCACGATTTAATTTCACACCATCATCATCAATAGCAAGCCCACTCCCATTGACGAGTTAAGTTGAGTCCATCCGTCTTCCTTTCGCGCCAAACAAGGATCCATTTTCTGTCTTCATTGCTTTGGTGAGAAACCAGCACCAGAGATCAATATGGGTACATCTGACATTTTGAACAGTCAAAGGCAATTTCGTGAAACACCTACAACAACTTCGCCGGCAGTATTGTTCCAGCATCCGATTTTGTATAACCACTCCGCAACTGTTTGACTAAGTGTCACTGCTCAGGCTCACTGAGCGACACAATGTTGGTTATGGCTGTCGCTGTCACTGGCTGGCGTCAATGACTTTTAATTGCGACCACATCACATAAGGCTCTACATGTCTATTTTGGATCTGGTGACTGGTGACTGGAGCTGGTGTTGGTCATATTATTCCGTATTATTTATCTCTATTGCACGCATGAGTTCGTATGCAATGAGTCACATCTGTGTTCTCTCTGTTTGTGCTGCTGCAGTGCTGCTGCTTCTGCTGTTCGTTCGTTATGAGGCTATGACTGTGACTGTGCTAGTCGTTGGGCCTGGGTGAAACAAAACCGTGTTGAGAGTGCCCCGACTGGGAATGGCATGTAATGTAGTAGAATGTAGGTAGATGATTGTTGAATGGGTGGGTGACTACTGGAATTTGGTATGTAGAACGGTATTTTCTCGTGTGTTTTTTTTTATTGGAATTTGTTGTATGGATCGTGGGAAAGTGATCGTTAATTAGTATTTTAAATTTTTCGTTGTTGGCTCAGTCGCGGTATTTGATGGGTTAATTCAACTTGAATTATGAATGAAAATGAAACGCGTCAGACCTTCTCGAATACGCAACTCAGTACAAGTTGTCGGAGTTATTGTTTTGTGGTAATTGTTGGCTTTTTGAAAACGATTGGCGGTTCGTTGTTTATTGGAAAACGATTCGGGTATTGCATGTGAATTGTTTTTTAACATGTGAGGGTATAGGATATGGGAAACAATTGTTTGTATTTAAAGTTCCCTAGACCGGCAGTAAACGTCATCGACATCGCCTCAATTTATAGATCTTACGACCCAAACACGAACTGATCATCAATTTGAACCGACCCAAGGACCGACTGGTGGGAAATAAAAGAAAAAAAAAGCATTAAAAGTCCTCGGTTATTCAGGGTCTCTTTGACAGTTAGTGGGGCATTCGTAGAATAATGATCCGAAATTTAGGTCACGACATAAGAAGTACTTAGGTATAGTACTTAAAACGAAGAAGTAGTTAGGCTCCAAGTCTTTTACCTGAAATACTTTAAACTGACTCGATTGTTTACCAGCTGTATTTACAAACTACTCTTATTAGTTTTTTCAAGACGATTAGTGAACGAAGAAAAATTTCGATCTTAAAAGAAATTTTTTGTGGAGAGCTAAATTTTTAGTCAAAGTTGTCGCTTTTGAAAATGCCACACAAACGTCAACACCAAAGGCATAATGTTTTAAGAATGTGTTCAATAACTGCGTAGGCGGCAGACGATATTGACATAATGCGAGGAAGTCTGTAAGCAAAATGCTCTATCCGGTAAAAACGATTTTTACTTTTAAAACACTTGGAAAATTTTCGCCATGTTCGATTTAAAAACGTTGGCTTTTTTCGGCATGATATTTTGCTAATTAAATTAGATCTTTTCCAAAAATACCTCAAAGAAGAAATGAGGATTTTCTTCTAACATATGCTGATATTCCTCAAGGGTCAGTCCATTGTCCTTAGCTTTTCACTCTGTTCATCGATAGTAGATAATTTAAAACAAAACTTCGCAGGGTTTCAAAGTATGCTTATGTTTTAATGTATGTATAATGGTTATGTTGTAACTCTTCCATCGATGTTGTTTTATAGTCTATTGATTATGTCATTTCTTAAGGAACTCGACATTGAGTGAACTTTTATTGCATGAATCGATTAATGGGTTAATTTTAGAGAAATAGCCGAAAGTGCTATTAAATTAGAGGGTGCGATTCGGAGATATGGGTTCTAAACCATCTTCATTCGTTTTTTCAATATATCTCGAGAACGAAGCAAAATTTTGATGCAATTCCGACGTTTTTTGTAGAAAACAAATTTCCCCATCGAAATGCATTTTTTTAAAAATTATAAAAAAATATTTTTTATCCAAAGTAATAAAATTCCCGACAGAAAAAAAAGCCATTTTTTCCAATTTTTTAGTTTTGTCGG
The DNA here is from genome assembly GCA_914767635.1 of Melanostoma mellinum. Classification (NCBI taxonomy): domain Eukaryota; kingdom Metazoa; phylum Arthropoda; class Insecta; order Diptera; family Syrphidae; genus Melanostoma; species Melanostoma mellinum. The sequence continues at coordinate 140,011,336 of OU612058.1, read as the reverse complement.
TTTTTTTAATGGCATTTCTTCCTGGTTGCAGATAGGTATAGGCAATGCTTCATAAAAAAAGAAGCAAATAAAATTTCCTATAAAATGCTATTTTAGAAAATTTTCTATGTTTGAAATTCACCGAAATATTGTCATTTGAACACAGACATTTATCGTTGTTTTTATCCTTTTTATAATGACTATATTTATTTTTGTTTTGTTGAAAAAAGCATTTTTTACTCAATGGAAAGGCATTTGTTATAAAAAAGAGTATTTTACAAATTTTTTTTTTGCTCAACAATACAAGTGTATAGTTCTGGTACTATTATGATTCTTCAATAACATTTTGAAGGTCGATATCGACATCAACATCTACATCTCCAAAAATGTTTTCTTCTTCAATATCGGCTACTTGCATACTATCGCAATTGACTCCCATACATTCCTTGCAAAATATTGAACAAGCAATTTGCAGTTTTCTGCGCCCATAGCTTCCATGGCAACCTGTAGTGCAACCACAAGCCATTTTTTTAAGTAATATATCTGGTGCAGGAGGTAATTGTGCGAATCGGAATCAATCCACATTTAGAATTTTCCCAGCCCCAGCTCAGATAATTTAAGGGGTTTCCGTGCCACTGTTGTATTTGAAGATAAGTTCTTAGGCCATGATGTTTGATGTCATCGCATGTTGGTGGTATTTGTGCCAGCGAAAAATTTGCACTTTTTGATAACTTGCAAAAATATGGGAAACGACAGTTGCTCAGGGTCTGGTTCAACTTTATTCCGTACAAAGAAGCTGCAATATATTCTGACGCAGAAATTACGTCTTTTTTAGCTGCATCAATATTTGACTCAGATATGTTTGATTTATACTTTATAGCATGATTTGTGAACTTCAATTCTTTCAACACCAGTTGAATGATGACCAGTTATCTTGGTCATCATTTCTTTTTAAACTAGCTTTTATAACACTAGCAATACATCTTGCATTTAAAACTCTATTTCCTTTAGTTATATTAATATCTTCATCGCAAAAAAAAACACTTTTCCATTTTTAAATATAAACTTACGTGTGCACACCCGAGTCGCAAATTATAAAAGTGTTTTACGATCGTCATACTATCTCACTTACTCTTTTACGGATATCCTATCAGATTTGGAGAAAAGTGTTTGATGAATTTACGATTACTTTGACGATTTGACCTTAGAGGGTCAACTTTAGATAACTGTTTTAATATTGTTCTAAAAATCGTTTTCAAAAAAATATAAAATAAATAAAAATAAATAAATAGGGTGGCGCAACAGAGCGAGGAGCCCCTGGGCCTAGCGCATTTCTCACAACCATGCCTTGTGAGGGAATGGAGGGGACCTACAATTTTTCGCCGGTTCCGAACGGCTAATTGAGAATGCGCTTTTCATGGCTATGAATTTACTAACGGAGGACTTGCCAATTCCTCGCGAAAGGCACATGCATGCCATGTTAACCATTACGCCACGGGTACCAAATCAAAAAAATATAATATTTTATATTTATAAAAAGTTGTATTCAAGTAAATTATTTTACTTACTATCAACCTTTCCATTGAGTAAAAAATGATTTTTTCAACAAAACAAAAATAAATATAGTCATTATAAAAAGGACAAAAACAACGATAAATGTCTGTGTTCAAATGACAATATTTCGGTGAATTTCAAACATAGAAAATTTTCTAAAATAGCATTTTATAGGAAATTTTATTTGCTTCTTTTTTTATGAAGCATTGCCTATACCTATCTGCAACCAGGAAGAAATGCCATTAAAAAAACTGACAAAACTAAAAAATTGGAAAAAATGGCCTTTTTTTCTGTCGGGAATTTTATTACTTTGGATAAAAAATATTTTTTTATAATTTTTAAAAAAATGCATTTCGATGGGGAAATTTGTTTTCTACAAAAAACGTCGGAATTGCATCAAAATTTTGCTTCGTTCTCGAGATATATTGAAAAAACGAATGAAGATGGTTTAGAACCCATATCTCCGAATCGCACCCTCTAATTTAATAGCACTTTCGGCTATTTCTCTAAAATTAACCCATTAATCGATTCATGCAATAAAAGTCCACTCAATGTCGAGTTCCTTTATCTGCCCTTTTTTACGACATAATCAATAGACTATTAAATTAATGAAATTCTTCAACAACATAGTTACACTAGACTTTGTGAACCATAACAGTGATCGACAAAGGACTTGGTTCAAATAGCAAACTATATTATATACTAGGACTGATGACAGAGGGACAGTTGACAGATGACAGGTGGGTTGGGGTCGTAATCAAGAAAATAAGTCCCTGAAAAGACAAAATATCGAAAATTCATTATCCCGAAACCCCACAATCACGAATATCCCAAAAAGTTTTTACCGAAAAACAATATGAAATGAAAAATGTGCTCATTTTTCTCATTCTATATGGTTTTTCGGGGAAAAATTTCGAGATTTCTATTTTCTAAGGGGTATTCTGGTCTAGAAAATTGAAAAAATTATATGTTTTTTGCATATTTTCAAAGCTTATACTTTCAAAAATATGCTCTTTAAAGGATTTTTCCAAATTCAGCCGAGTGGAGTGATCACACAATGAACGGCAGATGTTTTCCAGAAATTCTTTTGTATCTGGCTTGAGCTCGTTATGAACCCTTTAAAATTTTTATATATATATACCTGAATAACAATCCTTTCTATCTGACCGATTCCTTTGAAATTTTGTGAGAATTTTCTTTATACATCTCTTTGGTGCCGTGAAATAAGGTCGAAGGGAATAAGGCCGAATCGGCATTATTAAATTTTTTGGGAAATAATTCCGAAAACAACAACAAAAATATTTTTCTACCATATTTTCTATTGAAAAGGTAATAATGTCGAAAAGAAAAAACGAAAATATTTGACAAAAATAAGAATGCCAAAAGTTGAGAAAAAAAGTCGAAATCCGTTGAGTAATAAAATCGAATTTAATTTCTGTTGGATAAAGAAGAAAGAAATTATAGGCATGCGTTCGTATTTCTATGTGCTTTAATCTTCCTTGCCGCTGCAATTGATTTATTACTATTTTTAACTATCAAATAGGAATATTCTGCTATATGCCAATGAGCCAAACAACAAGCTCTTCGGAAGGATTCAATAGCATTTTGTCCTCAAAGTTGACAAAGAGGGGGAATTTTTTTTAAATTTCTGGAAGTTCTCCTTCAGCAAAATGCTAGCAAGAGTATTGATTTCATCAAATCCTTGGACGGTTTGAAGATGAAGATATAGACCTTTTGACTAAAAATTACAATTTCGTAATTTAAACAAAATTGAGTTAACTATTTTGGCTTCGCATTGTTTTGTTTTCTTTTAACTCATTCATTCTAAATTTTGAAAAGTTTTATGTTGCTATGAAAATTTGTCAACTAACCTAAAAAATTCATCAAAATTGTACCTTCAATTACCTGAAAATCTTTGTTTTTCATTTCAAGGCATATGCAGGTGCATGGATTTCGTTCCCCCTGTCACTGGATGAATTTTTGCCATTTTTTTTTTTAATTTTTTTATATAATATGTATATTAGGGTGGTCCTTATTTTGTTTTTTTCCGAATTTTTTTCCACGATAGTCCTAAATCGGTTCTAAATATATTTAAAAAAAATCATGCCAAGTTATAGCCCTTTATTTCAATTTTAACCCGACCCCCCCGACAATCAAAGTTTTATATGGAAAAAACATGGGAAAAGTTCTGTTGATTGTTTGAAATTTTTTTCATTATGAAATAATGAACAGATCATGTCAAATAAAAATGCTTCTTATAGAAAATTTAACGCTCTACAAAAAAGGTTTTCAATAATTGTTTGTTGTTTAAGGTCATAATTGACTTAAGCTTCAAATATGACCTTAAATAACTCAGAAACCGTTAGAGTTAGCAAAAAATCATAAAAGACTACACTATTGAAAAAATTGTTTTAGGTAAGAAAACTAGGAGACAGTACCTAACAACAAATAACAAAAATGGGCACGACTTCGTCGCACGAATTTGCGATTGTGTTTTAAGTAAAATATCAAAGTCTTAAGGCTCTAGTATTTGCTCTTCATTATATATGTGGTGGTATAGGTTGCCAACTAAACTTTAATTATGAAAGTTGAATTAAGCGAAAATCTATTCTTTTCAGTTACTAAAAAATACATACGCTGAAAATTTAATCAAAATCGTTGGACCAGTTTAAAAAAAAAAAACTTTTAAAAGACGAGCATTTCGAAAGTCAAGGAATGAAAGTTTAAGATCTTGCTATAAGTTGTTTTGATAAAAAAATTTGAAAAAAATCAAAGAAATGGTTTCGAAGCTATTTCGAAAAATCGAAACTTTTTAAAAAATTTTAAAAAATTTCAAAAACATCATAAGAAAGACAATCTAAAATTTATCCCTCACATGAAGTTTGATTAAAATCGTTGAAGGCGTTTTCGAGAAAAATTAGTATTATCACATCGGTTGTATGGCAAGCAAAGTTATTTCATAACCTAGAGACTCAGTTCCAAAAACAGGCTGCCCTACAGACTCTATACCTCCGAGTTTTTAGGAAAATCGGTCCATCGGTTTAAACAGTAGATTCATATACGGACAGACAGGCAGAATTGAAGGACTCTCTTTTTTCGTATTCTTTATTATCATAATGTCACGATTAATTGTTATCTCAAATTTTTTGAAACTTGCCTTTTATGTAGTACCTATAATCGCAAGTAAAAGTTTATAGTGAACCAAGTTTGCGGTCTCACGGAAATTTCTTCAAGGGAATTGCTTACAACACAAGATTAGTACTCATTTCGAAAATACGATCGTGAAAGAAAAGTAGGAAAGGCTGACCAAAACACTCCTGTTTATAAAGTGCAACGAAACAATCATTTGGTTGGCTTCATACGTGGAAGAATGCAACGCGGTGTACAAAAACAAAAATACTATGGTGGAAAATATGGCTCAAACTTTATACATTCATAACATCAACATCGAGCTTGGAAACTCAATGCTTTTTTCACAAAATCGAAAATAAGCTGGGGTGGTTTCTTTCCATACGGTTCCGAAACACCCCTATTTTGCCAAAAATTCCTAAATTATGGCAGCTATATTGTTTGCAATGTCGATATTACCAGCCAAAGGAAAAGTCCGAGTTGCCTTCTAAACAATACGCGATTCATTTACTCTTTTCATCGTTTTGATCAAGTTTTTATCCGCTCAAATAAAATACTCTCGTTTTTTTTTCCTTTAATTTCAATCGAAAACTTCATTTTTTATTTAGTTACAATAATTATTATTGTATTTAAACTAAATTTAACGAGCCTTTGATGCTATCATTTTTATTATTTCTGGTAGTGCAGAAAGCGCTGAATGATGGACGATTAAGTCTTACCATTAACAAATTTCAAAAAACAAATACCATTTCTCAATCAATATTGCTTCTTTCTTTACGGTCTTACTTACTTGAGCTGCTCCTTTGTAGAAGCGAAAATTGCTTACAAATTTTTTTTTGGCTGTAAGAACAATGATTCATCTTCTAATATTCTTCGGAAATATCTCGACCTTATTCATTCCACTATTCAGAAAAAAAAAAACAACAAGAAAAGAAACATCTCTTCCAGGAAGTTCAAATTTATGCGTTCCCACTGACTCATTCGCTGCTCTGTCATTTGTTTTGAATTTCTCATTTGTCTCTCAAAAAAAAGTCAAACTAAGACGCAATTTCAACAATCATCCTCAGCGCATCTCAACCAATTGTACTTCTGAACCCCTATAATCGAAGCTTAGTTTTTCAACAGAAAAAAATAATAATAATAATAATAAAAATTACGTCAACAAGTCCACCAAATGAAACCCTATACCCCTTGGTCTCAAAAACTACAAAGAATATCTTCTTTGCAGTTCGCTCTATTGCGTTCTTCATGCGCAAAATAAAATCCAAACCCAACTATGTACATAATACCACCCTGCTTTCTAAGAAAACCCATTATTCCGCTCTACAAGTTAATTAAATACGTGCACCCACGCACTTACATTAAAGCCTAGTGGGTAGTTGTTGCACCACTTTATCAAAGATCAAACAAAAAGAAAACATTACCCAACGCACCCATTTTGCAGTAATTTAAACATATGCTTTATCCAGCTCAAAGGCTTCATACACCTTCTTTCGAAAATGAAAAAGCTTTTACCAGAATACTCTGTAAACGCCATACCATCATAAAGACACCCCCGCAATAAGTTGCATCTCGATATCACTTAATTTTGAATGACGTATATGATGACCACCCCCGATTAATGTAGTATAACATCGTCGTTGGTTGGTATTGTCGTCTTTTGTCATCGTCTGCGTCGTTTGCCGTTAACTTTCAATTACAACCACTCGATCTCATAATACAACCGTTGCTAATCTAGACATGTAAAATACCAATTAGTGACGTAACATACCACCCACAACCCAACCCTAGACAACCCAACCCAACTAAACCAAATGCCGTATACCAACATTCGTTCTAGTTTGATTACGAATCTGTGACGTCATACAGTATAGTATACCCTGACATGCGCGCCTGATTATTTCGAGAAAATGTGTACACATATCTACTTTTTTCCCAGTCATTTACCGTTCACACTACTACCACCTGATGTCCTGGTATTTTATCCACCAGTTCTGCTCGTCGTCATTGTCCTGCCATGCAAACAAGAACAACAACAGCAACAACAACAAAAAAAGAAAATATATCAAAAATGACAGAATGAAAGCACACAACTGACGAAAAGACAACACCACTGGGAGGTGGGCAGGTGGGTTGCTATTAGTAGGTTTGTAGTACAATCTCGTAGGTTCTTCTTTCTCTCCTTGTCTTTGATCCTTCTCTACAAATAGAGAGCGGCACGTGTATATGGATTTAAAAGAGGTCACGACTGACATTGCCAGGTTTGTCATAAGAACAAGTATGAGATTTTATTGAATTTTTACTCCCAGTGGATTTGTAATTCAACAACATTTTCAAAGCAAAGCAATACTGTGAAAAATTTAAATTTTTTTATTAATCGGAATGTTTCATAAAGACTCGCTTGTTCATTGCTTTTGGAAATGAAACTCAATCTTAAATAAATACAACAGAAAAAAAAATTTCGTTGAAAGTCTTATCTGCCATAAGACGTTGTTTTCCGGTTGAGAAGATTATGCAAAGTCCTTGGTCAGTCTTCGAGATTTCTAACCTGCATTCAACAGAAACGCCAAAGAGTCAACAGAATTTTCGTTTTCAATTGATGACAAAACTACAAATTTGGAGAGCCCAGTGTCGCTTAAGTTTCTGAGATGCAAAAGAAAAATTACGATGATATCCTGTTAGATTGTTGGCCTCCATTGATTCTCGTAATAGAATAGGACAAATTGACAACGTCGATACGTCAAGAACATAGCCATAGTTGCCACTGCACGGTTTTATAAAATATATAATAACTAAAAACCCCGATCTGTCTTTCAGAATATTTGTTAGTTCTCTTAACATGCCGAGTCTCCAGAAACCTTTGGTCAGATATTTTTAAGAAAAAAAAAAACAGAATTTCTACTCCAGCTTAACAGACCTCGGCCATCTCTCTGTTGATTAGCATACTCACAGGCCACAACTCGTTGGGTAACCACATGATGAGAATGGGCATAAGCACATCCGACTTATTTAGAGGATGCCAAGATGAGGAGGCAGAGGAAGGATCATTCCACTTCCTCTGTGACTGTCCTAGCTAGACCCACACTAGAAAAAGCTCTCTTCGACATCTCTAATCTCCCATTGTGCAACATCCTGAAATTTACTCAGGGCTCCAAATGGTTCAATGGGGGTTCCCTACCTCAATAAACCAATCACCAGCCCAACCCTCTACCTCTCCAATCCTCTCACCTCCTCATCCTCTGGTTTTCCGGGAAGCACAATAGATCATTGAGATCCGAGTGCGGTGCTGACACTTGTGGCTGCACTCCCCATGCAACCTAACCTATAACCTAAGTTCTCTTAAATATGATAAGGGTTGGAGAGAACACCCATATAAGAATCCTGTGTAGAGAAGAATCACAAATGCAACTGCCTTACGCTTATATGTTACTTTTCAGACATGTGGGCTTCAAAAGAAAATAGAACGTACATATATAATTTATTGTTATTTTTTTTTTTTTTTTTTTTTTCAGGAGTAAATCTTCAAAAGACACTTAGTAGTATTCGTTACCAAGTAGTGTGGGATTCTTACCCACTAAAAACTCCTCATAATCAGAACCAATCTATAACGATCGACAACAGATTTTTCTTTCTCAATAATATTATCGCTTTAAGGGAAGCTTAAACTTTTAATGCTTCCCATGACTTTTAGACCATTAGCTCGTGTGGCTCGGTTCTTCTTAATCTCCGAGCATTGCCTCTCGTATTTATTACGGACTTCATTTCAGAGTTGATATGACTATGCAATCGCTGATTGTGTGATACAGCATGTTTTCTTACAACTTCTGTAACCGTTTCTATTTGTAGGTCACGATGTAAATCGCTATTTCTTATATACCATGGTGCATTTACTATTCCACGAAGGACTTTGTTTTGGAACTTTTGGATGATTTCAGTATTTGTTTTCTTTGAACAGCCCCATAATTGGTTTCCATAGGTCCAAACAGGTCTAAGTACTTGTTTATAAAGCATTATTTTATTTTCGACAGATAAGTCCGAATTTCTACCGAGTAACCAGTACATTTTTCTTTACTTCAAGTTGAGCTCTTCCCTTTTCTTTTTGATATGCTTTTTCCATTATAGCTTTGCATCCAAATTCATCCCAAGGTATTTGGCCGTATTGGCGTAAGGTACAGCTTGATTGTTGATGAATATTTGAACGTAGCTTAACTTTTTATTTGTAAAGTTTATATGTGCAGATTTAGCTTCATTGAGCTTGATACGCCATTTTTTGGTCCAATCACTAACGGTGTCGACGGCATTTTGCAATTTCTCAGCAGCCTTGACGACGCACTTACTGGATGCCAAAATTGCGGTATCATCTGCAAAAGTAGCCATAATGGTGTTGTTATCCACTGGAATATCCCTTGTATATAGCAAATACAGGGTAGGTCCTAAGACGCTTCCTTGTGGAACACCGGCTTGTATATTACATAGCTTTGAATATTCTTGATCATACCGTACTCTGAAGAGCCGGTTTGAGATATAAGATTTTAGTATTTCGTAGTACTGCCTGGGTAGGTCCCTTTGCAGTTTGTACGCTAGCCCCTCATGCCATACCTTGTCGAATGCTTGAGCAACATCTAAAAATATAGCCGAAAACATACTTGTTTTTCTTCTAATGCTTTTTCAACTGCATCCGTTATTCTATGTACTTGGTCTATCGTGGAATGTTTATTTCTAAATCCAAACTGATGATTTGGGATTAGATTTCTTTCTTCTATGACTTTGCTCAGTAGTAGCAATTTTTCAAAGACTTTTGCCATTATTGGTATAAGCGATATTGATCTGTAAGACGTCACTTCTGTTGGTAGCTTACCTTGCTTTGGTATAACAATCACTTCAGCAATTTTCCAATGATGTGGGACATATTGGGTCTTTAGGCATGCATTTATTATGAATTGGAGTTTTATGAAGGCTTTTGATGGCATTTCTTTCATAACCTGAGCAGTTATTAGATCGTACCCAGGTGATTGTTTGTTCGATTTATTGTTATGACTAAGAATTTAGTTATATTATAAGATAAGGGTTTGCAATTATGTTTAAAATTAAAAAAAATTTAGACCACTTTTTGTGCATTTGGGGCCGTAAGTCAACAATAACGCATCGAATCGTACACTAGCAATTTCGCATAACCTTACCAAAAAATAGTCCAGTATACTATTCGGGAAGGCTCTAATTGGTGTCAACTTATCGGGGCCCAGGTATTGGAACTCAAAGTACACGGCAGTTGTGCTGATGTCACCTCAGCGTGGCAACCACTGGGTACAGTGATCATTAATCCGGGTGCAACAAGCAAGCCGAACTAGAAAGTGCGAGTATTAACAAAGGAACGCAAGAAAAAATAGAACAAAATTATAATGCCCTGCAAGTAATGACCGACTGCTCGAATCTCAGTAAACGGATTTATTCGACTTACAGAATCAGGCAAAATATGCACAAACCACTGAGTGAGTATGGACATATTTCGTTCAAAATTCTTTCAGGATCTTTCAATCCTAGGACAGTGTATTGAAATAGAAATGGTTGTGGATGAGGATGTTCTGTTCTCGAATCGCTCGAACTAACGCTACCAAATGATATGAACGTTGGGAAGCTTCAATCGCAAGGGATTGCCATTGCCTTTGCCAACCGATTTTCTCTCCAACTATCATTGGATCTTATACCCCAAGCATTAAGCATTGAAAACCAGCAGTCAAACAAAAACCACGCTGCATTCAGCTCGGATGAACAACGCTCTCCCAGCCTAGAAAAAGTTATCCTTATCATAGAAAACTTACATTAAATAGAACTGCATATGTGCAGATGGTCTTAACGAGCTTTTAAAGGCAGCTGGGATACCAGTTGGAAAAGAGCACACCAGCTGATCAGCATGATATGGTCGGAAGAAAGAATCCCCAAAGACTGGAAACGTATCGTTTGTCCGATCCTTAAAAGAGAGAACCCACAATTGTGCCTATTTATAGAGAAATAAATCTTCTTATGGTCGCTGAATATGCCAACCTCTAAGCCCCCCACGTCAACAATTTGATAGGTCCTTGTAAACGGGATAGAAAACTCCACAATTGGCCAAATTTACACATTACGGCAGGTTTTGGAGCCATATCTTATTTTGGCATCCCTGGAAGACTCGTACGGCACCACCGAATGAGCTTGAAGATTTCACGCTGTTCCGTCAAAGTCTTTAAAGAGCTTACCTAGAATTTTGATGGAAAAAATCTGTTTAATTGTCAGTGAAAGCAAAACGATTCATAAGCTGTCATATATAAACACAATAAACTTCGAGGCAGCACAGGACTTCAACTACCTAGACTTCGCTTTCAATACGGAAAAGAACGGAGAGTTACTTTTGCCAATCGCAGCTACTTTGATTTAATTATTACAATAAAGAAATAAAATACTCTCTTGAAAGACCAAGGTGACCCTTTACAAGACCCATAGACTTTCTATACGCCTCCAGATGAGAAAAACAGATCAACATGTTCGTTGTTAATCGCTAGATTTAGTGATTTTATATAAACATCACTCAAGCAGTTTACCAGGGGATTAGAATAGAGATGGCCGGTGAGAATGTTCTTCAAAGTCGGTATCAATAGCCCCCATTTTCAAGCAAAAAGGCCAACTCAGTCTCGGGCGGTCATTTGCAAAAGGTTTATTCTCCTGTCTAATCAATTAAAACCTAAAATCTGTAACATCTTCTCGAAAGCTCGGATTTCTGACAAAAAGAGCATAGAATCTAAGATTTATGAGTGGTGGAGGATCAAAATATCTGCCCTCAGAACTTGGCTAGCTAACGAAGCTGTTTCCAAACAAGCATACTGTCTGTAAATTGAAAATATTGATGGCCGATGCAATTCAGGTTAAGGTTTCAAGAATTTAATCATTATACAAGTAGTATAGTTTAAAACAAAGTAGTAAGAAAGTACTCACCTTCAATAAAGAAACCCAGGGATAAAACTGAAAGACAGAATCACTCACCCGCGAGGGACAAAAAAAACATAACATTTCAATTTAAAACAAACACAAATTAAAGAAAACAGGCAGGAATTATTTTAAGAGAAAATAACAGAATTTTTCTTTCTCTTTTCTTTTCATTATATGCACGCGAAACATTCACTTTCACATTTTATTTAGCAATGGAAACTAAAACACTTATTTCATTTAAAAAGGCAACTAAAACACTTATTTCATTTGAATATAACTCAGCACTTTGAAACGCAAATTTAATAATTACATTTGATAAATACAAAACCAAATAAAAAAATTGCTTTCAATTTCATTTTTGCTTTATGCCAATGGCGGGGAACAAATTAGAAACACCATCATTTTACTTTGCATTTTTCAACCATTTGAATAATTGATTTCGATTGTTTTACATACTAAATAAAAAGAAGTTCACATTTTAAAATGCAAATCTCACAAAATTTCATCTAAATAAACAATTTTATTGCTAATTTCTTTAACTTGACTGCACCTCTTACATTTCACTGATTACTGGCACTTTAATGACATTTGCGATTTGCAATAGACATTTGTCTCTCTCTAACACACAAGGTAAATTTGATAGATGGAATTCAAAGCGCGTTAACATTTGAATTCAAATATTTTCGGTCGGAAGAATGTTTGTATATGCGTATAAATAATTACTCGTAAGTTTGCCTTATGCTGTGAAGGATTTCAATTGAAACAATTTCATTAGACTTATATCTTCTTTCTTCTTAATATCTAAAAAGAATTGTGCGGTTGGTTGTGATCGCATCACTCCACAACGAAACCAAATTTTTGTGGTAGCTAAGGGGATGATGTTAGATGGTTTTAATAAAAAAAAATCTGAAATCGGTCGACACTTTCCCAAGTTTAGGCATTTTGCCTGAATGTCACTTTTGTCCATGTAAAATACATGTAAAATAACAAACAAATGAAACAAGTCAAACAAATCTACAATGTCGATAATTTACTTGCAGAAAAATACCAACGGAATTCAATGAAATTCTTACGCTAAATATATAGTTTGGTCTAGGTATGCTTCCTGTAAAGGTTTGATCCCACGGGAATAGGATTATGGAGGGAAAGTTAGAAACTGTGGGAAACGAAGTACGAGACTGGGATCTTTAAAATTGCGGACCCGTGCAACGCCGGGTGGCGGCTCAGATAGTTTCATAAATTTCATGTAAGGTCTGCTATGTCTAGGCCTTCCTAGAATGTTAAAAAATAACAAAGTTTTCAAGTAGTTTGCGACGTTTTAAGCAGGAATGAGGACTTATTTAAGCAATAAATGTACAGACAATTAATTTTCAAAACATTAAAACAAGTAAGCAAAGTACCTGCATACATATGCACAAAGTTCTTCAAAACACAATACCCGCTGATCAAAAATACAATGTTTTGATTGATTAGAGCCTTATTGTTATGATTCTACTGATGGGTATTTACTACGATTTTCAATGAGAATACCAATAGTTTTATAGACGCATCAACAACAAAATAAATTTAAATCTTTAAAAACTATTGAATGCTCGAAACCATTTGAGAACTTTCTTTTATTTGAACTTTGAGTTTGGTCAAACACGAAAAATACTTGCGGAAGGTTGGAATCATACACATTAAGAGGGTGTTCTTTTAAGAAAAAATTTAACGCGTATAATTCTGCTTGCTTTTCGACCACTATTTGCAGCATTTGGGGCAATATGTCAATAATACCGTGACGAATATTCTTTTCCAATGCGTCAATCGTCTCGGGTTTGTCTACGTTGACAAGTGACTTCACCAAAGCCAACAAAAAACAGACCAACAGTTTTGAATCGCCCAGTCTAAGAGGTAAAAAGGCAACTGGAGAATAGTTGGAAAGGAGCATGCACCAGCTGATCTGCGTGATATGGTCGGAAGAAAGCTTGCCTGGTGAATGGAACCTGAATATGGTATGCCCGATCCTAAAGAAGGGAAAACCTCACAATTGCGCCAATTATAGAGGGATAAGCCTCCTTAACGTCGCTTATAAGATTCTTCTGCTGTAATATGTGAACGTGGTGTGGTTTTAGACCAGAAAAGTCCACAATAGACTAAAATTTTTCAGAATTTTCAGAGAATGTAATTTCGATATTCACCATCTCTTTATCGATTTCAAGGCCACGTATGACAGTATTTACAGAGATGAGCTGTACAGAGCCATGTCTAGTGATGACTTTGGAGAATTCACGCTATTCCGTCAAGGTCGGTAAAGAAGTCACCTTTAATGTCGTAAAAGGTTATAGGCAAGGCAGCAATCTGTCATGCGATTTCTTCAACATCATACGTGAAATGATTGTAAGAAACTCAAACGTCAACACTAGAGGAACAATCTTTCAAAAGTCTGTACAATTACTCGCCTACTCGCATACGACGATATTTACGCAATGGGAAGAAAAAACGTGATGTCATGGGTGGTTTTGCGAGTATTGAGACAGAAGCGGCAAAAATGGGTTTGATGGTTAATGAGGGAAAAACGAAGTATATGTTGTTATCAAATAAGGACACAGAACATCGATGAATTGGACAAAACCGTTGCTTGTTTGGGTTAAGAAGGCAATTGAGAAACAAAACCCTCTCCAGAAAAACCAAGGTAGCCTTGTATGAGACCTTGATCATCCCAGTCCTGCTTTACGGTGCGGATGCATGAACCTTATCGAAAGTGGATGAGGAAACCCTTCGTTTCGAAAGAAAAATTCTCGGAATGATCTTTGGTCCCGTATGCGAAGGCAATGTGTGGAGAAGAAGATACAACAACGAACTGTATGAGCTGTACCGCGACATGGGCATAGTCAGAAGAGTACGCATCGCGAGGCTACGCTGGTTGCGTCATGTAGAGCGGATGGACCCAAACACTCCGATTCGAAGGTTTTTCGAAAGCGCATTGCAGGGAAATCGTGGAAGGGGAAACCTAGTCTTAGGTGGCGCAATCAAGTGGATGAAGACCGCAACCGAATTAGAGTGCAAAACTGGAGAGAGCCCGCCCGAAATCAAAGTCGTTGGTAACTCAAAGCTTCAAAACAATTTTCCATCGAGACAATTTACTCAACGTATGCAGTGCCAAGTGGTCGTGCAACTTTAATTCTTCCACGATGCTATGGCAAACTAAACTGAGCGTAAGTCAAGAGACGTTGTCAAAAAGAGCAACTCCAAAAAGAGGATTACTAGACCAAAAACCACACGTCTAATCGATATTCAGGTCTGATTTTACAGACTTGTAATTAAAAGCCGTAAAGCGAATCAGCTTTTACCTTCCTCAATTCAAAAGAGTTTTGGGATTAAAAATTTACACATTTAATTGAAATTTAAAATTCAAACAGACCTCTCCGCCAACAATTTTGAAAACAGCTTCTGAAATTATAAACGAGAAGAATTGAAAGAACTATTAGAAAAACAACTGTCTGTCACCTCACTCTTTTTTACCTTTTACAATAATGGCACCGTTCGAAGAGATCAAAGCTCCTCCATTTCTCTTCTTCTCACAAGTAGTCCACCTGTAAGGCACTCTGTCTTTGCAGCAATCGACTTCGGTAAGAATTGTACAAAATGTCGAATTTCATTTAAAATACTATGCCTATCAGCTCTGGCAATGCTGTCGAGTTCTGCTCTAGCGATGAACGTTCCTCCGTCTTCTCTGCTTTAATTTCCGATTGTTCTCAATTTCTTACAACCATCTGAGCTCTGCTCCTCCATTCTCTACCTAAAATACACCCTCTCCACACAACTGCATACGTCATTCTCATTCTACTCTACTACGTTTCATTTACCCATACTCTGATTTCGAAATGCAATGTTGTTGGACGATAGTACTATTTTTTCAACTCTCTACAAACTATATTTCGTTCATCATCATAGTATAGCAGCTCAGCTACCCTTTCCAACGTCAGTCAACCATCTGAAATGCATTGGTATGAGTTGCTCGTGTGACGAGAAAACCAACGATAGTTCGAATCGAAGGGTTGTTCAACGGAAAATGTGCAATTTCATATTTAAATTGTTGTTCCATGGGAAAAAGCTTCACACTATAACAAGCTACGACACACTGTGCAGTGGTTGAGCTCTAATATACGGTCCTAGGTGCTCTTGAACTTGAATTAAATTTATCAGTTTTGCAATAAACAAATCAAGAAACCAAAAAAAAAAACATATCGTGGGACATTTGTAAAAAATTCAAAAGTTCCCATCCTACAAAACAGAGACTCGGGCGTATGCGTGTTATTTTTTTTTTTTATCGTTTTTAATTATTTATTCATGAATCGTGTGTGTGCTGAGGAAAATTAGCCCGTTTTTTCCGCCATGTTACGTGTGCATTGTTATTGTTTATAATACGAACAGTTATCTGTGCTTACACGGCAAAACGCATAGTAAAAGTGGATTATACACACGGTCCATATATACGATCCATCATGTGTATTTAACTGTGACGACATAGTTTATGTGTTAAGTAAAAAAAACAAAATAACCATTGCATTTGACAAGACACCTAACAGGAGAACAGTGGAGTCCTTTATGAAGAAAAAGCTTAGCCGCTTTATCAGAATGGTAAGATGAATTGTTTTCACTGATTTACTTATGTAATTTGTTGCGCGCTTTTGGCCTTTTCAAAATGATATCGATTGAAGGGCTTTGTTGATAATGATTTGTTGCATCAGATCGAAGCTTACACCTGTCGCCTGCACAACTACTGATAGCAATGCGATGCTTTTGTAGATTTTAAATTATAAATAGATTTGCATTAAACAAACAAATATCACAACAATATACAAACAAGAAAAGAAAAATCAATACGAGGAAGGACAGCTGTTTGTTGTGTCGGTTTGTTATTATTTAAGTGTACATCAGTGTTATTGGCGCTCGTGTAGTGCAACCTTTTGGTAATTAGACGTATTTTCTAGGCCTTAGCTCAATTGGAAAACCGAACGATTGCACTGTGTGGGTTTTATTTAGTCTTTTTTTTCTATAAAGTGACATTGACAATTGACTGCGTAGAGAGAAGACAAACAAAATCAATCGAAATGAAGCATAAGTAGAGCATTACATTGTGTCGTTTTTTATGTAAGCTTCTACAAGTAGATACTAACAAGTTGTTGTATGTTCTAATATTCTAATTCCAATTAACGACAAACAGTGGTTGGGTATGAAAATTCATTCAGTTTCACAAAAAATACCCACCCAGTGAGTATTTACATATGTATAAGCTTCTTTGTGTGTCAACAAACATTTTTTCAATCTATAAATTAGTTTGTGTTAGAGTAGAGTAGACATTTTTATATTTATTTATTAAGCAAGGTTAGGTACATACTCGTACATTAAGATGGGTCGAAAATATCTCAAGAGGGAAGACAAGTATAATGCGCATTTGTTGCGGAGTAACAAAAGTGATTTATTGATTTATATTATTCACCACAATTTTAAGATGACGCTGCTCCTTTATCTTAATGATGAATGATGGCCTAAAACTTTGAGTAAAAAATGTGGTATTGTTTATTTTCTTGGAATTTGCGACGGAATAATTTTATTTAAGTGGGGAGATCTTTCTGTGGGTCAATGCCACTTGCTGTTCGTTTTCTTTTTCTGGAAAAAATTATACCTTTTGTACTAGTGACGGAAATTTAGTTCTTTATGGACTCTGAAGTGACGTTTAATACTTAGTCAATGTTGAAGGAGACGGTTGTTGTATTGTTTTGTTATTTTCTTTTCATTTAAAAATGTTGTTGAAGTAGTTTTGTTTTGTTTACAATAGCAAGTGTAGGGAATTGGAAGTAATACGATTGATTTTATTAAAAGTAATGGCCGTCGTGTCGATAGGGAAATTGTAGTCAGTAAGTTTAGATAGTCTTTTTCACTCACCTACACGCATTTCACAACAGAGTTAATTTATGAAGGAGCAAAGTTAAGTAAAATAAGCTTAATATAGTAATTATTTATTTTTTAAGCTTCTGGTCGACATATATAGCATTTTGTTTTTTAATGCATTAGTCAATAGAAACGTAATTTAAATTTTGTATAAAGCTTAAAAAATAGTTTTCGAGATTGTAAACGGAAACCCGAATTGGTTAGCAAATTTCAGCAATCAACGCAAAAATGTACTGACTCTTTTATAAGCGCAACCGAATAACATGTCTTTTTTTAATGAGAGCGCATAAAAAGGGGTGGTGAATGCCCTAAAAATGTTATAAAACAATGTGAGCATTTAAAATAATATCATAGAATTTCTAAGAAGACACCGAAGCACATTGCTTTTGAATTTTTGTGAATCGTAATGCAGGTTAAAACAGAGTCTAGTATAGCATTGCACATTCGGGTAGTTTTACTAAATATCAATCTCTATACCTTACTGTATGTCCAAACTTGGGTTCGGGGAGATATGGATGAGCATTCCTACCAAGGCGGGTCTTGCGGTTAAGTTGTTTCAGGGGAAAAATGCAACGGACTATTTCACTGGAGCACTGTTTGCAAAAAAAAAAAAAAATTAAAACAGGTAAAATTTCTATGATGTTCAAGAGAATCAATCGATCCAGCAATTGAACGGTCACCTATCAGTCTTAAAGTTCTGTTTTGAACCCTTTCAAAAAGGCGCAATGATGTTTGAGCAGCTAATGACGAGTTATGAGAATTGTAGACTTGATCAGAAATGGTGAAGGAGTTTCCTGCACCGTCTTAAAAAACTTAAGAGGGAAGCTGCCCTAGAGCGTTAAAAAATGGGCATAATTTATGAATTTTTTGTGACTCAACAAAAAGATCTGTTTTATAATTTAGGTTTTAGTTTATAAAAATAAATTTCGTGTCAATTAAATTCAAAATGGCGGCTGTCTAGCATTTCTTCGGAGGCGCCTCATTTTTTAGATGGGTTAATCCTGAAATTTTTTAGTTTCTATAGAACAACAGCAAGAGATGTATGTAGAATTTTTTCAATATTTTTATTTTTGTGTTACATACAAAAAAAAAACTTTGCAATATAAAAAAAAAAAATCCAACGTATGTCTCCAGAGAATGGTATTACGAAAGATCTGTCAAAATTTCGCATAGATCGGTGAAGATTTGCTCGAGTGATGTCTTCGACCAGTTCATAAAAGTGATTTCGAGAAAAACGCGCTTAAAGTGAGAAGAGAGCGCTGCCGCAGAATGGAAAGTTTTGGCATTTAGATATTATATTTTTCCGGCATCCATCCTTTGGTATGTTATTTTTAAAACCCTAAAGTACCTTTTAAGACAAAAAAAATTTTCGGTTTCATCAAAATTCTAGACCAGCTTTCCCCCTTAAGCACTTTAGACCATTTTTGGCGACTTCAAATATATGGTCATTCCAACGAAGATTATCGTTTACACACATACCAAGTACTGTCAGCTATTCGGTCATTTGGATGCAGAAACCATTCAGGGATAATGGTAAACGGGGGATGTTAAGCTGTAACGACAAATGACAGCATTGTGTTTTAGAAGCATTGAATTCTACTCAGTTTTTACTATCGCACTTAACAATGCTGTGAAGATCAGAATTCAATAAGCTAGTCATACGCAATAGTTATTCCAGTTCCACATACGAAGATCAGGGGCGTGAACTTTTGGAAATAAATAAGTAAGGCTGTGGATTGAGTCGTTTGCAAAGCAATTAAGATGAAAAGAAGTTTTAGAAATCGTTTATTAAAGTGAAGAGAGTCGAAGACAAAACGGAGCTCTGGGGCAAACCAGCTTTCAAAAAGTGAGCATTGGGCTAAAAACCATCCCATAAAAGTTGTATTGAACGGCCGGAAAGGTAGTTTCTAATCTAACGATACCAAAAAAGGACTTGATACCAAGCCCTATCAAATGGATTGGAGATATTAAGCGCAATAATCTTACTTTTTCCAAAAAAATTTAAAGATTAATACCACTTTTTGATGAGGTATGCTGTCAAATCACCAGTGGAACTTTTACTACGAAAGCCGTATACTGTCGTTCTTCAAGATTTTCGTAAGTTCATCAACGTTTCATTGACCTTGGAATGAAGGGACGTAAGTGCAACTGGTACGGGCTGGACAAATGCAGTTTTCACTCTGTTCGGAAAAGAGGACAAAAGTAAAATATAGAAAAGCTTACGCAGTAGTCTTACTAGTGTAGAAGAGCACCTCTTCAGAATATCCTCACCGTTATTGGTTTTTTGAGGACTCTCACAACCAAGCGAGTTCGAAAAAATATCTGGTTTTGTACTGATTATAAAGACTCAAGCTCAGGTGGAGCTAATTTGCTATAAGGTCAAATTTACTTTATCGATGGAGCTGAAGAAGCTGTAGAGACTCATTGAAGACGAGCGTTGGGGGCGATTACGTGGTCGAGGTTTTAATGTTCCTCGCAAAGGACTAAAAATGTTTACTTGCTTTTAGACACACAAGTATTTTTCGGATTACTCTTTGGTCAATTTGGCTTATTTTACGTTAGAACTACAAACATTTCTAGCCCGTTCGGCTGTCTACTCTATTTTCTATTAAATTGAAGGATTTGTAATTTGGACTCTTTCAACTCAAACAGAATTGATTTGATCATAAAACGCACTGTAAACAGTTCCACAGTATCCTAAATGGTGTTAATTATTTTAAAACTTAAAGTGGCAGCCCATGTTCGCTTCGAAAGAAAAATACTCTGATCTTTATTCTTTTGTTTGAAGGCAATGTATGGTGAAGAGGACTCTACAACGAACTGTATCAGCTGTACCACGACATTGGCATAGTTAGAAGAAGGATGGTCAGCTAAAAATGCTTGGGTTTTGAATGTGTTTGAAAGCACATTACCGACAAACAGCAAAAAAAGGAAGACCTCGTCTCATTTTGCGCATTAAGGTGGAAGAAAACCGCAACCGATTTAGAGTTTAAATTTGGAGAGAGCTCACTCGAAATCATAATTGTTGTCAAAAGATGTTGGTTGAGGCCCAGGTTCACCCCGAAAAGTAATGCCCACCTAACAAATCAATTAATGAGGTTTGGGTTTTTGTATTGCACTTCAATTTTGTTGATCTATTCCCTATTGTGTCTCTGCTTCTTAAGTGCAATTCCTTAATCATAGTACCTCATCCAGATTAGCCTCCTCTTGGAAAACTTAAGGATCTGGGTAACAGGTGTGTTTCTTTACTGAAAATTATCACGAAATGCATCGAAATTCGGCGAAAGTCAGTCTAATCCTATTCCAAAAGAGAGCGCTCACGAGAGAGTAAAAAAAATTCCCCACCCTTCGAATTTCTGCCACCAAAATTTCTGTGGACAGGAATCGTGCACAGCCAAAATAAATACAACAACTGTCAAACAGACGTTTTTCCAAGCGTTGCTGCGAATTTTTTATTCAAGTCATTCCTTTACTTTTTAGACAATTACGCTCTTTCAGAGAGTTTCTGAGAGAGTTTTTCCAACACTCCTTAAAATATGACAGATTGTGAATTTATGTGCACAATGTAAAGAAACAGGCCTAATGTTTATGCGTTTTATTTCCCTCTCGTCTATGTAATACGGTTTTAGACACTTTTTCCTTTGGTGTATTAGAGTGTCGCAGTCTCCTAAGAAGTGGTCCAGAGATTCTTCCTGCTCGTTACAGTATTTGCATTGGTCATCACCCTCTAAAAGTTTTGAGGCGATTGTTTAGAACCCCCACAAAATAAGTGGCCAACTATAAGTAATTGAAATACCATTGAATGTTTGTTGCAAATATTCATTTTTTATGGTCCTAGAAATAATCGTTTTTTTTTGCCATTGGATAGCCTTTATGCTTTCAAATGGTTGTGTGAGCACCCAAAAAAATATGTTGTAAAAGTGTTCAAAAACGCTGTATCTTCAACTGCATTAATTGTCATAATCGACCCGACATCCAATGTTTTCAATTTAACAGGTATACGGTTGTAATTTTGAAAACCTACTGGTGGAAATAACAAAATCTGTTGTATATTACGCAACTGGAAAAGTTGTGGATACTACATCATTCACTGTTAATGTATAACATAATTTGTAAAAGACACAATACTTACTTGTTAAAACTAAAGGTCTTTGTTGTATTTTTGACGAAACTTCCCGTAAAAAACTTAGTTTTTACTGTCGAACTCACGTCTCAATTTTTAATAACTACAGGATTTTGTTGTATTTTTAACAAAATTTCCTTGTAAAGACGTAATTTTTTTTGTTGAACCAATAACTCAATTTGTAAAAACTACACACTTTTGTGGTATTTTAAACAAAGTATTTTGGTTAAGATACATTTTTTACTATATCGAACCTACAGTTCGATTTGTAGTAACAACCGGCTTTTACAGTATTTGTTACAACAATTCCTTGTTGAAATACAATTTTCATTGTCAAACCGATATCTAAATTTGTTGAAGTTACAATCATTTGCCTTGATTTCGACATCTTTTTGTTTTCATATACACACCTTTTTTGGTACCCCAAAATGAAATGAAAAATTTACTTTTGACTTTTTATTATTTTATTGATTTCATTTAATATACTTATTTCTAAAAATTTTCGTTTCATCTATTAGTGTATTCAAGTGTATTGGTGGGCTTGAAAAACAGTTAATATTTAAAATAATGTAATCGTTTAGTATTTGTGATAAATCTACTACATAAGAACTATAATGAAAATTAAAAAATGAAATTTTATATTCAACACAAACAAAAAATACTTCTTTATTATCATCGATTATAATGTTTACTATCTTGAAAAAGCGTTTTTCATTATTTCTTATAATATTTATGTAATTTTGAATGTTATATCTAGTATCCTTGAATGTTATCAATTTACTTGAAACAATTTTGTCGATGTTTAAATTTAAATCATTTAGCAATGCAAAATATGTTAAGCTGCTATGTCGTATTTCCTTAATTCGATAGTGGACTGTTTTTTCCCATTTTTACTCAATTGTTGCCCATGGGCGGTCATTAAACTTAAGAAATATTTTTATTTCATCGTATTCTTTTTCGCTGGTCTCAGAAGCTGGTAAATTTGGTTGGTTTTCGGTTTGGACAGCTAATGTAGTTTTGAATTTCGCCGTGTGCTTGGTTCTCCCTCTATTAAAGTTGTGATACGCGTTGTAAAGCATACAAGTCGGATGGGAGTATTTCTTACTCGGCGGAATAAAATATGTCGACTGACACTGTTTAAAAAATATATGAAATTCAAGTACAAATAGAGAATATCAATTTATCTACCTTGTTCTCCCTATGAAATGTTGAATCAATATCCTTAGCAATTTGGTCCAATTGAGATGTATGCAGTGTTTGCGATTTTAAACTGTAGTATTCAACAATAAGTTGAACAATTTGTTTTTGTTGCCGCTGTGATAAAGATTTTCTTGAATTGTAGCTCTCTAAAACATCTCTCCCAGCTAGCGACAGTGATAAGATGTCTTTTACTGACTATATTACAACAATATAGATTAGAACATCGTTTACTACTTTCATATTTACATACATTTAAATTGGACGATATTAGGTATTGACGCTTCGGAGCTCCTTCTGGAAGTTGGTGTTGAATTTTGTTCCTATGGTCTTCAACCCAATTTGCAACACTTATATCGCTTTGAATAGTGCTGCAATGTTAGAACTAAATAAATAGTAAATGCTATAGTAAACTTTTGTTTAACAAGTAAATGTGAAGGTATAGTGAAAACCAGGTAAAAAATATGCTTACTTCTTTGTTTTTCCATTTAGCTCATTCATCTTCGAATTCAAGCTGTAGACCAAGTTCACAGTTCGGGAAAATTTTTGATATATGCTCCGGCCTTAGCAAAAGCAAGCTTCGTTTTGTGAGGCCACTATCTAATTGAATTGCAAAACTTTTCTTATAGTATCATAAGTAAAGACACTGTGCGACTGGCCGAAGACGCACATACACGAAATATAAAATCAAAACCAACTTACTTGATAAAAATGGTACGGCACTCTTAGACAAATTGAAGCTGCTCACAATTTCGAAGACCTCGAGGTCCAATAAATACGTGTCCATTGCACTATCGCCGATATTATTTATTGGTGGGCTTGAATCGGCTTCATTTGTAATTTTGTTCACTATTTCACTGTCATCACAAATCATTATGGTTCGCGTTTTAGATTGTGCGACGTTAAAATCTATTAAAGTAATTATTATCTCTACAAAAGAAATCAGTTTATTCTAAAAATTCACAAAGCGTTGGCAGGACACTGCGATCACTTCACTGCAACGATCAAGGAGACAATAAATTAATTACGAGAAAAACTTCCTGAAAATGTAGTAGCTATATATGTGTAGAAAACGGTAAAAAAGCCATCACACTTACAACTCAATGTTGTTTCAACACAAAATGATTGCAGACTTGAGTGCATATGTTGTTGGTTCTACAGCTTTTTGTTAACTTCACATTTTGGTTGTAGATTTCACAGTTTTTTTTTTTATTTGTTTGCAGAATATTTATGTATGTGTAGACTGTATTTATAATAGATGTTCTTGCCTGTTGAAGCTGTAAAATAGCCATCATACAACTCAACGTTGTTTTCAAAATGTAGATTTGAATGCTTCTGTTGTGTTTCTTACAACATATGATGTAGAATCGACAGCACATGGAAAATTTTCCTTGTGCTCACCATCACTTTTTTGGTGAGAAATTTTTAAGACTACAAAAAAGATGCTGCTTCATATAATGCAAAAATACTTTTTCCAAGCTTATGGAACTTTCTGTAGTTTTTACAACCTGCTGTAATAAGTACAAAAAAAAAGTGTATTATACAATTTTTCAATGTAGCAGTTACAGTTTTACATCAGTACATTTAACAATCAAAAATGACAACTCGTTGTAAATTTTACAACAGCAAATCGAAATCATTTTGACAAGCTTATTGCATAAATGAATGCAAATGCTATAAGACTTGCAAATAATTATCAATATGAACTCATTTGCTGTTAAATATAGAAATTTACCACTAAACGTAGATTTTACTGCCGCGTTTTGTAAAACTAACAACGAACATTTTTTTGGGTGAGGTGGTGTTAGTTTTTGCTTTGCTTTTCCAACATTACAAATATATATTTCTTTTGAGAAAGAAATTAACAGTGGAGAGAAGATAAGTTTTCACCTAGAAAAACCCTGTTTCAATGAGAACAGATCTACTAAGTTGAGTTAAGTGGTGTTATTGGTGTTATTGGCTGGGGAGCCACCTGAAAACAAATGGGTGTTATTATCAATTGTTATTTGTTCTAAAAAGTGTCTTGTAGGTATGTCAGCGGGTGGCAGTAGTTAAGTAGAAAATGGTTTGTTTACTTTGTAGTATTCACTTTTTTGCTTCCATATTTAAAAAAAATGCCACCCGTGAGGTTATTCATTAGATAACAACCAGTTGATACTCAACACTACAAAAAAAAGTTGCTACAAGGGTGAAGTACAATGGACTGGACATTGTACTAAGTGCTCCAGCTATTTTCAAAATATCTTTTTAAGAAAGAAAAAACATATTTTCATTTATCTGCAATTGTTCTTTGCCAGTCGTGCTGTAATCCCCACCTTCTCTTCCCTTTAAATGTTGGAAAGATTAGAATAGCTAAGCTTAGATGAGGCACGTCTAGGTTTTTAAGTTTTACTTTCGCTTTTATTTCAAAATCCTTTGAAAATGTCTCTTATTTTAATCACCATTTTACCCAAAACGAAAACAGACTTCAGCTTTTTTTCTCACCTGAAAAAGAAACAGTTTTTACAAAACATGCTGCCTTGTCAACATAAAAAATTATATTACAAACACGTGCACTTCCAATATGCATATAAATAACTTTTTATGCGAAAATAAAACCTGCCAATCATGTTCAATAGCAAATTCAATATAAGACTTTTCATTTCATTTTATAGTTCTTTTTACTGTTTTAACAGAAAAGAAATACAATAATTTACGATCGAACCTATAAAACACTTTAATTGTTTACTTTCTAAATGCTTAAGATTATTTAAAATAGGATTGGGTTCCCTTAAGTCGTTATATCAGTCTGAGAATGTTGGCTTAAATATTTTTAATTGTTCAATTTATTATTTGCATTTAAATGCAACGAGTATGTGATGTTTGATTTCTTTAATTAAAATCAATTTTATGAGCTGATTTTGATGACTTAAATGGGTTTATAACTTAAGGCCAATGTAGGTTCTAAGAATAGACAATTTTGACATATGATCAAATTCTTTGGCACTAAATTGACTTTATCTTGAGCCTTTGGCTAGAGACTAATTGCAAGACCATGGAGCCATGCATCCGTTCAAATCCATGAATGGACACATTAATTCAAGAATAGTAAATAAGAACTCAGACTTTTAGAGACAAGAATAATGAAAACAAAATTTTTAATCAAGTCAGTTTGATTAAATTCGAAGATGCCTCTCTTCAGTTTCAGATTTCCATATTAAAACGGATTGAACTCTCACATTTCTGAAAAGTGGGAGCTATTGCATGAGTGTTATATTTAAGAAGTGGTGTAGTGCACAGTACGGCAACGCTAAGATTTTGATTATGGTCTATTAAACATTTAAGTAGTGAAAAGTCAGTTATTAAAAAATGTTAGTTTTGAAAGATTGTCTTCATAAAGTACATATGTAGTAAAGTAAGGTCTAAGTCTATTGATCAGGCCCGATTGCTTTTTCTAAAATGAAATGAAATGAAAAGGTGGTCTAACCGACATTAAAAGCGGACCATGTTTCCGAAACGCGTTGTTACAATAAAGGAGGTGGTGCATACTTGGGCCCAGAGCGTACACCTATGAGACTAGTACCAAATGAAAGCTTATGTTCAGCCCAATCAGCCTGCCAAATATTTTTGAATTCGGTCTTGGTGATTTTGAGATAATTAGACTTGAAGTTGAGTGCCGGAAATGGGAAAAATCTGACATTTCTGCAAATAATTACGAATATCTCGAAAAGCATAACACGTAGGACAATGATTTTGGTATCATATGAAAGATCATAAAAATATCTTTCATTTCATTCAAAATACAGTTTTCAAAATGCCTTATATTTCGAAAAAAACAGACCAAAAAATTGTTTAAAAAAAAACATTTTCGTTGACGTTTGACAGCCAATATCTCGAAAAAATCAGTGATGACCTATAATTTTTTTTGCACCACTTTAATCCTTAATTGGTAAGCTTGAATTTGATATACAATTACGCTATCATACATAAAGCATATCACGTACATTATACACAATTCCTAAAAAAAATTAAACAAAAAATATGTTCCACAGGAAATGCATTTTTCATTTAATTCTTCGCAGTTACTACTTTGTTTTTTACTAAACATAAAAACAAAATACATTTTAATGCTGCAAATGAGAAAAAAAATGACTAATCTTCGTTTAGATCTACCAAAATACCATCCAAAAACAAATCTAAAAAAAAACTGGTTGCTAGGTACCAAGCTTAAACATACAAGTCCGCGACCGTTAGGCCTAATTCATTGATAACTGATTGTTGGCTTGTGAGTAAATTATGTAATGACACAAAAACAAGTAATTCACAATGGATCACACGACTGTAGGACGGTACTCAACAGCTGCAAGAACAGCATTGATGGATTATGTTGTGCCATTTAACTTGGGTTTTCAGCATATAACTGTTCAGGAAGTATCTAGAAGGAACAGATTTATTCCCAACGGACTGTTTGGAAACATCAATTTAAATGAAAATGATCGTCCATCTATAGTCATTTGCGATGGAACATATGTGTACCTTCAAAAAAGTTCAAACTACGGCTTCCAGAAACAATCATACAGCCTACATAAGTATCAAAATCTGGTTAAGCCTTTTGTGATCACATGCTGTGATGGATATATCCTGGACGTTATAGGACCTTATGCTGCAACTGTATCTGATGCTAACATAATGAAACATCTGTTCAGAGACGATTATGGAACGTTCAGGCAATACTTTAGACAAAACGATGTTTTTATTTTGGACAGAGGATTCAGAGACGCAATCCCACATCTTGAATCTCAAGGATATAAGACTTACATGCCTGAATCCGTTGCTGAAGGTAACTTTCAACTTACCACAGAGCAGGCTAATAGATCCAGGTGTGTAACTATGGTCAGATGGGTCGTTGAAGTCGTGAACGGACGATTTAAAAGGGATTTTAAACTATTTCGGCAAGATTTTTTTAATCTAGCTGCTGGTCATTTGATGGACGACTTCAAAGTTGCAGCTGCAATTCTTAATAAGTTTCATCCAACCATTGAAGATAGTGCTGATGCGAACGTTCTGCTAGAACTGGCTTTAAATCGTTTTAATACTCCTAATTATTTAGGTGCCTTTGTAAGAGAAAATAATCTTAACAGAACCAGAGCTATGTTCAGCCGCATCGATGGTAATATCCCGAGTTTAAGTAATTTCCCACAACTCTCTATTCAAGAACTTCGTATGATATCATTGGGCAATTACCAAATAAACCAGGCTCGATCCTACTGTGGTGAGCATTTAAAAGACCAGGGAACCTATACAATCGAAGTCTGCGAAGATCGGATGCGAATTACCTCTACTGCTCATAATAGTCTTATAGGTAACAATAACTTTTTATTACGAGGGCGAATCAAATCCAGGCATGTAAGTAGAAAAAGGTATCTCACTTACATCTTGGTGAATAGCGATGCAAACGTAGCACATAGTTCGAACGCAATAAAAGCTTACTATTGTAACTGTCTCGTTGGAATGAGGACTGTTGGTTGTTGCGCTCATGTCATGAGTATTTTATGGTATTTGGGCTACGCAAGACACCAGGAAGCAATGAATATAGCACCAGCTTTGTTTTTGGATGGTATTTTGATAGATCTAAACGAAGATTAGTCCTTTTTTTTTCTCATTTGCAGCATTAAAATGTATTTTGGTTTTATGTTTAGTAAAAAACAAAGTAGAAACTGCGAAGAAATAAATGAAAAAATGCATT
Source organism: Melanostoma mellinum (assembly GCA_914767635.1). Taxonomy (NCBI): domain Eukaryota; kingdom Metazoa; phylum Arthropoda; class Insecta; order Diptera; family Syrphidae; genus Melanostoma; species Melanostoma mellinum. Next base: position 139,982,729 of record OU612058.1, on the reverse strand, counting down.
TCCTGTGGAACATATTTTTTGTTTAATTTTTTTTAGGAATTGTGTATAATGTACGTGATATGCTTTATGTATGATAGCGTAATTGTATATCAAATTCAAGCTTACCAATTAAGGATTAAAGTGGTGCAAAAAAAATTATAGGTCATCACTGATTTTTTCGAGATATTGGCTGTCAAACGTCAACGAAAATGTTTTTTTTTTAAACAATTTTTTGGTCTGTTTTTTCGAAATATAAGGCATTTTGAAAACTGTATTTTGAATGAAATGAAAGATATTTTTATGATCTTTCATATGATACCAAAATCATTGTCCTACGTGCTATTCGTAATTATTTGCAGAAATGTCAGATTTTTCCCATTTCCGGCACTCAACTTCAAGTCTAATTATCTCAAAATCACCAAGACCGAATTCAAAAATATTTGGCAGGCTGATTGGGCTGAACGTAAGCTTTCATTTGGTACTAGTCTCATAGGTGTACGCCCTGGGCCCAGGCTCCATAGAAGTATGCACCACCTCCTTTAATAAGGTTGCGTAAGTAAGCCATTGACATTATTATTTTAGACAAATTAAAATTAACTAATTAACTTTTTGTAAAAATATAAGTATTTCCGTTAAAGTTTTATGAGGAAGCAAATATATTTATTTATGCAAGCGAAATGAATGGAATCAAGGTTCGAGTTTTCGCATTTTATATTTTCTGTGCGAGGCTTTCTTAATACTAACTGGACACTGGAGCACTCAAACCTAACTAGTAGTTTATTGCAGTAGCAAATAGCAACCTTCTTTTATTATAGCTTTCCAGACGGTCGTAGAAAAGCCAAAAGACATTGTCACGAAAAGGATCTACCCCAAATGAAATACATTTTTCCAATTATCAGTCTATAATCCGAAAATAATTGTTGGCCCCTTCTCTTGTTTACAAGTTAGTTATGGTTTGAAGAAATCTGCTAGTCCTCTTTGAGCTTCTTGTTACCGCCCAAGTAATAATTTTTTATTACGTAGTTTGGGCTATAGAATTTTGTTTTCCACAAAACTTCAAACACTGATGTAGTTTGAAACCTAAATAACTTAAGTGGAGAAAGAAAAAAACCGACATTTTCAAGGGCAAGGCAAGGTTAGGTGGAAGTGGCTGTCAGGCAATGTATGAGATCAGTAAGTTAATCACCTACTGATCTCAGAAACCCGATGTAAGATTAACGACGAGGGATTAAGAGACAAAGGACAAGGCAAACTCAGACCAGGTACTGAATAGAGTGAGAGGAAATAAGACCTTTGTATCTGTTAAATTATCAAAAATTGGTATAAAAATTTATTGTAAAAACCAAGGGTAAAAGTATACAATAAAAACCATTTCCACAGTAAGTAGTTTGCGTCATTGAGCTTAGGAAGGTGCTGTCTTTAATACAAATAAAAACTGGGTTAGAGGACGGCCTTGCTTTAAGCGGTAAAGTTAGACCAAAATTGAAGCTGAACTTGAGAGCGGTTTCGCTAAGCTTTCATTATTGTTATTATTTTTCCCTTCGACACTCACACAGACAAGGTCTGCTATCGAAAACTCGACGAACCGGAGCGTTGGTTTTCATCCGCTCTACAGGTCCCAGCCGTAGTAGTCTCTCGATGCGTACTCTTCTAATGACGCGATGCCCATGTCACGACAAAGCTCATATAACTCGTTGAATCTTCTTCTCTACACTATGTTTGTCTCCACATATGGGACAAAAAATCACTCGTTGTATTTTCCTTTCAAAACGACCTAGGATCTCCCCGCCCGCTTAAGGCAAGGTTTATGTGAAATTAATATAGTCTTATAAGTGGTTATCTTTGCTTTAGTTTCATTGATCGATTTCCCTTTTATCCCACAGCAACAGCGTTTGACATTTCCCAACAGAGGCAAAAATGCTTTTCCACGGGTATCGCCTTTCGCGAGGAATTGGCAAGTCCTCCGTTAGTATTCGTTGCCATGAAAAGCGTTTTCTCGATTAGCCTTTCGGAACCGGCAAAAAATTGTAGGTCCCTTCCATTCGCTAACAAGGCATGGTTGTGAGAAACGCGCTAGGCCCTGGGGCACCTCGCTCTGTTGTGCCACCCTATTTATTTTATTTTTTTAATAGCGTTTGGTAAGAGTTATTCTCCGTTGGATCTACGCCTGATGTTGCTTAACGAGTCCATAGGGTATTCCAAGAACACGAAGTCTGATACTACCTTGACGTTCTACCAATTCTATTGTGACAATTTGTCCCATTCGTCGATATCTTCCGCTATCCTTGGATGACATTATATACCTCGTTATGCTCTCATCAAGCATCAAAGCCATTTTTGTCGCTTCTGTTTCAATGCTAGCTGAAAACCTAAGACATCACACTTTCTTCTTTACATTACGTCAATACCGTCTGCGTTAGCGAGTAATTAATTATACAGACTTTTGAAAGATTATGCCTCAAGTCTTAGGTTTTGCACAATATTTCCAATTGTGATATTAAAGAAAACGCAAGATTTCAACTTGTCGAAAGCCTTTTTCAACTTAGAGAATCTTGGTAAGATCTTCACTTTGACAGCGCAGTGTACCTCCTCCTGCATGATCTTACGAAATTCGCAGCGAGAGTTTGAGTGCATCGAGATCAGGGTATCCTCATTTGTACCTTAGCCAAAGCAAGGTTGTGGTCCGATTCAAAGTTGATCCCTCGGAAAGTTCAAACATCAAAAACACTGTGATAGTTTCACAAGTCTATCGTCAATTTGTTTGACGGTTGATCGATTTGCGGATTGCCGCCGCCGTGTACTTTTATGTAGTTTGGAATAAGAGTGGTCACGACCTAGTCCCGCAGCAAAATCAATGAACCTAAGTCTGGTTTCAGAGGTTTATTTTTGCGCTCCTAAAGATGACCTTCTTCAATAGTTTTGTGTTAAAATCGCCAAGGCCGATTTCAACGCCATGTACATATAGTGCACTGTTCGTATGTTTTTTCAATGATCTCGTAGAAAACATCTTTTGCAATTATGGCGTTGTCATAATACGCTCTGATGACTGATAACATAAGCCTCACTTTACTTCCAACTGACAAATACGCACCCAAAGCAGCGTTGTGTGTGTTATCTGTCGCAGTCACCATAGTAGATGTCGCAGTGTATCATCTTTATGTCCGGTTCATTCCATTGCATTTTAGGTATGGCGGTTATATCTTATTTTCAGCAGTCAAAAGTTACCACTAATACTCCGGCTACATAGTCCGTAAAGGAATCTTACGGTCCACGAATTGTGTCAAAAATGTACAGCAAAATTACTAATAGTGGGCAAAAACTTTAGAAATTAACATTGAAACCTGATATTTTAAAAAGCTTCCATCCATCTTTGATTTTCATTAGGTTTTTCAAGTGGGCTCAATAACCTGAAAGCCTTAAATTCAAGGGTGGCTATTACGTTTCTCACCAAACTAATGTTTAATTTTTCACAGTAGTATCGTCTTTTTTACTCAGTTTTTATTGCAAATCAATTTTTTTTTTATTTAAATTTTCTAAATCTATTCTTGTTTTTGTGGGCCAATCTCAAAGTGGGTTACTACATATTGAGTAAACTCGAATAATTTAAATTTGAAAATGTGATTTTTCGTCTTTTTGGTTTCTTCTTCTTTGTATTTAATTTGAATGACTCTCATTGGAAGGATTGCTCTGCAATTTATTAGCGAAAATATGTGAGAAAAATTTGTGGTCACAAAACCCAGGTCGATTTTTATTGGGTTAATTCTAAGTTGTTAAACAGCTATCATTTTACTAAGCAAAAAACATTGAACCACAACATCTGATCGAATAATTTACTCCAGAGCTCGAAAGTCCCCAATTAAAATTCAAAATCGTCATAGTCAAGGCAAGTTTCATATAAAATGCATACAAATATTAACAGCTGTTCGTTCTATGAATTTGAAATGAAATTCATCTGCATGAATTACCATTCAGCTTTTGTAGCCAGAAGAGACTTTTCAACATAGCATCGAGACAATACTCAAATAAAAACAAGGCTATACTAGAAAAGCACAGATGATGGAAATTGAATCATGCACACGTGTGCAAATTCTCGTTCATTCACTAGTTAGCTCATGGCATGTTTAATTTGAGCAAAGGCCAACGCCTCTCGTGTTCTTAGAATTCAAAAATATAAATATGCAGAGAAAACTAATATTGACGCAAAATATCTGCCGCATGAAATCAAATATCACAAACACGTCGTTTAACCTAAACTTTACTGGTTAAAAGTGTTAATGCGGCTTCTCTATCAACCACAATCGATTGGCTCATCACCATCTTTATTGGCCCATTCCTATATCTGATATAAGCCATCGAATAAAATAAAAACCAAGACGGGGTAGGTATTCGCAGACATTCTGACTACAATATCCCCTCTTTTGTGGATATCATGGTGTCGTTGTGTATTGAAGAGAAAAATATTGAATTTAAGTTTATAACGTGTTTTCTCGAGTTTATCCACTTGTAGGTTTTTTTTTTTTTTGAGACCAGTAATAGAAGACGACATCACATTAAGTGGATTCATTGAATTTCTCCCCGGTCGGTGGTCAAACTTATCAAACTTTTGGCTTTCTGGTTGCTTTCCAAATGAGGCCTAAAGCGACTGGCGGCCGTCACGCGTAAAGATGGAAAACACTCTTTGAGTTTTGACCACTGGAATTCGAGGTCATTATGAACAACACAAGAAAAGAAAAAGAACAAAAACTTTAAATTAAAATGCTAATGGACCGGTTGTTGTAAGTTTAACGAATGTTTTCATCAACGTAAGACACACACACCGAATCGTGGCAAGTTTGACGACCTACCCAGGCCGAAGTAATGTACCAACACTTGTTAACGCTACCGTCGAGCGGTACACCGTTTCGTCGTCGGTAGGTCGTTGTGATCGTTTTTGTCGTTTTCACTAAATTGAAATTGTATCACTTTTTACATTCCAGCTGTAAACTCAATAATAACTTATTTCGGAAAGCTTGTTCTCGCTGTACTTCTGTTTTTTTTTTCCTGCCACTGTTTGCTTTACTGTAACGAGTTATCTTCTGAGAATGCCGGCCGCCGATTTCTTATAATATTGTTTCAATTTATGTAATTTTTTTTTTTGTTTGTTTTAAATAGTCATGCACCAAGCAAAACTTTCCAGAGCGGACAAATGTCTTCTGTCCAGGGCAGAAGAACTGATGCAAAGTTTTTTTCTGTAATGATGGAATCATTTGTACACTACGTACTCATGTATGTTCAGGGTGAGCCATCTTGGTTATCTCGACAATGACAGCTGTTCTAAGATCGAGTCTTGACGAAAAGCCAGTGCCATACCATTTACAGAACGAAATCAGTCCTTTTACAATTGAAAAGCGTTAGAAAATATTGAAAATTTATTTCTTCAGTGAGTGCTGAGTAACCCACACAGTATGATGTTTGAAAATAAATTTTGGCCCGAAACGATTCAAGCTCGAAAAGCCAATATCATCCAACCAGCCCGTGAACTACAACCTAAAACTATCAACTAAGTCTTGCAAAAATGAGGAGACGGAGTTGTTGCACTTTTTTCCCGACAGAACAAATTACCCCCGACACCACAACTTGGTGTTTCATACAATATCTAAAGGGCGCCAGGAAATTTTTGCTTGGAATTTCCAAACCAACTTCAACGCTGAAAATGGTCTTCAAATAGAATTAAAAGAACGATTTTCCAAAAGGAATAAAATTATATTTGGTTCAGGAAACCTTTACAAGTATAGGTATAAAACCTGAAATCTTTTCGTAAACAATTGGGAGTGTACAAAGTATGTAGAATCTGGAAAAGGCCAGTTAACAATTTAAATGGTATGATATTTAATGATCGAAGATGGGTTTTACCCAGGTTAAAATGCAAACAATAAAGTATGTGCACAATACACCCGCAAACAAACGACTCTTTGAGAATTTTCCCGAACAGACAAAAAGGTTAAATGGAGGTCGGGCGTCCTGCAATCTCAGGATTAATTACGCAAGGCGAAGGGTTACCGAAACAATATGACTCAATAGTCAAAGTCAAAACAAACGTACTACTAACACTTTTTCACTTTTATAGGAAAATACTTAACTTTTTCTGCTGACGAATCTTGCCTGAGTTTTCTTGCCCGTACTGGCACTAACTCCTCCGAATTCCTGCCTGCTTGGAGCTTTCCTGCACAGATTCAAAACAGTGTTGAACGTGGCCTTCCTGACAAAGTGCAAACACAAGTCTATCAAAATTACAAATTTGCGCTACTTGCAAAATTTTAGCACTCGATTATAAAATTTCCGAATAATTTCTCAATTCTCAAAACTCTTTGGCACAGTGTCCTTTTTTAGAGGTCAACCAAAAATTGCCATCTTCTTGGCGGTCTCTTCGTTCATCGGCGCATTCAGCAAATTCCACTCACTTCAACCAATCAGAGTCGTGGGGGTTCGTCACGGGGTATCTGCAATACTCTCAGCAAATTCGCTGGAGTCTGCGCCGTAGGCGAAACGCATCCATCGCTCAACAATTTCGTTGTGAATCTCTTGGTCGTTAGAGATTCGCAACAACTTGCCTGAATGAACGAATCCATTTCAATCCATTCCAGAATAGAAAATTGAAAAACTATTATTTTTAACAAATTCCCTCGGCCCAACCGACCCAAGTTACACTGTGCAAGAAAACTATTTAAGCTAGGATTCAGTTAACGAGGATTCGTCATTTATCGCGAAAACTACTAAACTACTTCGGTGAACCTTCGCGCAGATTTGGGGGAATGGGAATAATTCTGTAAAGAGTCATTTCTTTTTAAGGTAAAGCACTTTAGGTTGGGCACTCGGCCTTTACGGTGGGCGCTCAGCCATTACGTTGGGCTCTGGCCCGTTAATATTGAAAAAGGCTTCAAATGCCATTCAAATCCGAAGATCACTGATATATATCAGTGTGTTAAAGGTGGGTAGCTAATCTCTACCTTATTGTACGAGTATTAGGTTGTTAGTAACCTGCTGCTGTTTCGATTGATTTTCTCCAGAACCTCCATGGTTCTTACTATCGCTTCTGCTTGAGTCTCCAGCCGTCCACTGGCTCAATGAAGGGGTACCTATTTGGGTTGCTTTTCCAAAATGCTTTGAAGTACACCACTAGCTGATGGACTAGGGTTGCTTTGTACTCTGCCAGCACCTTGAAGCCACAACAAAAGGAGGGGTGAAAATGGGAAGAGGAAGAAAAGTAGAGGTCTAACTTGTTGTGGTAAAATATACCGCAACAGAGTGCTCAAAGAGGGAGAAATGCAGGAGTTTCGTATTTAAAATTCCACACAATTCTCAGAGCTGACAACTGTATTGTGATGGTCTCTTGAAGCAACAGTTTCTTTTCAGAAGTTGAACCTAACTTAAAGGAAATACCCGACATCACAGGCGAAGATGTTGATGAAGCAATAAAGAACTCCAAAAAAGGCAAAGGTGCTGGGCCAGGCGAGAAAGATGGGAGACATTAGGTTCAAATAGCTCACGATCATCTCCAAGCTTATAAAAGGCAATAGTCTGCTAAGCAATGGAAGGAGGTTATCTTCTACCAATGTTTTCTTATTCAAGCATGCGTACGTATTCCAAACATTTGTTTATACAGAAATGAGCTTCACACTTTGAATATTAAACATCACAGCTTAAATATTTAGCATCTATGATGAATAGTCAACCAACTTGTAAGGACATCAATTATTGTATAGAAAGTATTGGCTTTAAACAAATAATTTTCGATCTCCCTGATCCCATGAAGCCCATGGAAAATAAGTCTGCACATATACAGATGAAGTTACTATGATATTCCATCAATGAAAAATTAAATATTTGCAATTCTTTGGAAATGATCCTGCGTTTTATTGCTACAGCTTAAATACCTAAAACAAAAATTTAAATAATTTGCGAAAGAGAAAAGATTGTTTTTTTTATCAAAATTCAATTCGTTTGTGTGGTGTGAAGCAAATCCTTAAAAAATATTTCATTGATTAAGGAAAATTCCTCAAACTATTTCGTCGTTCATTACTAGACCATAAAAACTAAAAATACGTATGTTACTATGATTTGACGAAATTATTCTTCGCATGAGACATATTGTTACGTGAACAGCTTTTCGCCAGAAACATTTTTGTTCGCCCAAAATTTTAAAAGCTATTATGAGTTTCCCTTGAACAAAATTCCACTTGAAACATTCACGGGAAACATAGCTAACAATAATGAGAGAATTTTTGCGAATATGGAAAATTTTTACCCCGAAACTCATAATAAGGGAAAAGTGAAATGGATTCTTCTTCGAGGGGAATAAGTTCACGTGAAACTCATAATAAGGCTGAAAGTCGATACTTCCGAGTTCAAGGTCTAAATTGAGAGGTACTCGGAAGAAAACAGCAATCGAATCGTCATTTACAAAAAGTTATAACGAACTTTGGTATCTGTAAGTGTTTCAAAAGAAAGTATTTTCATAATCCTGGTGGAAGAAGACTCCTGTTTACGTCTAAAATTGTTGGAGAGTCAGTTCAACAAACATTGGCAGGCTTTTCAACAGTGCAATGGGATTGCTGTGCCCAGATGAATCAAAAAAAAAAAAAGATTTTTTTTGTTCATATTCAAAAGTGATAAATATCGTCACTTACGGTAAGGCCTTCGTTACGAATGTGAATGAGTGCGTTTTTCCCACAACTCGTTGGTTTGTTTGAAATAAAAATCGAAATTAAATTCAAGCAATAATATTGTAACAGGTGCTGGCTTGCTGGTGTACTTCTTTGCTTGTAATTACAGGCACTTACTATAAGGCAAGTTTTGACAAAGTGCAGAAAAAATTTTAAGATAACAATTAAATATGACCTTATATAGAGAATAAGAAAAAAGTAGGTCCTTCAGTTCTTTCTGTCTGTTTGTGCGTCTGTCTATTCGTACATAATATGGATCTACAGCCTGAACCACTTGACCCCGAATTTCTTCAAAACTTGCAGTTAGGGTCTGTAAAGCAGTACCGGGGGATATTTGGAATTGGATCTCTATGTCTTCAAACAACGTTACATGCCCTACAACCAATATGACAATACTTTTTTTTTCCAAAAACAGCTCTTACGATTTTTATAGAGTTTCATGTGAGTGATTATTTCTAAATTGTTACGATGTAAAAAAAAATCGAAAAAATCTAACAACGGTACCCCCAGAGTACCGTTTTTTCCTCATTAATGGCTAACACGATTTTGACGAAAATTCATATTTTATTATTCCTAGGTTGTCTACGAAAGATTGAATACCAACATTTGGAAAATTTTATTCAAATGTTTTGTAAATACATCTTTGGCAAGATCTTATCAACTTGCTTACTTGATTTTGGAAAAACTCATTTTTGAGAAAATGTTATATAAGAAACCGGCTTTTTAAAAAAGTACTCTAACGAGTTTGATCAAATATTCAGCGTTTATGTTTATTAGCAACTCGGGCATTCCTGGATGGGCGAGTATTACGGTATAATTGTTTAAGAAGAGGAATGCAACTGGAGGCTATTTCATTGGAGCACTCTACGGTGTTCAAGTAAAACAAATTTTTCCGCTATGGTTCTTTCTGCAATCATCTTTTACTCACTACTTTAGAATTTTTCTAATAGACGCAACTGGGTAATACTATAAGGCCTCGAGAGCAGAAGTGGCTTTTTATCTGCTTTTACCCAAATAAGAAAGTTGAACTCAAGTTTGGTCGAATATAGGCATTTTGCTGCATTTTTGGGGACGTTGAATATATGATCATTCCTTACAACATTAGATTTGAGATGCGCATACCGAGAACAGAAAGTTGTTCGGTTTCGACAAAGTAAGCGTCATTTTTTTTTCGGCGATGGCTTTCAAAATGCTCTGAACAAAAGTCGTTTTTTTGTACTACCAGATAGGTTAGATTATGTTAAAGGGTTGGCAGTTGATGCCACAATTTAATCAATGTATTTCCAATGTACCACGGGTACCACTTTACGATTTTATTTTTGTTTTATTTGCAATGTGGTTCGCAGGGTGTGTGTGACAAAACTTGGCTTGAAACAGCTTTATATCATGCGGACTATTTTGCTCGGATTGAAGATATTCAATATTTTGGAAGACGTTTAGAGTTAGCTTAGTTTATTATTTATTCAATTTACGATTTAAGAAATCTACACATCGTACAGATTATGCGCTTTCAAATGGCAAAAATAAATTTTGGATTTTTGAGTCACCAAAAAAATGTCTACCTCAGTTCAAAACTTCTAATAACATTAAACTGTAGAGTTTTAGGCAGTAGCCTAGCTAGCATGGGTGGCACCTGGGGCGGCAATTATGGTGTCACCCCCAGAATGTTAAACAGTAAAATAAATGAAATTCCGCAAGTCCATACATTACTATTTCTTTATTTATTATCAAATTAAACTAAATTTAAAGCAGAAAATTCGCTAATAGCGTCATTAAAATTTATTTGCTGGGTCGCCTCATGTTCAATTGTTAAAATTCCCGGATTGTTGAACCTCTTTTCCGTCATAGTTGCCTGCAAGTAGTTTTTAACTAATTTAAGCTTACTAAAACTCCTTTCACACTGCGCAAATGAATTTCATAAACATTTTAAATGCGACAATGAGATTAGGAAAATATTCTGCAAAGTCCCATTCAAGGATTTATTTCATAAAGTCTAAAGATAACCAATTAGGTGTTGTCACTGTAGCCGCTTTCAAATGACTTTTCAACCTTGGTATCTCTGAGAGAAGTTCTGACTCTGACACCTCATCATAAGCACTAGCAAATTTTGAAACAGCTATTTTCAAATAATTAATGCTTGCTAAAAGTAAAGTAATCGCCTGTACAACTTTAAACAATGAAGCCACCTCCTTAATAGACTCTGTTCTTGTTCGAAGTTCAGTTATGAATCGATGAAGGCACTCGAACATTTTTTTCCGTAGCTCAGCGCTCAGAGAAAGTCCTGCATCAGTTGCCAACTCACCAGCCGTTCGCTTTCTACGACGAATTCTTCTTTCTTTTGGAATGTAGTATTTCTCCGATGATTTTAAACCAAGGTTAATTCCGTCTTCTATGATCTATAACGCCATAGCACATATACTCCTTGGTAGCATTTGGGTGTCGCCTCCAAATGGGCGACACCAGGAGCGGTCCGCCCCTCACTCCCCCTTTCGCTACGCCACTGGTTTTAGGAAAGCTTCGCTCTTTTTTCGTTTATCGATCGTCTAGCTCATTTAAAGCGTAGAAGACTGGTACTTGGTACTAAGGTTCAAAAAGCTTTTGATACTTCACAACATTCAGGGTCCAAAATTTGGAGTCGCGAAAATGCCGTGGCCCATGGGTCCATATGGCTGAAAAATGGCATAAAAATGTCTTCATGTATAGAACCAATACCATGGAACTTATTTGTATCTACATGTTTTGTTTCATTTTCAATTTGTATACCAAAGTATCTTAAAAACCGCCCTTTAGGTACTCAACTACTTTAAACCCTTTTAGGTTTCTAAACAAGGAATTTTTGGAGGAAAATTCTAACATACCCCGAGTAAGGACCAACCAAATACCAAATACATCGGTAACTTTATTTGTGTAATCAGTTGGCATGTAGTGGTGGGTTGCCTTTTGCATTTGCCTTGAAAAAACAATATCAAATCATCAGAAAAAAAATTGCCTAAATCAACAGATTGCAAATACCTACATTGATTATGAATGAATGAATAATTAAGTGGAATAAATAAAAGCCTCAGGCAGATAGTAATAACTAGTAACTAATTACTTCCTCACAAGAATAAGAAAAAAAAAACCGTTACGAATTTCCCAATTTCTAACGTCTCTCTCTCGTTTTCTTAATTGAGTTATGAATGAACGAGCTTTCGCTTCATTCACACGATGTGTGTGGTTCGGCTCAGAACAGGGCCCCAAAGAATACACCTGCGTGATATGTTTCTTCTCAGTGTTTACTTTTTGAGTGTCGTAAATTTGTTTGTATTCATTACGTTACTCATCGCCCATCAACACTGATTGACGTATTAATTGGAAATTTACTAAACTGTCTAATGTCTAGTCCCTAAAATGTTGCGATCGTAAAATTCTTTATAAGTTTATTTATTATGGTTTTTCTATAATTTATTGGTGATTATAAGATAATAAATTTTGAAGCCAAGCCACACTTAAATATCTTTTTTGTTAGAATCGTGATATAAGAAGACAAAAAACACTGGGAGGTAACAATTTCCTTTTGGATTTCAATTAGCCAATTTATAAGCTGATGTGATACGAGTTTATATTAAAGTCACCTTGAGACCGATGCCGAAAAGTGATACTAAATATTGTTGTGTCAAATTTAATGGGCTAAACTCGTAGGTGGACGTATAAAATTCATTCTTTAAAGAAGCTTACAAAGAAGTGGGTTACGCTTTTTGTGTACAAAATAATGAAAAACAATTTTCGGTGTTTTGACTACAAAGGGATTGTATACAGAATGTAAAGTTTTATGAGTATTGTATACAAATGTTAGTAGCCGAGTAGATTGCAAGTGTTTTTTAATGTAGTTTTATCGCACAGAGACGATGCTCTGTTTTAAAAAGAAGCTGTCAATTTAGTTTAGATTAATAAAACAGGTGGCTTGATGAAAAGATGCTTTAATATTACTGAGTGAAAAATATATTTTCCTGACAAAAAGGTCAAAATAAGCTTCTCGCTCGGGAAGAAAAAGACTCATGCCTCGCATTGCCGCATTTGGTCACTCTAATTTTTCACGACTTTGTTGATATGTTTTCTTGGTCTACACGGATGCTTCGATGATATTGGCTCAAAGCGAATGAATCGTTTCCAGATTTTTGGCATAAATAGAATTGGTTCTTCACGGTTCATCACTAAAAAAAGAGTTCAAAGATGCGAGAGCTGCGAGGCGGCCAGTTTGACATTTGATTGGTATTTTGGCCAAACCTTCTTTGACCTTTGTGAATCTTTTCCGGATTGTTGGCATAGCATCGGTGTTCGCGGTTTCCCTTTGAAAATAATTCCAAGGGTCTACTCACAGCTCCAAGGCTACCAATTCTGACATAAATGACTGATATTTAAAAAAAAAAAAAAAACTTCCTTTCGTAAATGGGAATTTTTGGCACTCAATATTTTCAATATTTCCTTGTGCAAGCATAAACCGGCTCATTTCGTTCCCCTAAGGTATGATACTGATTACTGACTTTATGTCAAGATGACGGTTGTAAGTGTCAAAATATCCACCTGATGGGCCACCATTTATTTTAATTTTGATTGAAAATGAACATAAAAGAGAAAAACAAAGAAAACTTTTTCAAATGCATTTCAGTCTTATGAATCTCAAAAATTTGTTTTCGGATATGTCGGATATGTTTTTCTAGATCGTCGAAAAATGCTTTCACAGGATTTTGTTTTTTTTATCTAGTCAGCAGCATAGAGTGTACTAATGCACCTTTTTATCACCTCAATCTTTCTCTACACTTGTAATCCTTACTGAGTTTTTTTTTTCTTTTTGTTATTGTGCAAGATCCTGTGACTTTTGTGTCCGGTGTTGATAATGCTTATGACACAGGAGTCCGAGGAGTTCCATCTCTGGTTTATTTCTAGCAGCACGTTTGTCCCGAACTTGTTTAAGGTAACAAGGTGAACTTTAAACTGTAGAATCGGCTTGACTAAGATCTAGCAAAAACCGTATTTCATGAACTAAACATCAGCATTTTCAATTCCTTGCTGACCAGGCACACAGCATATAATAAGATAATTTCGTGCTGAGCACCAAGATCATTTAGCTCTTGGGAATGGTAGATTACAAACTTTGGTTTTTTTTTTTCAGTATAGCACAAATCGATTTCATAGCCTCTTGGCTGTCAACAAGAATGGTGATATCAGCCAGAATGGCAATTTATTTAGCAGCTGTCATTACTACTAGTACTTCAGCTTTGACGACATACCTACGATCAGGAGGTTTTATGGAACTGGCTGTACGAGAGTTACTTAGAAAAATCTCTCGATGATTTCACAATACATATGGGATGTAGAGCATCACCTCATTTATTATCCATTATCACAGTAAGAATATAGCTGAAGAACAAGGACATGGCTTTTAGCGCTGTACCTCCAGGTCTCTATTAGGATTAACCAAATGGAGCAATCAATTGCTTATCAGCTGTACATATAGGGTTATAGAATGGTTAACTAATCCGCTGCGGGGTGGTTTTTATTACCCAATGCCTACTAATAATGCCTAGTTACCCATTTTTGTATCCTGGTCATAGTTTTATAGTTGGTTGCTTTGTCTGACGCTTGCCATCAAACAAGATTTTTACAAATTTACAAAAATAACAAAAGCATGGTCTTACTGCTGTCTGCCTAATTGACAAAACATAGCTGTGTAAGTATTGTTTTTTTTTTACTATTGCTGTGCTCATTCGCAGGATAATTTTCCTGCTGTGAAAGCACAGAAAACAATTATTCTCTTTTCGATCTTTCTTTGTCTGACTTTGAAAAGTTAAAAATTTAAACCTTTTTTGCGGTCACCCTTTTTTGAAAATTTCATTCACTTTCTCCATACTTTTCACAAGACTTGGAAAAATCAAATCTTGGGTCAAGTCGACGAAAAGGTATGAAACTTAACTTTTTTCTTCTTAAAATGTAAAATAGGTAGCATTCCTCATTTTGAGTGTTGCATTTAACAATAGCCAGTATAACAAGTACTTGTTTAAGGCTATTAAAAACGAAACTGCCGTTTTGAAAGTTGTTTGTGACAAAAGTTAACCTGCCTATCGGACATGTCTTACGTACAAGACATCTAAATTAATTTGATATGGTGGTTGTTATTGTATAGTTACGAAGCTGTTTTTTTTTTTTTTTATTTCTTAATAGGGATAAGAGTAAATGAAGTGAATTGATTCAAAGAGACATTTATTTATTTAATTACGTTGTAGCATGTTCGATCTATAGCACGGTGCCATCAGTTTCACACTCCAAGTTAATTGTGGTCCCTTTTTCATTACGCTATCGAAGACGAGGTCTTCTTCTAATGCAATCTTAATCTATTTGGATTTGGAGCACTCGTTTGGTCAAAAAGTTTTTCTAGTTTTTCTATCGGTTTTCATCTCTGCTTCCTCGCCACAACGACTGTGCCGAAGATCACAAGGGATGTTTAACTATATTCATTTTCCCACCTACTTCAGATAGAGCCAATCCTTCTGCTCGGACAAAAACAAAAAGCGATTTCTAAGAGTGGTTGATTGAATAGTTGATTTCCGTTATGATGTATTTTTTCAAAGCCATTCATTATTATCTCGAAGGTATGACAGTAAGTTCTGACATTAGATCTAATTCGATCGTAGATGATATCTGTTAAGTACATATAATTGAACTCATCTGTTTCAATCTTCACTAATACAATGGGAACGTCAATTTTGTTCTTTGATGTTTGACTGTAGTGTGGAAGCTTTACTGTCCTACAATTCTTTCGAGAGTAAGGAATTCTTTGAGTCACCTCATCAAAAGTCTTTTCTGAATTCAAAGGTCTCAATTCTTTCGGAGCCGAAAAATTCCTCACTGCAGATAGTGTCACATGTAACCTCGAGACAAGATCTGTCTTAAAGCCGTTCGGTAGATACCGGAGACAGATTTACTAACTTCCAGCTGAACTCCAGCTGCCTTGGAAAGCCCAACACCAATAATTTTTGCGGATGCAGCTTTTTTGTTTAAACTTTCATATTTTGCAGTTCTACTTTTCAAGTGGTGCAATAACTGCTTCAATTAAACTTCTTTATATTAACACGCTTTTGAGGTGAATTGTCCTTTTAAGTCTTTAATTTGATATCTTCATTGACGTTGCTGCCTTCTTTTCTACTGATGGCCTGGTTCTCTTTTCCTTTCTTAGTCTGTACAGTCCACTTTCCTTGATGAAACCAGGACTTTGTTATGGCGTTTTTAAAGATTCATTGGAATTGTTACGTGATAGTTAATAGTTCGGAATATAATATGATATTTACGAAAAGACTTAGACCATTAGTATTCTCTGTACCCCGTTTTTTGGAGCTTATCTACTTAAATACTTTGTTTAGATACCATTCACTTCTGTTACCGACTAGTTCAATTTGAAGTCGTCTCTCAAGTGTCAGAACCACTTCGAAATTCCCTACTTTACTTTCCTTAAAATATTCTAAAATTTTTATCATCGCGATCACTCTAAAGCCGTTAGAGATAATAAATTAATTTTGTTTGTTATTTGCAAATAAGGTTTCAAGTTTTCAATGACACCTCTGACCATATATTTCAAAAGATTAAGTCAAAAAAATTTAGCGAATTGACTTTTGACGTTTGAAGCTCATTACATATATCACCAGCTATAATTTAAAGTAATGAGGTTTTATCTCGACTTGCTTTTGGCCGTGTAGAGACTATTGAACTTTATTATAATTTTTTTTTTTTGCTAAAAGCGCTTCAACCATAAATTATTTAAATTGAGTGCAACATCGATACTCAGACTTTTAATGTATGTTGGAATGTGCATATTTTTAATTCCGAGCCGTTTTGCTTCGTTTGTTAACGAAATCTGAGCAGTATTCTATTGGGCCATTATTATTATTCCTAAATTCAACTAATTTAGGAAATATAAAAATCATAGCTTACTTAGCGTTTGTGTGAACTTCTTTCTTAATTTATTGAGAAATCCTGTGTAAGACTGGTTGAGCTTGAATTGGTTGTTAGTTATTTTAGCGTTTTTGTCTGTTGAGTGTCGAAAAGCGCTTTGAAATATTCGGCACATTAATGACTCTGAGAACTGGCTTGACATTTCTGGACGTAGTGGAGTGTTCATATGCAACTTTGAGGTTGATTTAGCAGAGGTCCAATTTCATTTCAAAATAGCAGCTCAAAGAAAAAGAAATCCTCAGGGCATTCGTTTGGCGAAGTTCATTACCGATGCTCGAGGTCAGGTTCTTGTGGATGACGACAAAATTCTGCGCCGGTTGCGACGGTATTGTGATGGCCTTTTGAAGGATCAGTTTCTTCGTGAGTACTTTCCAGAAACGGCACCTAACTTAAAGGAAATATCCAACATCACAGTCGAAGAAGTCAGTGACGTAGTTAAGAGCTCCAATAATGCCAAAGGTGTTTTTAAGTCGAGATACTATACGAGGTATGGAAAAAGATTAGATGGCTCACGATTCTCATCTTATGTATGCCCAAAAGACATGACGTAGCGATAACTACCATTCCTCTTTTAGAAGATCTCTAAGACGGTATTGGTTAGGCGACTGCGAAATATTACAAAGCTATTACATACAATCAATGCGGGTTTGTTGCGGGTAAGTCTGCAACAAATGCAATCCAATGTTTGAGGATCCAGATGGACAAATTTCGTGATACTTTAAAGGATTTGCTTGTTGTGCTGGTTGATTTCGAAAAAGATATTCGATCGATCCTTTGGGTGGATCGATCAAACTGCCAAAAGTCCCAGAAGCCTATGTGCGAACGACCATGGGTGTAATAACGGAAAAGCTGGAGTCGTCGAAGCAAGTCACAGTAGGTGTATGCAAAGAAAGGAGTATTGAGTCCTTTGCTCCTTTTTCTTATCGCGGATAAAATACAGAATATCTGATGATGACGGTGGAGCCATCACAATCGAGGATACTATACATCCCTTTAACGGACACTTGAAGTAAGGGTAATAATTTTAGAAGGTAGTTGATACCATATTAGTTCAAAGAAGACCTAGAACTAATGTTACCTAACCGTTTTCTGATCCAGACATGCCTATTCTAGAAATTTTTGAAAATGAGAATGTGCTTCCCGAGTGTAAAAAGCTTAAATATCCCTTCTTCCGGCTTCTGGGAGCACCCAGGCGCGGAAGCACCCGGGTCATGGTGTGGTTAACTTCCAAAGAAGTCATTTCTTTCTTATTCCATTTTTCAAAAGTATACTTTTTTGAAAGTATTGTATTAAAGTTTCATAAAGATCCAAGAGGTTTAACTGTACTTTTGGGTGTAGTTTACGTAGCTACATGAACTTTTGAATAGCATGATTATTTGTTCCAGAAAATTTTAGACTCGCTTTTCTCGAAATGCTTTTTTTAACGCTTTGTTGATAGAATCTCTGAAAATTTTCAAACAAACCTTACCAAAATTTAACCACGTGTTCTCTTTAAAACTAGAAACGACAAAAATGGGTTTGATGGTTATTGAGGGCAAAACGAAGTATATGTTGTCGTCAAACAAGGACACCGAACATCGACGAATTGGAAAAAACGTCACAACAAATAGACATAACTTCGATGTTGTACAGGACTTCGTCTACCTAGAAACCGATAAAGACACGAAAAACAACACCAGGGAAGAGATCATACGGAAAACGGCTCTTTCCAATCGATGCTTCTTTGGGTTAAGAAGGCAGTTCTAAGGAAAACCCAAGGTAACCCTTAATAGGACCTTAACCCTCGGGCGTTTCGAAAGTAAAGTACTCCAAATGATCTTTGGCCCCGTATGCGAAGACAATGTGTGGAGAAGAAGGTATAACAACTAGCTGTATGAGCTGTACCGCGTTTTACGTGGCTCAATCAAGTCGAATAAAACCCCGCCCGAAATCGAAGCCGTTATCAAAAGATGTTGGTTGAAGCACAGGTTCGCTACGAACTATAATGCCTATAATGCCTAAGTAAGTAAGTTCTTTATGTATACAGCTGTAGCGCATATCATATGAATTTTGAAAATTGTGTAAAAAACCTGCATTTTACGAAAAATGGCTGCCATTTTGTCATTTTCGAGAAAAAAACGAAAGTTGTATAATATGCACTAAAGCTTTAGTCATAAAGAACATGTAAAATTTTGGCAAGGTTCGGATCATTCATTCCGGATATTTCATCAACAGCGCACATCCATTTTTTGCGGACCAGTTTTCTCCCTCTTTTTCGTACAAGAACTGAGTAAGTGTACTTTCTTGGCCTAAAATCTTTTATATTCATTTTATATGAAGCATACCAATACCGTTCAAAAAAATTCTTAAAAATAGTATTTTTTGCCGTTTTAAAGAGAGTAAGACCCCTTAGTGAAAAAGGGAGAAACAAGTATTTTCTCTGGTTCTATTCTGCGACCGGGAGGATTTGCCGACGCTTTCTAAGTTCAACACGGCGTACTAAACGGGCGTCTTTCTAGTCTTGTGCAGATAAGAGGGAAAGATTTTATCCTATCGAGATCACGAGATCCGTTCTATTTAGGCCAGCTAACCCGACAGGCGAGACACTAGTTTGAAGGAAATATGTGGGGGAATAGTGATCACTTCAATTCTTTAAATAAATAAAATAAAACAAAATAGGGTGGCATAACAAAGTGGGGAGTCCCGGGGCCCAGTGCATTTCTCACAACCAAAACTTGTGATGGAATGTAATGGCATCATACCCATGGAAAAACGTTTTTGTTTTTCTATTGGGATTCGAACCACCAACCCGCGTTACAGACAGATATGAATACCATTACGCCACGGGCACCACTAAAACCGTTTGTGGTAGTTACATAACCTGCAAATTTTCTCGGTGGTATGAGTTTACATTATTCTTATCCTTGAAGTTCTGAGCTCAACACTTTTGTGATGGGTACCTACTACCTACGTATCTACCTACCTCATAGCCTGTCGAATTCAAAACAAAGTTATGAAATCTGATTAGGTATGAAGTGACTCATATATTATTACATCTGGCTGGATAGATGTGTTTTATTAACAAAGACCTAATTGAAATAGGTAGGTAGGTACCTACTCACCTACTTTTACTAACACGTAATGAAAAGGTCAGGAGTCACCGTCATTTAATTTAGCTAAAACCTCGTTTCACTCTCAAAGCAAAAAGAGAGGCATTCCTAGGTGACTACGTAACATTCCTATCTAAATCGACCTCCATATCGACAAAAGTTGAAGTTGAATCAAGTTTCGGAAATTCCTCTTTCTGTTTATCATAGCCAGCGTGGCGCCTCCATCTTAAATCAAAACAACTTTCCGAAGCAAAGTCCAAATTCATTGATTTCTCTTGTATACGAACATAGGTAGGTATGTAGGTAGGTATGCTTCTCCAAGCAAATGGATTTGGATATTGCCGCTGGCTGTGCTCTGTCCGTGCAACAAAAAAATGAAAGAAATTGTATTCAAATTTTCCCACACAACTCCCGCACGGTCCAGAGCAAACTTAGTGTCTGTTAATGTATCTACTACATTCAATCAAACTATAAAGCAACATTTATTTAAAGTATGTAGGTAGATTCATAGGTACGATGTAGGTATGTAGGTAGGTATCTACTAGTGGTACCTACACCATTCACTGCTTCTCCTTTCACTTCCCAAAGTCTTTCTTTCTTACCTTCCTACCTACCTACCTACCTACCATCTCTCCAAGTTGAAAATGAAATAAATAAAAAAAAACATAAAAATTATATAATTCCAAAAATTCCAAACAAGCAACCACTTCCACTGCACAACACACACCTCCCAGTCGAACTCGCAACAATCCCTATCCCCATCAACAATCATTTACCCCCCACATTTCATGTTATGCACTACACTAAGCTAAGCACCGCACCGAGCGAGCAACAGTGAGAGCCAGAGCCAGAGCCAGCACCGACCTCAATCTGCAAAAAAAAAAAAAGAAAGACAACAACAAACAAAATATATATTAGCGAAGCAGTAGAAACAACAACAAAACAGCAAACTATGCAACACTATACCATCACTGGCCGCTGAGACTGGATTATCACCATACGACTACGAGAAACCACCATTTACCTACCAACTACCATCAACAAGCGCAAAGCGCGCGCAAGTAACCAACGGTATTTCACTCAAATTCTTTGCTGTTATGGCTGTGGCTCCAATCCACAGCCAAGCAGCAGTACCAGCAGGCAGCAGCAGCAGCAGCAGCAGCAGAACATTATACAAAACAAAAATACACCGAAGAGATAGGAAAAAGAGGAATTAACAAAAACAAAATGAACACAACAGCGAAAAAGGTGGAAGAAACACCACACTAATAACAAAAACAATAATAATAATGTCCCCCATCCAACATAAAAATACAAGGCAGCCAGAGCCAGCCAGGCCAGCTCACCAAAGCGATAAGCGAATGCAAAAGTCCAAAGATTACATATTTCGTTTTGTTTTGTTCGGGTTTTTCTTCGTTCGTTTGCCACACATTCTTCGCGACAATCGAGTTTTATTATGGTATGGTATGGACCTTCTCCTCCTCTCTCTCTCTCCCTCTCATTCTCTTTCCTATATTCTATCTCTCACACACTTTCTGTCTTGGTTCTTGTTTTTAATGTTGGTTTAGTTTGGTTTGGTTTTTCTAATTCAGCTTAGGCATTGCCTTTTGCCTTCACTGACTGACTGCGATGTGGTGGATGATTTTGTAATTGGTTTTGTTTTCATTTCATTTTCGTCGTTATTGTTTTTCACTGTTATCTATCTGTTCGATTTGAATGAGGATGTGGTAAGGTAGTGGGGATAACGGATAAGTCTATGAATGAATTTTGGATTCTAGTTAATTTATAACTTCGATCAATGGCCTTTCAAAAGGGGAAATTCCTTAAATTCCACGTTTCGCTGTGGGTATTAGAAAAAAAGAGGATTCTCGTCTTAGTTTCCAAATGAAGTGTGGACTGTGTTTGATTAGAATTGTACGCATTTATTTCCAATAAGCGTGTTTCCGTCCAATGACACAGATTTTATAGTAGGTACACACATACACACAGTAATTGTGCTCAAAAAACCCCCAAGGTTCCAAGTTTTTCCCCGTACTCACTCACCTATCCATAGAAATTTGTTATCCACTAGGTACCTACCTATGTATTTGAGTTATGTTCCACATAAGTTTTCCTATCAAAATTGTAGTTTACAAAAACAAGAGAAAGGTGAAATGGTAATAGAATAGGCTATTGATAAGGGAAAAAAATATCAAAACTTCCTTATTTAGACGATTTTAACAAGGGGAAGTTTAATTAAAATTAAAAACAAACAAACACAATACACATCACAGAGAGATTGGTCACATCCCACTTTGTTCCAAGCAGAATGAATCTATTGGGATTGGGAGGGGTAAACTTTATCAATTCCCTTCTGACTGAAAGAGAGATCGAAATGAGAGTGAACACTGAGCACTCTCCTCTTCCATTTCCAATGTATACATACACAAAACAAAAACTAAAACGGCACAAAACATTGCCGTTCATGGGAGTTTTCAAAATATACGCGAATTCAAATTTCAATTCTTCACAGTTTGTTCGTAGGCTTTGATCGTCGTGGTCATAACAGCGGATGCACTTTTGTTTTTAGAAAATAAAATTTAATATACAAGTAATTTTCAGTTCGTGGAATTATAAGTTCTGTTTATTTATGTTTCAACGCAATTTGAGTTTAAATAATTTTCCAAGTCTTTTATTTTTGCTTCTTGTCAAAAATAAAAATTTATGTTTGTAAAAGTTTTCGCATCCCCCAAATGGTTAACTCAGAGCAAAACAACTCAACAGTGTCCTCCCTACGAAAATAAGAAAAAAATATTCAAAAAGTGCAGTGAAGTTATTATGAGAAGTTCTCTTAGATAAAAACTAACAACAAAAAAGTGACTTTTCTTGTGATTTACAATTCAAATAAAAAAGTCGAATAAAAAAAAAACAAATACTGTGCATTATCATTGGAAAAAACACTCGAAAAGAGTGCGAAGTTCATTTTGATTGAAAAAATAATAAAAACAAAAAGAAACATTTTGTTAAATATTTTTGTGCACATTGGAGTTAATATTTAAAGCCTCCTAATGAAATGTAAAAGCTGGTTAAATGAATTCAACAATTTTGTTGTTCGTAAAGTGAAATCGATCAAGGTAAGGATGACAATTTTATAGCGTTAAAATTTATTCAATAATTTGCTTTGGTATTTTGTATTTCTTATTGTACTGTTATTTTGCCTGGGCTGAAACAAAAGAGAAAGGAATAACTACCGTTCGTTCTATCACTGAACTACCGATGATGAAAAATTACTTTATGTGCGGGAAAGGATTCAATTCAAGTAAAAAAAATTGTGGCGCTCAAAATGTTTTTAGGCTGGAAATAGTTTTTCGTAGGTTTTTTTAATGATAATAGATCCGCTTGTTGTAAAAGAATAGTTTCTTCAACTTGCAAAATTTCTTCAAAAGGAAAGTTTTTATAACTTCCTAAAAATCCTTCAAAATTGCAATAAAAAAAATTTAATAGATAGAATCGTTTTTTCGGCACGGAATACTTTCCCAAAGAATTTTTTTTTGAAAATAGTGAGTTCCTTAAAAAGACTCAAACAAATTATACCTATTTCAAAAAATATTGTCTTTCAAAAAATAGTTTCGAAATTGGCGTTTCTTGAAATGAGAATTTGCTAAAAAAAATGACTTCTTAAGTTGAATAAAAAAAATTATTTTGATATTAGAAAAGTTTTTCAATACTCAAGGTTTTTGAAAATAGTGACTTCCTAAAAAGGCCTCAGCCATAAGAAATTAATGAAATCTCTAGACTGATCTGCTTTAAGTAGGTAGGGTACACTGTATGTGTGTTTTTTTTGAAGAACTTTCCTTTTTTAAAAAACAAGGTAGGTACCTATTCTTTTCAGTGCAGGAAGTTTCAAAGTTGTATTGACTATTTAAACGTAAGGAAAAGAAGGGTACGACAGCTTCTAACTGATGAGCCCACTGAACGAAACGATAGTTTTTTGAGTTGGACTGACTGGATCTCCTGATGTTCCTCCGTGCCTTGCTTTTTTTAACAAATCAACTTCGGGAAAAAACATCAACCATTTCTTTTTTTACTTTCTTTTAACTTGATGAAAATATGCAAAGCTGTTATCAAGTACATATAGGTACACCTATAAACTTTTGCCCAAAGGCACCAGACTACAGTCCTTTGACTATCAAACTCAACACTTTCATATACCTACCTATTTTTGTTTCTAAGTAGAGATCTTTAAATATTAGAGTCCTCAAGTGTTGTGCTACTTTTTCTTTCTAAAAACAAGAAACTTCCAAAAAGAACAAGGTATTGAAAAATATCAAATCGCAACTTCTTGAACTATTTTCGTGTTAATAGTCTTGACAAACTTTCCTTATTTTAATCAAAAAGCCCCATGGAAATGTTGAAAAGCAATCAACGATACGTCGGAAAGAAAATGTGAGGATTGATCGTATCAATTGCATTTTAAAAAATTCTACCAAACTACTTTATAAAAGCCTCAAAAAAATGTGTCTAGTTTTTTTAAAAAATTTCGTCACCTACGATTTTTAACCAAGCGTCTAAAAATATAATTTTGAAAGTCCTTCGCTTAATGCTGCGTTGTAGGTACTCGTCCTTTCACCCGAGTTGGATTTCCATTTATAGAGAAATATTAGATAAAGTCCCAATCATATTTCATTTTCGAAACTTAAAAAAATTTCTTCTTTTAAAAAATAAAGAAATTATTAAGTGAGAAAGAAAATTTTATTCTGAAAATCAAGTTGATCAATCAAGTGACTCAGCAAGTTTATCCTTTATTCGACCTAACGCCTACAATGTTTGCCATTTAAACGCAATTTTTCTTACACTACAAGCCCCCAGCCAGCAACTACCTACCTCGTTCAGTTTATCTAGTCTTTTCAAAGCCTTCATTTGCCTCTAATCTAATGTTGTTTGTTAACCAAACGACCAACAACAGTAGTAAGAAAAAAAAACTTCCGTCAAATACCTTTCACTTGCAATGTTTTGAATTATTATAGTTTTTTTTTTGCATCTGCAACTTTATTTTTTTCTTTGAATGGAAAAATTCCATCTATCTGTTTTGTTTTTCTTCTATATTTTCTTGAAAATAATATTTCCTCCACCTCTACGGCACTTCATTCCGTTTGTTATGCTTATGCTGTTTCTTGTTTTCTGTTTCTCTCCGATTGTAAGATAATTCAATTCGCTCGTCTCTCTCTCTTTGGTAATTTGTGTTCTGTCTTCTGTGTTTCGTTCATGGTTTTGATTTAGGTTGGTTTTTTTGTTGGATTATGTGGAAAGTGAATGAGAATTGAGAAGACAAGCTAGGAATTTCTGTAATCAATACTCTTTTTCTCATCTCTCACTCTCTCTCCTGTCGACTGGAAAGTCCAATCGAAATGAATTTTCAAAGCTTATCCCCACTTTTGTGTATTCAAGTTTTGGGGGGCTTTTTCGCTGAGTTCATTTCAATGTTGGTATTCATTCGATCCACAAACAGATAAAAATTCTTTTCGGTAGTGGGCTGTGGGCTCTCGATGATGGTTGAAACATAAAAATACAAAATGAATTTAGTCGAGTTCCCCCCTTTTGAAACACATGTAGTCTAACCGAGAAATTCCCTGGTCTCTTTGAAGAAAAAATAAATTATACATATTACTTAATCCTATGAATAGTGAATACATTTGAGTGGAAAAAAGTGTCAATAAATAAAGGGGAATACCTAAACAGCGTGCGAGAAAGTCCTTCCACAAGGACGATTAAATTATAATCGAAAAAGTTTAGTTCAATAGTAGTTATAAAATATTTTCTTATTCTTTTCTAACATAAGTCGTGTGAAGAAACCAAAAGAGAAGAAAAAAAAAATCAAATAAAATATACCTACCTATCTGTTCGCCTGTCTCGTTCGCGCTATCGGGACATATTCGCTCTTTCAATGGTACCATCTCACATTGTGTGTATGTATTTGGATGTGTTAAAAGTGAAATAAGGAGGTAGGTCTACACTTGTGGATTTTACCGCGCGACTTTGCTCATAAAATTGAAAATTGGTTTTGACATTAAACGAAGAAATAAAATTATCACCGAAAGGATATCATTGTTTTGTTTTCAACAAAAACTATGAATAAAAACTGTCCAACGAACAAGTTTGCTGCCATAAGTTGAATGTATGTATAAGTACCTAAGTTTTGTTCACCTATTTACTTGGTCGAAGGACTCAGTTTATTTTTGTTTGCATCATAAACAAGAACTAATATAACAACTAAATATTTAGCTAGAAGTAAATACCTGCATAGAAATAAAAAAAAAATCTGTCCTCTTTCTTCGTAACGTAAACCGTCTGGAGGTTGATGAAGCACTTGCTACAATCGCATGTGGGCTGAGGCCATAGTGAAGAAAAACAACACTTTTTTTTTTGAAATGTCTTACAAAAAAGTGACAGTAAAATATCGGTTTTTACTGTGACTTGGTTGAAAACGGGGGCGTTGGCCAATAGAATCTTAGATTTAGTTTGTTTCTATTTTGAAAATTTGAAAATAAAAAATATATAAAAAACGTCTAGACAGTCTTGTTCTTATTCCATTCTTCATTGTATTTATTTTTAATTCTTAAATACGTCAAGCCAAATCCCTACGTATGTCAAATAAAAAATAGATGTTTTATAGATGTCACTTTCTCCTATGACTTTTTGTCTTTTTCTTTTCTTTTCTAAATTTTGTTTTTATATAAAATTTTATTGTGCTTCTCTTGATACTTTTCTCATCCAAAAAATAACAATAAAAAAGTCCAAATATATCACACACAGAAAAACGGTAATGATTATAGGTAATTACATTGGCAATTTATTGCCGTTTTAATGTTTTAATTTTGTCAGACGGTAGGTTTGATATTTTGAAAATGTTCTCGAGTTGAAGAATATCCGTGAATAAAAATTAGAAATGACTGTTTTTTAATCAAATTTATCTGCTTCAATCTAAATGATTCTCGGTTTTTATCTTTATTTACTCAAGACAAGATTGTAAGTAGGTACTTATGTTGGGTGAGGTATTTTATAAATCACTTTTGAGGGCATTAATGGGGGGATGTAGAATGTAGATAGTCGAAGCAAATTTCATAAAGGTGAAGGAAGTGGGTAGGTATACTTTAACAAATTCCATTTAACATTAGATTCATTTAAAATCTAACTGAAACTGGATTGAAAAAAAGTGCATTTAGTTCTCGTTCTCGAGGTTGATCGGTATGATCGTACTTTTTGTCATATTTCTCGATGTAGGTAGATAAAGCAGAAATGTAGGCTCATACCTCCTACGAAGTCCTTTGCAGGGTTTGGCTCAGTCGAACTTGAAATGGTTGTAGGTTTTTAGTAAGGTAGATATTGAAACTTATCTGAGAACACATCCTTTAAAGTTGGTAAAGGTTTTAGAAAAATAATTACATGTTCTTCCTTTACGGCGTTTCCAGCATCACAGGGACCACTAATCTGTTTCACACTAGTGATTCGCGGTAAAGAACACGGAGAAATATTATAACTTAACTATTCTAATCATTATTATTATGCTAACAATTAATACTTTTCTAAATTTAGCACATCAACCTATTCCAAACTTTTATTATAGCCGCTTCCTGGCCTCTTATCCTCCTGAATTTTGCTAATCTTTCTAATTTTACCTTCTTCCTCCACTGATTAAAACTAAAAACTAAAATCAAACTCACACCTTAAGCAGCTAAACAATAAGAAACGACGCACACAAAATAATAATAATAATATAAACAAAAAAGAACTGATACACTTGAAAACTTGTTAATTATTAACAATTAAGACCGTATGCTGCGTAGAACGATTGTTCCGTAACCAAATAGATGATAAATAAAATAGGAAGAAGAGAAAAAAAAACTGTTCAAACGTAAACCACACACAAAACAATTAGTAGTTAAGTGATGTGATTATTCTTTGTCGATCTTTAATTAGGAAAATCAGAGGGGATATTAGCGCCCCCTTGATATTGACAGAGATGGTGAGACTACTATATCTGATCAATAGAAAAAGATCTTAGGTACCTACGTGTCTTGGATTAGATAGAAAAACATTAAAACGTACAGTAAAAAAAAATTGAAACACAACGTATACCCCTACCTATTATTACCCTTTGATTACACTACTCGTATTGTGTTTACTATGCCCGATTTAAACAAGCACAGCATCTCACCGAGACAGTCATGTAAGCAATAAACTGTGTTTGTTAAGGAGTTAATGACCCACCACTACCTATTATATTTCTCGCACTCTCAGTTGGAGGCCGAGTTACTTAAACTGGTGCTGTGTTGTGCGATGCTAATATTTTTTTGTTTTGTTTCTAAACCGAGGAACAGAAAAGGTTGAGGGAGAGAGGAGGAGTGTATGTGTTTGTAATGACATCAACATCCTTGAACTCATTCAATGAGTTTGTTGCCATTAAATGACTTGCCAAAAATTGTTTTAAAACACTAAACATAAGCCATGAGTTTAACCATTACATCCAAACTAATTTTGTTTCTGTATTTTTGTCTTATAGATAAACGGTCAGCAACAAGTTTTAAGTAACACAATGCCAGCTATGCCAAAAGAAAAATCTACGCCCGTATCATTGAGTGAGAGTAATTTCTCTGAATTAGAAAAAATGAAAGAACAATTGATGATGGCTACATCAACACAATCGACTGTTCCAACATCAAATACTACAAACAGCAGCAGATACGGTGACCATCATCATCATCATAATCACCATCACCATCATCATCAGCAACAACAACAAACACATCATAGAAATAGTGTTTGCGGGTGTGGTGCTGCATCGGCGCCCGTTGATACGATAAGTCGGATACCATCAGTGTTGACGGCTACAACAGTGACAGCTTCAAATGGTGAGTCATGACAACAAACAAATGAAAATCTCATAGGTATTGGTATAGTTCAAAGGAATTTAAATTAGGTATGAATGTACATATAGCCTAAAACTTCTGACAGTATTATTGACTGACGAGTGACGATACTCAAAAAATTAGATAGGCAAGTAGAACTAACTGATAAAAAATTTAAAAAGGGAACAAACTTATTTCAATCAGGACAGTTAAATGAATAAATATGGTGGTACAACCGAACTCGTGTCCTAGGATAATAGGACACCTACATATTTCTGCCAATTTCGACCGGCTAAGTGAGAAATCGCTTTTTATGGTAGTTATTTACCTTCGAAGGTCTTGCCAATTCTTCGCGAAAAGGGATACCTGCTAGTCGAAAAGCAATAAGATGTTTATAGAACTCCAAAATCGAACTCTCATGTAACAGGCAGGCATGAACGCCATTGCCATCACATGATTAGCAAACAATGAAACGAACAAAACATTCTAAATAAAAACAACACAAACAATACCATGACCTTGTTATTGGAACAATTCTAATTTCAATTTAATTAAACTGATAACATTTAACAAAAACATTGTACATAGGGATCACTGAAAGTTTTTTCTATGAATTGATTTCCTTTGTATCATTACTTTGTAAACAACTCGTTTTCTGCATTGCAGCAGTCTCTCTTGTTGAGACTGGTTGATGCAATAATCATGATTGATTTTATAAATCTAAAATTTTCCAGGAACAACATCGTGTTCAACAACAATCAACACAGCTATGGCTACAACGACTTGTTCGAGAAGCAAACAACTTCAACATCATCAACAACAACAACAACAGCAGCTAAATGGAAAAACAAATCTCACAACAGACTCCAATAAATTATCATCGTCACCATCACCAATAAAAACAACAACAAACACATCTACATCTCCAGCAACAGTACCATCATCATCAACTCCACCAACATCAGGAACAACACCACCAAAGAAATCCCCTAACGACTTTGTCTTTGGCAAGGTAATCGGCGAGGGAAGTTTTAGCACAGTCTTTTTAGCAATGGATGTCCATACAAAACGTGAATATGCAAGTAAGTCCGTCTATCAAAAAAACTACAATTATTTATAAACATTTTGAAGGAAAGAAGATACAAAAAGAAAAACTAGTTCAAAAGTTGATAGGTAAATCTTGTTTTGACAGAGCCATTAAAACTAATACAATACAATCCACAACTACACATCAAAGTCGAAGTTGTCATTTATAAGATGGCCGATCAAACGGAAGGATAGGCTTCTGACATTGGATCTGGTGAATTGATTGCTAAACTCTTATTTGTGTGTTTTCAAACATTGCAAAGAAACAATAAGCAAAACAAGGTTAATTTTATAATAAACAAACAAGAGGAATAAGAGAAAAGTCGCGCCGCATCATCAAGAGACCAGCTGATCATCATAAGCATTTCTTTCGACGAATAAAACACGATCAGACCTCATGATTGCAACGTACATAGGTATATAATTTATATTCCTATACTTGTTTATTTATTTCTGGTTAGATTTAGCGAGGCTAAAAACACATATTATCTCAATGTTTATCAATTATTTATAGACAAAATAATTCGATGGTCAGTCTGAGCTCTTAGCAGTCACAAGAATCGTGTGGATCGTATATGAAGCGATTTCTGCGCTCATTAACACACAGAAAATACAACAAAATCTTATTAATAAATTCAAGCTCATTCATCTGTCACGCTTAAAGTGTGATGTGTGACATCTCTCTTCTATAAAAATGTGAGTGGGCTTGTGTGTTAGTGTGTATTAGCTGGAATTTCTAATGATCATGATATCAGATCACACTGTTGTTCTGTTGTATAGTCTAGTCATAGAAAAGAGAAATAGTTTACATTTGTTAGAAGACAACTATACCTACCCTATATGGAATGTAAATTACTGATCGATGTTTATGTACAAACAAAAACAAGAATCAATGATTCGATTTCTCTGTTTGTTAGTGTTGATCTGATCACTCAACATGCTGTTTAAATCTGCCAATCTCACTTTGTTCTTCCCCAAACACCGTGTGGAATGTATTCATTTCCACACTAAATGATATTTTATACCTACCAACATTATTTTGTTTCAAAATTCAGCTATATGGGCTTTTGAAGAACCATCGACACGTGTAAGTGATCATAAAAATTATAGTATTACTGAAATTCCAATCTCTATTGTTATACCCACACCATAGTTAGTGTGTGTTCTGTGCTGGCATGGCATCTACATATTTTCGTTTTTCTCATTCATTTCTCCACCACCGATTCCGATTGCCAGACAGATTGTGGTGGACTCACTCAAAAAATGAATGTTGTACACGCGCGCGCGTGGATACGATAAAAGCAGAAAAACTATTGTGCAAAGAATTGGATTTTTTTTTTTTTTTTAAGATGAAAAATTTTAGACTAGATTGGTAGGTATATCTCTAGACATCAAGATAATAATAAATATTTGAAAGAAACAAAAAAATTACTCAACACGCCAAAGAATGTGGGAAGTTTTAGAAAACAAAACAAAAAAAAAACTAACATCAATCGTTCATTCATTCATCGACTCTATTAAAAGTTTCATCTTTCTTAGCTGTCCGTGTTTATGATCTTCATTTTAGTTTCAAGTCATCAAAACCTCACACACTTGAAACGAAACCCCTCTGTTACGGAACTAAGTTATACCTACCTATCTAGAACTTGTTCGCCTGGCGCTGATAAAGAGGCACGAGTGCAATGATGAAACTTGTTTCATATGTTTATGGTATCTATACGTGACGATTCTTAAGAAAATGCTTTTCAAACACACGCGTAAGCATTTGCTAATTGAATCGTTTGCATTACATACATTCAAAGTCCACATACTGAATAACGACATGAAATGAGAGTAAATATTCTAGCTTTTTATCACTCTGATGGAACAGATTTTCCGCTTGTTACATAGTGGTGTTAACCAAATTTGAACAGACCTTTTCGAGATAGTGGTAATATTCATAGGTACATAGGTACCTCTCTTCTCAAAGAAATATAATTTTCTGAACTCTATGTCGATCAACAAGTTCTTAAAACCGTCTTAATATTTGCGTTTTCCATAAGTTTTGAATTTATTTTGCGGCCTTGCTTCTTACGTAGGTAGGCACCAATAATAATTTCTTTAGCCTATTGTTCGAATTTGCTGGAAGGTATAACTTTGGTTTAGCAATTGTTACATTTACGCAGATGCTCCTTTTTACTTTTACCTGGGGATTTCTTTTTTCTACGCTGAATAGGTACCCATGTCTACTTCTAGCACGTGGGCTTGCCAGAAATTCGTCCTTTTATTAGTTTCCTAAGGAAAACATTTTCGAAACAGACATCTGTCTTTGGTAACTCACATTGTTAAGAACTCTAAGGTATCTACCTTGATTTCTGTTTAAAGTAAAAACAAAAAAAAAAAATACCTTTTTGGCTCGCTTTGTAAAATGAAGAGCTAGCCTCCTAAAAATAAACTAACAAACCATTACATTGATAAAAATAATAATAAGCTAAAATATTCAAATCCGATTTCTCTGGCTGAATTTGGTAGAAACTGAAGATCATTTTTACTGTAAGAGCTTGTATCGAGTTTCTAGACTAAACATCGATCGGTCCTCCACTTTCTGATAAAAAGCTGTAAATAGTAAGCAATTCGGTATAACGTCTTTTGTTCTTCAATCTGGCACATGTCAGAGATCAGTGATCTTGCCATAAGTAGGCACCTATAAATTGAAGAAAAAAAAACAATCAAAACAACGTTGTTCTTTAGAGAACAAAAGTCATTCACATGCAATTGCATCTCAGGATTGTTTGAAAGTTTATTGATCTTTGGTTTCATGACCCTCTGTCTGTAGCCAGCAGGTGATAGCATAGCATTTTCTCCAAAAAATTGTTCTAAGTCACTACTTCAATAATGTCAATGACTACCTACTTAAAGTATACCCAAACAAAATTTTGCCAGGTGCTGGCTATCCTCAACTGCATTACAAGAAGGCAGATGCACTTTTTGTTATGGTTTGTTTCTCAAAAAGTCAGGGCATCGTCTCTTTCCGTAAATGGAGTAGGTAGGTACATGCCCACAATTAAAATGTTCAGAAGACCTAAAACATCTGTCGTCCTTATGCGTCTTGGTATTTCTTTAAGAAATAAATTGAAGAACAGAAGAAATAAGAAAAAAAAACATGTTATTTACCAACAACTCATGAAAGGAACCAATCGCCTCGAGGGTTGTGAAATGAAATTTGATTCGTCAAAAGAAAACACCGAAGGACAAAAGACTGGCTCAACACACTAAATTGCAATGTGTCAATAACCTCGATTTCGCCAGACACAACAAACAAAGGGGATCTAAATGCATAACTAACTAAAAACAAACCGAAAAAAAATAAAAATTGGCGCGAAAAAAGGACAACAACCAGGGGCACGCTTACTCTTAACACACCTGGACTGGCCATACACAATGAACCGAAGAAAATCATCTCTTAGAATCCACCTGCCGATATGTAAAGCAGATGTTTTGGTCGTATCTTTCTAATCGAGAAGTCCAAATCCTTCGTCCTTTTAATCTTTTCTCTAAAAATTTAAGCGGCATATGGTGTTGTTGCTTTATTTTTTTTTCTGCTTCTTTTTTGAGGGCAATAAACTCTTCATGGATGAGTCATGGTATTGGATAAATTTCTTAATAACTAACTCTTCAGTCTACATCCTTTCCTTGTATTTATTTTTTGTTCTTTATGAAAAGTAACGTAATTCAATTTTGTTTTTAGGAGCTCGGGGGGACGTAGGAGATTTGGTCGCCGAACATTGACCTTTCACTGTCGCGTGTGTAGGTTTTCATTCTCTCAGAATTTATGTTTCGGACTTAACTGTATGGGGGAATAAATTTTATTTTGGTGTCACAAACAAATTCAACAAAAAAAAAAGGAAGAACTATAAGGGTGTCTGGACATTTATCAATATGCCCACACACTTTTTTAAGTACATACTATGCAGAGGCTGCTCTGGTATGGTTTTATTACACTTTAAGTAGAAGCCAGTAGCAAGTGGGATTTTTATTTATTTGCATTATTTCCTACCTACGCCTTCTTGTGAGATTGAAAAAGTATTGCAATTGCGTTTTATTGCTGTTTTTGGCCATGGAAATGGAAATTTTTATTGTGATTTTGTGACAAGTTTTCAAAATAAATTGGAATTTTTTCTACACTTACACGATATTTAGATATTAAACGATGGCCAAAGAATTCATGCAATCAACACCGTCACAACATAAAATGGAAGAAGAACAATAAACCAATCTCAACTTGGTTCTTGTTTGTTGTGATCTCTCTTTTCCAAACCCATTAAACGCAACAATCTTCTTCGTTCAACATTTTTCTATGGTTTCTTCTTTTTTGTTGTGTTTTATTCCTTAATAAGCACAAGCATTTGGCGGGAAAATTTTTTTTTTTTCTTCTCAATACCTGCATTCCATGAGTAGAAGGAATAGTTCAAGAACCTTTTCTTCATTAAGAATTTGAAAAAAAAGAAGAAAATAACGTCTGTATGGAACCTGATTTGTGCATCTCCATCGTAACGCACGCTTGTTCTTTGCTCTTCCGTTCTGCTCTATGGTTCTGCTTATGTGTTTGACTATGGAATGGAATGTCATCATTCGGGATTTATGAACAAGAATTTAGCAAAAGAGGCGAAAAGAGGTTGGGGTCTTAAAATACAGTTTGCTGCTTGGGTTGGTATCAGGTACTTACCTTGTCTGGAATGTAGCTTTTCAGATTTCTGTTTAGAAACGTTGTGGATCGTATATTAACGAAAATAGAAATAAAGACGTTCGCATCCTTGTTTTAAACTTAAATCGTGCCTACCTATCCGCAGTTTCAATTCTAACGTTCAACTGAAATACAAAACTTGACTTTCCAATTGGCAATTTATCGCATTCCATTATCAAAACCAAAGCATACCCATCTCAGGGGTCATACCCTCAGCTAACTCATCGTTAGATGGAATGCAATTATACTAGACTGGCTTTTGCTAAAAATAGATTTTTCCTGTTTTTCCCACTCTCAAGTGGAATTCACATAAACCTTTTCAATGAAAACGAATAAAAATAAATACAGAGAAACTAAGAAGAGGGTCACAACTCACAACACCGAATCAACTAAACAGCAGATAGTAGGTACTGGAGTAGAGATACAACAGAGCAAAAATACATAAAACAAAACCAACAAACAACTCACAGAATCAAAATAAGAGTGCATAGCAGAGCTGTAAGGTCACAGACCAAAGTCTATTTGATGTGAGACGGCTACAACAACAAATAATAACGTAGGTAGGTAGGTAGGTATATTAAATATACTTGCTATAACTAGTCGCACAACACTCACATTCCTTACAACAAACTAGGGGGCTTGAAGTAGCTTTATAAGAAGACCAACAACGAAACAGTCACAGAAGAGGCCTTGTGCCTAATAAGACATTTTCCGTCTTCTTTTACTCGTAGGTATATCCCCTATTTTGGTTTTGTGTGACTGAGTATTGGTGTGTGTTTCTGTCTGCCTGTTTGTTTGTCTTTTCCCATCTTTTGATTCTCTTTTGAACATCATTTTTGCATTAATGTTTTTCCAACTTGTATAAGAAAAAGGGGAGTCTGTGTACTGAGTGTTGCGAAGAGGCTCCCCAGTCCCCAGTGCTATGCAATTTTTGTGTTTTTCCACATTCTACATTCTCTGACACTGGTAGAGAACAACAACTTGTTTGGAATTTTCTCTGGAATTTGTGTTTAACCGCATTTAAATTCAAATGCAACACAAACAGGCTATGTTTTGACTTGTGAGCGACTGGATCGTTTGCTTATAAATTATTATTTATGGAAAGAAATTGAAATAAATTTAACGGTACCTACTAGATAACCAGAATATATAAGCTAAATCGTAGTTTTCTCCTGAACTTTGTTTCGTTTTGCAACTGTTTTTAACTTTCATTCCATCATCTACCTTGAGCTTCAAAGATTCACTGCAAAAGTTGGACTTTAAATAATGCATTTGAAGTAGGCAGGCAATGCATATGTATGTAGGTATTGTAATTTGAATTTCAAATGCCTTCCTACAAACATTATATAATAATAACTCACAAAAACAAGTCGTTAAGTTCTTAATCAGGAAAAATGCAGATACCTACGTACCTACCCATAACAGAAATGAACAACAAATTTCAAAATGTTACTACGTGATGCGTCAGTATGTTGACAATGTTAAAGTCCACTAAAAAGGAAACTTCTTTTATTTTAATCAGCTGTGAACAGAAGCACACACTCTTAGTATGGAAATTTGTACGTATGTACAAGTACATATTTGGTATGACTTCAATACATAGAAATTAAACTTTATTTCATTCTCTCTATAAAACTGCGGTTGGTTTGCATAAGATTTCGCACAAAAAACACACCCAAGGCCGTTCTTTTCAACCAGTAAGCAAAAATTGTTATTTTCATTTTATGTGGTTGGGTTAGTTCTTATGACAGTAGTTGACTGCGGCAGCAGTATCTTGCGGTAGCAAAAGAGAAGAGACAAGAAAAACGTTGTGTGGAAAGAGCACTCTGTGTTTTTTTCCATGGGGGCTTTTTTCTATCTTCTTTTAGGTTCCTCCGTACTACCATCGTTGTAGTTCGTAAAAGATAGCATTGATTCAACTTGGTGGTTTTGTAAGTCCTTTAACAAACAATACAAAGAGTGGTGTGTTAGAAGCATTACTTCATCCCCAAATAGGTAAATATCAGCTTTGTTTCAAAAAAGGAGTAGGGAGCTAAGGCGAGCTTTTTGAAAAGCTTTTTTATTTAATTATATTTCCTGTTGGAAGATATGTCAGTTCATATTTTCAGGGCAGGTAGGGTATTGGCTTATCACTCTGCCTATAGTAAATCTAAACAAGCTTTTTCCAAAGCTCTCCTTAGGGGGTGAAAATAATAAAAATTGAACAGAATATAGAAGTTACGAAAAATATTTGAGCTTTCATTAGGTTCAAAAACCTATAATACTAAAAGGTTGCATTCTTCAATTATTTGATCTGAAAACTGACCTTTCAAAGCGAAATTTCATCAAAACCAGTCCAATAGTTTCAAAAATTTAAAAGGGCTTTCATATTAAAAAACTTAAAATTTATCAAAAAAAAATGTTTCCCTTGATCAATTTACAAAAGCGTAAAACACACATGATCTTTGACGTCCCATCGACAATTTTTTAAACCAATACACCAACTCCTGCCACAGAATACAAGTTATGAATGAATTCTCAAAAGAGCTCATGTATTATGCTCAACTTATTTCACAAGTTATCAATGTTGATATTACGTCTGAAAACGTGTTTCTCATTATCTTTTTCAAAAAACCATAATGCAAACATTGCAAATTAGGTAGGTAAACATATTTGTATATAAATAGTTGTTAACAATGTTACTGAAAAGTTCTCTCTCCTGTATTCCGTTCATTCACTGTTAGCACTAAGTTCAAGGCTAAAACATCAATAATAATAATCAGTTTCCCACTCACATAACAGCATTCAGGAATTCTACATTTCTAGCTGGTAGGTAGGTAATATCAATCCCAAATCGAAACACAGTTTAAAATATTTTAGCAATTCACTTGTTGTTTTGGAATAATTTTTTTTTTTTTGTGTAGGTAGTTCTCTTCACTAATCAAATGTTGTTGTTACTGTGCGCTGAGCGGCAAAAGAACTTAAAATTGGCATTGCTATTACTGTGGCTCTGATACTGGGCTGTGATGATTATGAGACTGGCTCTCTGTTGGTAGCTGGTGGTTGCTCCTCTGTGGGAGCAGAAGTTGTTTACGTTTTAATGGTCTGGTTTTGTTGTTTCCTTCTTTTCTTTCCTAACAACTTATATTGTTAGCTAACTGTAGAGGAGAGTGAATTGAAATTTTTATTACTACATGGAAAATAACCGACTGGTGTTTTTGTTTGTTATATGAGAATTTGAATTCATCGAACTTTAAAGCACAAAATATAGCAACAACAAAATTTGCACAAACAAGCTAGAGCTGCTGTCTTATCAACCAACACCACCTCTCACTTGGTCAGAATGTATAAATAAGTGTAGCGCCAACGAAATAGAAGAAAAATAAGGTGATTAACAGGGAGAATTGTTTTTTTTTTTTTGCAACGACGACGCCCGCCTCGAAAATGTATTATTTTTATTTGAAATAATCTAGAGAAAACAAATCAAAGTTTAAGGCGATAAAAACGAAATTAATTGTTATGAAAGCCAAAAAACAACAACATACTCGAGTAGTTTTTAATTTGTCTGACTTTTTTTTTGTAAGTTTTAAATTGATTTAGGAAAATACAGATCTACCACCTCTCGATTGATGTGCGTTATGTATGTGGCTTGAAAAACTCAACAAAATTTTTGAAAGGCAATCAGCCATATCAATTGTAATTCATGGCATATTTTTGTCTCAAAGTATGAAATGCCGGATAGAAGACGTTAGAGAGGGGGGAGAGGGAAGACGAGGTATGTAGACGCGGCCCTATTTAATTTTATAATTTGAGTGCCAAAAGTGTACACAGCAACAGTGTCGTAACAAAGTTGCAAATAATTGACAAAAACATTTCATTTGGTGGTTCGGCGTTCTCATTTGCCTGCATACAAACCACCACAGGACGGGCCTCTGTTTGTTGTCGACACATACCGAAATTACAACAACAAAAAAAGAAATAAAAGTCCGACAACCGCAGCAGATAGATAAAATTCAAAAAACCTATTTTATTCTATCCGACCGATAGAACTTTTCGGTTCGGTTGTAAAAAAATTTAATCAAAAAGAAAAAAAATAGGGTGGCACAACAGATTTCAAGAAGCCCTTTCATTAATGAGGAATGGAGGCACCTACAAATGTTTGCCGATAGCTAAATGAGAAGGTGCTTTTCTTTGCAGTTTATTTTCTCTCGGAGGACTTGCCAACTCCTCGCGAAAAGCGATAACAGTAGAAAAACAATTCTTTTTTTTTTTGGGATTCGAACCTCAAACTCTAACGGGCAACACTCTTTGAAAAATTGAGAAAATGAACAGAAAAAAAACAAATAAATACGTCCCCCCAGTAAGGGTAACTTGAAATAATAAGCAGAAAGTCTTAACTTAGTTTGCACAACAGTAGCACGAGCTAAAAAAGCAGCTCACACAAAACCGATCGATCACCGGGGCTTGGGACGTTTTTGGAGCTCTCATTTAAATTCCATTATAAGAAGCTGTTATTTAACACCTTTATAGTCGGGCCGAGATTATAAAATAAAATATTTTACGTTATCAGAGCGATTGCAAGTTGTTGATATATTCATATATGCAATTTAAATGGCGCCAAACATTCACAGACTGATAAATAAAAAAACAGTACGTATGGTTTCTTATCGCTCCCAACTGACGTTCTCACAAGATTTATGTTTGTGATTTTTGTTTATAGGTTGCTAAGATGTTTTTTCCTTTGCCTTCTTTTTTTTAATCAAAATTCAACAACAACTTAATGTAAAAAAGATAATTCAGCCCCTGATTTATTACTTTAGAATAAACTATCAGCGTAAATCTAGCAGTTCTGTGTTTTTTTGGGGAAAACAACATTCTTATAAACTTGATTACATAACTTTTGTAGTTTTCCTTATCAAAATACATTCACTATCATTAAAACATGTTGAAAAACTCACGAGTCAATTAACAATCTTTTTTCTTCTTTCAAAATTGTTTGAAATAAAAACATAAAATGCCACATTTGCTAACAAATTTTCTTTCTTTGCAGTTAAAGTTTGTGAAAAACAACACATC
Organism: Melanostoma mellinum; assembly: GCA_914767635.1. Taxonomy (NCBI): domain Eukaryota; kingdom Metazoa; phylum Arthropoda; class Insecta; order Diptera; family Syrphidae; genus Melanostoma; species Melanostoma mellinum. Next base: position 139,943,224 of record OU612058.1, on the reverse strand, counting down.
ATCCGTGAGCGCAAGCAGGAATACATAAGACGTGAACGTGAAGTCATGAATGTTATGACCAATGTGCCCGGTTTTGTTAATCTCTCGTGTACGTTCCAAGACAACCGTTCACTATACTTTGTAATGACTATTGCCAAAAATGGTGATCTCCTGCCGTATATAAATAAAGTTGGTTCCTTTGATTTGGACTGTACGCGTCACTATGCTGCCGAATTAGTATTAGCCTGTGAGAATATGCACAAACGTAATATTGTGCATCGTGACTTAAAGCCTGAAAATATCCTACTCGATGAGAACATGCATACACTGATAGCTGATTTTGGTTCGGCGAAAATATTGGGACATGAAACATCATCATCTACAACACCTGTTGGCTCTACAGCGACAAGTACCAATCATTCAGCAACAACAACATCTTCAACCCCATCATCACCTGCATCGAGATCATGCTCAATAGACAACAATCAACAACCGGGTAATTTTCGTCGAAGAAAAAACAGTTTTGTCGGTACCGCCCAGTATGTTTCACCTGAAGTGCTTCAAAGTTGCCCGATTCGGCCATCGGCTGATCTCTGGGCATTAGGTTGCATTATTTATCAAATGATCTCTGGACTACCACCTTTCCGTGGCAGCAATGAGTTTATGATATTCAAAGAAATTCTCAATTGCAATCTGGAATTCCCTGATGGCTTTGACAAAAATGCTGAAGACCTAGTCAGAAAACTACTCAAACTGAATCCAAATGAAAGACTTGGCGCTCACGACAAAGTCGGATTCTATGAAAGTATACGATCACATCCATTCTTTGCTGGAATTAATTTCGATACAGTTCGTGAACAAACACCACCAACGATATACCCATATCTGCCAGGTGTATCCAAGGACGAAGAATTCCGTAGTCAATATCGTGTACCAGACGATTTGGAGCCAGGTTTAGGTGATCGTCAGCTGACGAGACTGCTGGGAATGGAGTTGGGCACATCTATGGATGGCTATGAAATAGAGCGAAAGACTGTTAGAAAAAGTGAGTCCACTTCGTAAACCGATTGAGTAAAAAGACAAAAATGTTATATTTTTGTTTTTCTCTTTCTATTTTTCTTCAGATATATTTGATCTGTCCGATGCTGAGAAACAGAAACGCCTCGAACAACAAAAGTCTGATAAATGGCATCCGTTTGCCAAAGGTGAAGTTATCCTAAAAAAAGGTTTCGTTAACAAGCGAAAGGGATTGTTTGCACGGCGACGCATGTTACTACTAACAACCGGACCCCGATTGATCTACATCGATCCGGTTCAAATGATTGAGAAGGGTGAAATACCATGGAGTTCACAATTGAGAGTTGAACCCAAGAACTTCAAAATTTTCTTTGTGCATACGGTGAGTTTTGGTTATTATTTGAAAAAAAAGTGTAATAATTTAGAAGGCCACAGTAAAGTCAATATCTTTGTTTTATCAATAAAATAAGCTAGGGCTTAGGAATACATGATGAACGAGGGTTGCTTTTAAAAATATTTTATACTTTCACAATTCAAGGCTAAAATCGAAAGCGCTCTACAAAAACTACAGTTAAACACAAAAATGTAAATATATAGCAGCATTTTTATTGCTATTTTTATTTATGAATTTGAATGCAGTCGACCAGAGCGAAGGAGGAAGGAAATGGAATGAAATTTAAACAAAAAACCAGAAAAACAGCATTTTACTTTCTTGCTGACCCACGCAATGTGCATAATTATATTTTTCAAGACCAGGGTAGCCATCAAACAAGCGAATAAACATTTTTTTATTATTTCAAAATAATTTCTACGTTTCATTCGAGGGGGTGAATTGCAAAGTGAATTTTTACGATCGCAAGAAAAATAACAATCCTGTTCTGTTAGCCAGTATCTCGATTTACTAATTTTTGCTAAAAAAAAAAAATATTCTAAAATTAGAAAACAGTTAGCCAAAAGAAGAATGTAGCGTGTCATATTCCCACTCATACTTGATTATGAGGACAGAGACTGAAGTGTAAGCAATTTCGTTTTGCAATATTGTTAGCTTACCTAAAAAGAAACTAAACCTTAATATGCTGCCCACAAGTTCAATGAACTTCATTTCAGATAGCCTGACAGTTGAAGATAAACCATTACCACACCACACCCGTTTTTATAGGACTCACGCGAAAGTATAAATAAAAGGATGGTAACATCATAAAACGGTGTCAAATTTTTTCTTGTATACAAAAAGAATACCTACTGCAAAAAGAGCAAGAAAGAAACGAGATAGGAAAAAAATATATATTTTTAATACCGGAACAAAGTTTCGTGTGCTTCATCATGACGACATTGGTGCCTTATCCATCCACCTTCAACATCCCTCTGGGGGGCACGAGTACAAACTATACAATCCGTCTATATTCCATCCACACATTTCATATCTATCTATCCTCAGATAGCGTACATAGACAGAAACAGCACTTAACCAGCTCAACAATGGCGACAGTGAGTGTGGCACGTGTAGCCATGTTGACATTGAACTAGGCTATATAATCAGTGGGTTTGTGGGGGATGATGGGTGGCAGTGTAGCAGCAGCACACGTTGGGTTAATTGTATATGAAAAGTGTAGAATAAGAGTTCAAGAACTATTACCTAACGAAGATTTTTTGCAGCAGTGTATGCATACGAAGCAAATTGCATGCGCCACAATCACAAGCAAAGAGAGAAACATAAAAATATATTCACACCTCGAACTCAGTAGTAAAAGGCAAGCGAAAAAAATCTATTAGATAGATAAAAACAATACCTATGAGTTTGCTTTAAAAATAACGTGGCGGCGGCGGGCGGCGGTAGTAGCAACAACGACGGCGACACCATGTTACATGGCAGCAATGCAGCAACGATTTGTCGCGACCGTAAGGTGTGTTGTTATGTTTGATTGGATTTGTATTTTTAAATATACAAATGACCGACGACGACAGTAGACACTGGGAGTGCATAAATTGTTCGTCGATTCGACGTTGACGAGAATAGAATTCAACCTGGTAATTGCCAGATAATATAGTTGAAGAAAATATATAAAAAAATGTTAATTAAAAGCATATTACTCTCGCTCTCGTCTTGGTAGAAAGCCAAATGAATTGCTGTTCCCATGCAAATTTGTTTAGGTAATTTAAAATACAACATTTCTGCTTGAAAGTTGCATTTCCAGATTGTAACTCTAACATTGTGTCAGTCGTTCGACAAAACTGTTTGTATTGGAAAGTTAGAATTAATTTTTCAAAAAGGTTACAGTTCTGCTTGGTTTTGAAAGATGGATCTAAAGTGGCAGTTGAAAATCGAACTTAGACAGCTACAACTACTAAGAACTATCAGTTTGAGTAGCAATAGAACTGACTTTTTCCAGTAATGGATCTAGTTCTAGCGATGCTTGTATCAGATATTCAGTTGGCAAACATAATTAATAGGCAAAGAACCAAAATGAATTGCAAATCAATCATTCTTTGCAACATTGTTGTTCATTGAAACTAAAAAAAAAAGTTTAATGTTGTATCTCAAAAATCGAGACTAGAAAAGACATCTGTTTAAATCAAGAATTCTTAAAAATAGAATCAGCAAGAAGAATTTTTAGCCTCGCAGTATAATGTTTCACCTTGCCTGTTGATGAGTAGTTGAGTGTGATGATGATTCAAGCTGGTTGCTCTGATTTTAATAAGCTAACCATACATAAGAGATAGTGACAACCGCAAATGTTTATTATTGCAAGCACTTCTCATCACCGTACTGCAAAACAAAAAGTTAAGGATATAACAAAAAAACTATATAAACTGGGAAAATAATAAAATGGAAAACAGTACACGCGCTCGTGTCGTAAAATAAAAAAAAAAAATAAAAGATATGTAGGTACGTACAGTATATAATCACACAGTGGTTACAGGGGTAAAATAAAAACTATGCCACCGAGCGCTTACAACAAAATGTTATAGCGAAGGTTGAAGGAACTAATAAAACAGTCACGTGTATTTCATAATACTTCATTTTTATTTTCTCTAGAGAGGGCTTTGTGCTCTCTCATTCTTTTTCTCTGTCTAGGTCATGAGAAACAGGCTCCATTTCAGAATCAATTTACTTTTTTATGTTTGTTGCATGAAAAGAACACTAAACAAAGGTAGATTTTAAAGTTTTATGATATTCCTTGACACTTTCTTTAGAAACTTAGATTTGTTGTTTCTAACCATTTCTGTTATGCAAATGAAGTTTTTATGGAATTAAACAAGTCGTACGAATCATTTGAGACTTTCGCCAGCTTACCGATTTCCTAATTATTCGTTAGGATGGCATCTGTAATCTGCTTATGTCTCTTGGTGTAAATGTTTGAACGTCTGCCTGATATGTGGGAGCTCAAGGTTGGATAAAATTCTTTTGCCACTGTAAGGAAAAACGGTGTTTAACCGTCCGGAATAGACAAACAAAACTAGGTCTCCTTCATTCAAGATAAATGCACTACGCCTTGTGGTTCACTGAGCTTTGTGGCCCCATCCTATTTACTTTTGTTTTTGATTTTGGTAATCTATCAAAGATGAGTTTTTTTATATTTTTCTTCTTTTCTTGTAAAATGTGGCGCCTTCTTATTAATGTTCTTCTTTTGTACTTAAATCGTTACTAATTTAATTTTCCTTTTTTTCTTCCAGCCCGATCGAACATATTATCTTGACGACCCTGAAGGTTATTCGTTGGAATGGGTGAATGCTATCGAAAATGTCCGCAATGTAACTTATAGCGAACAGCAAGACTCAAATAAGAAGACATCTTCGTAACTTTGTTAAAACAAACACCACCATCAGCAATGTAACAATGCAAAAAAGTCAACAAAACCGTTGCAACAAAGACGACCTTCAAATGAAAACAATCCACTGGCATGTTAGTTCAAACAACGGACACTATTGTGCGTGCTTACATACATATGTCAACTTGTAATCCATTGCCAATCTATCATAACAACATAGAAAGAGAGAGAAATAGAGAGATCAACAACTAAGAAAATTAAATCTTCACATCTGCTATTGGAAGTTTAAACAAAATATACTAAATAAATTATTTAGGTTATACATTATATATTGTAGGTAGTCACAATTTACTAAATTATATTTACTCCGTGCCCCCTTCCCTTCTTATCTTTCCCCTTAAACCTTCCTAAAACAAAAACAAAACAAAACAAAAAAATCATACATCTCTCCCCATGTTTCCAAACCACGAATTTTTGGTTTGGTGTAAATAAAACAAAAATAATTTAAAGCTAGAAAAAAGAAATAATATTACACTGAATCACTATAAATCGCATCTACATGTACATACAATTAATATAACAAGCAAAATAGTAATTTAATTGTAAAAAAAAGTTTGCCCTACATAGAAACAAATAAGACTTTAAACAAAATATTAAATTTAAATGAAAACAAAAAGGAAAAAATAGCTTCTAAGTAATTTAATTGATTTAATCTTAACGAAAAAACTTTTAGTTAATTTTCACTCGTTTTCGCCCAAAAAGCCCCGAAAGCATCTCATTATCTTCTTTTTTGTTTATATGTCTTAAAAGGAAAACTTAACTTAGATGTATTATAAAAAAAGGAAGAGAAAAAACAGAAACTTAAATTAAATTAAAAAGAAAAATAGATCAAATCGTAAAATAGTTAAAAAAAAAAAACAAATGATGAAATCTCAATCTCTTTTTGATTGTAGACAAAAGAATAAAATTTTAAAAATTACTAGAAAAGAACGTAAGATTTAAAAAAAATTAAACAAATCATAAAATGTGTTCAACTGTTAGGTGGTGTGAAAAAATTGTTTGGCTAGTGTAAAGAAATCGAGAGTGAATGTAGCTAAAATAAAACAAAAAGAAACAGAGAATGTGTAAATGTTTTCAAGTGATGAATTTGTTTGTTTTAGCTAAATATTAGCAAAGGAAAAATTAAAAAAAAAGAGAGAATTAAATGGAAAAAAAACATGTCTAGGAAGAAAAATTAAATTAATTTAAATTTAAGAAGAAAACTAGTGATTTTGAACTGAAAAGAGATAAACTACATAGCAAAGAAAACATTTAGTTCTATAGAAAACATGAATACCAAACTCGAAGAATAAACCTACAACAAAACAAAAGGCATTTCTCAAAAAAAAAAAAACATGCTATGTATGAACATTTCGTTTTCCTACACATTAATATAATAATACCACTTTGTTCATTTTTTTTTTGTTTAGTTATTGTTTTTTCGCAAAGGAAAAATATTTATAGTTGTATGTTAGACGAATTCTTTTTTGTTTAAATTATTTAAATTTTTCTTTCTTTTTGTTTGTTTATCCTATTGTACTTGTACTAGAAAAAAAAGTAACGAGAGTCTCTCGTGGACAAACAAGAGACACATAAAGTTGAAAGAAAAACGGCTTAAACGAGAAATAAACAGAGAAATAGATAAATTGTTTACTGCATTATCATACAGTGACTACACCACACATTATATTCCAATTGAAACCTCGCTAATTATTTTTTGTTTTCTTCATTAAACAAAACAAAAAAAAATGAATACATAAAAATATCAACAAGTTTTATGATTTCTCACATTCAAGAACGGAAAACGTTTAACCTCGTGCCACCAATCTTTACACACAAATTGTGTCTTTTAGCTCTGCGTATTAGCTCTCTGCAGTGTATTATCTTAATGATTTTATTATTAACAGTACCTATAAGAGAAATTTTATTTTCCTTCGTACTAAATTAAATTAATTTGGTTCTTATATGCTGTACATATATACATATCCTACAAGATACAAAGAGAACATAAAAATATAAAAGAAAATTAAAAAAAATAATAGTTTATTTCCTTATACCTAATCATAATAATATTATTATTTATATAAATAAAAAAATTTTTTTTTTTTTTTTCAATTCAGATTCATTGTATATTTAAACATACCTACTATTATTATTAAACTATTTTTTTGTTTTCTAGTTTGTCCTTGTTTATTTTTATTATATATTATTTTTATTATATACAAAAGAATAATAATTAATACCTTAATTGATTTATTTAATTAATATTATAAAGAAAAAACTTATAAACAAATTGATAAAATTTAAAATATACTATACGATTTACAATTTAAGTATACGTGAGATGAAAAATTAATTTAATTTAAAAAAATGAAAAACTAAAAAAATAAAAGCAAGCAATTTACCAATTGCTGAAATATATTAATTTAAAAATGCAAAATGATTGAATAAAAAAACAAAATTTAATAATTGAAAAGCAAAAACAATTTACTTCTTATTATTTATTATTTCTTTTCTTTCTTTGATTTGTTGTGTTGGTTTAGTTTCCTTTTTATTTTGAATTTTACTTGGAAGTTATTTTGTGTTGGATGTGGAATAGGAGTTTGTTTACATTTCACTTTTTTAAGGAACCTTTGGTATCCGATTTTCAAAACGATGTTCGTAGAAGAGTTTCCTTGTCGAATACTTAGTCTTGCAATTGTTGAACATTAGTTAATTAGTTGTTCCATCAATGGTCGATTATTGGTCTATTGTTTTTCGGTTCATGGGTTTCAATGACATTTTGTCATTGGAAAACGAGCATTTTGACAAATTTTGAAGGATCTTCGAAGCGTCAACGTAATAGTGGACTAGTTTAGAGAAATTTCAGTTGCAATGAAACCAGTACATAATGCCATTAAGAATAAAAATAATTAAAGAGACACTACATGAATTTTCACTGAATCAATATGCTTTTGAGACATGTTCATTTGAAAACGTTTTGGGAATTAGTGGCCCTCCTCTAAACTTCGTTTCCAAAGAGTTGCCACTTCCAGAATGACAATTGTAGTATTTTTAAAATGTAAAATAAGTTTTCTGTTCTTCTTCGAAAATGTTGATTGCGGACCAAGATCAGTGTAGGTCTACTATATAGTTCGAAGCATATAACCAGTGGAAAGCTTCTAACTTCAATTCATTGGCCATATAAGGTTATTGATTTTATTTTGATTGCTGCTGAATCATTAAAATTTGTAATGGTTTACTGGAAAGAGTTTTACAGCTCATGAGAAAAAAACTATATATTCATTATTACAAATACCCACAGTCTGCATACAACATTCGATTCAATGTTCGAATCCCAGAAACATCCAAATAGCTTTTCACTCGCCTTTCGCGAACAACTCGGAGGTTCTCTTAGAATAGCGTCATAGCAACGAAAAACCTTTTTATCACATAACCGTTTGGAATCGCCAAATAATTGTTGGAAGCCCACCATCCCTCACAATGTTTATTTACATAGTCATATTGCAAATAGGCGTTTCAGTCAAATGTTTATAATCATGCTTATTTTGAAATGTAAACTGTCGAATCGTTTGAGTCCCAAAGTGGAATGCTTTCAAATTCGACTAACTTTCTATCGAAATAGGATTCCAAAATAAGCATGAATGATGAAAGCCATTAAAAAAGGAGAAAAGGTTTAACTTCAATTTTAACTGAAATGCCAATCACAACGACTGGGCTTCTCTTATTTTAATGGCGTACAAATGAAATGCCTATTGTAATACGGATAAAAGCGAATCTGAAAACATTTAATGGCCCAATTTTCCCAATAACCATCAAAAGTCAAAATTCTGAGTAGAAGGGAAGGTAGAGGAAATACCGCTCTGGACAACCAAATGAAAACGATTCTTTGAAAGGGATCATATGCTTGTTCATTACATTTACTGTAGTTTCTAGAAACGAGATTATTTTGTTCTTACTTTTTTTATTAGGTAAAAATAAATAAGAATACACTCTGAAAAATTCAGCTTAGCTGAGAAATGACAGCTACTAAGCATTTCAAAATAGAACCATTCGACAAAATTCACACAAAACCTTCTAAAGCATTTATTCTCTGTTATCTATTTATTTGAATTATGTTTATGATAAATCGTGTTTTTCATATCGCTAAAGATTTACAATTCATGTTTTACTTATCGTAGGTATTACAAATATGAATTTTATTTAAGACCGCCTATTCCTATTTTCTTTAGAAGTGTAATTTTAAAATAATAAATAAATATTTGATTTTTGTATGATTTTGTTAATAGTGATGTAGATGAACAAAATTTGTATGTCTACTCACAAAGTTATTACTAAACAATAATATACCCAGCGCTTTTGACGTATTGTGTTCAGTAACAAAGAAAAAAAAAACTAAAAAGTAATAAATAATTATTTCAATTATAACAAAAGTAACAATGATTTGCGACTGATTCGCAGAACTATTTATTATTTCAAAAAACAAGAAATAATACATTTAGGGGGCAGTAGACTGAAATAAATGAATTCGTAGTTCTTAGCAATTAGAATTAGTTTACTAAATTAAAAAAAAAAGTAATAATGAGCAAATCGGTTCTTAAAACATCATTTGTATAAATTAATTAAACAACATTCAATGTATTCTCATATAAGTTTAAATAAATAGATCAGCAAATATACCTAAGTGTTTAAGTTGAGACTCATAATTTCTTTGTTTTGAAATAACAACACTCAATTTAATTATGAAATTTTTATCAATTGTAGTTGTATAACTTTAAATGGTAATTGTGGATAATAGAATTAAGTTTAAAACAACCGTTACGTCAGCAAAACAAATGAAATTTATTTATTATGTATTTAAAAAAACACATTAAATTGAAACACATATTGTATAGAGCAAAACATTTTTGAAATTAAAAAAAATGTTAGATAAAAAGAGTAGTTGGTATCCAGGAAAGTAGTAAAAATCAAGAAAAATGAGTAAAATCTAATTTAACTGTGAACTTAACATAAAATTTACAATGCAAACAACAGGATTAAGATAATTAAGATTAAATATTAAACTAAAAATTAAAAAAAAACTAAAAACAGAATATATATAAATGATTGTACAAGTGGTAAGATAAACGATTGAAACCAAATGGACAATGTTCGAAGAAAAAATAAGTAAATAAAACACAAAATGCGAAAATAAAATATTTGGAGATGGAAAGCAAAACAGAAAAACAATGTTTTTTTATTTTATCTAGTGAATGGTGAATTTTTGAAAGAATGAAAGTGGGCAATTTTTCTGTAAGTATTCTATGATTTGACTCACCAGAATCATCTGCTAACCAAGGACTGCACCGAAATACACACACAACTTGCAAAGCGATATGGGAGTGAACTTGCTGTCTAGAAATTATTGTTTTACCATCTTTTATGGAATAATTCACGAACACACTGATTGCATACATTATTTTTTTGAAAAGACGCGATAGAAGCTCTTTTACAAGCTTTCGTTATATTTTCCGTGTATTCGTTATTAATATTTATTAGTTTTGACATTTCTTTCTAATTTTTATTATTTAATTATTTTATATTTATTTTATATTTCAAATTTGTTTTTTTATTTTTTATTTTGTATTTTCCTAATTTGACCATAATTCGACACGAAGAAGGCCTACGTTCACGTATACAGAAGCCTCCTTCATTGAGCTTTAACCTGGGCTTATCCAGATTTCCATGAGATTCCCATAAGTTGTTTTGAGTTTTGGCTCTTAAAAAAAAGACCACAAAGGCACCATAATGTAAATTTTACTCCGTTTTTAATCAACCTTATTACGAGTTTCACGTGAACAGCTTTTCGCCCGGAAAATTTTTTCCGCCAGGAATTTAAAAAGGAATCTAAAAAATTAGTTCCACCTGAACAAAATTCCAGACTTTTTCCGCTTTTGTTGTTCACTTGTTCGCCTACTAAAAATAAGTGAAATAAATTGCTCTCGACGTTTCCACATATCACGGGGAAAAATAGCTCATAATAAGGGAAATTTTTCCCCCGAAACTCATAATAAGGGAAAAGTGAAATGGGATCTTTTTCGAGGGGAATGATTTCACGTGAAACTCATAATAAGGCTGATTAAAACATTTCAAACTAGGTTTTCTGAGAATTCATAGGGTTATCAAGGAAACCTGGGTCAACCCTGGGAAAAGTTCAACTAACTTTTTTTTCAACAAAATCAGAATAAATGCTGTCTGTCAGTATAAAAAAACGATGATAAATGTCTATGTTCAAATGACAATATTTCCGTGAAATTCAAACATAAAAAGTTCTCTGATATAGTATTTCAAAGAACATTTTATTTACTTTCTTTTTTATAAAGCATAGCCTATACCTAGCTGCAACCAAAAAGAAATGGTATTAAAAAAAGTGGCAAAACTCAAAAGCTAGAAAAAATGGACTTTTTTGTCGGGAATTTTGGATAAAAAAATTTTATTTATAATTTTTAAAAAGATGCATTTCGATGGGAATCAAAATAAAATGATCAGAATTTTGCTTCGTTTTCGAGATAATATATCGAAAAAAAAAAACGAAAGAAGATGGTTTAGAACCCATATTTCCGATTTGCACCCTCTAATTTAATAGCACTTTTGTTTTTTTCATTAAAATTGAGCTATTAATCGATTCATGCAATAAAAGTCCATTAAATTTCGAGTTCCTTAAGAGATGACATAATCAATAGACTTTACTATCGCCTCAATAAAATACAGCGATGAACCCTGGAAACTGAAAGAAAATTCGATTTGTTGAAACTTGATGCGAATAAAGCGGCTGGTTTTCTTATTTGTCGGATCGACTACAAGTCAATGCCGAAAAATTATCACGAAGTTTCAACAAAGCCACCAATATAACTTTGTCAATATAACTTTTGTGTGTTTCGTATTTGATTTCACTGATTGAAGGATAGCCGTTCCACTGTCTTCATAAGGATCTCCCTGTTTAAATTGAAGCAGCATGAGAAGCGCTCGTTTGAGGAAATTGAGAGGTGCCACGACAGGAACGAGATTCGGAAGTTTTACGAAAAGGTAAAAAGATCCTGCCAGGGTTGCAAACCCCGAATTCAAGCCTGTAAAGACCAGCAGGGAAACATAGTTATAGAGTCACAGTCGCTACTGAGGATCTGGAAAGATCATTTCTGCAGACTGCTTAACGGCGATGAGGACACAAATTCCGCTGTCAGGCAGATTGCCCCATTCAGCCTGGACGATGATCGAGAATGCCGTCCTCCCGACCTAGAAGAAGTTAAGCTTGCGATATGCAAACTTAAATCAAATAAGACTGCAGGTGCAGATGGCCTTGATGCCGAACTTTTCAAGGCAGCTGGAGATCAGTTGGAAAGGAGCATGCACCAGCTGATCTGCATCATGTGGTCGGAAGAAAGCATGCCCGATTAATGGAACCTCAGTATCGTATGCCCGATCCAAAAGAAGGGAGACCCTCACAATTGCGCCAATTATAGAGAGATAAGCCCCCTTAACGTCGCTTATAAGATCTTGTCTGCTGTAGTCTGTGAACGTCTGAAACCCCACGTCAACAACTTGATTGGTCCTTATCAATGTGGTTTTAGACCAGAGAAGTCCACAATAGACCAAATTTTCACATTACGGCAGATCTTAGAAAAAACCCGAGAACATAATATCGATATTCACCATCTCTTTATCGATTTCAAGGCCGCATATGACAGTATTTACAGAGACGAGCTGTACAGAGCCATGTCTAGTCTCGGCATCCCTGCAAAACTCGTACGACTATGCAGGGTGACTTTGGAGAATTCACGCTGCTCCGTCAAGGTCGGTAAAGAACTCACCGAGACCTTTGATGTCGAAAAAGGCTTTTGGTAAGGCGACAAACTGTCATGCGGTTTCGTCAACATCATACTTGAAAGGATTGTAAGAAACTCAAACGTCAACACCAGAGGAACAATCTTTCAAAAGTCTGTACAATTACTCGCCTATGCAGACGATATTGACGTAATAGTAAGAAAAAAGCGTGATGTTATAGGTGCTTTTGCGAGTATTGAAACAGAAGTGGCAAAAATGGGTTTGATGGTTAATGAGGGCAAAACGAAGTATATGTTGTCATCAAACAGGGACACAGAACATCGACGAATTTGACAAAACGTCACAATAGACAGACATAACTTCGAGGTAGTACAGGACTTCGTCTACTTAGGATCCGCTTTAGACAAGGACAACAACATCAGTGCGGAGATCAAACGGAGAATAACTCTTGCAAACCGTTGCTTCTTTGGGTTAAGAAGGCAATTGATAAACAAAACCCTCTCCAGAAAAACCAAGGTAATCATTTATAAGACCCCATTCATCCCAGTCCTGCTTTACGGCACGGAAGCATGGACCTTATCGAAAGCGGATGAGGAAGCCCTTGGTCGTTTCGAAAGAAAAATTCTCCGAATGATCTTTGGTCCCGTATGCGAAGACAATGTGTGGAGAAGAAGATACAACAACGAGCTGTATGAGCTGTACCGTGACATGGGCATAGCCAGAAGAGTACGCATCGCGAGGCTACGATGGTTGGACCATGTATAGCGGATGGACCTAAACGCTCCCGCTCGTCGTGTATTCGAAAGCACATTGCAGGGAAATTGCGGAAGGTTAAGACCTCGTCTTAGGTGGCGCAATCAAGTGGATGAAGACCTCAACCGACTTGGAGTGCGAAACTGGAGAGAGCTCGCCCGAAATCGAAGGATGTTGGTTGAGGCCCAGGTTCACCCCGAACTGTAATGCCCACCTAAGTAAGTAAGTTACCGCTTTTCCGACAAAATTGTTTAAAAACAGAATATTTCGCCGATCGAATCTTTGAAATTCTTATTGAAATCGATTGTTAAAAGTGTAAAGCAAAATATAGTATATACTAGAAAAATATAAAGTTCACAAGAAGTATTTGAAACGCTAATGCAAAAACGAGCTGTGATTGTGAACAAGATTTAAGTTAAAAAACATGAATTCAAATTTCTACAAAAGCACAAATGAAACTTTTAATCAAGAGTTTGCGTTAATTTAAAAGAATAAAATTGCGAAGAACATTCATAATTCTGTGAATATTTAAGCTCAACAGTTAATCATCCACTCAAAAAAATCTACGTAGAGCTCTGTTTATACATTTACATACAAAAATGGCCTTTTTTAATTTGATCACTTCTTTTGGTTTTATATTTAATTAAAATTGTGAAATATCAGAATAGAGTGCGAAAACCAATGAAACCCGATAAGTGAACAAAAAAAGTAAGTGATGCGAACATAATGGGGGCCAATTACCCTCCAGGAAAAGTTGAGACAAATGGAAACAAGATATTTTTTCCTGATCAGCGTTTATAGGGAACAGGCAACATATCGCAGTTGCTTGGCTCTCAAGTCTTCGCAGCAACAAACCAGCAACTGGTTTTCCTTATGCAATGCAAATAATCGGAATAATTTGTTGTAGTGTGGATTGTATGTGGAACGAGAATATGGTCTGACAGTTCGTACCTACTATGGGTTAGAAAGTAATGTTGTAATTTAAACGTTGTTATTTGCTTCCTACTCTTACATATATGAACCTCCTGCTCTTGAAAAATAGTCTTGTGGAACACATTGGACCATTTGTGGACCACTTTCGACTTCCATTAAGTCAATGGAACGTTGGAAAGTGATAGTACTATAGGATAATACAAAGACAGTTGTTCTTTAGTCTGTCAGTTGATCATTTGGAAAGTGGAATTTAAATAATTGGAACGATTTGTTCTATTTTGGCAGAAACTTCAACTGCCTCGAAAAGTGAAATTGCAGATGGAAACAAGAAAAATGCAAATTTATCAGAAAAAAACTAATTCAATTGCAGATTTTCTAAACAAACAAATGATGATGGATTTTACTATTTGAGTGAAACTCACTCTTTAGTATATAAAACCTTGCCACATTTAACTTAATGCCCACATGAAATTATCCATTCATCCTAAAATTATGCAAGCTTTTTTAGCAAAGGAATGTGACCACACCCTAAGAATTATGTACTTTGCACACACCCTTAAGTCACCATTCACAAGCAACTCACCACAGATTTTCAGTTCAGCGCACAACTTAACGACCGCCATGTTGATTCCGAAAAATCTGACATTTCATTTTCGTTAAATATTTTTGTGTTGTTTGATGTCAAGTCAAATGTCTGTGGAAAAATACGAAATACGAGTGCGTAAAGATTTGTCTTTTGGTCCGATCGACAATAGTTTTCTTCTCCTTGCAAGTGAAGGAAATCTAGAAAAAATTCCTTTATAAAATCATATTTCGGGAAATAAAAGCCGCCGTGATGATTGTTTTCTGTTGAGAATAAAACTTTTTCATTTCCAATCCAAAATTGACACAATCGAAATCGATTTGCAAAATGTTTTCCTTCCGCATCAAAAGTGAGTGAAGAAAAAAGAAATCCAAATGCAAATGATATATAATCGGCATTGTGAAGTTTGAGTGATTGTTTTTAAAGTGACGAAGTATCGCAAGTGTTTTTCCACAAAAAAAAAGAATAAGTGAAAAGGTCAAAAATCGTACGGCCGTGTGAAGCTGGAGTAGAAAATCCAATCCCTTTTTTGTTCAGTTTTGTTTATTTTGTTTTTGTGCGCGAGTTCGATTAAATTATTTGCGAAAAGTATCGGGATAAAGAACGCCTTCGGGCATGTTATTTTCATTTCTTTTTCGTTTCACTTATTTTTTTCCCACTTGAAGTTATTTGAGTGGAAATCAAAACAAACATCACTGAAGACCAACAAACAGCCGCCAGCAGAAGACCAAGGTAAGTAAAGTATCTACGTATGCAATAAATCCATAAGATTTCTATTGAAAATGAGATTCCCCCCATTTCTACTACGAATTCACAGTTAATATAAAGTTTCTTAAAGCAACATTACGAAACCACGAACATGTGTTTGATTTATCTATTTCTTTTCTTTGTCTGTTGCGAAATGATGTTAGGAATGTGTAAAAGAATCTGTGAGAAAACATGAGAAACGAGAAAATAAGACAAAAACACTGGCATTTCTGGGAATCACTGACACTGGCACTGGCTGTGATGCGAAACAAACTCGATGTTTTGTGTTTGGCATTTGAAATTGCATCAGTCAGATAGGCTCCTATCTACCTACCTACGATTTTTCTTTTTTGCCGTCTTTTCTTTGTGTTTTGTGTAATAGGACGGTAAAGCTAGCTCCTGTCCACCTACTGCCACTAACACACTCAACGCAAAATCAGGATGCTAGACGCAGTGGTTAACTACCTGCATCTTGAACAAGAACACTGGGGTGCAAAAGTTCTGAAACGTTGCTGTTTTTAGTGAAAACACTTGTGCTGCTAAAGAGAATGCATCGCTAAGCGACGCTAGTGAACAATTTCGTTATTGAAATTCATTGAAAATTGTGTGAACAAGCTGCCACCTCGCGTCGCAGCGGGCTTTTAAGATGTGTAGTGGTTAAGAAAAGTCGGTACATTTGCTGGCTTGTCTTGCACCACATTCATAAAATGCACTTCATTCATGAAACGAAATATAAAAAGTTAACCTCGTGTACTCTTCCACTTGTGTTGTTAGGCTGTCACAACATTTTTTTCAATAAAAATGGACACAAATAAGACAGTTTGTAAACTAAATGAAGTCTATCGTTTGAAAGAGCACAAACCATATAACCATTACATAATTGGATTACATATTTACTTAACTGGGCATTAAAGTTCGAGGTGAAGGTGAACGTTAACCAAAATTTTTTGCCAGCAATATCGATTTCGGGTGAGCTCTCTCCAGTGTTGCGAAAGGTGAGGTAGGTGGGAAAACAATTTTATGTTTCTGAGATTGGAGCCTCAAACTTCAAGGTAACAGACAGACATACTAACCACTACGTCACGGGCATCCAAGCCTTTGGCTAGAAATTAGCAAATCCTAATTGAGCAAATGACTGCCATAAAAAGCGCTTTCTCACTAAGCCTTTCGGTATAAGCAAAAAAAATAGTAGTCCCCCTCCATTCCTAGTAAGGTGTACCTAACATAAAATCGATATGATCCGGGGCTCTCCGAGTTGTCCTATTTATTTTTCATCTATCTCCAATTTCACACTTTAAGTCGGTTGAGGTTTTCTTAAACTTGATTGCGCCACTTCAGACGAGCTCTTCCCCTTCCGTGATTTCCCAGCAATGTGCTTTTAATAAACCGTTGAGTCGGAGCGTTAATGTCCATCTGTTTTATGTGGCCGAGTCATCGTAGCCTCGCTAGCTCCTTTTCTAGCTATGGCCATGTCACAGTACAGCTCATACAGCTCGTTGTTGTATCTTCTTCTCCACACATTGTCTTCGCATACCGATCCAAAGATCACCCGGAGTATTTTTCTTTCGAAACGACCAATAATTTCCTAATCCGCTTTCGAAAAGGCCCACGCTTCCGCGCAGTGAAGCTGGACTGGCATGATTAAGGTCTTAAACGGGTTGCCTTGGTTTTTTTCTCGATTGCCTTCTTAACCAAAGAAGCGGTTGGCAAGAGTTATTCTCCGTTTGATTTCCACACTGATGTTGTTGTCCTTGCCTATAACGGATTCTAGGTAGACGAAGTGCTGTACTAGCTCGACTCTTGTGACGTTTTGTACTATGTTCTTGTTTGATGACAACATATATGTACTTCATTTTACCCTCATTAACCATCAGACCCATTTTAGCCGCTTCTGTTTCAATAATCGCAAAAGCACCTATGACATTACGCTTTTTTTCCCATTACAACAATATCGTCTGCGTAGGCGAGTAATTGGACAGACTTTTGAAAGATTGTTCCTCTGATGTTTACGTTTGAGTTTTGTACAATCTTTTCAAATATGATATCAAAGAAATCGCCTTGCCTAAAAACTTTTTTGACATCAAAGATCTCGGTGACCTTGACGGAGCAATGTGAATTTTCCAAAATCATCCTGCATAGTCGTAAGAGTTTAAGATGATTTAATTAAGATGCCGAAATTAGACATGGCTCTGTACAGCTCGTCTCTGTAAATACTGTCATACGCGGCCTTGAAATCGATAAAAGGATGGTGTATTGTATATCGATAGTATACTACCGGGTTTTTTCCAAGAACTGCTGTAATGTGAAAATTTGGTCGATTGTGGACTGGACTAAAACCACATTGATAAGGACCTATCAAGTTGTTGACGTGGGGTTTCAGTCGTTCACATATTGCAGGATTACAGCAGACAATATCTTATATGTGACGTTAAAGCGGCATTAGGTTCTCCCTTTTTAGGATCGATACTGAGGTTAAATTCATCTTGCATACTTTCTTCCGACCATATGCAGATCAGCTGGCGCACGCTCCTTTCCAACTAATCTGCTGCATTGAAAGTTCGGCAGATGCAGTTTTATTTGATTTAAGTTCACCGTTAAGCAGTCTGCAGAAGAGGTCTTTCTAAATTCTCAGTAGCGACTGAGCCTCTATTACTAAGTTTTCCTGCTGGTCTTTACAGGCTTGAGTTCGGGGATTTCCATCCTGGCAGGATCTTTTTACCTTTTGGTAAAACTTCCGAATCTCGTTCCCTCAATTCCCTTACCTCTCAATTTCCTCAAACAATGTGCTTCTTTTCCTTTTTGAGAACTCAGTGTTCTTCTCTTCTTTTCTCTTTGTAAATCTCTTTTACTGATAGCGGGGTTCAGACTATCCAATTTGTTTGTCAAGCAAATTTGTAAATGTGAACTCTCCATCAAGTGGCTTGTCAAATTTTTGCAAGTTGGACAAGTTTGATGAATGTGAACGCTAATCGTCAAACTTGAAAGAAATTTCTTGAAAGTGGAATTTATGATGTTTTCAAGTAGTCCAACTCATTTGTCCCTTCACACTTTCTTTTGTTTTTCTTGCTTTTCTAAAGTTTCATCCCTAAATTGCGCTGCTGCTGCTATGTCCTTCATGGTTGAAATTCAGACCAGAATGAAGTTTGACTACTTGTTTGATGAGTGTGAACGCTATGGGTTTTTTCCGTCCAAATTTTCATCCAACAAATTTGACAAACAAATTGAATAGTCTGAACCCCGCTGATAAGTAGCCCTTGTTCACTTTTGCATCAACATTTGTTGTGCTTTTTGTTTGGCTTCATTTGTCTGCCCGAATTTGTCTGCTTGCATTTGTCTGCCTGTATTCTTCATCGAACCATGGGTTTCGTTTTGGGGCCGAGTGAAACCCATAACATCAGAGGCAGTGATTCTGATGGCTTCTCGGCATTGCTGCCACTGGTCATCAATGCTTGATGCTGGCGGGGCCGGTGCGGCGTAGGATTCAAGGATAATTGAAGGGACAATCGATTTGAAAAGGCACTGGCAATCTCTTACAATTGTTGCTTTCATATCGTTTTAGAATTGTAGTTCCCGCGAATCGAGACGAGACCTCTTCATATTATTTTGGCTACAATAAGGTAGTGGTAATATGTAGTTAAAATTGTCTCATCGGAGATTTCGAACGTCAATAAAACTAGAAGAGTGTCTTGCGTCGATCGCAACATGGTCGACTTGGTTGACGGTTGATTGATATAGTGATCGCCATGTACCTTTGTGAATTTTGAGATGAGTTAAATGTGTGCTATTAACAACTAGGTACAGCCCCAAGTTTTCCTAGTTTTAAATTTGAATCAAGAAGTACGATTTTCGTCATGTCAAGGACATTATTCATATTTTTTTCAAGGATGTCGTAAAAACTTGGCTTTGTTGTTTGGGAATAATTTTTTTTAGTTGTTATGTAGTGAATTGAACGCCCAAACCCTCTCCTGAAGGCAGTGTCCTTTTGAAATCCTTCTGGGGACATAAAATAATCTGGTGTCAGTACCCTGCTGCATGGTTTTGAGAGCTAACGTTAGCTCGCTAGGAGCTTTTGCCATTTTGTTTTTATTTCATTACACTGTTCTAGTATTGAAAGATCCGAAAGACCATAAAATCAGATATGCGGGAGTTAGCTCAATCAGGGGGTTTCTGCTTTTTGACCACTAAAGTCCACCGAAGTCGAATTTACCTGCTGCGACATTCCCCATTGGCTCTGGCCTTGAGAGCTTCAAGAGCTTTAACGTGTAAGGTTTAACCGATGAAACTGTCAGCGGTTTTCGTGGAGAGAAAGATTACACTGCAGAGCATTTTCTCTGCAATTGTTCTGCATTTTTTTGAATCATGTTGCATGTTGATGGACTCCTTATCAGGACAGAGGCTCTGGTTGGCTTTATCTGGAACCAGGGCTACGATAAAACAATGTATGATTGCAACTTATTAACATAATTAAGATTTTACTTAACTGGGTCATAAACAAAGTTCAAAAACGGGTCAACATTAATATATGCTTATATAGATTCAATTTCAAATTTCAAGCTCCAGTTGGAAAAAATATAGATTATAAATCCATGAAAGAGTCAGATTGCTTGGATCTATTTAATCATTCTTGTCATTTGCTGAAATTTTAAAAACTATATGAGCGATTTCAAAAATCATTTTACTATAAAAATGCTGTTATCCCTGAGTTGCTAAAGCTTTTATGTAACCATGTTTACCGATTTCAAAAATGATTTTACCTTTAGGATGTAACATTTTTTTTTATTATTAATTTTTCATTTCTTTTACATACATATATTTTTGGTAGTGCGAATGAAGTACGACTTCTTGACGTTTGTATAATGATGGTACTCAGATATTTATATTTAACATTATACATCAAACCTTACTCCGCACATAAATCTGCGGAGTAAGAGTGTTGCAACTGGGCGACAAAGGTCATTGGGCTGATACACCACAAGACTAAATACACAAAAAACAAATAACACATGATAACAGCACGCTCATTTCGACACAGACATTTTTGAAAAGTCTTAACAAGCAGGGTCTTCAAAAACTGCAAAATAAAGCGATGCATGCAATAAGATGTAATATACTCGAATAGAAATGATGTTAAATACTTTAATGCGGATGAATGTCAAACAACGTTTTTATTTTAATGTTGTATTCCTTTTCAAACTTAAACATAATTTACTACACTGTTATTTGCCAAAATATGTTCAATATCTGTTCAATATCAATCTTCTTTGATCCTTCCATGTCTTTTTGACTTCCAATTCAACTCCAATATTTTCTAACAATAACAAATACTTTGTTATTGTATTTTTTCTAAATTGAAGCCTAACTATTTCAGACCAATGGCAAATTTTTTTTCTAAGCAGCAGAATGCTGTAATACATTCACTTAGAAATAATGTTGTGGTGTAAAACAAAATTGCGTCTTAGAAGGGTACGACAGCATTTAACTGATGAGCCCACTGTCGTACCTGGGCGAAACGCCAAATTTTGTTGTGGTCAATAGGATCTTCTTTGATCCTTTCATGTCTTTTTGATTTCCAATTCAACTCCAAAACTTTTTAACAATAACAAATTCTTTGTTATTGTATTTTTTCTAAATATGTTCAATATGTTAGAGAACTTCAACCATATTTGTTAAGAAATGAAAGGAATAATGCATAATATCTCAAAAAAATTGTTTCAAAATTTCAAGTCGATCGGAGAATCTACGAAGTTATGAGTATTTGAGAGTCTATTGCTCCATACCGGGTTTTATACCTACCTGGCGGCAGCCGCGCGGCGCGCTATTGTATTTTTCGACCCCGAAAAAATTCCTTCATAAACGGGCCTATTCCGGTCTTGTTATTTATATTTGAGGCACGGTGTATACTATCTGTACATCAGTTGACCTCTGTATGCTATGCTAAACGACGAAACTCTTTTGCGTTTTCAAACCGTTTTTCTGAAACTTGTCATATTTGAAGTTCGTGTGCACGATAACTCGAAATCTTTGGGGCCTATCGTATTAAAATTTTGCACAGTACTTCTACACATAATTAACCAGGTATTGTCCAGAGCTTTTTTGTTTTTTTAATCATTACTAATTTTTAACAACAAATGAGCCAATTTTTTATAGCGATTAATCAAATTTTTGACTTCCAAGTGCTACGAAAAATCGAAAAAAGTCGTCTTGACATTACCTAGAGAAACATCTTTTATAAAGAATGCAGAGGCAAAAATGTTTTTCCATGCATTTCGCGAGGAATTGGCAAGTATTCCGCTATAGTAAATGCATTGCCACGAAAAGCGCTTCCTCAACTAGCCGTTCGGAACCGGCAGAAAATTGTAGGTCCCCTCCATTCCCTCATAAGGCATGGTTGTGAGAAATACTCTAGGCCCAGGGGCTCCTCGCTCTGTTGCGCCACCCTATTTATTTATTTTTTATTTATTTAATAAATGAATTAATAACACAAAATGATTAAGTGCAAATATTTGATAGAAGCCAATGCCAATCTGAAAACATATTTGTAAACACTATAAATTAATATATTTAAATTTGTAAAATTGTAAAATAGCAATACTTTAGTTAAATAAACTCTTGACTTACAAACTAACTAAAGTTTTTGTTTTATTTGCCCATAATTTAAGAATACTTATATTTTTTCTATTTGTTAGGTGTAATTTGTTATAGGATTGTTGGTACAAAATAGATTTTGTGATCCAGTGTTCAGCTCTCAAAATAAATCAATAAAACTTACAATATATTAAATGTTAAAGACACCACTGTGTTACAACTCTCTAGGTTACTTAAAACTACTCGTTTTTAAGTTTCGAAAGTCCCAAATATCAATATCAATGGAAGAAATTCACTGTAATCCTTATGAGTCCTTTTCGTGAAATACTAAAATCTAGGTTTTAGCTAAAATGCACCAGTTTAAAAAAATTTACATAAATTCTCATTCACAATTTTTGCCCCCAATTGGTTATTTAGAAACTCTTTTCTTCTCCCATTCAGAGTAGCTTTCAATTACGAATGATAAATTACCTAAACAGAGACTTTCCTGTAACTACATATTTATGCAAGCTCTCTTACTATCACTCAAACACAGCATCAGCATGAAACCTTTTTCAACCGAACAAGCCTTTCATTGACATAAATTTCCTTTCAAATAGGATATATGTAGGTAGGCAGTTAGGTAGTAGATACTGGTATAATAAATGGGCTGATGAAATCTGCAGCATTTTCTTTCAACGATCGTCCTCATAGAGCTCCAATAAATGTCACAAAATACAGATACTAAAACGTAACCTTAATTCTATTCAATTAGAAAACATCATTATTCAAAACATCGTTATTTCAATAGTTTTAGGGTTTTAGGGTTTTGTGTGTGTCTGCAGACAAAACCACTCGGTAAATGTAAAGGTATACGGTACACCTACTCCAATACATTATACGAACTATTTTTTTTTTGTGAAAGTGACATAAGACAAGCTTTGCCAACCGAGACGAGACTGCTTAAAATCATGATAATGATGAGAAGGTTTTTGCTCATTTTAGATCCGTGTTCCTTGGTGTTCTATGAAGACATTTGCATGTCAAAGTGCATTTATGCAGATTGAATATAAATTTTTGAATTCCAAAAAGGCAGAAAAGGTATTCGATATGAAGAGACGAATACTATTCAAGCACTTTTGACTTTACATCGCACGAAGTAAAAGACAAGCTTTGGAGCGGATGTATAGTGGTTTGAAATGGTGATTCAGTTGGAAAGGACTGAAAGGTAAAAGTTACTTTTTCAGCTAATGGTCAAAAATATTCAAACAATTGGAGAGCTTAACTTTCGTTCCGCTTCTTTTTTTTCTGTGTTGTTCGTCTTTGACAGTCCTTTGTAGTGATTCTATTAACATTTTTACTTGAACTTGAAGAGCAGTCCTTATAGCTTCAAAGCCGCTGTTTCGGTTTTCGATCCGTTCGCCATTCGCCTGCTCTTTCGCTTTAAGTACATCAATCAAATGTATATTTCCTGTTGCCTGTAATAAAAGGTGGCTCACTAAATCAACCAGCCATCAGAGTTCCCTAACTAGCCGCAACAAGGCCTACAAAACGTCACAACCCGTCCGCTCTAACAGGTAATATATATGTTTGTGTTTCTTTTATTTTCTGCTTTATTTTGAGTGGGCGGCAGCCAGCGGTAAAATAAACAGCATCAAACAAAAAGAAATAAATAATAGAAATAAAATAAAAGCAAATATATGTGACAGAGAAGAAGGACAAGAGAAGAGAATCAAGGAAGGAAAAGAAAAACATTTAAATATGCATTCCATTAGATGGGAAAAGCGACTTACCATGCAATAGGTAACTCATGCTATGAGCACGCGTTCATTCCTCGAAGCCATGAGAATCGATTGGAATCAAAGAAAACAGTTGGGTGCACGAGCAAAGAAACACTCAACATAAATTATTCAATGGGTCTCGTGTCTCTCTATGAGAATGGGAGGAAATTCCCTAGTTGCCGATATTATTTCTTCTTTTTTTTTTTTTGGGAAAAAACATTCTTTTAGTGCATTGATGTGAGACATAGGAGTGTGTAAATACCTATTCGTGTATTACGTTGAGAGGGATTTGAAAGAATTTTTTACAAGACATGCACATGTACATATCTCAACCTGATAGAATTTTCGAAATGAGGAAGAATGTTGTTTTCTCGGAGAGTGTCAGGGAACAACAAAACGAAGAGGGTGCAATCAAGGGCAATAAAGAATTTACCACAGGGAAAGAAAGAGTAAAAACATAAGTCCAAGAAATGGATTTCGAATGTCGAAAATAACATCGAACATTTGTAGCATTCCATTATGCTAATGAAAAATCCAAAAGCTCCTAACCAAAGGGTATAATAAAACTTGAGATTATGAAAAGGGGCAGGTTGATTACCCATAATTAGATGCATTCTTAATGACTATCAGACATCGTTGCAGTTGATCAATGAGATCAAGTTACAGGTGGACTTTTAGATTAGGATTGCTTTTTGTTAGGGCCGAAGTTGTGTCTGTTTTAGATTACTTTTCTTATAGAATGGATGAAAATAAAATCGTATGGTTTCAGTTTTATTGATTTTTGGACTGTTTGATGTTGATGACTTTTCTTAATTATTTACATGCACTTTTGGGAAATGGGATTACGGAAAAAGGAAGCTGCAGTTTGCTGTGGTCTTATTAGGGTGGGATTTCAATTGGAGAAGTGGCAGTTATGGGAAACAATATCGGATGTTTGGAAGTAGAAGGTTTATTGAATTATTCATGGGTAGGTTTTTATGTGACGAAAATAGAAACAATTTACAATGATTTACAATGATTGAAATATGAAACTTTTGTAAATGCTTGTTAGTAAATTTGAAACAGTAAGGCAGAGAACGTACTGCGGTCTCATTTTGTCATGTGTTTTAGGGATTAGAATTTCGCCTGCATTTTCTGCAAAAAGCAGAAAAAAAAATCCTTTTGAAAACACAAAAAAAGTCCAATGAACGAGAGAAAGATATTTGGTTCATAAAATTTCCGAATGTCATATTGTATAGTGCTAAACAGCAACAAAACAAACAAAAAGTTGGAATTTTTAAAGGTTGGAACATATTAGGTTCGTTCAAGTTTTCTTGATAACCTTATGAGTTGTCAAAAAAAAAACCTGGGTTTTCTACTAAGTTTCCCAGTCCTCAAAAAAAAAAAAAAAAAAATACATGTCATTTGACAGCACTTAACTTGCCACAGCAAAAATATAGGGCGAGTTGAGGGAAAACCTAGGTCAACCCCAGCGCGTTTAAAAAACACTAAGTTTGACATTCAGGGCAACTTTAGGTTTCTCAAAAAAACGCTTTGTGGCGACCCCAGGGCGACGCCAGGTCTTCAACGAACAAACCTATTGTAGGCTTTACGCAGAAGCCAGATGGCAGATGAGAGATGACATTTAGACAAGAGACTTTATTGAAGAAAAAGATCGATTTCAGATACTGGATCAATTAAAAGACGTAACACTTTTTTAGTTGAATATAATGTTGATATTTTGTCGTAATGTAGGTTTTTTTCATTGCAAATGGCCAAAAAAAACTGTTTAAATTGAGTTTTGAAATTAAAACGCATCTGTCTTTTTTTGTGATGCCCGTGACGTAATGGTTGGCACCAGGGAGCGGCAGTGAAAGTCTCGTTTTGTGAATGCATTCACTTATTCATTGCCTTACACACCATTCAGACACCATTCATCTTAATTCAAAGCAATACACACACTGCACTCTCTTTTAGTCAACAGGACCGGTTCTCATTCTCTTTCACTTAACTGAAACAGTGACAGGAGGCAGGCAATGATAATATGTGTATGCGTATGAACTTGTGCGAATAGTGTCGAAGGCAAAGAATCATCTACAGTGAAACGAATACTTTATAAGTTTGAGTTTGAATGGTCAATTCATTCATCATTCACGGACACAAGCAATGCGAAGGCTCGTATTCACAAGTGTGTTACACTTTCTACAAGCATCACACTTGTTTCATCATTGTGAATGTGAGACTTTGTACGGCTTGTTTATCGGGGGATGATTCGAAAGCACAAGTGATTGCACTTATGCAGTTCTCTTTAGGTAAGAGTTCTGATTCCCCGAAGCATCAAAGTTCATAGTCGTGGAAATGCATTAGACATCGAGGTTTCGATAGCTTTGTTGGGTTACTTCATTTATTTGTTTATGGCTTGTCGGTATACTTTGATGACTAGGTTCAAAATAAAAAAAGGAAAATGCATCAAATCTGTTTGACTTGATTCTTGATTCTGGTTGCAAATTCGGTTTTCTTCCTCTTTTTTTCTTTTCCGAATGCTCATGCTTTCGTGGGTCCATATGTGCTGTTGCTATACTTATCTTGCTTTTAATATCCTTTTCTATTTTAGTATTACAGTTAAGGGTAAGCTGGGCATCAAACAACAAACATCTTTTGTGAACAATTTCGATTACAGGCGAGATTTTTTTTGGTTTCCAAGTTTGTGTAACGAATCCTAGCTAGACGAAGGCCTGTTTTATTTAAGAGTTATGTCTGTCTATTGTTACGTTTTGTTGTCAATGTTATCTGCCCTTGTTTGATGACATTACATTCTTAGTTTTGGCCTAATTAACCATCAAACCTATTCTTGCCGCTTGTGTTTCATTGCTCGTAACAGCACCTATGCAATCATTTTTACATCTTCCCATTCTGCGTAAGCGAGTAGTTATATAGACTTTTGAAAGAATCATTCTTCTGGTGTTGGCATCTGTGCTTAGCAAAGCCCAGTTAGAATTAAAAAAAAAATCTATTTTGCAATTTATAAAACCTTTAAGACGTTTTCATCGAAACTATGTTTTTTAAGTCGGTGATCACAGTTACTTGAGAACGAACGATCAGTTTGAAATTTTTATATTATTTATTATTTATCTCAATATATAAATTACGTGTCACAATGTTTGTCCGTGATGGACTCTTAAATACTTAACCGATTTTAATCAAATTTTTACACCGTGTGCAATTTGATCCAACTTGAAAGATAGGATAGCTTACATCTCAATTTATGTTACGTTAGCCACAGCAACGCGTGGCCGGGTCAGCTAGTTGTTTATAAAATCGTCTTTAAAGTTTTCTAGATCTTTTCGTTCATTTCCCGTATTGTAGTATAAAATAATGAGTTAATGACTAATGAGTCGCAGCCCGCTGTGTGAAATAGATAAGTGGAACCCTTTTGATTCTTTTGAAAGAAATCGAAGATATCATGACAGGTCGATCGTGCGTGTAAAGAAAGAAAAAAAGATGTCATGATCCCTTCTTTTTTCTTGAGATTGTGGGTACTTTTGGGAAATTTTTGCAGAAAAATAAGAGAAAATAGTTTAACGTGGTACATTGATAGAGAATACGAAAAAAGTCGGTCCTTTAGTTTTGTCTGTCTTTCTGTCCGTATATGGATCTATATCCCGATTCGCTAGGTCGATCAGGTTCTGTGGAGCAGCCTACGAGGTATTTTTGGAATTGGTTTTCTAGGCCTTCAAATAAAAATAGTAAAAATTTATGAAAAAAGTCTAAAAACGGTACCTCCTATAGTGCGCTTTTTTTTAAAACCGACTTTCTCGTTAATGGCTTAGTTGATTTGGTCTGAATTATATATTTTAGTTTTAGGTTTTTAGGTTTTAATAAAATTTTCAACGTTTATATGTTTTAGAAGAAGTTGCGTTTTTATATTTTTGTTGAAAACCTTTGGAATATCTAATTAAATTTTTTTTTTCAATATTTATTTTATATTGATACTTAACGTCCAGTTAGCAACCCTGTTTTAACATAAAAATGATTCAAGAAAAACAATAACCTTATTTTCAGACCAAGGCAAGACAATCGCAAGTACGTGCGACACAGTCGTCCCATTTTTATTTAAGGTTATCAAACAAAATGCTAAACTTTCATCAATTTGGGTTTTATCAAAATCCATTGAATGGACGTATAACTGGAGTTATATGCCAAAATACATTTCTGAATGGGAAAGATAATTGAAAGAAGCTTCTAAGTCAGCCTCAGAACCAGCAGTAATAACATAAGTTTTTTTATAAAAATTTTAATATATGGCAGTATAGATCTCTAAAGTGTTCGTCAAGTTTTTATTTTTCTGATTAATGAGCTTTGACATCACATATGATAGGAAAAAAGAGGTACAATTTATTAATGGGACGTGTCTATATGCATTTTTGAAAAAATCCCCCAGAGAGAACCAAATACTTTTTTGTAGCTCTACACCGCATTTTGAGTAATATGAGTGAAAACTTTGCATTTCTATGACAAAACTAATCGCACGAGCTCTGGCATAGAATATTTTAAACTAAAACGACTGCAATTGGTTATCTTTAAATGGTTTCTCAGATATGCGGTGTAACACCATCTACACCAACTACACCTTGGGTGCATATACCCAAGTCCTTATTTATGGGCTTAGTCAAAAATAACTTATGTAATTCCATTAATCAAGTCATGATTTTAAAAACAAGTAAGTTTAGAATGGAGTCCACTGCTCTAGAAGTCGATTGACAACACTTTCCATCTATAGCACTCGTGTACTCGATACATTTACTTTATTATTTTTTGGAATTTTTAGATTGTATTAGATTATATTAGATTTTATTCAAGATAACTAGTTACAATTTTACATCATTGAGGAACATTGAATAATATAGAGGCATGACATAAAAGTCGTCTGCCTAAGTAGCAATTTTTTTTTTTTTAATTTTAACAATTTGTTTTTATTAGATACATGAAATTATATTGATAGAAAAGTCTCTTAATTTGTGTTGATCTTGAATAAAATCTAATCTTTTTTGGAATCCTTTGTAAGCACCGATTGTCTTGAGTCTACTTGGAAAATGATTACATATTTCCTTTATTAATTTTTCTATAAAAGCCTGCATTCTGCTGATGCACATAAATTCAGTGAATGGCAAGTGTATCGTTTATAAAATAAATCTTTATATTTTTTCTTCCATTTACGCTTTTTCATATGAACTGAAATTTCATTTAAGGGACCAGTAATAGCGATCAGGAAAACGAATCAGACAATAATTTTCGAATGGAGTAGTAACTATGTTTTCATTATAGAAGAATATGTTGAATTGAACTATATATTTACTGTTAAAATTGTATTTTTCTGGCTTCCTGGTGCAATTTAATTTTTTGTGTCAGTTGATTGAAATTTCATTATTTGGATCCCATTTTCCATATCCCACTGACAGACTCAGAGATTTTTTTTGCGTGTGCATAAGGAAAATTAGTTGCTGGTCTGTGACTGAAAAGAGTTGAGACTTAATAGTCTGTTAACTGACATAAATTTCTCCTGCTCGCTATAAACGCTTATAAAGAAAAAAATTCATGTTTATATTTGTCTCAACTGACGGTTTTTCCTGGTCGCTATAATAAACCCTTTAGATATGTTTATATTGCTTAAGCTTGATTTTTCTTCGTAAAACCAAAAGTGCAGTAGATTTTTTTAAGGGTGTAGAATCATTTTAGGACAAAACTGCAGTAATACAACAATTACAGCAAAGTCACAACCCTGGCAGTAGGTATACATACCTACTTGAACTTGTGCTGAAAGTGTGCATTCAATAACACGTGTATTTCTGACACGTATACCTGCTCGTTTTCGTAAAATTATCAACACGTGTAACAACTACATGTGTTAAAACACGGATTGTTAAACTGCACGTGTTTAAACAAGTATAGTTAAATTACAAGTGCTTAAACACGGGTAATCAAACTATGAGTGAAACATATGTTTACTTGTGCAAGTACATTAAGGGCTCTAGTACCATCCAACTTAGTCTTACTTTGACTCAATTCCTTAAACTAAGCTTATCGCTAAATGAAAACAGATGCTGATTTACAAATGTGCTCCCACTCAAGTGCCCATATTTCATTCTAACAATATTTTCCCAACATTGGATATGAATTTGCTTCACTTTCCTAAGATTCAACTCAGCTATCTTTTATTTGTAACGAAGCCCGCACCCCCACTTCCTTCATTAAAATCTCATTATCGAGACATTACCTCGAGTACGATAAACCTTCCATGTTCCCTTTTATAATGATAATAATGCACTTTTCACATTACTTCGGAATCGAAAACAGTATCTAAAAATACATACCACCATCTCCGACGTGCGTCGCCGCCACCGCCCCGCCCCGCACCCTCCTAGCAAATGGCAACTCACGTAGTTAATTCACCGAATAAAATCGTTGCTCTCGTAATGTATATTTCTATCAACAAACAGCTTAGATGTTTATTTACCTGTTCATGGATCAAGAATGCACTCGCTGCTTAGCTCTTATACACATAAACCCCTCCCGAGGCTGTTTCACAGAATTCCGGAATAAATACTTAATTGCCATTCCTCTAGCCATCGCCAGTAGTAGTAGGTATACTATAATAGCACCATACTTGGAAAATAGTTTTCCCAAAAACAGCAGATGCCGGAGGAGCTAGAATACTTGTAGAGAAACCTCTTCAAGTTGTGTTGAGTGCGCATTGTCAGCAGGGAGTTCTGCTTTGTGCATCTGATTAGACAGGCAAGGTGTACAGATTGATAGATTTCCAGCTGCAATAACATCTGGATTAAATGGAGTGCAGTGCTATTATTAAAAATCACTAGCACACTCACCAGGATTAGCTATTTGAAAATTCTTATAAAGAAGAGAGAAACCTACACTTCTCTGTTCTTCTTGAAGTATGTTTGAAGCCATGCTGTGTCGTAAATTGAATTATATCTTTATTTTTCCACCAAGCCGATACCAATGTTCCATGCTACTTGACTCCGTTCTGATGAACTTTAAGTGGAGGCAATTTTAAATGTCAAATTTCCCATGTCGCTTGAGGGTTTATGTTACAAAATAAAATGTCCTTTGGGGACGACAGATATTGAAATACTCTGACCTTTAATGAGAAAACAGCAACGCAACAACTACATTCCAAGGAAATATGTTTTTAAAAAATATCTCAGAATAATCTCCTGTGTGTTTCAACAAACTTTTTCTCCTTCATCAATATTGAGCTACTAAAGCCCTTATCCTTTTCTACAATGTCAACTTATTGCTCTAATTTTATACTGCAAAAAGAAAAAAGCAGAAAAAAATAAATAAATAAGAAAAGACATAAAACACATTGTCGCCGTATCGTATATAAGGAGGGAAATGAAGATTGACTTTGGCGTGTTGGGACTTGTGGAGCTGGCGAATCCTTGAAAGATGCAAACATACACAATGGAATGTGGATAAACAATAGGATAGGAGCTTATATTTCCACACAAAAACAACAAATAACAGTCTATCGTAATTAAGGTGAAGGTGAATCCTTAAGCCACAATCTGAGCGGAAATCCTTTTCTCTCTACCCATGTAGGTACCTCTACCTACACATACAATTTTTTCTCTTGGGCTTTTTTTATATTTGCCGTGTACTTTTGTTTTCTTTCTACCTGAGTTGTCAATAGTTTACGGTGTTAGGTTCCAAAACAACAAAACAAGGCAAGGGTGGAAGGTGTATAATAGGAAAAGATATCCTTCCATTGTCGGTAGGTACATCTACATCGGCTAATGTTTTTGTGTTCCAAGATTTGTTGGCGACCTGTTTGGGTTTTGTCTACGTTTGTTTTTAGATTTCTTTTTCCGTAAAATCCATTTGTCTGAAAATTTACGTTCATGTAATACTGAATTGGTCATTGTTGTTCTATAACAAGGGAGTAATAAAAAGTCTTAGAAAAGGTGGAATAACCTTAATAATTTTTCAAGGATGTTCTGTGGTGCTGATACTGTGAAGTGGACGAAGAGATTCTTTGTTCATTTTTATTTATTTCATTTATTGAGGTTGAACTAAGTTGTTGTGAGTTTTTTCTTTCTTTTTTTTCACCAGAGACTAGAAAGTTTCGGTAGCCAAAAATAGAAAATAGAAAACCCTTATTAGAAGTTACCTACCGTCAAACACTGGCATTAACCGGTCGATGGAAAGTTTTTCCATTGTATGCCGGATAAAAAGCCGATACTGGGGGGCAGTTGACGATTATGTAGTAATTAAAAGAAAAAAGGTGTTGGTTACAGATACATGCATGGTTTCTACGCTTTGGTTTAATGAAAAACCACATAAAACATTCAATTAAATTTGTGGTCAACCGGATTTCACTACTTTAATTTATTGTTTCAAAATCAATTGTCATCGAGGCTTAAGTAAGGGTGCAAACATTTATTGGCTATTGAAATAATGAAATATATAAATAGAACTCATATAATGTCAAGTGTCATCTCACCAAATAAAATAAAAATAATAACTGCTGACCTAGCAGTGAAGTATCGAGCTGAACACTTATAGCACCAGAGTTTCAAAGGTGAGGTACCAATACATATTTTCAAATGTACCTAATTGTTTAATTAATTACAGCTTTTATTCTGATGGTAGATAAATTATAAGCTCGTGTGCTTTCAATTAGTACAGGACTTAAAAACTAACAATCTATGTATACTCGTACACAACACTTATACCAACTCAGTTTGGTACTTATTGCGTGCTTGTAAACTTTTTTGACAGCCAACATGAGTTCAGTTCTGTTTGGTGTCAAATACTCAATTTTGGTTTCGAAATGTCAATCAAAAGCACCTTTGTTTAAATATGTCAAATAATTACATGAACAGTATTGAAATTATTTTTGTTCCGTTGGTAATTTTACTATAAAGGGTGTTTTTTAGACGTGTGATTTTCATTCTTAATTTTTTTTAGTGTTGGTCTTTTTGACAGTTGTCACTTGATTTATGCTCAGTTTGATTTGCCATATCATCGTGCAAGAAGTGAAACCGGCACTGCGTAGGTTCGGTTAATTGTTTCGCAACCGCTGCTGAAGCGTCTTGAACCTTTGAGTTATCTCCAAGGTCGGATGATTTAACACCACTGCCGCTGGTCTAATTTTTGTAGGATGTGAAGTCCATTGTCTACGCAGATAAGCTCGAGATAATTGAAGACTTGGAAGGGAATATTGAGCACGTTATTGTTGACACAATACTACAAAAATTGGTTGAATTTATGCGAGCCAGCAGAATGATACCTATGCGTTTTATTTTTGTCTTAAAAGAACATTCTCTATAAATGTGAATGATTCCAACCTTCTGGACAGTCCGCTATCGTTTTTTATTTCAGACTCAAAGTCGAAACAAAACAAAGTCTCAAATGGCCCGAGCATGCAATAATTTTAAAGATCTAAATGTATTTTGTTTTTAAATTTTATAAAACAAAGCGTAGAAACTTCTCATCAGTAGAATCATAAGAATAAGGCTCTAATCAATCAACATTGCTTATTTTTGATCAGTGGGCACTGTGTTTTGAAGAACTTGTGTGCTTATGTACGAGTATTAAGGTAGGCTTTTTTTATTTGTTTTAATGTTTTGAATACTAATTTTCTGCAAATTTATTGCTTGAATAAGTCCTCGTTTCTGCTTGAAACGTCGTCGAAAGCAATTGAAAACCTTGTTTATTCTTAATATTTATTTTCTAAGACATACCAGAGCTTATATGAAGAAATCGGTCAATTTTCGTTGTTTATGTTTGTGTTTATAACATGAGTCTAGTAATTGTTTCAAGTAAAATCCTTCACAACATTGAGCCAATTTTATAAGCAATTAATTTATAAGCAAATACTAACGAAATCATTTGAATTCAATTTTTTTTTTACCAGCTGGAGCACTCAGACCTAAATAACAGTAAAACCAGTTAGCAACCTTCTATTTGTTATAGCTTTCCAGATGTTCGCAGAATAGCCAAAAGACGCTGCCATGATAAGGAGCTTAAGTTACCAACTCTCACCATGTCTGCGCCGAGTGTCTGTAACCTCATGCGAGAAAAAGCTGATCATTCACAGCGAGTAAGTGCTCTGCGGTGTCCTCATTTTCTCAAGATTCACAGAGTGTGGTATCACTTAAGCCTAACACGTTTAAATGCTTGACAAAAAAGAAGTGCCCGCTGGCAATGCCAATAAGCTTTCTACAGTCTTTTCTGCTACGAGCCAGCAAAAATGTTGCAGTCTTCTTACTAAAGTTGAGGAGCATACGTTTGGTCTGTCTGCGTCCAATGGAGGCATGCTCTTCACAGATCCAATCATTGAAGCCCTTACTGAGGACGCTGGCAGACCAAGCGACGGTTCAGGTCCTGAGAAAGCTGTCTGAGATCCTTGCCTAGTAAGTTCATCGGCGATTTCATTTCCAGTTATGCCGTGATGGCCCGGAACCTAAATGAGACTCAGTTCATGAATTCAAATGCTTTCGCGCTTTTAATTTCATCTATCAAATTTACCTTGTATGTGAGAAAGAGAGACAACTGTCTATTGTAAATCGCAAATGTCATCAAAGTGCAGTAATCCTTGAACAGTGAAAGATGCAGTCAAGTTAGAGGGATTTGCAATAAATTAAAATCCTTTTTATTTATTGTGTGAAACAATCGAAATCAATTTAAATGGCCGAAAGGTGTGAACTAAGACAATGGTATTTCTATTTTGTTTTCCGCCATTGGCGTGAAGTATGAAAGCATTGTTTTTGTTTGGTTTTGCCATGTTTTTATTTTGCTGAGCAATTGTTATGTTTTTTTTTGTCCCTCGCGAGTGAGTGATTTTGTCTTTCAGTTTGATCGTTGAGTTGCTTTTTTATATGTGAGTACTTACTTACTATTTTGTTTCATATCATCATACTTGTATAATAATTAAATTCTTGAAATCATAACCTGAATTAAATCGGCCATGAATATTTCCAATTAACAGACAGTGCTTGTCTGGAAACAACTTCGTTATCTCCCAACTTTTGAGCGCAACTATTTCAACCCCTTACAACTTATAAATCTCTGATATTTTGCTCTTTTCTTGTAAATCCTAGCTTTTGATAACCTGTTATAGATTTAAGTTTTTTATTGATTAGGCAGAAAGATAAAAATTTTATAAAACAATGATCACCCGAAACTGCAATGACCTTACAACCTTTGAAATAAATTTTACCGATGCTCTTTGCCTGACTATACAAATAAGAAAAGAAAATGTGGGATATTTATACCGACTTTGAAGAACTTTTTCACTGGTCATCTCTATTCCAATCCTCGGGTAAATTGCTTGAGTAATATTCATAAAAAAGTTCTGATCTATCTATGTAGGGACAGGTTCGCCATATAGCAGGGATATTCAGGGTCTTATAAAGGCTTGCCTTGGTCTTGAAAGAGAGGGATTTATTTCTTTATTGTAATTTTTAAATCGAAGTAGCTGCGATTGACAAGAGTAACTGTCTGTTCGATCTCTGCATTGGTGTTCTATTGGGTGTCTATAGCGGATCCTAGCTAAACAAATTTTTCAATTTTTTCGATGCTCTCTGTCCTTTTTCTATGACAGCATTACCTGGTTTTGCTCTCATTAACCATTTAACTCAGAGCGTGAATACTAAGTCATTTGGTAGCTTCGTACGAATTTTTCAGTGTTGCCGAAACTATAGAAATGGTTCGATACAGCTCGACGTTAAAATACTTGGAAGTTATTATAGATTGTGTCTATTGATATTGAATTCCTGGGTTTTTTCCAAGATCTGCCATAATGTGAAATTTTGGTCGATGGTGGAATTCTCTGGGCCAAAACTACATTCATTAAGACCTATCACGATTAGTCTTAGACGTTCACGTTTTACAGCAGATAAGATCTTATATGCGACGATAAGGAGACTTATTCCTCTATATTTGGCGCAATGGTGAAAGTCTCGACGTTTTTAAAAATAAGCGTTCTTACTAGATGTCATATTTTTTCATCTTCTACCCGGCCCATTCCATCGCACTTCTTGGACGGTGGTTATGTCTGATGGTTTGCGTTTGCAGACGTTTTGGGCGTTCACTATTTCTCTGATAGCACGTTGTCACTTAAGGGATCGTACATTCCAAGTACAAATCCGGAAGTCTGTGTCTTTTTTTCGTTTCCTTAGGTGGTCAACGTTGAAATCATTATTGTTATTCGATGCTATTGGTTGTTTCGGAACTGTATAGTTCTTAAATGTTAATAATCCTTAGTAGTTAACCCTATTCACAAACCCTGACCTGGAGGACCAGGTCCTTTTGGGGTCCCCTTGAACATAAAAGGCTGGATAATCCGGTGTCAGTTCACTGCTGCAGGCGGTTAGAGTTGAAAGTGGCTCGCCAGGAGTTTATCTGCAACCATCTCTACTTCAATATACTGTCCTAGTATTAAAACTTAAACACATTTTAACCAAATATGTGAGAGTAGCTGAAAGATTTCTGCTTTTTTCATTGCTGAGGTCCACGTGATTCTGTAAGTCCAATTCATCCGGTGTGTTGTACTCAGTAAGCTCTGGTATCTGGTCACTGAGATTCGAGTAGCCAGTCATTTCTCGCAGAGCAGTATACCTATTGTTGTTCTATTTTTTTCTGTAGAATATCTTATAGGCTATTGTCTTTACATCCCAACAACAGGTTCTGTTTCCCTTACTCCCCCATTTCGTTTAATGGATAGACAAATTTTTTACTTGTCTACTTTTATCATATGCTAGTTTCTCAGTTCGAAACTTTGGTTAGTCATAGTTCCAAGTTACAACTCGCGACTGTTTAACTTCCTTTAATGCGTCGCATTTTTTTGCTAGTCTGCAAAAGAGATCACTGAGTTGAGAAAGATTTTGTCCCTACTTTAGGGGTTTGAGTTTTTGTTTTTTTTTTGCTCAATCCTTTCAAGTATGATGGTTAAAAAGTTGCATCATTGCGAGTCGCTTTGTCGAAAGCGGTTTGTTATCGTGTTCTTTAGACTTTTTTTTTAAATATCTTATACTAAAATTCAAATGAAGATGGACTTTTGAAGAAGCCCTGTTTCTGTACTTAGTTCAAATTTCCGTTTTGAATTTCTTTTTTTCGGTAATCATAATTATTACTTCTGGGAGAATATTATCTTTTGATGCAAGGAATCGATTATTCAAGTGTTTCTTTTTTAACGGGGCAAGTAAAATTTTAATTTAAAATGTGCATAACTCGATAGTCTCTTCGTTTTTGATTGAGGACAGTTTAACTGACGATCGAAAGTTGGCCCTGAAGGGTAGAGCAGAAGCAGTTCAGAAAACACGATCATCTGAAAAGCTCACCTCAATGACATTTAAATGTTAGCCAAATTGATTAGCTAATTTGTTTTACATTCTAATCAAAATATAAAGTCTTTTCATATGATAAGCTAGAAGGCCTCACGCTGTGCTTGTTTTAAGCATTACTGATTGAACGTTGTGAATAATTATAACACACACAGCAAATCAAACACTTGATCACTATTAAATTTTTTTGTTTGCTTTCAATTGATTGGCAAATCACACAAAAACATCAGTACAAAGAGGCAATTTAAGATAGAAGTGCATTTTTAATTTAAATTTGGCGAAAACATTTTATCGATAACATTCACGCGCGACGACAAAAAGCTATCGCTGCTTGTCTAGTTATCTGTGATCAGAATCGTCAAAACAAAATGCGAAAGAAACTGCCTTAAACTCACATAAATAAAACTGAGCGCGTTTTTTTTTTATTTTTTTATTTTTCGAATGCACGGCTAATGAATTGCAATTAAAAACAGAAATGCTGAATTAATATGAATTCCGAGAAATGTTATGAGCTACAACACATTCCTCTCAAGAGATCAAATTAATGAATTTTATTCAGAAGAGAAGCGTTAAAAAAAATATGCAAATTTCTAAGGGTTTTTTTTTACTCTAAGAAGAGTTTATAAAATGAATGGCTTTTGTTCCTTCTCATATTAATTACGGAGAATTCAATTGATGAGCTTCGTAGGCGACGCGACGATATGTCTGCTATATCAAAAAAATCTAAAACTTCCCCAACCATTTGCCTACAAACGAATGAACATTGCTCATTTAATTTTCTGACTTGTTAAACATTTTTCAACTTTTTCATAAAGGCATGTGCCTTATATATTTAAAATAATGCAATAATGAGCTAAGGAATGAAGACAACAAAAACGAAATTCTTTCAACAGAAACACAAATATTTGCTTAAAGCCCAACTAATCTCTCTGTCGAAAAATATGTCCTTTCATCGTGCATATAACAAGAAATGTCTCAAAAGATAAAAATAAATTTTGACAGACAAACAAAAAAGTTTTAATCATCCAGTAGAATATCATCATCTGAAAATATTTACTCTGCTTCTGGCTTACATACGGCACGACCGTTCGCTTGGTACGCTTCGTCGCCCTACCTCCTCGTTCTTCATTTGCAGCATTCCATTCGACTCGCTTCTCGTCTCTCACTCCATTCAATTCGAATGGAAGCCAATTTGATTAAAGTTTTGTGAACAAAAGTTTGCTCTTTCCCTAGTCGTTCTTCTGATTACACTCACGGACATGAAGTTTATGCTGGCCCTTACTTACTTCCGAAAGTTAAATTTCACGCTTAGTGCGATTGCTTATGGTAAAGGACATGTTCGCAATTCCGCCCAACCCACCACCAACCACCCACCACACAGAATCAAGTTCAATTTTTTTCATTGGAAATTTTATTGTCATTTTTCTTTTCGTTTGGTTGGTTTGTTTGTTTTCTTCAATTACAGAAACGACCACCGTCACATAGTATAGAATAATGTATAAATGAATTATTTGCGGAATTAATTTCCAAGTATAATACATACACAGTATCCGCATCCAATTCGGATATAGGTCGTGTGTTAACTCCGCGGATTTAATTTATTTAAAAACAATTTTGACGATTGTCGCCCCCTTGGGGAAAGCAGCAAATGCCGACCTGATCAAAGCATATTGCAAGAGATGGTGCAGTTCTTATAAAAAAGTTACAGTGTGTGGACGAAAAAATTACACCCCTTCACAAAAGTTATAAAAAAAAGAAAATTCACACAAAAAAAAGGCAAATGAAATTCCGCGTGTATGTGGCTTTTTATGTAACATGCCAAACCTTATGTGTCTCCTGATAATAATGGATGCTTCGTGTTTGTGGTTATTTGTTTGCATTCAAAAGGGCGGAAAAAGCCACCAGGACATACCGACCTATACCACACAAAAAGAATCGTTTAGTTTCACATGAATGCAATCACCGCATACATTTGTTGTCATTGCCAGTTTTTTAGTTTCTTTTTTTTTTGTTATATGGCCTATCAAAAACAAATACTGAAACATGGTAAACAGTTTTGCACTCGCTTTGAATACAGGGTGTTTCCAGAACCTATTGTTGAGTTCTCTCGCAAATGATCGGAAATCGGCACTGCTTCGATAAAAAGTTTCCTAAAACAATTCTGGAATTCTGTGCTTTCAGATGAGGTTCGTTCAAGATTGGAATCATCTCTATGAAAGCTTATTCCTGTCCCTTTGAGTCGAGCATTCTTCGATACATCCCAAGGAGTTTACAATGAATGTTGCATTGTTTTTTACTTCAAACTCCATAACATGACTCAATAACTTGCTCCGGTTAAACATTGAGCAACCCTTCGCAGGTGGACTTCACTTTTTGACTATTATCGACTTTGCGATCAACAGGCAAGTGCGTCACAAGATTTGTCTGCGTATGTTTTTGAAAATCCTTTTCCAATTGTTCCTTAAGTTGATAGTTTCGTTGTTTGAGGAAGTTTACTTGGTCATAGCATACTCGTATTTAGGTCAGAAATCTGATCATACTGCTGTTGTAGGTTTGATTTCGTAGCAAGTTGTTCAGTTACTCCATTTTAGTAAAGTGGCCTTAGTTCCCGTGGTGGGAATCTAATTCCGAAAAAATGCGTGGCTTAAATTCTCCCTGAATTTTAAATTAATTCCCACTTTTGCGAAGTTTAACAAAAAGAAGGGGAATATAGGAAAGTATCTACAACTTTATCAATCGAACACAAAATTCGATTTTTTGGATTAATTTAAGAATATTAAGGGTATTCATGCTTTGGCGTAAGATTACGTTTTGTGTAAATATGTAACTTTACGCGAGTAAAGTTGTATGAGTACCCCTTTAAGCTACTTTGTGTAAGTGGTGTAAGAAAACAGCTGTTCGTTAAACGTCAAATTGCTTAAAATGAAATAAAAAGAAAAAGTTGAAATTTTATTTAAAAAGGAAAAAGCGATTTGAACAATAAAGTTTGATACCCGTGGAAAAACATTTTTGGCTTCTGTTGAGATTAGAATCACAAACCTCCCGCGTAACAGGCAAACATGCGTCACGGGCATTACTAGGAGTTATCACAATGCACTACAAGAAACAACAGATTACCCAGAGTTCGAA
The DNA here is from genome assembly GCA_914767635.1 of Melanostoma mellinum. Classification (NCBI taxonomy): domain Eukaryota; kingdom Metazoa; phylum Arthropoda; class Insecta; order Diptera; family Syrphidae; genus Melanostoma; species Melanostoma mellinum. Next base: position 139,902,762 of record OU612058.1, on the reverse strand, counting down.
AAAAAACATTCGATCGACAACCATGAGATCTAATTTGGATGGCCCTCACTCCTCCGACAAAGAGAGGTTCTAGAGGCCTATTTGATGATCAAAGATATGTATGAGGGAACAGCGATGAAGGTAAGATGTACGAATGGAGTCACCGATGCATTCCGAGTCACAGTAGATGTAGAGCAATGAAACGTCTTAAGTCCTTTGCTCTTTCATTTCGTTCCTTGACTATCTACTGGAAGATTTAGTACAGAGCACAAAGTACCTCTACTTTTTGGTGATTAACTGATGATGACTCTATGATGTATCCAACTCTGTAGTTTTTGAACATTCCTGAGAAGTATTCAAGTCGACATCAATATCCATTTCAATCTTGCAAACAGCATTGCAGTCACCACTCAAAACAACTCCCTCACGATCTAGTTCTAATTCTTTATTGTGAAACTCTAAATGCGAAACTAGTTCCTTGACAGTTATATATTCTTTTGCACACTTGGTGCACTTGTAGGCCTTTTTACTGATATGATCGATCATATGATATTGTAACTCATTAGCTTCATAGAATGAACGTGTGCAAAGTGGACAGTTAAAACGGTTGCCTAGCAAATGGTTTTTCATGTGTTCATGTTTCATGCTCCACATGTCCGGCTTTTGAGATCTGCATGCTCGGCCATGTGGTTAAGGAATTCGGTTTCTATTGTGAAATTCTGAAAGAAGAAATAATTTTTAAAATATTTGGATACCTCCATTAGAAGAAACACTTACTTGTTCACAAAAAGTGCAAGAAGCATTAAAGTCTTCTACTATTGCTAACTCTGAAGCATTCAATACCTCATCAACTGAATCTTTGGTATGAACGATCTTTAGGTTTTTTAAGAGCTTTTCCGGAATGCACATTGTTTTGTTGTGGTGCTTTAAGATGTCAGCCCTTGTGAATCTCTTGCCACAAGTTTACAGTTTAAATTGTCGGGGTGGCATGTTGGTGTGTAGTAATGCAGACCACTGCGAAAATCAAAAGTTTTTGAACATTGCTTGCATTTGAATATCTTCCTTTTGTGTCTACTTTCGTGCTTGTCACGTTAATCGGGGCTTTCAAAAGTCTATAAGAAAATCAAATATTACCTAAACCAAATATTAAAATTCTTCTTCTTACCAATTTGCATGGATTGCATTTAAAGCTGAGAGCCGTTGAATGTTTCGGGGTGGGATTTTCCTCAATAAATGAAATTTTAAGCCTTCAACTTTGGTAATTTAAGGGTCCGGCAGAACATCTAGCCTCTAAAAGTTAGCAAGTCTCTTCCTGACTCCAGCGATGAGGTGACCGAAGCCGACGGCGGCGTTTCAGTAATTTGCTTTCTTCATCCTGGAATTAAATAATAGTTTTATGCTTTATTCAAAACTGTTTTTAATTACTTATTCCGCTCATTTCCATATTTATTTGTAATACCTTTTTTATTTTTTGTTTGATGAAAATTACCTACTTTAACTTGACTGAATCGTTTCTTTCGAAATGTCAAAAAAGACTTTTGTGTAGTTTTACACGTTTTACCATCTCGTTTCCGCATTGAATTCATTGCGTAGTTTTACCAAATTTGTGTAAAACATTTTCCATACAAAATTTGACAGTTCTTTTACCATCTGGTAAACTTACACAGACTACACGGTTTACGCGGGTTTTACGCTGATGCATGAATACCCCTATTATAAAGCACCAGCTGATTTCGAAAAACAGTTTTGAAAATTCTGAAAATGATCAAATAAAAATCGCTGGAGTTTTATTTGATTGCTTTTAGAATCTTGCAAAGCACCATTTGATAAACTAACTGTAGTTTAAAGCTCTAACAACGAGCTTGTTGTTAGAAATTATTTTCCCCTTCACATTTTTGAGTGTGTACTAAATACTCATGAGAAAGTCGAATTTGTAACGTGGGAACGGCCCACTGAATGGGAAATACGTCCCTCATTGGAACCAGTTCCCGTGGACTTATTTCCCTGCACCGCTTTTTCTTGTTTTCAATCAGAATCTCTTCAATTTTTTGGACGCTTAAAGCTGTGGCAGTATTCATATCGAGTTTTGTTTTCGAGTTACTCAAGCTAAGATGCCGTTTTTCCGATTCCTTGATGTTCTGGTGAATTATCTGAGATTGCACTTTGTATCATTTAGAGGTTAACTTTTCTGAGCACTTTTTTTTATTGACCAACAGCGACTTAGGAGTTAAAACTTGCTTAGTATTTAATTTCTTTTATTTAGTTAAAAAAAAAAATTTGCACTTTTTTGAAGTTCTTATTCTTATTTCACTTCCACTTTGGCAAATGACAATTGCCAACCGGATGAAACCAGAATCCATTCATCAGAATTATTCATTTTAAAACGTATCGAAGATTTGGTGGGAAACACCCTGCATTTGAATGAGGCATACGAATGCAGATACCTCAAATTTCAAAGTTATTATTATTTCTGTGTTAGTTTGGCACGGATGAGAAAAGGAACGAATAGCCAGCCAACAGCTCTGGGCAGTGTATTCTATTTTCTATACAATGCAACAAAAGTAGGTTAATCTCAATGTTTACATCGAATATGTAGTTTGATTCGAAACGTGATATTTTGGGGGTTGTAAATTTGTGTTTCCGTATTGTTTTTTTTTTAGTTGCAATTACTGGGAACTGTTGCAGATGTAAATATGAAATATATGTTTCAAACTTTTGTCAAAATATGATGTGAAGTATTCAAAATTGGAGAATATCTCTGGTTGGACATGAACCAATTAAAATCCTGAATACTCTTCGAGCTACAAAGAGCAAACAAAAATAATGATTTGTTGTGTGATTAACTGAAACTGGTGTTGGCCTTTCAATAGGCCCATATTATATAGTTCTCCATTTAGAAAGTTTTTCAAATCAAAATTGAAATCTTTTTAGAAAATGTTTAAGGGCACTTTCGCACCTGGAGGGTCGAAAACGTTTTTACGTGAATTTTTTGTAGGCAAGGTATGAAATGGATTTAAATGAAATTTAGTACACATATCAATACGTGTTTGAACAATATTTTGTAATTTTTTCACAGCAAAGTATTCATTATAACTGAACTTATGTAAATGTAAATAAGTAAGGGCACGTAAAAATATATTTTTTGCGGTGACAGCGATTCCGCCTTCAAAAATTTTCTGCAACAAAAATCAAAATAGTATCCTTAGATATCATCTTTTTCTGGTACCAAGTCGTTGGGATTTCAAAAATTTCGAACAGAATAATCGAACTAACTTAATGTTAAAATCGCATTGTATCACAAAAATTATAAGAATATTTGAAAAATGTTTAAAACGGTTTTTCATAGTATTTCATTATGCGAGTCAACTCAAAACCACCTATGTTCTGTAATGCTCATTTGCACCTGGTGAATCTGGTCGGCTGAGTCCAGGGCTAGCCTAGGTCTAGTTCAATTTTGATAGATAGATAGATAGATGATTTTTATTACTTAAAATTGTTACATACAATATTTCGGTTACATTTGATTTGAATATAAACTTGGTAATAAAAGTGTTTTGGCTGTGGCAATGCCGTCTGCCAGATTGACTTTGTGTTTTCAAATTTATTCAAAGAAAATGTTTGCTATTTGACAAAATGTAAATGAACAATCGCAAAAATTATACAAAGTTGTAAATAGGGCTTTCAGTTTAGCTAAAACAAAAATAAATTACTTAATAGATAATACATAATTTTTTTGGCAAAAGAATTAAGAGCTTTTAGTTTGGCAAAGAACAAAATTAAAGTTGAGTAAAAAAATGATTCAAGATTATAAAAAAGAAGGGCTAATAGTTTGGCTAAAACAAAGATAAAGGGTATTTGAATCCATTCAAAGTTAAGCGTTGTTTGAAGACTTTTAGTTTAGTTAAAACAAAATTTCAATTATTAAAAATAATAATATAATAATGAATAATATACAACAATAATATTTGATAGTAATTTCAAAAAACATGATATATAATTGTACCGTTCTTAATTTAAGTATTAAGAAAATTCTGTTATAATCATTTCTCTGTAACGGATTGATTTTTCAAGATAATTATATAGGTTTTTCCAATTTTCACCATTTAAAATTGACAAAGTTTGCTCCATAGTTAGAGTAGGCTTCCCAAAGTAGAGGATTCTAAGTTCTTTATAAACTGGGCAAATTGATAAAAAATGAAAAGTATCCTCTTTTGAATTCAAATTGCAAAGGGTGCAATGTGGAGTGGATGAACCCTTATATGGCGAGCCGTTTAAATTAAGTTGCTCACTTCTTGCTTTACAGATTAACGAAATTTCCCTTGTACTGTATTCATCACTAAAATAGTTATTTATGAGATCATGTTTCAAATCGGGGTAAATGACTCTGTTGATTGAAGATGACATTTTTTGTAAATTTTCATTCCGCTGGTAGATGTCGACAGCCTGTAATAACCCGTAGAGTTGTTCTTTTAGTAGGTTTAAATTAGTATATTGGAAATTTAGCTCAATTCCACACTTCATTGCCCATTGTCTCCATTCTCCTATCCACTCCACTTTGTTATCCATGATGTACTTTGCTATTGACAATTGAATTCTATTTGGTCTATATGCCAGTACTTTCAAAATGTAGTCAAAATGGAGTTTCAGAGTATGAATAAAAAGAGCAGGAAGGCCGGTTTCTAGTTGTAGCACATAGTTTGGAATATTGGATGGTAAGTAATAAAGTCGTTTGAGAAAGTAACGTTGAAGTTTTTCTACTTCTTCGTGTGACTGATATCCCCAAGTTTGACAGCCATAGCACATAACAGAGCGCATAACAGCGTCAAATACCTTGTACTTAGCTGAGGTTGGTACATCTTTGTTGTTCATAACATCTTTCCATGACGCGTTAATCATACTTTTTGATGCAATCAGTTTTTTTTCAAGATGTGGGGTTAACTTCATATTAGGTTTTAAAAGAAGTCCAAGGTATTTGTATTCTGTCACTATTTCAATGACCTCACCATTAAAGAACCACTTTTCATTCGACTTAAGTTTTGATTGTGTATTTCTTACTATCATTACTTTTGATTTTTCTAGATTAACCGTTAATTTCCAGACTCTACAAAAATCAACTAGCTTATTTATCATAAGTTTGGGGCGATTCTGCTAAAAGCACAATGTCATCTGCGTACATGAGTACCTTAACGTTTAGACCTGCAAAACTTATTCCACCGGGTAGATACATTGAAATATCATCAATGAATATAGCAAAGAGAACTGCACTTAAAAGACAACCTTGTTTGACACCAGATGTAGTTTCAAACCATTCAGACATACATATCCCATCCCAAACCGCTGAGCGAGTGTTTTTGTACATGTTTTTCAGGACCAAAAGAAATTTCGTCGACAATGCCTTTTGTGACAGTTTGTAAAACAATGCTTGTCGGTCTATCGAATCGAAAGCAGCTTTAAAGTCCACAAAAAATATGTACAAACTTCTTTTTTGTCGAAGGAAATACTGTGCAATTGAGTTTAAGGTGAAAATGTTGTCAACTGTGGAGTAGCCTTTACGAAAACCAGATTGGAATTCACTAAGCACTTCATTGTTTGCTAACCAAATGTTGATGCGACTAAGGAGTACAGATGCAAAAAGCTTCGCAATAGAATTCATAAACGATATTCCTCTGTAATTATTTGCCAGGTTAACATCGCCTTTTTTAAAAATTGGATAGACCAGAGAATCTTGAAAGGCTTGTGGAACCAATCCGGTATTGAAAATATTATTAAAAAGGTGAAGAATTTCATACAAAAAATCAGTTGGCGCATTTTTGTAAAACTCATTGCCTATCCTATCCGGGCCAGGCGCTTTGTTATTCGCTGCATAGTGCAATGCAGTTTGGATTTCTATCATTGAAATTTGACAATCGAGAGTTTGGTCTAAAATTAGAGGTTCCGCAAAAGAGAAATGATTGGTGATTGGATCAGGATTGAGTAAATTTTTGAAATAATCAGCTAGACAACTTGCTTTCAAGTTTGATCCGCAAATAAGCTTACATCCTTTCAATTCTTTGATATTATTCCAGAAACTTTTACTATCTTTGATAATTGAAAGTTCATGAGCTACTAACTTATAATATTCCTGGCGTTTTGATCTGCACAAATCCTTGTAAGCCTTATTTGCAGCAATATACTGTTTGGAGGCTGTTTCATTTAAATTTCTTTGTTTTCTGGTTTCCTTTAATAATTCGAAGGAATTATTTCTTGGATCCAAACAGTCTTTATCAAACCATTTTTGTTTAAAGTTGACAATTTTTTTTGTTGTTTCTTATATTTGTGGCAGCTTTTATACATATACAGAGAGAGTCTAGTCTTGTTTCAGGGCACAAAGAAGTATCTGTTAGTCTCTGAAGTTCATTCAAGATTTTTATTTGGTAGTTCTCTTTTTAACTTTCTTTCCAAATAATTTTGGGTGGTAAGGTGATTTCAGAGTAATTTGAGTTTGTGGTTTTATTTAGTGTAAATTGGACAACCAAGGGCATGTGATCTGAAAAAATCTGTGAGTAAACTTTAAAAGACAAAATACGATTTCTCCATTCCGCCGATGCAGCACAAATGTCAATCACTGATTTTCCCGCTCCCCCTATAAAAGTAAACTCTCCATTGCTATCATGATTGGAGCAACCGTTAAGGATGAACAGATCATGATTTTGGCATAAGTCTAAAAACAGACGTCCATTTTTGTTAATTGTTTTATCTTTAGAGGATCGAGTTTCCCGAAACTCGGAGGGTATTGAATTCGGTTGGATATTTGCTGGAATAATTTGGTTTGTACCTACTCGAGCGTTAACGTCTCCTATAAGTAAAACATTTTGGTAAAGCGAAAAATTTAAAATATCTTCTAACGCAGCAAAGTCATTTTCCCAATTATTACAATTAAGGTACGTGGGTAATGCATAAAAAGATAAGTTTGTGCATACTATTTTAACACAAGGTATGTTGTTGACATCTACAAAAACAGCGTTAATTTTTTCTTTTTTAAAACCGTATAAAAGTCCAGCACTAGCTCTTCCAAATTGAGTTGATTCTATTGCTGAAACCCAACGCAATTCATATCCAGAGAAATATTTAGAGTACTGTTCAAATTTTTCACTTGTTGTAAATGTTTCGAATAGAAAAAATATATCATGTTTTTTTACAAAATTGAAAAAATCTACAAATAATAATTTGTTACTAAGCCCAGCAACATTATAAGCTAATAAGTTAATATTTATAATTTCATTTTTTTCACTACTATTTACGATACTACTTTTTTTGGTACTACTTGCTTTTTGACAGACGGCAACACTTTTTCATTGTTTTCCATGGTGACTGCCAGGTGGCAGAGTTGTTGACATCCCTGGAATGACAGCTGCTGTTGACGTTGACATGAAGTTTGTTGATCGTGAATTTTCATTTGGCAAGTTGACTTGAGTATCCACATGATTTGATTTATATTTGTTTTTATACTCATCAAGTTGTAGCTCTCCAAACATCTCTCTCAGTACCTCCATCCCATCTCGATTATCAGAATAGAGCTTTCCATCATGTGCTGTGTTTATGGTTTTATTGTTTATTTGCAGTTTGAGACCACGAACCAGAGGATTAGCCGATGGATGCTTTTTCTTGATAGCGTGTCTTATTTGCAACAAAATTTGTCGTTTTCTCTGTTCAACGCGTGTGTAGTCTGGATTTATGTAAACACCGGATCCCTTCAGCCTGCCAGAATTTTTGAAGATTTGTGAGGTTAATTTGTTGTTTCCAGTTCTCACAAGCAACCGAGTTTGACTTCCTCTTGAGGGAAGCTCTGTGACGTCTTCGAAGGTTATGTCTTGGCGGTCCAAAATTTGATTCGAACATCGATTGATTGTTTCAAATGCGTTTTCTTTCAAATTGTTTGGTATAGAAAAAATGATATGATTGGATTTGTATTGTTTTTCCATGTAGTCCATTTTCCTTTCCAAAATGATGTTTTTTTCTTTGATAACTGACACTTCATTAGAAAGAAGTTCGTTTTGTGTTTGTAGACTTTGTATCTGCTGAAACATACAATCAAAGTCCTTCTTTTTTGGAAGATCGGATAGTTTTTTTTCGAGCAGATTAACAAGCAAATTTTCAAGTGCAGGCACAGACAGTTCAGCCACCGACATGGTATCACAGTTAGTTTTTTTTATTAAAGTTTAATTGTTCAGGTGACATTTCCAAAAGTGGTCTTTTGTTAGAACCCGACATCAGCACTTTTGCGAATATGGTTTTAAGACTTTAATTTGACGAGTTTTGTAACTATTTTCTTGGTTGAACGGTAGATCTTGTTTCAGTTCGTTTATTAAATGAAATTTCTGAATTATTCGTTTACTTTAATTTATAGAAAAATTTAAAAATAAAATAGCCGCGGAAAAAACTGCTTTGCGACCTTTGACAACTCAAACGTCAATAATAATCGTCTAGTTCAATTCTGCGATGTATTGAACAGTTTCTGCGAAGTAAAAGTAAGTCTAAGAAATTGAGACTAGAGAAAAATGAAAATTATGCGATCGACTTAGAATCTGTCGAGACAGCTTTAATGTTTGCCATAGCGCGTTCCTTCGATCAAAAAGTTTTTCATACATGTGTGTCAAAGCATTGACTGAAAGAAATTTTTCATCGTTGTTGATTGGTATGAAGAGTTTGCTTTCATTTCGAAAGCTAAAAGATGGTTTGAAGTTTATCGAAATGTTGCAAAACTTAGAATGTGTTTGCTTTGAATAATTGAATAATTTATATTCAAAATTCAAGGATTTTTAATTATATTACAGTGGTGGGCCAGTCCGAGGGTGGTTTGATAAGTTTCCGGCCTGACCAAGAAAAGCAACGTTTTCAAGAATTTTTTTTATTTCTCAACATAATCTCCTCCAAGGCTGATACATTTCTCATAGCAGTGTTCTAGGCTAATAATGCCATCTCTATAGACCAGGGGTGGCCAACAGGTCGATCGCGATCGACCGGTCGATCGCAACTGTTAGTCAAGTCGATCGTGGCAAGGCAAAAAATATAAATACGTAGACCAGACATAGTCTTAAATAGTTCCAATAAAAACATATACCATTGTGGTCACAGGATTTGAACAATTAATTTTAGAAAAACTGTCTACTTTGCGTTTTTTACTAGAAAACCTTGCTTAAAAACATATACATACGCCCGTTACTTCGAAACAAATCCGCCACAAATTGTGTTCATACTTATATGTACATGTACATATCTTCGTCAGTGTGCCTTATAATATCTAATAAGATTTCGAGATCTATTGGACGAAATAATAAAATTTCTTGACGAAAGGGGTGATAACTATCAGCAATTGTGTGATTTAGACTCGCAATGTGGTTTAGCTTTTTTGGCAGATTTTACTAGAAAACTGAGTATATTATTTCTGAATCTACAAGGCAAGAATAAAACATTAACAGAAATGATGAGTCTTATTGCAGCGTTTCAATGTCAAACAGCGTCTATGATAGTTGACATAGAGAAGAAAAAATTTGAACAATTTGTTAACATCAGGGATCATATGGAAAAACATCCTACCTAAAATTTCATTTCTGAGAAATATAAGACAGAAATTAGGGCAGGGGTAGCAGCAGACTTCGAAATTCAATTTAGTGATATTAGAAAAATTGAGAGCTTGGTTCAATTCATCAGTTATCCGTTCAATGATTCCATTGATCAAAGTGATATCTATGAATTGGCTAAAAAATTTGCAGATACATTTCAAATGGAGCACATGATGTTACAAAACGAAATGATTACATACTCTGCGCTGCGACATATTTCCTAAAAAAGGTCATCCTCTGGTCAAGATTTCTGGGCATTGGTTTCCAACGAAAAATATCCAAATTTGAAGAAATGTGTTGAACAACTTAATTCGTGTTTTGGCTCAACATATTTATTTGAGTCAGCATTGTCCTACTTAAAGCAAACGAAAAGTAAACACCGCTTGACAGACGCTCATACATTGGATTCTTTAAGACTGACAATCTACAACTACAAACCAGGTTATGCTAAATTAGTGGAAGATACTCGGACGCAATGCTCACACTAATATACATAGGTAGGTAAATAAGTAGTTAAGTAGTAAGTACTTAGTACAATTTTCACAGTTATTTTTCTTCTCTTAGTAAAATAAAAAATGCTACATGATTGTGTACTGAGCCATGCTGTTTCATTTAAGATTTATAGAAGTATGTAACTGGTAGATCGCACAGGGTCTCGTTAGTGAACAAGAGATCTTGGGTCCAATCAAGTTGGCCACCCCTGCTATAGACTGATCCGTCAAGCTCCTCAAAATACCCATTTACAGCTTCGATTACTTCTTTATTGTCCGCAAATCTCTTACCGCCAAGCCATTTTTTGAGGTAAGGAAACAGATAATAGTCACTCAAGGCTAGATCTGGAGAGTAGGGAGGGTGCGGCATCTATTCAAACTTCAGATCGTTGATTTAAGCCATCGCAGTGATTGACTTGTGCGCTGGTGGGTTATCGTGATGAAACAAGATTCTTTTCTTCGCCAGATGAGGTGGCTCAAACGTTGCAATAAGTCAAGTCTGCGTAGTATTTACCAGTGATAGTTTTACCCTTTTCAAGGTAATCAATGCATATAATACCTCTTGCATCCCAAAAAACAGTAGCCATAACCTTATTCGCCGAAAAAATTGTTTTTGCCTTCTTTGGAGTTGGTTCCCCTGGCCCAATCCGCTGTTTAGACTGTTCTTTGGTTTCAGGAGTGTAGTGGTGGCCCAAGTTTCGTCAACGGTTACGAATCGACGCAAAAATTCGCTTGTATTACGCTTATACAACGCCAAATTGGCGGTGGAAATGTTTTTTCGAATCAATTTTTTTAAGTTAAACACAGAGGCGTCTTGTTCAGTGTACTCTCAAACATAAACTAACATGGCAATCGGGCTGAAACTATAGCTACAAGCTATCTAAGGATGGTACTATAGAACGCCCCCTCAAGGCCGAGTGGCGCCATCTCTTGGTCAGACCAGAAACTTATCAATCCACCCTCGTATAATTCGTATATATTCGTTGTATCGAAACCTTTTTGTCATACAAATCTTTAGGTAAATAGAACGTACAATTGTATTTTAAATTATTTTATTTCATACTTATTTACTTCATTTACATATAACGAAACATTTAAGGCATAGACTTATTAGTTTTTTTTCCAAATATTTGTACTCAAATATGTATAAGAAATATTAGAACAAAATCGTTAATTTGTTTTTTTGGGCGTTGAATGTTATTGTTGAATTCTCGGCAACGAATTCCATAATCGCACAGAGTTTACAAAAAACTGACGTTCGGAGATGAGACACTTAAAGCGTGGTATAGACAGTGTACAAGTTCTATTTGAATTAAGATAAACTATTTTATTATAAAGATCAGACGGTTGATGGGTTAAATGTAAGTCTGGAAGTAGGGTGAGGCAGCATAATTTTCATTCCAGTAAAGCTGTAGTTTTATTGAAGTTGACAATTAAGTAAAAATGTCATTTTAGCAGTGCTGCAACTTCAATTTTGTACTTTCAGCATAGTTGTCGTTTACACAACGTTTTTTTTTTTTTTGAGATATTATAAATTTAGCAGTGTTGCTGCTTTCATGGAAAGCTTGTTATTACTTAGCCGCCTACATAAAGTTGTAGGTCCCTGAAATGCGACAGGCCTCGACGGTCCTGAGCTTTGTTTGCACCACCCTATCTATTTCAAATTTCAGTCAAAATTTTTGCTTTTATCTTATTAACGATACAGTGTTATCATTTAGGCTCCAGTTTTATTATTTAATTGTAACTTTAATTTTTCACCAACACAATTTGCTTAGCACCCCTTATAATCTGAAGCTTAAGTTTAGCAATCGTGCAGAAGAAACAATTAAACCTGAAATTATGACGATAGAGAATCCGATAAAAGTGGGTCCTGCAATTCTGTCTGTATGTCTATATATGAATCTACAGCCTGAACTGCTGACCAATTTTTTTCGAAATTTAAATTTAATGTCTGTGGGGCAACCTTCCAATAGGTCTTCGGAATTCGGTTTCTAAGTTTCGAAACACGATAATTGCCATATAATCTATACGATAGTAGTCCTCGAAAAGATAAAATTTTGTGTGAAAAAATAATTTTTCAATGATCATGATTAATATGTGGTTGGCAACCCTGTACCACCAAATATAGTATGAAGAACGGATACTGCTATGCCAGCCTTAAAATTTCAATATTGAACTCAGCAAACAATCGCAAGTTCCTTGCGTGTCTGGTTTTAGTGTGTCCCTAAAACCAAACAATTTCTTTTAACATTCTTCGTCCATGAGCCCACTATTGTTGTAGAACTATGCTTTTGGTCCCCTTTTTACAAAATTTCTTTTCAAAAACTTGTTTTCTTTCAAAATTCACTTTCAAAACACCTGAATAACTTTTTAGAAACCCTGAGCCATGAATGAAATCGACAGTTTTATTTTAAATTTGCATTTCCATCTTTGAAGTTCTGCTAAAGAGCAAACCTAATGAAAGTCGCATCACTTGAAACGCACTCGTTATAACTCCATCATTAAGAAATCTGTTTGAAGTTCAAAAAGTCTACACACTGATAAAGAAAGGAAGAAAACAAAAAAACAACCAATCCTTTCACACAAGCTTGTGTAAATTATAAGTTATCAACGTTTTCATTATCCCACAAAGAGTTCGCACAGGCACAAGGTAGAGTATTGTTCGTTTCTAAGAACTGCTCATCCCTCTAAAGTAGCATCTACGTGATCTTTTTTATCCCATCAACTCTCTTCATTTATCCTTTGATCCAGTATTCCATTTAACATTTTTCTTACCTACTCTTGCTGCTACGACTTTTTTGCTCTCACTCCTCTCTATATGTCATTGTGTAATGCCTGACAGCTTTTGTGATAATGACTCAATGGGACTTTTAGTATCCTAGGTTGTTGTTTTTTGTCTTTTAATTTTTTATTATTATTATTTTGCTTAGCACAGAAACAACACCCACATATTCAGAGCAAGACAAACAAAAACAACACACAATTTCATTGAAGATGCACAGCAATTTGATGTGAAAAGCAAACAGCGGGACGGCTGACTGACTACACGTCTGCTGCCAAACAACATTTCAAAGATGGCAGAAGTGTAGCACCTCCAGCCAAGTTTTTTTTTTTTTTAGATATTTCTTTCTTGCATCATCATCATCATCAATGAAGTCCTTGTCGTCGGTCCTTGGTCCTGCATAGTCTGCCCCAACCACAAGCGCCACCAACGACGTCACTACCAGTGTCGGCATCTTTTCAACTGTCATGGTTAAAGGGATGGCGCGCGAGGTCTCATTTACAAACAAGTTCTTTTTTCGACGCTCTTGAACTCCCATCCTTTGGAGCCATTTTTTTTTATTTTATTTTTATTTCGCATGCACTCAAGCCAATGATTGCAAGTTTTTACATATTTATGAAAAGCAAATAAAAACGGCAGGGAGGAAGAGAGAGAGAGAGATAGATAAAGTAAGAGATAAAAAGCTACGAAAGGTGCGAGAGAATGCGGTGCATTGAGTGCATTCAGCTAACGATGACGGCGGCGAAAGCTCTGTGTGTAGTTATTTTGCAAATGCAAAGTCCTTCAGATAATAGAGACTCGTGTGCTGCGTGTCCTTTTCTCAGGGTGGATTATATGTACCTATTCAAACCACTTGCGCGCTTTACAGAAGCGCACATAATAATGTACGACGAAAAAAAAGAAAAAAAACTTAAGAATCCTGACAGTAATTAGTGTTAATTAATATAGAGATTCCAAAGAAAAATAGGAAAGTAGAAAAGGAAACACAATAACAAGAAAAAATGGGAATCTCTGCATTCGCAGGATAAAGACTTTTGTGGGCGGAGGTTGCCAAATCTAATTAGATAAATTAAGTGGGAGCTTTTTGCCTTAGCTAAATGGGTGAAAAAAGGAGAGGAGTGCTGTCCCAAATTGAGTTTCTCTATTATGCGGTTAGTTTAAGTTACAAATGGGTTTTTGTTGTTCCAACATATTAATATAAACTTGTTTGTTTATTAGTTTTACTTTTTAATGAAAATTGTATTTTTCTTTGCTTACCTTGGTTGTAAAGGAAATAAACGCTTCATTCAATAATTAGCTTTTATTTTAAGTGCACTCGCGCAACTCTACCCCCCCCCCCCCCCCTGTTTTTGTCTTCTGACTTGGAAGCAATTATAGAAAATCAAATAAGATCCTCTGGATAGAATTGCACAGTTATTGTTGGTATGTATATAAATACACAAAAGAAGTCATATTTTTTTATTTAGTGCTTTGAATTTAAACCCATCTCTGGGAATTTAACAAGTTTGACACAAAACTACCCCAAACCTAAAAGAAAACTACTCGGTTTTCCAATACAAAATAAGATCTTCTCAGTTACTAGGTTTCAATGAAACCTACTCACAAACTACTGACAAATGTAGTGCTAATGCCTTTTTTCCAATATTTTAATGAATTTGACGTTTTAGAATTTAGAGAATGGAAGTGAGTGGAGAGAGAATAGATTCTATCATACTATCATAGACGTCGACGTCGGCGCGGCGTCGGCGTCGGTGGCGTTCTGCTCGCTTTTTTTTTTTTAGATGGAAACACTACTATGTTATTTCACACCATCCTCTAATGAAACATAGATTGACTTCAAATGACAACATAGCAATAGTTTTCATTATACATAGACAGTGTTGATTTTAAAAAATTCGCTGGCACCCGTAGTTTTCCGATAAATTAACACTTTTTCGTGTTCCTATAGCCTAGCACTCACTTGTCACTTGTGAAGGATGTCGTAAATCCATGTAAATCTGTCATTTTCGTTCACTCGTGAACTGGCTTGCAGTGTGGAAACCAAAGTGGAGAGTTATCATTCACGAGCCGTTAACCTCATTCACGTGCAAAATGCACGGGAATCTTGAATACATGACGTCGCGCCGACGCCGACGTGAAGCTCGGGCAGTTTGATTACAAGAGAAAAAATTGTGTGCAGTGAGTTTGGTTACTGTTTGTGATAACTGACAATTTCCTGTTCTAAAAATGAAAAAAATATTTACTTTGTTGCTTAAACGTCAAACGTTCACAGCGCATTCACAAGTGTTTACTGGCGAGAAATGTCAAAAACTCATTTCTCCACTGTCAGGAGCTCACTTCACGAGGAAGTGAGTACTAGGCTTATGGGTTCTTTAGTCAGATATCTAGAGTGTGTAAGCCTTGTTGATAACTTTAATTAAAAAGTCTTAAAAGCCTCTTCGACAAAGTTAATTAACGAGGTTCAAGGGAAACTTCTTGTGGATGACGAAAAAATTCTACACACGTAATGACAGTATTGCAATGGTCTATTGAACCAGCGTTTTCTAGTGGCCGTCATGAAAAGACAGTACCTACTTATTGCTCGTTTTCTTACTTTAAGTATTTGAGACCCATGATGAAGTTAATAGTACTGCTTTAGCATCAAGAGAGACAATTTTAGAACCTCCCTTTTTTACGTAAGAGTCACAGATAAGTACCGAAAAGGCTTAAGATAACTTGTATATTGTTTCAATAGAGTTCAAAGGGGTATGGTACGTTTCGTCATTTTTATCTCGTTTATTGTTGTTTCGCCAAAGTTGTTTCGCTTTTTGTTGTTTCGCATTTTGTTGTTAAATTTTTCGTTTGTTTAGTTTATTTATTTTTCGATATTTCTCGCTTCGTTTTGCATTCGTTTCGTTTAAAGATCATTTGGCCTTTGATTACTTTATATTTGGCTCGTTTCGCTTTGTATTGTTTCGTTTTTCGATTATTTCGCTTTTGTTTATATAGATTTTGATTATTTCGCTTTCGTTTGATTGGTATTTTGCTTTTTGTGGATGAAAAAAGAGGCTAGAGGTGTAAAAATTCGCGCGAATTTTTACACCTCTAGCCTCTTTTTTCATCCACAAAAAGCAAAATACCAATCAAACGAAAGCGAAATAATCAAAAATTGAACTGTACCGGTTCCTTTTGTATTATAACAATTTGCTTAGCTTCTCATCAAACTTTATTGAAAATTGATTAGAATCATCAAAGATATATCATATTTTAGAAGCATTTTCAGAAACAATTAGTTAGAAATAATATCAAATTTCGAAATACAAATTGGGTGCATTGTTTTATTAACAAAAATATTCAGCTGAACACCAAAACTGAACATATCAATAATAATAATCTGATAATGAGCGAAGTAATTGAATGCCAAAACAATAGATTACCTTCGAGACAAAATGCGAAAAAACAGTTATCGAGATAAATAAAGTCCAAATAATCATTTGTCAGTTCAATGGAAATGCGAAACACATGGTTAACAAAATAAGAAATGCAAAGTAACTGTGCAGCGAAATGATTGAAAATCTAAGTAACAGAAAAACAAAACACGCAATGCGAAGTAAACAAAAATAATTGTGTCAAAAACAAAATAATGGAATGCGTAATAAAATGTGCGAATCAATAGGCACCCAGTTCAAAGTAATATCGTAGCTCACACTGTGCAATAAGTTGGATAGGCTTTGGTTTGTATTGAACGACCCATGTTTTATATTGTGAACCCTAGACGACTGCTTGTTGAATGGTTTTCGAATACTTTTGAAAGTTTTAAAGTTGGAGTTGTCAAAGTTTTGGACGACAAGTGTCATAAGTCTGAATGTAAACTACGTCAAACGAAGTCTGTCTGACTAATTGTACAGTGTGAACTCCGCTTATACTAAAAACGAAAAAAGATATATTACGTTCAATGCAACGCAGGATTCCCTTTAAAATATCCTAAACAAAAAGAGTTGCCAACATCAAACAAATGATAGTAAAAATAACGTGTCAATTATTTGAAAAGTTATTTATGTTAAATTTGGTACAATATTTTCTAGATAATTAGAAATATTTTAAATTTTAAATCATTAAATTTTGAACTAAATGTCCTAAAATATTTTCTTTTTATAAAACACGATTATTAATGTTGTTTTTTTTTTATTCTTTCAGGTAATTCTACGGTACTATCAAACATTGCAGTATTCCATTGCTGAAGCTGAATATAATAAGCAAGTGATAGTGAAGTTAAAGAAACATTAATGTAAATCATTAGACTGCGTCACGTCCTGAGCGGCGAAATGTAAGATCGGTAAAATTAGATTTAAATTAAAAGTTGAGCTGCGTCACTTCATCGTTCAGTTTTTAATTTTATTCTTATTTGTCTGCTCTGGTGCTTTTTCGCTGAGTACGTGGCCGAGTACTTAGAGCCTAGCTATTAAAATATTTTATAAAAGAAAAAAGTCTATAGTCTAAACTCTCACTCTATCCGTCTCTTCCTTTCTCTCCTTCCTTTCTCTCATACTTCCTTCCCTCATTCTTCCTTTCATTGGTTCTTCTTTTTTCTTTTTCTTCCTTTAAATGCTGATAATATCAGAAAATTGCTGTAATCACCTCTTCTAGTTTTCATCAAATAGAAGAGGTTTTCCCGTAAGAGCATTTATGGCGGTTTTTGTTTTTACTTAAGTGCAATTGTAGAAAAACGCCATAAAATACTTCAAAAATTTTAAGCTATGTCGTTTTTGTAAGCAATCAAGATTCGTCACAGTTCACCGTCTTTGTTTTCAACTAATTCCTCTATTTTGAGTCAAATAGATTGAAAAGCGATTCATACATACAACTTTCGAAACCCATTTTACTTCTATGTACTTCTATAGCAGAGACCGATTACAGTCTTCATCATTTTCGCTACAAAGTGTCGCAATTCGCAAATAATCTGTCATTTATTGAATTGCTTCTTATCTTGTTGACTGCTCTAACAATGTAATGAAGTTACGTGTGCAAACTTCATTAAGTTTTATTTTGCAGACGATGCATAACACATTCTACACCTAGTACATTTGGTAGTGCTTGTTATAAATGCGCAATAAAACCCTTCATTGCTGGAGCACCATCTGTAGCAACTGACAAAATGTTTTCGTTGAGTATTTCTTTCTCTTGGTAGAAGAAGTGCATCGTATTATATATGGATTCTGCATTTGCATCAGTTTTTAGATTTTTTGCAAATAATGCTTTGTTACTGTTAGAATTAAAAGACAAACTTAATTAAAGTATAAGAAGCTTTTTATTGAACTTCACAGGAAGACATATCCAAAACGAATAAGGTTATTTCATTTAGGTACCTTATGTATGGTATATGTCAAAAATGTCAACATGACGAGAGTGTTGCCACTATGGGAAAGTTGATTCATCCAGATGAATTGAAAATTCCTTGAGTAACCACTGAAATGTTTTTACGCGGTTATCGCTTTCTCGAGGATTTGGCAGATTATCTGATATTAAATTCACTGCCGTAAAAACGCTTTCTCAATTGGCTTTTTGGAATCGTCATACAATTGTTGCCCCCTCCATTCTCCCACAAGGCATGATTGTAGGATATGCACTAGGTCCCGGGGCTCTTCGCTCTGTTGCGCCAATCTATTTATTTATTTTTTGACCAAATTATGATGGTTCAATCTCCGGGATAGATGACTCGCCAGCAATTCTCGGTGGACTTCCCGTTTTTGCGCTAAGCAAAGTTTTAAATATACCTACTCAATATTGTGCTGCTGACGTTTCTTATCAATTGGCTTGAATAGATCACTGGCGAGTAGCGAGTACACAAAAACAAAAAACTATTCCTGCTTCTTAGAGAATTAAAAAAAAATGCCCTTGAATGACACTCATCATTTTTTATGGTACTATGGTGACTGGGAAAATTAAAGGAAATGAATTTGGTGTTAATATAAAGGGCATTTTTGTTTTTTGGCTGCTTGATAAGTTTGGGAGGTTGTTCTCTATGATTTGACAGTTGAGAATGTTGAAATGTTTTGACATTTTTTGCTAGGAATGCTCATCAGTTTTATCTTGAGCCCAACTTCGGGCGTACAGTCAAGTATAGAGATTCTTATTTCAGTCGCACCACCCGGATGTGGAATGCTCTACCTGACCCTGTTTTTCCCCGCATTACGGTTCGCAGAGGTTCAAAAGCAACGTGCATCTGTGTCTCCTTTCAAATCCTCTCCAATTTTCCTAAATCCTGTCTTAAATGTGTTCTATAACATTTTAAGGGTAGTCATAACCCCTTTGATGTGCGCGTTAATTATAAAAAAAAGTAAGGCTTGACAATTCATCATGAAAAGTATACCAAAGAACATTGAACAATTCCTCCAAATTGTGGAAGAAAATAAAACTGCTCACAGAGTTCATACAGGACTTAGGTACTCCGTTTTACGGTCAGAATAATCAGCTTGGGGAGCAAGTAAATAGTGCAGTTATTGATCAATGATCACTTTAATACTAATTCTTACTCTTCTTGATAGCAAAAACTATCAACAATACCCTTACTTCCATTAAAATTGACTTTTTGATTGATTTATTGCAAAACCAATTTTCAGACAACTTTATTTCCAGAAGTAGTCGCATGACAGCTGGTCCCGCGTTCATGCGACTTTACGTCTCTCGAGTATTTTTTATGTAACTATGTTAAGTTGAGTTACTTATGTCTGAAACTATCAGCTCTTGAAGTATTGGAAGCCAATCTTAATTTTCACCTCCAAGATCGGGCGGTCTTATACCGCTGGGCTATTTTTTGTGGGGTTATTTCAAGTCGCTTGCCTACTCAGATAAGCCCGAGACGACTGGCGCCTTGGAAGAAAATATTTGGTACGTTATTGCTGGCATGAAGTCCTAAATGCTTCATAAAGTGGTCTCGACTGAAATTTATTCGACGGCCACTTGGCCGCAATCATTTTTAAAAATGAAGGCAATCCCTTGTCTTCCTAGTAAAACTAAATTCTTGGCCATTACATTAAGTTAATAATAATCTTGACAACCACACGTCTTAAAAAACGCCTTTAGTATCATCATCACCTAAAGTTCTCAAGTTGTAAAAGAAACATCCATTACGTCGTTGAGATTATCCCCACACGCTACTATGTAGTTGAGTTGGAATTGGTTCAGTAGTTTGTCAACTCAACAACAATGAAGCCAGAAAAAAGACTTTGTATTAGTTGAACCATCCAACATAGGATGTTAAATGTATATTTGAACGTATCCTAAAATAAACAGTCATCACATATTTTCCTTGTACCTTACACTTTTGTTTTTTTCGCAACTTGACTGCATCGCAATCACACACTACTTTAAATGTAATTGTAACTCAATCAGTTTTGCAAATATGTACATAATTGCAAAAAATTCAAAGGTGAAAGTGGAGTCTCTTGCTGTCTTTTCGGCAACCGTATTAGTGACAGCTTCCATAACACTCCAGATGAAAAAAAGTTTTTTTTTGACTGTCATTACAAGGCATTAACTACTTCAACATATATGCTTCCAATCTGTTGCCATGCCAATTGCCAACATCTTTTTTCATCCTTAGTCCATTTGGCAACTGTTCTTCGAGTCATAGAGAAGTTCTTGGGATTTCAAAAAGGAAATTACTTTTTCGTTTAAAAGCAAAACGTGATCAATTAGGAAAGTTTTGAAGTTAATGCTTCACAACCACCATTTAGTTCTTAGTCAAGTCGAAGTTCCATATAGACTCATGGTCGTGGTAGTTTTTCACTTTTCCAATTTAATTTCTGCCCACAGAGTGAGAGAGAAGTAAGTGCAAAGTGTCTGTTCATGAATATTTTAATTAGTTTTTCACCTCAAACTGTGCCGTTCGTTTACAGGTTGTGAAATTTGGGGTTGAACTTTTCTGATTCCGGAAGTTGTCCAATCACCATCCTATACCTTAACCTAAATTCTAAATGAACACTTTTTTTTTGTTTTAATAATCCTACTCAACGGGATAATAAATAATAATCTATCGACTCTCCATCATCTTAAGTGATTTGAAATGCTTATTATACCCTGGAGCCGTGTTATGTCAAGCGTATCACGAACTAATTATGTCATCTATGTGTCAAAGCGGATGCTTGATTGAATTGACTCTTAGCCCCTGCGGCTGCTTATATCCCTCTCTATCTGTCCTACGGCTGTCCTGGTTGGTGTACACACATACATTTTTCATCGTTTTCTCTAATCTCCGATTAAAATGAAGCACAGCTAAGCGTAAATATAAAATTTCCAAACATACCATGCCGAGGCTATATATGTGACATTATCCAATGAGACGAATTATCCAACACCACAAACTTTGAGATACACAATAGATAAGTATCTCAAAAAAAAAAAGAAAAAAACGACCCAAAGAAGAAAGAGGGAAAACAAAATACCTCTGAAAGAAGGCTGATAGGAGGATTTTTCTGCTGATATCGGGTAATGGAAGAGGAACTACCAGTGTTACTGTTTGATGTGAAGAAAAAGGTTCTGAAAAATTAGCGATAATGTTGGTGGTAAAAATAAAGTGTGATTTGAATAAGCAGTCTCAACCCATTAGAGTGTCAGTGAAAAGCAATAAGATCAGGACAATAAACAGAATGGTGCCCACATCTTAGTTTCTCAAATTTTAAGTTTCTCCAAAAGAAACTTTTATGAGTATATTCTTTAGACAAAATGGACCATAAGAAACTTTGTTTTTTTCAAAAAAAAGTTTCAAAATCTATTTTTTCTAAGCTTTTGAGTTTGAAAATAGTTTTTTTTTTTAAACCCCTTGTACCTGGAAGCTTGCTTGTTTCTTCAACCAAATAAAAATGTTAGCTTTGATAAGGGTAAAACTAGAAGCTGTAGGAACTGACGTTGATCTTCAATAACTTTGCCCCTTCCGCATGAACAAGTTTAGCTGCAATTCTCCTTGGTTATGCTTTTGTTGTTTAGACTTGGCCTGCATGCCTGAGTAGTGAGAATGTTTAAGTTTTTCATACAAATCTTCCAGAGCGGTACTCAGACTTCTTTTCAGTGTTGGCCATGGCAAATTGCTTAAGACATCCACCTGAACTAGATTCGAAGAGAAGTGAAACAAGCTTATTTGTGTCAATTCGGTGCATCAAAACACTTTCCTATCTAAACTTGTTCAAGTTTTTGTCAAAACATGAAATCGACCGAAAATCAGTCAATTTTTGTGAAGTATGGCAATCTTCTAAGTAGGCCGCATCTGGTGGAGCGGTAACCCTGTTGGAAACCACCCATGTCATCCTAAAAGCCATCTCAGCAAACAATAAAAATCGATTGTATTGATGTCGCTGCATAGTGGTGGGGGCTGGAAGATATGACTCTTCAGTTATGGTCCCCAATATATTTTATTTTGCCTTATTTATCATCATCTCATGGCACTTAAACATTTCGATTTGAGCATAGGGCTCCTAAACCCTTTTTTCTGCTGGTTCGGCTGCTTTATGTTCGTTGTTCTCTGAGGATGAGAAGTGGGCGGGTGGGTGGTTGGTTGTGTATTGAACGTTGATGTCGAGAGTTTGAGTTGTTGTTTTTTTTTTTTTTTGTTCGGAAGGAGGTTTGTCAGGATTTCAAGTGCGTCAATAGGAAGTTATCAGGATGAATTTAATCAAAAAGAACGCTTATGTGCTAAGAGACTCAAGCCAACCGAACATAGTAAGTACTCAGACCTAAAATATATTGAAACCGAAAGATGGAAGATAATATTATGCTTTTTATGTGTGCGTGTGTAAATAAAAATGAAAGTATTTTTGAAATGCTTTTCAGATAAGATTCAATTGAGGGGGAGTTATTGAATGTTTTTCTTTTTTTCTTCTTTCTACTCTCAAGAGACGATATAAACTGGGTGAGTCTTTATTACAACTGTGTATATCTATAATCGTTCGAAATGTGTAAGATGTGGGTAGCGCACATACGCACACAGCCATATATATAGTTCGCTTTTATCATGTCTTATTTATTGCTTTGTAAGTGATTTTTTACCGGCAGAATAAGTGTATTATTACACTTGGATAGTCTGGGAGTGAGTACGGATTTGTACCTTCTTAGAGGCACTTGTAATGTGAGTACACATGGCATGAGGATGACGTGAGCTTGACACTAAGTATTACGACTTAACCACAATTTAAGTTTGGAGCCGTGGAAATCAAAATGTTTTATCATCAATCTAATTTTGAACATAAAACATAATCTAAATTAAATGCTGTTAGACTTTAGTTTCTTCTTCTTCTTCTTTTCCATTTACACCGCTTCAAGTATTGTGATCTCGAACTTGTTTTTTTTTTGCACTAGTGATCCTCCCATACCACTTTAGCACGTATTAGCGGCGTATTAGAAAACGCAACTTTTTTTTATTTTAATAAAAATTGTGGAGTTGAAATCTCTGATACTCTGTTCGACGACCAACGAATCTACTAACATTCGTTATTTTTGAAATTTCTTTCAAATGGTTGTTTTCTATGCGTTGCCAATGAGACTTGGCCAAACCAAAAATTAAAAAAGATTTTGAGGTTTAATACTCACGAAAATCTTATGCGTTGAACTTTGAATTGTATGTGCAACGTGAATAGAACCATGCATGGAAAATTCGCGACATCTGATTTATTTCCTCCAATTTGTTAAATTGAAACAATTAATCACTCCTCTTGACTTATTCGTCATTCGTTAGTCGTCTCATGTCTACAGCCCTTTATCCTTTATGGCTTTAAAAAGATAGAGTTGTTCTCATGCCACTAGATCTAATGAAGATGCGGTCTTACACTTTTGCTCTCAAATAATGTCTTATTTTGATGGTAAAAAATGTACCTCTTAGTGCTGCAGAAAAATGCTTTGAGAGAAATCAGCCGAAAAACTGTAAGACATCCTACGTTATCTTTGTTTTATTACCTTGAAATCCTTCCAGTTCGTCACCTATATTGTTCTAAAGTATTGAAGTCGTTTAAGATGATGTCCGGTAATCGCAAATGTTCCTTTCTCACAACTTCCTTCCGTCAATTTTATTCTACAACTTCTATTAGATTTTCTAATAAACTTCCACCATGAATCACAGCACTATCGTCTTCTGGACTGTTTCAAAGGTGTGTAAAAGTCTGACTTTCAAATTTAGCTTCAATTTTTTTTTTTTTGATATTCTGATTAACTTACTTACTTACTTAGGTGGGCATTACAGTTCGGGGTGAACCTGGACTCAACCAACATCGTTCTATTTCGATTTCGGGCGAGCTCTCTCCAGTTTCGCACTCTAAGTCGGTTGAGCTCTTCATCCATTTGATTGCGCCACCTAAGACGAGGTCTTCCCCTTCCGCGATTTCCCTGCAATGTGCACCCGACGAGCCGGAGCGTTTGGGTCCATCCGCTCTACATGGCCCAACCATCGTAGCCTCTTCTGGCTATGCCCATGCCGCGGTACAGCTCATACAGCTCGTTGTTGTATCTTCTTCTCTACACATTGTCTTCGCATACGGGACCAAAGATCATTCGGAGAATTTTTCTTTCGAAACGACCAAGGCTTTTCTCATCCGCTTTCGATAAGGTCCATGCTTCCGCGCCGTAAAGCAGGACTGGGATGATTAGGGTCTTATAAATGATGATGATGTTCTGTGTCCTTGTTTGATGACAACATATACTTCGTTTTGCCCTCATTAACCATCAAACCCATTTTTGCCGCTTCTGTTTCAATACTCGCAAAAGCACCTATGACATCACGCTTTTTTCTTCCCATTACGTCAATATCGTCTGCATAGGCGAGTAATTGTACAGACTTTTGAAACATTGTTCCTCTGGTGTTGACGTTTGAGTTTCTTACAATCCTTTCAAGTATGATGTTGACGAAACCGCATGACAGTTTGTCGCCTTGCCAAAAGCCTTTTCCGACATCAAAGGTCTCGGTGAGTTCTTTACCGACCTTGACGGAGCAGCGTGAATTCTCCAAAGTCATGCTGCATAGTTGTACGAGTTTTGCAGAGATGCCGAAACTAGACATGGCTCTGTACAGCTCGTCTCTGTAGATACTGTCATACGCGGCCTTGAAATCGATAAGGAGATGGTGAATATCGATATTTCGTTCTCGGGTTTTTCCCAAGATCTGCCGTAATGTGAAAATTTGGTCAATTTGGACTATTGTGGACTTCTCTGGTCTAAAACCACATTGATAAGGACCTATCAAGTTGTTGACGTGGGGTTTCAGACGTTCACATATTACAGCAGACAAGATCTTATAAGCGACGTTTAGGAGGCTTATCCCTCTATAATTGGCGCAATTGTGAGGGTCTCCTTTCTTTAGGATCGGGCATACGATACTTAGGTTCCATTCATCGGGCATGCTTTCTTCCGACCATATCATGCAGATCAGCTGGTGCATGCTCCTGTCCAACTGATCTCCAGCTGTCTTGAAAAGTTCGGCATCAAGGCCATCTGCACCTGCAGTCTTGTTTTATTTAAGTTGCATATAGAAAGCTCAACCTCTTTTAGGTCGGGAGGACGGCATTCTTGATCATCGTCCAAGCTGAATGGGGCAATCTGCCTGACAGCGGAATTTGTGTCCTCATCGCCGTTAAGCAGTCTGCAGAAGTAATCTTTCCAGATCCTCAGTAGCGACTGTGACTCTACAACTATGTTTCCCTGCTGGTCTTTACAGGATTGAGTTCGGGGTTTGCCACCCTGGCAGGATCTTTTTACCTTTTGGTAAAACTTCCGAATCTTGTTCCTGTCATAGCACCTCGCAATTTCCTCAAACAATCTACTTCTTTTTCTTTTTGAGAATTCGGTGTTCTCCCCTTTTTTTCTCCTTGTAAGTCTCTTTATACTGATCGTAAGAAGCCCTTGTTCGTTTTTGCATCAGCATTTGTCTGCTTTTTGTTCAGCTGCATTTGCCTGCCTGCATTCTTCATCGAACCATGGGTTTCGTTTTGGTGGCCGAGTGAAATCCAGAACCTCAGAAGCGGCGGTTCTGATGGCTTCTTGGCATTGCTGCCACTGGTCTTCCATGCTTAATGCTGGCGGCATGGGATTCAAAGATAATTGAATGGACACTCGATTGGAAAAGGCATTGGCAATCTCTTGCGATTGTAGCTTTCCGACGTCATATCTCTTCACAGCGTTAGTACGTGCCGGTCGTGAACAAGATATCCTCATTCGTACCTTGGCTACAACAAGTCACGAAATCGTCACGAATAAGTAATTTTATTTTCAGCACAAGGTTGGGTGCTATTTTTCTAATTTTTGTTTTATATTTTTGAACAGAAAATGTCTCATTGGACACCAAAAGCCTAATCTTTTCTGTCTGAAACTGTTCTAGGACAGCTCATTGAACACTCTTTTCAAGAGATACCGGATCAAAAATTTTTTTTGACCCACCCTAATATATGTACATTTGGTACCCGTGGTGTGATGGATAGCATGTCCGCCTGTTGATCCATAGGTTCGTGGTTCGAATCCCAACAGAGGCAAAAATGTTTTTTCCACTGGTATCGCCTTTCGCGAGGAATTGACAAATCCTCCGTTAGTATTCATTGCCATGAAAAGCGCTTTCTCGATTCGCCTTTCGGAACCGGCAGAAAATTGAAGGTCCCCTCAATTCCTTCACAAGGCATGGTTGTGAGAAATGCGCTAGGCCCAGGGGCTCCTCGCTCTGTTGCGCCACCCTATTTATTTATTTTATTTAGTATATGTACTTGTACATACTCGAATATCATCATATATCCATACAACCTGTAACTCATATCAGTGATATTTTTTAAGTTATACAATAAGTGACCCGACAATAATTATTTTATGCACATGCAACACTCAATATATATTTTTTTTTGCCTACAGGCTTTCATATTGGTAATTAACATGGTGGCCGGTGTCGTCGGTGTGCTTCTCCGTTTTCCTTTACTATAGGTAGCTATGTGCTTTGTTTTTCAATGGTGTGATAAATTTTTTTGTCGACTATAAAATTAATTTGAAGTTGATAAAAAAATGATGATAATGAAATCTACAGCAATGCATTTGCTTGATGCATTTTGTCGGACATAATTAAAGCCAACCATATTAATTTTTTACTTCCAGTTAATAAACTTAACACACATCCACCATTTTTGATTTAATTTATTGTGGTTCTTATAACAGTATTCCTTTGTGTGTGCACGTATTCATCGATTTGATGGAATTTCCAATTCAATATTATGTGATATTGAAATAGTTTTTCCATTTTCGTGGTCCGTAAAGAATAAATTGTTTTTTTCTCTTTTTTTGTAGAGGTTATGAAATGTAAATTTGTATTTTTGATGGTTGCTGGCATGTGTGTAATCGAATCTCGAATATATTTAATGATAGTGAAATTGGGCTTTGTGGATTTGTATACGTTAGTTTTATTTAAAATGGGATGTAATGAAAATTTCACAGCTAACGTTTGCCGAGTGAAAAATTTTTATTTGGCAGACATTACCGTTGGGGTATATATGGGCAATTAAATTGTAAATATTTGTGGATTGCACGCTTTCAGTGGTTGTGATTAAATGTTTGTTTTAGATTTTGTTTTTGTTGTATAGGGAAATAGATAAATGGTTTGTGAGGTGTTTTTTAAGCTCACGCTTTTCACAATAAACAAATTGAAATAACTGTGTGCTTTGGAAATCATGATACTATTTTGTTTTAGTTTGTAAATGAAATTTTTTTGGAAAAAGTAGTTTGAAAACTCAAGTGCTTGAAAAACTCCTGATTGTTTGTGCATTTTCTGTGAATCTTCTTTTAAAAAAATGTTTGATTACACTCCTAATAAGCCTAAAGCTATAGTTAAAAGAATTAGGGCCCCTCCGTTTAAGTTGAATTTGATTTAAATACTATCGTGGTCCTCCCTGACCTCGTTACGCCAACATATTATTTAAGTTCAGTTTTAGTTTTATTCTTTTCTTTTTGCCAACTGGTCGAAGGATTTTCTTGATTTTTTTGAAACAAGTTTAATGTTCTATTCTATGCAATAAACATGAAATATAATTAAGCGTCTTTCAAAGCAAGGTCAAAGTGCCCCTCAAATAATGGAGATGAAAAAGCTCCCATTAAAAAAGTTTACAAGGTACGCCTAAATTCATGGAGGTCAGGCAAAATTTAGAAGAAGTGTCTGCCCGACTGCTGATGCAAACCAAGCTATTCGAGAAATACGATTAAACAACTGGAAGATGGGCACCATTTTCAAAATAGCAGCCGAAAGAAGGAGAAATGCTGTTAGCCGGGTTCATTATAGAAGTGCTCCAAAACAGCGGACAAAATTCTACACTGGTAGCGACTGATGGCTCTTTGAACGAACAGTTTCCTTGAAAGTACTTTCCAGAAGTTGAACCTCACCTTACCCAAGTACCCGACATCACATATGACCACAAAAAGAACTCAAAAAATGAATAGCAAAAGTGCTTGTCAAACTAGATACCATATGCATTTTCAAAAACTTGAGCTTAGATGGTTATTCTTTCCTCAAAGCTTACAGGAGGTGATAGTCTTCCTATAAGTAATGGAGGCAAAGTTACCAACCAATGTACAAAAGGAAAGGGGATACATGAAATTGCGATAACTACCGTTAAATCAAGCTGATGTCCCACACTTTGAAAATCCTTGTGCGGGTATTGGATAGCTAACTGCGGGAAGTATAATCAAGCTATCTGATAACCATAATGCGGGTTTTTCGTGGGTAAGCCAACAACAAATGCTCTTCAAAGTATAAGGATCCCTATGAAAAAAACTTCGCAATTCTTTAGAAGACTTGCATTTTGTGCGTTTATTGACTTCGAAAAGTCATTTGGGTGGCCATCAGATACCGACTAGTTCCAGAGGCCTGGGGACATGGTTGGATAGGATTAGATGCCAGGCGGAGTCACCAAAGCATTCTAAGTTACAGTAGGTGTACACCAAGGAAGTCTTGAGTCCTTTCCTTTTTATTGCAGTCCTTGATCACCTGCCGAAAGATAAAGTACAGAATACCAAAGTACATACACTATTTTTTGCTGATCATAGACCACCATAAGTGAGGATCCTATGTTCTTGCAAATAGTACTTAATGTATGGGCAATAGTCTCAGAAAATAGTGGGTACCGTATTAGTCCAAAAAAGACTCTACACCGCGGTTGTGCGCCCAGCACTCACGTACGGTTCACAATGTTGGAAAGTCTACACAAATTTATATGATAGAAGTAACAAAGATTGGTCGTATTAGAAGTACGAAGATCTGGCGAAGTCTTCACATCAAAAACACTATATTGGAAACTAGCTGACCCGCCGGGGATGAAATACAGTCAATATCATTTCTCCGACTCTAGACAATTTTAGCTCTAAATGTTTATTCAAGTCGTCTCAGTACTTTTAAAGCCTTTTCAAAAAAAACTTTAAGTTCTCGTTTAAGATCCCGTTTACATTCCCGAAAAAATTTCGGGATGAAATATGGCTTGTGTTAATTTCGGGTCTCTATAGCATCTCTGTTCCAAATTTCATTCCAGTCGGCTCAGTAGTTTCGGAGATAAAAGAGCACGACCGGTAGTTGGTATTATAAGGGAGATCCAGAGAACACAGTGAAAAGGTGAAATCATGCAACGTTAAGACACGATAGCGAAGGAAGAAAAAGATAGGCTGACTAAAACACTCCTGGCAGAGACAAATGGCACAAAATCTGCATTTGGTTGATTTTAAACACGGAACAATCTAAAACCCACGAACGGGTCTTTAGTATGAAGTGAAATGAAGTGAGAAGGGCTGTGACCTGTGATCTCTTCCAGATGACGATGCGGGTTTTTAGTATGAAGTTGGTGGGCTGTGATCTATTCGAGATATCGATGAAAAGAAGAAAAATGATCTAAGAAGGCATTTCTCAAGCTGCTTTTTGTGTAAAAAGAGATAAGTAAACGAGTGCAATGAAGAATGTTCTCCCTAGAAAAAACTTCTTCCTCGACGGGAAATTGAAAACAAAATGGGTTTGAAACAAGATTCCTTTTGATCAAATTTCACACCAAAGCATATAGCTTAAACTTTTTTTACCTCCAGAAAAATTTATTCAAGCCTTTTTAATGCACTCGGAACACGGTCAAACTTCCACATTTTGAGAAGCTGTAATTTGAAAACAATTGGATCTTCATAATACAACATGATTTTTAATAAGTTGCTTTGAGGTGTAGGCACCAATAGTCGAAAACTTGTTGAACAAATAGGTACATGAGACAAAAAGCAAAAAAAATGGGCTCTGAAATTGAAATTTCAAAGAAAGAACCACACCTTTTTATTGGAATAACTTAAAATGCAAAGCACGCTGTTTTGAAAAACTAATCTATTAAAAGAATTAATCATTTTATCCCAAGGACTACTTTAAGAATATATATGTAGATACTTTTAAAACCTTATGCAAATCCCCTCTTATCTTTGGGATGAATAAAAATAATTCGATTTATCAAGGAAGTCATGTCGGCACGTTCCGCAATGATATATCTACGCCAAACAACGAAATACTCCCTTTTACTTTCTTCTAATCCTTTTTTGGCCAAAGTGTAAAGCAAGAAATCAAATCAAGCCGATCATAAATAATAATCGACTTAATCCTGTTTTACAATATCTGAAATCAACTTTATATTCCACTTACGGCACCAAACAAAATCCCCACAAACCGATAAATCCACTCAAGAGACTTGAAGTTAAAAGGTTCATTCAAATGTAATGAACCATCGTCGTCATATTGACGATTCATCGAATCTAAATGATAAATTTTGAAAAGCTTTGCTCGTCGAATTGTGTATAAATGAGTTATCAAATGATTTCGATTTTAACTTTCAAATCAGCAATACTCTCCCTTCATGCAGAGGAGGTATACCTACACCAACATACATACTTTTATACTTACACACAAAATGCGGACACAAAAGTTATAAAGCACGTCATCAAAGAAATAAATTACCCCCAAAGTGGCAGCATTATTTATGTCAAAGCATTACCATTGATCAAATTAATCTCCTCTTTTCAAATGATACGACGAAGAGGAGGCATTCACCATTGTCAGAGATGGTTCAACACCAAACGATAGACGAAACTTTTGTTGTTATAGGTATCATCTCCCGCTTCCTCTATGGTATTTTATGCCTAGATACAACGTTTTTGGAATCCATTTAGATATTGTTGCATGCATGTTAGATAATAATTCACTTTCGCCTTCCTTTTAAGAGGTGCTTTTAGATCTTTCACCTTCTCGCAAACTTTTGGCTTCGTTCCTAAGCTCCAAGTTTGAAACAACTTTTACCGGAATATCTTCTAAATGCTATGACCTATACTGCACGTATTATTTTCCGGACACACTCTCACCACACACCAACTTCCACCCCTTAACGGAAGGACCCAACTGTCATTTAGACGGCTTCAGGTTGACGGTTAATTGCGATTCTATAATAAAGTTGAGATAATATATCAAATTTCATCGTGTGTCCTTATAATTTATGTGTGTGTGTTTACTTGAGTGTAGCATACGTGTGGTGCTCATCGTGTGAGTCGATAGTTTCGACACTGTGCTACCAAGTAAGGAACACCAAACACCTCAGCCTCAGCCACAAACGAGAGTGTCGTCGTCTATTGAACTATGTTCACAGCAGGGACGACACCTTTTTTGCACCGACTCGGTTCAAGGAACCTCTGGAAATGATACACCTACACTATGTGACCGCTGCCGCCACATTTCCGAGTCAGGAACTTCCATTTGGATAATTGCTGGTTGTGCTTCTCTGGCCTGTATTCCTGATTCAGAGTCCCACTCCAGTTTATCTTTTGGCCGGTCAATCACTCGATATTGGAAGAGGAGGAAATGTATGGTGGAGGGTATGGTATAGAGAATTAATATGAAATAAAATTGATTTTTTACGACCAAGCGTTAAACTTGGTGTGTGTGCTTCGAATATAGTATGTGCGCTATTTATTACTCCCCCTTTCCTTCAGCTGCACGTGTGGGTAGTTTTTTTTTTTGTTTTATTTTGATATTCCGTTATAGGAGCACCTTCCTTCAACGTCCTTGTTAATGGGCTTTTCTCAATATAGGTTGTGATGTGTGGCTTGGAATGAGGATATAACCTGAACTCCATTTTGACATTCTGCTTGTGAATTTAATGAACAGTGAAAGCTAGTGGAACTGTTGGTTTCAAAGGTCTGATTTCATTAGAATGTCAATACCTATATGGTTGTGTGGGAGCTCATGACATACCGCTGCACAACGGGAATCTTGTTAGAATATTGGTTTTATGAGCCAAAACTTAAGTTGATTTGTGTGATCAAAGGAACGCTGGAGCTTAGTGTCTTCGTTATTAATTTGAAGAAATTATTTTTTGGGGGAAATGACGATGTGTCGGGAGTTGTTCATGGTTGTTATTGAGTAGCAAACTGCTCTTAAAAAGTAATGGCTTCTGAGCTTTCACGTATGTTGAGTAAGTGCAAATAAAAGAATGCTGGAATGAGTTGAATGTACTTGTTCAATTATAACTTTAATAAAAAAATGTGTTGACTGCACTTGTTGACCAAGTTTTTAATAGTGACTTTTGTAATTTCTGAGTAATTGGTTAGTCATGACCATCATTATTGACATTTTGCCTAACTCGTCAAAGTTTTCTGTCCTTGTTCGAAACAGAATCTGGAATGAAGAGAAGAGCAACAGCGGATTTTTAGCATGACATCTTTACAACTTGTATATGAAGATTGCGCAGTTTGCATGAGTGTAGTGGAGGGCAAAAGCAATATTGCGCAATCTTCTGATTGTGCATGCAGGCATGAGTAGTGTATTGGCCCTATAACCCGTCTTCCCTTAAGATCAGAGTATTAATTTTTAAAAACTTTGCAACATGTTGTAGTAAGTGGCTAAGTCCAATTGTAGAAAATCACGTCAATTTTTAAATATTCCCGGAGCGCGGAGCGAAACGCGGTAGCCCCCCCTATCTTTGATTTTTTTGTTCTGAGCTTTTGTAACATCCTCTGCTAAACACATTGTATATTGACTCACAGTCTAATCTCGTCTGAGTTGCCTTTTTTTGTGTACACCGTTTCACGGCTGTGCACGCGCTCACTGTTACACTGCCTCCTGTCCACTTAAGATAATTGCCCACACAAGAGCCGAATCCATTCTTCCCTTTGCTCTTATTTAAACGGCTGCGATCTGTGATCGCTACAAGATCGCAATGCTCCTAATGCCTAAAAGAAAGAAGAAGATCGTCATTAAGGCCATCTGCATTATACAGTCTCTAGGTCTCAAGTATTCGTATCAGTTTTTCTTGCAGCTCCTGTGCTCCTTTCGAGGCGAGCCTTTTCATCTTTATAAGCTTACAAGAAAAGATATTAGCTTGATATTTTGTTTTTATCGCAACTAATTTACAAAAGAAACTTTCAGATCGAATTATTTTGCATGCTTGTTTACTTCTGAGAACTTGATGTTTTTTTTTTTGTAGAATTAAACATCATCTCTTTGTTTTTAACAAAATTACATTTGCCCCTTAAAAACTGTACTATAGACCTTTATATTACACACTTAAGGACATGTTTAAGTTCTTTCAAGTGGTTTTCATCGTTTTTAATAGTCAATGTTTTTTTACCTGAAATTTCTTCTATTTTGAGTTTTAACTTAACTGTCAATTTTGTTTTTACTAAAATCTACTACAATATTTACAAAATCTACCACCAAAAGAAAAATATACTTTTCTATAACTCGGTGCCAAACTCACACAGGGGTTTTCCAGCATGTTTCTACGTTTGAATTGGTCCTAATTACACTGTGTGACAAATTTTTGTTTTTGTGCTCTAACATTTAATGAGACAGCTATTTTTTATCAAAATAGTCCTGCTAAACTCAAAAACGTAAACAGATTTTTTGTAACACGTATCGTTTTAAAGTTATGATATGTAAATTGATGTACTATCTATCTATATCTATATCTTCTTCTATATCTATACATATAATAAAAGCGTAACAGTTTGTTTGTTTGTGCACGCTAATCTAAGAAACGTCTTATCCTATCTAGATAGAATTTCTAGTAATATATTGTGGTAAGCTTCACTTAACATTTAGTTTTCATTTCATGTCAATCGGTTGATAAATTGAAAAGTTATGCCAATTCTTGCGGACGAAGCCGCTGGCACACCTTGTAAATAAATAAAGACAGTTTCAAAATTGTATATTATATTTTTTACTTAAATTTATTAATTAAAAAAAAAATTTTTTATGTATATTTACAAGTGAAGAAGAAATGAGCCAAATATTCCAAAACGAAAATGATGAAAAAATTTGTACTTTTCCTCTTGTGAAGAGGAGCCTCCTCTTTCATAAGAAACCAGCAGTAATCTGCAAACATTTTAGCATTTCATTTTCCTTGATAACGCTCTTCTATCTGTTTAATGTCCTGGTGAATGTGTTCACCTTGTTCTTCACTTACCACTCCAAGATTATGATGGAAAAAATCGAAATGGATTTTTAAAGACATTCTGCACCCCATGCATCGTTTTGAATCTTTGTAATTAGTCATTCACTAAAAATATGTTCGTAGGGCAACTCTGCAACTTGTTTGAAATGTCATTTGAAAGAACGAATTCCACACAGCTTCCAACTTGAAATAATAAAAAAATATGATGATCTTAAGCTGTTTTATTATCATGATCAGATCCGGATTGGATCAATAACGACGTTCGATCTTTTGTTTTTTAAGTGGGCACACGCAAATAGTATTGACACTTTTACTTAGAAACGTGACGTGTTAGACACCCATATTATTAGACAATGTTTTCAGCAATGGAATAAGGAACTCAAAACACGTAATTTTATTCGTGTTAGAAAAATTGTGTCACACAGTGTTATTCATTCATACCTCTTGTTATGAAATAAGTAAGCTAAGAATCAAGCTCTTTAGTCAAAATTGTGTTATTTTGATATCGGCGAAACTCTTCCTAGCTGGATAAGAAACAACCTCTGCGGTTGGCTTTAAATTGAACGAATCAACATTCGCCTCGCTAGGAATCAATTTCGCCTTGAACCCAGCCCACCCTTAAACGAACCAACAGGCAGAGAAATGTGGAATACGGACTAAAACACCATAACATGAAACTCTTACAAGAACCCACTCAGGATTCGGGCTCCATATTTCCATTAAATCGTTTTTGTTCTTCAACAACAATGATGCCATAAAAACAACACCGAAAACAAAAAGATAGTTCAATATTTTTGTTTTTACATTTGGTTTGAAGCGCAGTGATCCATATAAGCAACATATGAGTGAAAAATGTGTACATGTCTTTTTTTCAGTAGTACCGAAATTATCGTTTACGTTTATCTCATATACCTATGGTATGAATTCAGTGATTAATTTTTAACACTAGGTATTAAAAAACTTGGAGAGAGCATAACCCCAACTTCTCCTCTACTCGAATGAAAAAGGATAGTAAACTTAAGTAAGCAATCGAGAACCCAGCTTATTTATTCAGTTCTGGATTATGTATTTCAACTCGCCCTTGTTTTCTAAAAATATATATTTTCCCTGAGAAATACTCTGCCATAAATCTCATTTGTAGAAGTCATTTTGACGACAGAGAGACACCACACTCTTGCACTTTATAGCAATTAAAACGACAATGGATATTCTCCTGGCAGTGAAATATCACTCACCGCAATATTTCTACAGTAATTAAAAAAAAAAAAACAACTTTCTCACTTCCCATCGCACCAGAGTTTATTTTATCATCAAAAACTTTCCTCATTACATTTATTTCTCTTTAAAAATTATTACCATCATTACAATTTAAAATTTGTTGCATATTTCAAAAGTAATTTCATGAGGATGCACTCTTTCTCCTTAGTGCTACTTAATGTTTGTGAAGGAAAGGAGTTTTTTTTATTCTATTTGTTTCTTTTTTTGTATATTTTATTTGTTTTTCTTTAATCGACTTAAATTTACAATGACCTCTAGACACATCACTCCATTTAAAACCCTCCATCACACTGAGAACCGTTAGGGAATTATATTGTATTACTGGGTGGATTAACAAGTGGAAGCAAGTTGAACTGCAATATAAATTGCTTTATAAAGCGAAGGACAATTGAAACTTTACTCCTGAGTTTGGTATCCCAGGATAGTATGTACCCATTTATAGTGGTACTGAAAAAGGGGTTGCAACAAAAGTGGATTAGAGGCGAGGCGTTGTAACAGGTGAAGCAGTGGGACTCTTTCACAGCACAAAGTAAATTTAATTTGTGTTGTTTTAAAATGAATTTTCATTCCTATATTGGTTATAGGGCTGTACTTTTTTTGTATTTTTTTTAAACATTTGACGGGAGTTGTTTTATAAGGGCTTTGCATAGAGGGTTAACACACCCTAGGGAAAAAACATAGCTTTTGAAGGCTTCGTAGGTATTTTATAGCAAAAA
The DNA here is from genome assembly GCA_914767635.1 of Melanostoma mellinum. Taxonomy (NCBI): domain Eukaryota; kingdom Metazoa; phylum Arthropoda; class Insecta; order Diptera; family Syrphidae; genus Melanostoma; species Melanostoma mellinum. The sequence goes on along the minus strand of OU612058.1, from coordinate 139,866,480 downwards.
CGGTTTAAGTTATGATGTCAGAATTTTGAATGCAATTACTCTCGTTTGCTCTGTTGGTTGCCAAATAAATGTAAAGTCATACTCACGAGGGCCGTTTCTCGACTCATTTAAGTTTTCCAACTAACCTAGTGACACACTAGAAACGGTTTTCACTGGTACAAAACCAATCATTGACGTGACATCATCCAGAACAAATAGCGAAAATTTTCAAGTATAAACTCATCACATTTTAAATTGAAAAAACAACACACTCACCCCCAGACAGGGGTAGTAGTCAATAAGAATCCAAGAGTTATATGACTTTCTGTTTTATTGCCCATACCTGGAAGGGGTAGTTGTATAAGTAACACTCATGCAGATGCTCACAAAAGTTTCTCAAAACTGGGGAGATTGTCCTGTACTGCGCTATATCAACTCCCAACTCTTTTCAAGAACACATGAGTATAGTATACCCACGTTAGTATAATCAGGTACAGTGCAGGGATGTTTGTGACCTCAGTTCATAATATTTAGCCATATAACAAGATTCGTAAGCAAAATAAGTTTAAGTGGCAAGTGTAGTATCATGGGAAATGATACCTCTTACGACACCATAATGAAAATAAAATGAGGGAAGAAAAGAACAAACTTTAAATGAAAAAGCAGTGTGTAGAGTTTCCACTTTGTCACTGTTTTATATAAGAAAATGATGCACGAGTGAATGTTTTGAAATACCCTTTGTTAGTGCAGAGTTTTGAGCTTTTTGTTTCCATTTTACCAGTGAAGACCTTAGAAATAAATAATAATTTGTACTTTGTAGGTACCCTAAATATACTTTTTCCAAATGAATTAAAACCCAAATGTGTAAACGTTCTTGCATTTTTGGGCTTTGTTTCACAATTTCCAAATAAATTTTTTAATTAACTGCCATTCGTTTAATATCTTCCCATTTTCAAAAATAGTGTTTTAGATAATTCTTTTTGCCAAATTAATAACTTTTTTTTTACAAATAGTTTTGTCAGTTTTTATGCTACTACTACTCCGGACTGGGTACTAACAAGCTTTTCAAAAACAAAAGTGAAAATGTTATTATACAAGTAGTTTGTATTCCAATCAGTATCAGCCCATTTCTTGAAAAAATATGAACTCATTAGTTCTGTCAAATTCATGCGTGGTTTTAGTTAGTAGCCGAACATAATTAAAACAAAGAAATTGTCTAGCATACAAAACTGAGCCGTTTTGTTGCATTTGTTTGAATTTTTAGTTTGTTTTTTGAAATTTTAAACTTGCTTCTACTTTGCACGCCACCAATTATCTTCACAATTAATTTCTCTGAAACCTAGTGGTTTGTGGAAACCTAGCTGTTGTTATGAGTATTGATGCAACTGGAATGTATGATTACAAAAGTAGTGCATAAGAGCTCCATACTCCGGTAAGCAAAGATCTGTGGATGTGTCTTGTCATGGAGTCCCAAAGGGAAACAAATTGTCTTACGTCTTCCCAATGGGAAGCTGGCTCAATAAAAATCAGACCAAAAGCTAATTCGAACTAAATCCTGTCCGCCAAATATGCACTCTGGGCAATTCAATACTATATCATTGCACTACATGTTGACTTTCAAGTTTGCGGTGGTCTTTTTTTAACAATCTGAAGAAGCAACACCAAATTTATATATTATTCATACCACTGTTAAACATTCGTTTACTAACTGCAACTGATAAAGCTAGACAGGACCTCGGGTGAGTTAAATGCACATTCAACAGTAGAATCTGCTCCTTGTGACATCAGCAAAGGGTGTTGGCTTAATAGGAACAAAAGAGTCATTTACATGGGTACAATATTCGATGTAAGATTAGGATCGTATTGAAATGCCTTTAACAGAAAGCTATTATAAAAATGTGATGCACTGAACACATCGTCCGCGCATCACCTTACTATATTTTTACTTAGGTCGGCATTAGACTTTGTCGTGAACCTGAGCCTCAACCAACATTTTACGTTTGGTTTCATCCGCTCTACATGGCCCAGCCATCGCAGCCTCGCGATGCGTACTCTTATAGCTAAGCCCATGCCGCGTTACAACTCGTTGTACATCTTCTTCTCTCCACCATGCTAATAATTCAAACGTATCGACTTTTGTGGGTATAAAAAATCCACAAACGAACTAAAAAAATTGTTTGAACAACATTTAAGAAAACAGTTGAGAAATTTGAAGTATAGAATTAAAAATAATAATTTTATTTGTCACACAAATATCGTAAAAGGGATTCACCCAGTTTTAGACGCATTAGAATTATAGTACTGCAATAGAAATTTTATTCCAATTACGGATATTGTGAAGAAATGATGAAGTACAAACTTTTATGAAGGTCCAGGCATTAAAGCTGGTACAAGGTCTAACTAGATCGGCTACTAGACCAGCTTGATACTTAATATGCACCCACGATGTAGTTGGTGTAGAACATTTTGGAGAAAATAAGATTGTTGCATTTGATAGTTCAAAGTCATGTGATAGAGCCTGGCATCAGGCTCTTTTATAGAAAGGGCGTGCTTTCGGTTTCTACGAAAGTCTTTTTCACTGGATTAGTAACTTTTTTTTTCAGTCAATTTAAGTAATGTTCCGTTCACTGATTCTCTTTCTTATATTCTTGTCTAAAACTACTAATCCAATCAATTTTTTTTGCTGTTTTTGCACTCTCAATTTTTCATATCCGTTTCCCGATTCACTACCTATTTTGCGGTTGTGAAACTGGAACGCCAGCGTATGAGAAACACATAAAATTCCGACCTTCACAGAATTGTCCAATGAGGAATTATAAACTGTAGAATTAAAAACTTCGAAAACTCCATGCAAACGGCTTTTGCTTGAGCGAAGTCCGAAAATTTACCTAATTTAAATAAAAATTATTTGAAACCAACTAAGGCACTTACTTACATACTTTAGTGTTTCTCAAAGGTCAAACTTTTTTCTTTGATTAACATATTAATTCAGTTCAGTAATCAATGGTCCCATTAGTTCTGAGTCAAACAAAAGACCCTATATCCGACGAGGAATCCGATGGTGACCTCGAATTTGACCTTGGACGTAACCTTGAAGCCCCAGCGACCCAAACATCGATTGTTCAAATGGAAACCCCCATTTTTTATTGCAGATTTGGAAAGAGCGCAATTTTACGAAAAAACATGTATTTTATTTTATTTTGCGCTCTTTCCAAATCTGCAATAAAAAATGGGGGTTTCCATTTGAACAATCGATGTTTGGGTCGCTGGGGCTTCAAGGTTACGTCCAAGGTCAAATTCAAGGTCACCATCGGATTCCTCGTCGAAAAATATGTCGGATATAGGGTCTTTGATTTTTTTTAACGAATATTCTGCCCCAGGGGTTTCCATACTTTTATCGCACCCAGTATTTTTAGTTTTTGAAAAATTTAAAAAAGACCAAAGGTACCTTTCTTTCAAAAAAATTTAGAAAACAGGTCAATCTTTATTAAATAACCCATCCTGCTTAAATGGAGGCAGATGGACCCCCGCCACCGCCACCGACGCCGCCGTAGAAGCGTTTCCCGTTTCTCCTTGTATTATCGCTACATTCAGGAATGCTTATCAGTTTACCCTTGAGTCTAATTTCTGAAAAACTATCAAGCATAGAGATTCTTTTATAAGGCGGACAACACGAATGTAGAATACGTTACCGAATGCGATTTTCCCACGGACAGCGACATTCAGGCATTCATTGAACATTGATCTATTACTTTTATGTAAGTAGAAACTTGTCACGGCTGTTCGCACAAACTTTCGATTGTGTGTTGAGTATATTATCAGCCTCGTGGTTAAGAACAAGGTGTTTGTATAATTTTTAAGATATATAATTTCAAAACGCTTATTTCTTTGAATTTTTAGAATATATCAAAAATGAGCAAGTTGCTTCGCTCTTCATAGTTATATTTTTAGTACAGAGTTACCAACTGCATACTAATTTTGAAAATGAAATAAAATCACATGAAGTATTGAAAAAGAATTAAATTAAATATTCCAAAGGTTTTTTTTAGAAAATGTGGAAAAGCCAGTATGTTGCAAATCCTAACACATTTAGACGCTGAAAATAATAAAATTAAATTTATTAGAGCAGCTTTTTTAAAAACCGGTTTTCTGTTTTTAACTTTTTTAAAAGAATTTTTTTTAAAGTCAAATAGTTAAGTTTTAATATCTTCCCAGAAGATTTTTGGACAAAAAATTTTGGAAAAAAAATGAATGTACTGTTTTAAGAATAGTAAACATTTTTAAAATTTTAATTTTGCAAATTTTGTGATACGCTCTGTTTTCAACAACCTACGACTTCTAACATACTAAATTTCGTCGAAGCCTGAGGCAAAACTCAATCGAAATCGTTAGAGTCGTTTCAAGATTGCTGTATGGCAGGTATAGCTATTTCAAGAACTAGAGACCCGATTCTGAAAACACCTCTGCAGATCTTACTGCAAACTTTGATGAAATCGAGCAGTTCAGGCTGTAGATCCATATACGGACGGACAGACAGACAGACAGAATTGCAAGTCTTACTTTTTTCGTTGTCTTTACCATCGTCAATCTGTCAAGAGTGTCAAGTCATGTCTCAACATTTTTAATCTGCACCATTGTAAAACTTGCCTCAAAGTACCTATAATCGGAAGTAAGAAAATATATATTGAAAAGCCGACTTATTTTTTTTTTTTTTAAATTCCAACATTGAGGGCTCTTCTTTAACCAATAACTTCTGTTCACGCCGAACTAGATATACAACCAAAAAACAAACCATTACATACTCCTATGCTGTCAATGGCTGATATCTTAATTTCTTGTGCTTAGAATTTCGTACTGTTTGCTTTAATATATTGGCCGTTCTGGGGTTTTTATTAGGTACTTAAACAAGCATATTCTACAAAAATATTTGTTTCAACTTTTCTGTGAAAGCAGTATAATTTTTTATCGACATATTTGTCAGAGTTTTGAGAAACGAAAGCCGTTTGGGTTACCAAGCAATCAGAAAAAAAAAACCATCTGAGTCAAAGTCCAATGCTTAAAGCAGCTTTATGACTCTTCATTTCCACTTCAACATAAAATAAAAGATCTTGCGACTTTTGTTTTATTTACACTCTCAATAGCATTTCATACAATTAAATTTGCAATAGACTTTCCACTTTCACGCGGGCTTCCATTTAAGGATTAGTTTATGTCCCTAAGTAGCTGGTCTTGAGCATGATCAATACACATGTTTAACGTGCTGGGACCTGGGACTCCCAAAGTGAACCAAATCGATATGTCTATGCCTTTGTTGGGACGTATGTATTTACACCTCCAAGAATAGCCTTATTAGTTCACAGATAATAATATAATCTGTGTAAGTGTGTATGTATTGTCGGGAGAGTAATATAATAGGTTTTGTGTAAGTTGGAATTGGAATTCTGGTCGCGTGTACCGTTATCGTAATGAGCATCATTTTGTGTGACAAAACAACTGGCATTAAGCATCGTTAAGGTTTGATTATATTGAAAATCCATTGGAATAAAACAAAGTGTCTATCTATAATGTCACCAACGTAAGTATGTTGTACAGGTATTATTGGCTTTGACAGTGCTTTCTGTATGGCAATATTCTCTTGGGGTAAATGTAAGTGATTAGGTTGACATTGAATTCCCCGCAGGAGGTAAATCAGTATCAGTCGTTTGAATCAATTGACATTTAAACGTTGAAATCGCATGTCATCGGATCCACTTATTTTAATGAATATAAATTCCACCACGAGAGCAACATCCGCGACATTTGATAGCTCCGATCGCGTATCTACGAGTCAGTTTTTTTCTTTCTTTTTCACTGCCTTTATCTCGATGACCCTGTCATTTTTTAAATTACTTAATTAAAAATTAATTAAACAAATATGAACATAAGAATAATCTGTTTTAATTCTGCGTTCTGTTTCTGGGAAAAATTTTGTTTACTGTGCAATTCGCTGATTTTGCAACACGGCTTAATTTTATAAGTTAAACATATAACAGAAAAAAGGACGTTTCACCATCGTAACACAACAGGGACATACAACATACAATGAGGGTTTCTTTTCCGCAGGGATTTGTATATACAGAAGACTACACACAACATAACGCACGCAGCAATGGCCAAGAGCAGTAGTCGGGCCACGTATCCTTGCTATTGATTGGCTATATCTACTATAGAAGCCCGTACCAGCTCATTATGTATGCATCATTGCAAATAAATTCAATTCAATCGAAAGGTATCTCATTAATATAGTCCTGCCGGTTGTGTAGAGAGGAGTCAGTCCTACTTGCGATTTCGACGCACCAAATCTCATATTGTGAATTTTGTACGTAAATCAGCTCGGTTGAGTGTGTTGTCGTTGTGCTCCTGCAATCCGATTCGGGGTGCAAATTGGTTGACATTTATTACGGTTTATTACAGCCAAGTTAATGGTGTGTAGCTGTATTATACACATATGCTCGTATATGGGGTGGTTGGAGACAATAACGAAATTATTCAACAAAGTTTTGCGGCTACTGTTGTTACTCTTTTGTATACAAGGGGATCATTTCGTTTTCTGTTGTACAGCATTGTAACCGCAACAAATGCAGCTTTGTTTATCATGGCAAGGTTCATTAGTTAGGATAGGTTTAAAAATCTTTCTGTGACTGCTTAATAATGTTGGTTTTTGTTTGGTGGAGACGGGATTGTGGGTACCAACAATCCTACATACTATTGTTGAGATAACATTTAAGTCTGTCAAGTTAGCTGTGTTGCTATATCTAAAAAAAAAGAACATGAGAGGTAAAGTTTGTGCCTATGTATTTAAATATAAAACGAGCGTCTGACGCTCTCACAGTTTGTAAGCCTACATTTTATTGATTGCCAACCTGAATGTCCTTTTGTTGAAAGCATCAGCACACACAATGCTACACTTTGATTGTTTTTAGAAGAAAAGGCTTTGCTCTTCGGTGACAAAACGAAAATGGCATTGCAATTAGATAGTTATGGTCTAGTGAAGCTGATAAACTCATTGAATGATTTACCTTTATCTAATTTTTAAATATTTTTTTTTTCTTTTCAGGTAAGTCCTACCAACTTTTACCTCCCCAACCACGTTTGATTTTTGAAGTGATGCAGGTGTGTGAATTTATTTATTCGTTTCAAATATATAACTGTATGGTTGTAGCTATAGAAAAGTCAGAATATTTTATTTTGTAGGCTACTACATATTCATTTATTTTTTATTGTTTCATACTTTTATTTACAATTTCCCCCATTGGAGGCCTTTCCCCCATTGGAGGCCGTACCGTATGTCGAAAAACAAGAGCTATAAAAATAATTTTAGAAAGGTGAAAATTTCCAAACCTTGACGACGGACGTTGAAAAAAAAAGAACATGTATTTGAATTCCCAAAGGGAGGTTTAAATAGTTTTATTGTTTTAATAGGGAGTCTGGGAAACCATGGCCAAAACCTGGATTAAAACCCCAAATCTTTTCAATGTAAAAGAAAAGTACAGAATTTCTTTCGAGGTTGACAGAAGGTCAATTCTCGAAATAAAGAAAAGTTTAGAAAGTTGAAAGTTAAAAGAGCAAAATAGATAAGTGTGTCGTTTGGACACAAAAAAGAATTACGTAAGGAAAGTTTCCGAAATAAGAAGTAATGGAACAGTAACGAAAAATACGGTCGCGAGTCCCGCAATCTCGGGGAAAAAACGGTAGGACAGCGAAGGCCTAGCGGGTCTAAGTCTTTGCCCAAATAAGGCGACTCTAAAAATTCTCGAAAACCCCTTTAAAAGGAAGGATCTTTCGATACGTAAGATATAAAACAAAATACTTAGCTTTTTCTCCTGATGGTCACTATCCTGAACTCCGTGAGGAAAATTACTTCTGCGTATACCTCCAAGTTTTTTTTTCCAAAATTCACAACTGGAATTTAGCCTCTCCGTAAAATTTAGTGCAATATAGCCAAAATATAAAATTCTGGTATCTCGATCCTAGATCTTTTCCCTTTCACATCCAAAAGTCAAGAGACTCTCAACATGGCGGGTTTTTCTCCTCCATCCGGCATCGGCCATGCAGCCATCCTCGTCAGACCTTTAAGCGTGGTGTTGTTCGGTCTCACTTTTACTGTAGCATTCCGCCATTAGGCTAGGATGTGCGAGTGAGATGTCGCGAATCAACTACCCGCGGTCCTTTGCGTTCTGGTGATGTGATCACCAGTAGCCTAGTGGACGAGTTCAACCCCTAAGGAAAGACTTACTCCGAAAAATTATTTCATTCGCGCAAAGTCCCCAGCCCAAACCGGCTCAAACTAAAATACAAAGAAGATATTTTCTCCAAGAACGAAGAACAGAAGAGGCTAAGTTTGAAAGCTCGACATACTTTCCGTAGACCTTCCTCCAGATCGTTAGAAAAGGGAAATGAGAATGAAATCGGAAACACGTCTCTTAAGAGATTCTTCCTTGATGTCAATGTTAATTAAATTTTAATTAAAAGTTAATAGTAAATTTAGGTTGGGCAGAAGGCCATACTAATTTTGTCAAAGTGACGTAAAACGTTGGGTAGGGATTGATTATTATCTACCATTGATGTTTGTGGTGAGTGCTTTTGTGTTGTCTTGTCTGTTTCACCAGGTTCAATTGGAAAACTTTAGTATTTTTCGTGAGACCGCCCGTCTGCACGTTCATCAAAGCCCGTTGGGGACCGTCTGTCCCTTTTCTGGTCTAGTTTTGACCGATTTTGCCACAGCAACCTACGTGGAATGTTTTTGCAAAATGCTGGGTGAGTAAACCATAGGCTGATGAAACCTTGGTTGCCCCTAACTCTCCCAGAATACTTTTTGTAGCGGTAAATCTTACCGCGACAGCTGTAATGGTTACCTGTTACGTGAGAGGCTCGAAGTTCTAATCCCAAAAACCGCAGGGAAATAAAAAATCTCGTTTCTAGAAAAGCTTGTTCAAGTTATCAGTTCGTGACAAGCACAGTTTAGTAGTTTATGCTTACTTGGACTCACAAGCCACATATTCGTCAGAATTGTCCCCTGTTATCAATTAAGTGAACTACAAAAATGTTTGTAGTATTCAATACTATAGTTAACACCTGTATGTGCTATGATACACAGGCATTCGGAGTAATTCCCTTTGAAGAATCTGAGGCGGTTCAAAGAATGTTTTTCAAGCGTATTTTCAGGTTGCCAAATTCCACACCGACCTATGCCATACATGTAGAGTCTGGCCTACCACCAATCTTCATAAGGAGCCTGAGAACAAGTTCGGACTACTGTTCGAGAGTGATGAGAAGAAGTAATACAAGTCTCCATAAATTGATAATGGCAAGACAATTACGAACAAATGCATTCCCTTTCAGAGAATTAAACCAGCTGGTCTTGTCCTACGATCTCTCGTTGTTGTTATCTGAAAGCAATGTCTATGAGTGACCTAATATTTTTGCCACGATTATTTCTAAAATTGATGGCAAGATATTTGACGAGCATTTAACCAGGGCATCATCGTCAACTTCCAGAACTATCTACAGGAACCTCATCCATCGAATACTTACCGAAGATAGCTATTTTAATCTGAAGAACTCTTCGTTTAAAATAAGCATAATATTCAAAGCAAGGGTCGAAATTATCAACTTGAATTTCATCCCCCATAGAGTCGATCTGCAGTAAATTTGTAATCTGTGTAATAGAAGGGAGTTAGACGATATTTGCCATTTAATCTCAGTGTGCCCTATTTTGCAAGAGATACGACGGTTGTATTTCCAAGAAAGTTTTTTGTCCGTTAATAGTCTCTATACGAAATATTAAATGGGGCTCGGGGTTGGTCTCTTTTGTATAGTTACTGCAAACATGCTTTAACATATCGTAATAGCTTTTTAAAGTTAACCTCAATGCCTTTTATTGCTTTTATGTTTCAAATAATTTAAAATTATCACCTTTCGTGTTTCAAATCACTCCGAAACTGTAATTGTTTTACGTTGCAAATCATCTAAATTGTTAAAAAATAGAAATAAAATATTAAAAAAAAAAAAAATAATAATAATAATAATAATGATAAACTCGCTTCAGCCCCGGATCTTCAATTTTTTTTAGGCGGGGCAAATACTGAAAAATACCGCCCCTGCCAACCTATGTTTATTTTTACTTTTATCATCTTTATAATTTCATCAGATGTCCACTAATTCATTGACAACTGGACATAAGCCTTCCAGAAATAATACTTCCACCGCTGTTTTTTCTGTGCTAATCCTATTTATTTACAGACGTGTAGGATATGCATTCTATACACAGCACAGTAAAGGACTTAAAATAAAAAAATGTATAATTATAATAAAATTCAAATTAATTATTGCGTTTGTCAATTGAAATTACAATTTTACTCTTCTAGTTTTTCGTTCAGTAAATAAATATATAACCTTGTCATAATTTAATTCGTGTGCAATTCGATTTTCTATGGCTAAGATTGCAAGACTGGATAAGCGTTACTGGCTCATAGAATCGCAAGAATCAGTTTGCTAAAACTTCTCTCACAGCTTTCGGATGTAGTGAGAAGCGTAGAGTAAATTAGCAAAGTAATTCAATTACACTATGCAACAAAATTTCACGTTTTCGAATGCACCCAAAAGCAATCTATATTTTTTAAAGGTTTTTGGCCTCAGAATTGTTCTGTCACATCACGTTTTTGAGATATGAAGCCTTCAAAATCCAGAAAAAAAGGTTTTTGAAATTTTTGAGCCTATGTTTTAACATAAAAAAATGTTAACCCAAAAACAAACCATTTCTTTTCCGATGATTTGTTATCCGCTGAATCCAAATCTGATCCAAAATGGCTCTACTACATCAAATTACTAAGATATCTATCTTCATGTAGGCGTAAATGGAACTAAAATCTTAAAATCATTTTTTTGATTGACGCGTGTCGCCGACGCGTGTCGCTGACGCGTTTGGCTCAAGAAGTTCTAGAGACTTTTGAGGCCTCCTATAAGACTACTTGAAATAGCTAATTTAGACCAATAAACAATTTTTTAAACAATAAAAATATTGCAAAAAAGTTCCAGACACTTGCCCCCTTTAGGCGCTTGAGAAATTTCTTCCATTGGTAGGTTGTCTTTCCACAGTAAAGTATACGATTCTTTAGAGTTCAATTTTACATAACTTGAGAAATTTTGGCTTTTAACCTCGTCAGAAAAAAATGGTTACCATCCGACTCTATCGCTCCAAACTGGCTGTAACCGTCTGCCCATTGGCATCTTCGAAGAAGTGGAAGTGGTTGTTTATTGTCACTGGCGCGGATTTTTGAATTGTCAAGAAGTTTCAATAAAAGCCGCAAAACGATTACTTCGGTTCATCAGACGGCTTCGGTAACACTTACACATTACACTCACTCAAAATTTCCTCACAAATTTACCAACTGCTTACGTAGGCGGTCAATTATGACGACCATAATCACCGTGTGATGAGCGAAAAGTGGCTGCGTTTGAATCACTACTTTGTAGTTAGTACTGTACTTACTTACTACAGAGTAGTGGGACTCGATTAACGCTACTAATAGAAATTCGGACGGTTGCAGTAACCGAGGTGGTTGCACTTGCTGGGTCATATTTTCTTTGACACAAATTATGTTTGAAATATCCTATTTCATTAGAAAATGGAATGTGCTTTGTTCTTTTCCTTTGAAACCATTCATATAAACCCTTTTTCATCTGTGGATAGGTACTCGGAAGCCTTCATCGTAACTCGTTTCCCTGGTCCGGACTCTGCTCGAGTCACAAATTCTCTGAGAGCAATTTTCTTTTTTTTAAAGCGGCATATTGTTGATTTGTGAAGATTATATTTTCTACAAATTGTCTTAACTGAAGAACCCTTATCTAGTTCTGATATTCTATTTTTAATTGACAATTTTGTAATTTTTTTTTTTTTTGTAACACAGGAGGTACCTTTGAATTTTTAGTAAAATCTAACGAGACCGCAACCCACTCAAATAAACACAGATGCATTTTAAGTGTTTGTTCATGTTCTTGCATGAAATATTGTTCAGATTATCTAGCTGTAAAGTAACGACAGGAATATAGAATCAAAAAAAGAACGTGAATATAAAAAACGGATAAATAAACACATGAAGTTGCACTTATCAAGGTAGCCTTTTTGAAAAGTTGCACTCATAGAGTCAATGCGTGTTAAGATTTTAGTGTTGCGAAAATCGAGGAGTTGCACGAATCGAGGGTTGCGCAAACCGAATCCGTACTGTATGGAGAAGTATCTTCTTTGTAAAAAAGGTACTCAATTGGTCTATTGTTAAGCGTGCTGTGTGGCATGAGGCACCGTCTTGTTGAAACTACATGTCATGCATCAAGCTCCTCCATTTTGTTCAAAAATCGCGCGGTAGCGCTAACCATTTGCAGTATCGTTCGATTCGCATCGTCTTGGAAGAAATACGGCCCAATAATAATCCGCACCAAACACTGACTTTTTTTTAGATACATTAGTAACTCTTGCAATGCTTCTGGCTGCTCCTCATTCGAAATACGGCAGTATGGCTTGTTCACGTATCCATTCAACCAGAAATAAGATTCGTCATTGACCGATGAAAAAGTGAATCTTTGGCCAATTTTTTAAGAGCCCTCTAACCAAAAATTCGGCGTTGTGGCAATTCGTTGGGTGTCCATTGTTGCATCAACTGCATTTTTGAAAGGTTTCACACCTCAATCCATCCGCAAAAACTTACACGTAGAATAACGTAGGCTCAATTGCTGCGACCGGCGCCGGAGATACAGCTGCGATATTTTCCTGAGTTCGGTGGTTTAATGTCCAACATTGTAAATTGGGTACGAAATTTAGACACAATAACTCGAATAGTCGTTTGAGAAGTTCGATTGAACTGACCATAAAACGGAAGAAGGGCGCGAGACGAACTGAACCTAAAGATCAGCACGCATTTTGATAACAAGCTTCAATAAATGTTCAAGCGTTTCTTGTTTTTCAGCCAAAATGAGAAAAATATCACCCTTTGATAATTGCAATTGTTTTTCAAATAATGTTTGTCTAGTCTATAAAAAAATTATATTTGTCGAACGTAAATAGATAAGCAAATAAATCCCGATATAAGTTTCAATCGGTAAGGGTATTGTTTTCGTATTATTTAAATTAACTTGTTAGTGTATAGTGCCTCCTTTGCAGCACTACTTAATGCAACCTACGGCTTTAGTTTTTAGTCTTTATATTATTTTTTAGTGCTTTTCGATTCCCTATTGGTGGGTAACTTTTCGCAAAAGACTTTTTTAAGATAAATGCAAAAGCATAGAGTTATTGATAACAAGGTTAAATTTAGTAAAGCAATTTTCAGATTCAAATCGAACTGAAGACGTAGCAGTTACCTTATAAAAGACAAAAATCTTCATATTGTCTATGATTCTTGCAATGTAATCCCGTCAGGTATGTACATTTCCCTGTGCCAATATAATTTACAACTCAAAATATATCTCAATATATGTAAACAGAAAAAAAGGTTAAACTAAACATCCCTTAGGTATGGCCCGATATATCTACTCCTTAGGAAGGTAGCTTTTCTTCTTCCCCAAAAGAAGCCACAGATGCGATTTCAATTTTCATACACGCTTTTCCTCCAAAGCACATACATAAACCACTTCGCGCCGTACACCGCCCATTTACAGCCGAATGCACATCATAAATTGAATTTATGCTAAAGAAATAGGAAATCAAATTTTCTACCCTAGAGATATGTAGGGACTTCCTTATGGAAAATGGAAGTGCCACACAATTTTTTTGTTCACGTTCATATTGTATTCTATACGAATTTCTCTGCGGAGGATATTTTAGATCAGTGTTTCCCAAACTTATTTTTCTCGTGGACCACTTTCCAAATTTTACTGGTTTCGGTGGACCCCCTGCTGCTACATTTCTAACACATTCTTAAAGTCACCAAAAAATAAAAATTGTATCGCTTCTGAGATCTGTCCCTTTATTCCGATAGGTAAAATAAAAACGAAAAATGGTATATTTTATAACACTTAATTTATTAAAAGAATAGAATTACAAAAAAAAATTAATGAGGTAATATAGATTCAGGTCATTTGATGGAGTGTCAGCAAACGATCAATGTTTTGCTTTATTTTTGTGAGCAATAACTGCAAATCCCCCCGCTCTGTGATGTTTAATTTGCTTCTTTTTTTTTGTTAAGAGGTTTTCAACGGCACTAAAACTCCTTTCGCAAGGTATGACGAGGGAGAAGCTATTCAAAATTGCCTTGCGATTTCCCACAGTCCAGGACATTTTTCGGGTATTTCTGCTTGCAGCCACAATGTTTGATATCATTTTCTAAATTTCACCTTCAGCTCCTCATTGGTGCTTAGCTCGAGCAGCTCCGTTACATCAAATGGATTTGTGATCCATGGTGGTATATCCATTGTCAACATATCTTCAAACCTGGTTTTGAAGTCAGCATGCAGGGCACTTAAATGTTGACTGTAGGTATGGTTATCCTCATCAATACATTCTATTATTATAGGTATCAGACCGCAGCCTTTGTCAGCACGCGGAAATAGAATTACGGCTTGTAAACAACCGACTAATAAACCGCTAAGACAAATTGATGTACTCAGTATCGAATACTGATCATATTTGTGTAGGAAAAAATAAAAATCGAAATCCCAAAATTGTCCATAAAAACGATAGCTAACATTTCATCAAATCAAAGAGTTCACGCGTTCCGTGTATTTGCGTATTTTTTGTCTGTTACTTCATTGTTAAAACGTGACAAACTGGCATCGAAGCTCAAGCCTCGCTCTTCCGAAAAGGAAGAGTTTTGATAAAATATTTACTTCAAAATCAATTTAAAATGATTGTGAAATTACGGTTTTATAAAATTAGTAGTTATTTGCAAGAAAAATTACAAAATTAATTGCTCTGAAATATTGCTTTTCGGCCTTTTTAGAGAGGCAGTGCTTCTCTCGTGAAAAAATCAATTGAATAAAAAGTGCTGTGTTTGTTTTCAAATCGAAAGAGTACAATCAAAATATCTGTATGTTACTAAGTTACCTTTCTATACGAGCAGTTACGATCAAACGATTAGTACACTTAAAAAATATACTTAACTACTATATAAAAAAAAGGATATTTACTTTTTTTTAGCAAACACTGATGATATAAATTTTCTCACACCTTTTTTTCGAAATTGCGGAAACAAATGAATGAGTTCGCCTTTGGCATCAAGTATTTAAAGTGGTGATCAAGTTCATGTCTGAACAATCATCATGTCGAGCGGCCCTTATAAAAACTATGCTTACATTTTTGCTCTTTACTATCAAAAGCAGATAAATTTTCGTAAACCCCCATTAACATCTTATGGACCCCCATTTTTTGTTCACGCCTACGTAGACCCCCAGCAAGTCTCCCGTGGACCCCTGGGGGTCCACCTGGACCACTTTGGGAAACACTGTTTTAGATAAACCCAGGGCCTGGGTTTCACGTGCTGGAAATTTCTGCTTTTATATGCTAAAGTGCACACATACCTACACTTCTATATGGATGTGGATGGATGTGTGTAATGAAATGGTTGATGTGCTGCGGAGGCAATCGAATTTTAAAGTGAAACGGAACTGAAAATATTTGACAAACGTGGCGGCTGAATTTCGTGTCAAAATTTGGCAGGAAATGCAGACAAATATGAATTTCGTTCGTTGGTTGTATTTGTGTGATAAATGTATGAATGGATGCAAAACAAAGAGGTTTTCAACCCACATTTGTGATTAATGATTTAATTTAATAAATGGCAGGCAAAAGAATCATTGTATGATTGATTTGGTGGGGCTTATGTGGCTTAGTTAACCAAGGTAATGGTGTGTGCTCTTGTCATGTGGTTGAATATTTTATAGTTGCATTTTATTTAAATAAAATTCTTTAGTTTCATTAGGGACACAAATTAGTTTGCAGTTTGCATGAAAACTGCTTCACCGAGGAAATAGTTTCAATACTGTTCATCGCTCAATGAGTCTTAAATTTTAAACATACTAATATATGTGAGGTATTGATTGAGTCATGTAGGAGCTCCTTAAAACAGCCACATGTACGAATGAGAAAAAAATACTTTAAACACATTATGGATAACGAATTATTTAAGGACTTTCGGATTAGAATTATTTCTAAGTACAAAGCTGTTAATATTAAAGAAGACGTTTCAAGAATCTCAAAAATTATTGAAAACTTTGCTGGAAAAGTCCAGCTCTCTTGAAGTGCCAATAGTAGTCATATTTCTTTGAAAATGCTTTTGTTATTATAATGGATCTGAAAATCGACCATGCATCAAATTAACAAATTTAAAAATAACATAACGAAATACTCACATTGAACCCGTATATGAAGCTTATTTTTAAAAATGTTCTATACAATCTATCATTCCGTGATTATAGCAGTGAGTTTATGTAAAGTTCATCCACATCAATTCTTGAAATGAGCCTCCCCGCCAACATAATTTGAAATTGGGGATTCAGTTGAATTTATATATTCCACAAAAGAAGATGGTGGTGGAGTATTCATTTGATGCATGGTTTTTTTTAGACTGTAACAACTGAATGTGAGGTCACAGCTTCATTGAAAACAGCTGTGGGAGCCAATAAGGAGTGTGTATAAATTATTAGCTTGGATGGATTCAAGACCTAAACAAGCAACTGTTAATTGCTTGTTAATCTAAATTTGTGGCTAATATGCTAACATAAGGAATTGTTTTTAACAGAATTAGATTTACAATTGATCATTCAATTTCATCATTGTCTCAGGACTGCCACAGAGTAGCAATTTGGGTCCACTTTTATTTATTTTTGTTGACTTGAGACCTTCCTTCGTTCTTATATTGTCTTAGACAAGCTTAGTTGGTCTTATGGGCTGATGGTTGGTCTTGTTACCGTCAATTTAGAAGAATATGGATACATTGTAAGGATTGGAGTGTATGACTCCGATACTAAAGACCTTAAATACAAGTTTATTCTTCAGAAAAATGTAATTGTTTTGCAAGTCATCAGGGCGCGTTTACAATCTCAGTAATCTGTTTCAAGCGAAGTCGTAGCAATGTGTAATGACTTTCAAGTTTTCATATTTATTAAATTATAGTATAGTGGGAAATGGGGTAGAAAGTATTGTATATTTTTGTGCAAATATAGACCACAGATTATATCCGAAAAAGGAGAGTATAAAAGAACTATGAACTTAATTCAAGAATCAGTCAATGGTAGAAGTATTGATAAAGACGGCGAGAGAATCTGTGGCTAAAAGAAAGTTATAAACAAAAATTAAAGAAAAAAACTAAAAAAGTTTGGTTGGTGGACTTCAATGTTTTGAAGGTACATATATAAAATGTTTTTATAATAATTGAAATAACCGACTTTGATTTAAAATCTAGGGTCGCACGAACTTTGGATTGTGTGCTAAGTACAATATCAAAATCTCGGAGCTGAGCTGGTTTTGCAAACATTCAAATAAATCAAAAGTTTTTTTTAATTTATAAAAATTTCAAAAGTAAATTTTTTCCAATGTTGATACGTTAAACAACCTAAGACTTTTTTAATAAAAAAATTCGCCAAAATCCTGCTTGCCGTTGACGAGACAGCCGTTTTTGAAAATCACGATACTACGGAGGGTACCGTTCTTAGAATTTTTTTTGCAATTTGTTTTTTTACATCTCTAAGAAATAATACTTTTCATAAAATTTTATCGGAATCGTTAGAACCGTTTTAGAGAAAAATAAGTGTTATCACAGAGGTTGTGAGGCAGGTACCGTTATTTTAAGACCTAGAGACCCAATTCCAAAAATCCCTCTGTAGAGACACAGATTTGCAGGATACGTTTTTCGTTTTCTCTTTCATCGTAATGTCATTCAAAATTCCTTGCAGCTTATGTCTCCATAACCAAAAAGTAAATCCCATTACAAGAACTCATAGATAATGTCTTAAAAATGTGAAAGAGGATATTCCGTTCATAGGAATTTCCTGACACGAAATGTCACGCTGCTAAACAACAACAAAGTTGGACAAAGGGATCGAGTTGGAGTTTTCAAAATTAGAATCACGTTGTTGGCTTAACGCAGTCGGCAGATGGTAGGTGACCGAAGATGGATGACTGACTTTTGGTCCTTTTTGTTTGAATGCTTATGATATAAAAAAATCAAAAAAGTCTTCCTGTACGACTTTCTTTTTGTCGCCGCTTACGATAAAATGGCGGGAATTGCTCGATATATAGCAATTTCTTACAACAATACTTTAAATACGACTACTCTGAAAAAAAGACCTTTTTTCGGTTCATTTTTCCCAGTGTGTGTGTAATTTGCTGTCAGCTCAATTTGCTGCGAACTCGACACTTCATGATAGCTTATTGGCCCCACCTGAGCTTGAGACAGTTAATTCTGCAGTGAATCAGCAATTTTTTCGAACTCGCTCGGTAGCGAGAGTCCTAAAAGATCTAAATATACATATATCCGCTGGTCCAGATGGTATCTCCGCCGTTATTCTTCTACGCTGGCAAAGCCACTGCGTAAGCTTTTCTATATATCCAATTCTTCTGGGCTCTTTCCGAGCAGATGAAAAACTGCATTTGTCCAGCCCGTCCCTTAAAAAGGCGAATCATCCTCCTCTTCAAATTACCGTCCCAATTTATAATTTTATTTATCAACGTTTCCATTACCAAGGTAATGGAAACGTTGATAAATCTTCAACTCATGAAATATCTTGAAGAACGAAAGCTTCTTAATGACCGACAGTAGGGCTTTTTTACCAAAAGGTCTACGGGAGATTTGGAGAAAGTAAGATTATTGAGCTTGATATTTCTAAAGTATTTGACAGAGTTTGGCATCAGGCTCTTTGCGTGTTTTTGGTATCGATGAGTCTCTTCTTCGTTGGATTAGAAACTACCTTTCCGACCGTTCAATACAAGTTGTATTGGATAGCTTCAAGTCTGATACCCACTTCATAAATACTGGTGTGCCCCAGGGCTCCATTTTGTCTCCGACTCTCTTCCTCTTTTTCATAAATGATCTCTTGTTTAAAACTTCTAATCTTCTCAACTCTTTTGCTGATGACTCAACGTTCAGCTTCTCATATTCGTTTCCAAATTCACGTCCCTCCTCTTCAGATGTGGAACTGGAACGGTTGCGTCTGAATAGCTCCATGAATTTTGACCTTGACAACATTGTTATATGGAGTAGTAATTTCCATGTCCATTATTCATGAATGATACCTGCATCCAAGAAACCGAAAAGATGTCAGTACTTGGTATGTATGTAAACGATGATCTTCTTTGGAATGGGCACATATTTGAAGTCGCCAAAAACGCTGCTAAATGCTTAGGTTTCTTGAGACGGTGCCAGAAGTTCTTCACCCCTTCTGATCTGGCTACAATTTATGAGGCCTTCATCCGCCCAAAACTGGAGTATAACTCTCATATCTGGTCAGTTGCTCCTCAAACATCTTTGCACCTACTTGATAGGGTTATAGAGCGTTAAAATTAATAGGTAATAGTTCAATCGTAGAATCGATTGATTCTCTGGAACATCGTCGAAACGTTACCTGTATCTCTCTCTTTTATTGCTTTTTTCACAAACAGTGCTCTAGTGAAATAGTCAGTCGCATTCCTCCAATGAAACAATTAACAGCAACACCTGCCTCGTTAGCAATGCTCATCAGTTTAACCTTGAGCCTAACTTCGGGCGTACAGTCATGTACAGAGTTTCATATTTTAGTCGCACCACCCGAATTTGGAATGCTCTACCTGACCATGTTTTTCCCCTACATTACGATTCTCGAAAATTCAAAATCAACGTGCATCGTTGGCTTCTTTCAAATACGCACTGTGTTTTATAACATTATAAGGATAGTCACAACCCCTTGATGAGCGATTTAATTGCATAAAAAAAAAATTTTCGTAACATTTCAAAAGAATTTGAAATTGTTATATTTTGTTATATAAAAATACCGTCCGCACTTTAAAATTTTTCAACCATTCTTTAAGAAAGCAGCTTCTTTATTCTGAATGCGTTTTAAATTCCTTCCATAAAATTAAAAAAAAATAAAATTAATTAAATTCATTCCATAAAATTTTAAAGACTACCAATTTTGGTGTACAAAGTGGTCGAACATAGCTACATACTATAAAATGTCAAACGTACATGTAAGCTTCTTGAACGCTTTGGTTGACAACCGCAAGGAAACAGAACAAAGCTTTCATCTTTAAATAAAGGTCAAGTAGTCTGAATTTGCTCGTTTTCTGGCATATTCATATACAAAAAGTATAGTGATGGAAGTATTGTTATTTTAGTCGTAACCTTAAAAGCGGCACATGTCCGTATGAAACTGAGAGGTTCAAAGAAGATACCCGTCAGATGTTAATCCGCATCCTTCCTATGAACTTAAAACATTACTACTGCACCACTGCCGCCCTAATGATTATGGCAACCCTGCCTGTTGCGTGATAGTCTCAGGTTGGAGTCCAACCAACATCCAATAGTTGGTGTAATTGGCAAGTCCTCACTGCCATGAAAAACGTTTTCTCATACATAAACGTTTAGAATCGGCAACACCTTTTAGATCGCTTAAGTGCGTTAGGTCCCGCACTTTGACCATAGTTTGAAAACCGCTTTTCTCTTTTTTATCACCTTTTAGTTTTTGCTGCTCAAATAAGAACATTAAAAGCCAAGAATTGAAGCTCTACTAGAAAGTGCATCGTAAAGCAAACAGTATTATGGCTTTCGTAGTGGATCTTATGACATTTTAAATCTTCCAATTTCTACCAGACAACCGACTTGACGTCGCCACTAAGCCGATTGAAAAAAAGCTCCATAAAATATGCGCCCAAGTGCTTACAACTTATCTTCCACTCATTTCATTGACCTTAAAGATCTCTATTTGTCTTTGCATCAATATGCCCTACAAATAAAAATACCCCGCTGATTCCTTCAATAAGAGAACAATCTCAAAATGTATTGAGCCCACGCACACTTCAGACGATAAAAAAAAGAAACAAATCTTTACTGTTTCATAATAAATCACAGATGCTTTGAAAATCTGTGTCTGATAAACCAAAAGTCTCATTTGTTTTACATGCCTAGTCGAAAAGAACTTTACCTGATGACTACACAGAAATCATGTCGACAAACAGACCGAACAACTTTGCCATAGCAAGTCTAGACACCCACACTCAATCCACACAGTAGCCACCTCCAAAGTCATTTCAATTACATTTCAAATCAACTCTGGGATTCAACCAAACACACAAAAAAATGTCTATGCCTTCTCTTGTCACTTCTCGTGAGTCTTCTAGAGACAGATAAATGTTGAGAAATAGAAACGATATCTCCAGCGACGTGATCTTTAATCATAATTTTTTGTCATTTTCTTGATTGCTACAAAATCGACGATTAACAGCGACACTCCGTCACATACCGTTGTACTACAGATAGCTAAGCTACACTTGATTATCACAAAAAATAATAGAAACGACTACTACCGTCTGTAGCTCAAAGAAGAGTATCTAGGCCATCATTTTAGTTATGTCCCCACGAATGCATCCATACGTACTTAATCGCATTGTCGTGCTCATACGTTTTTCGAAAAGGCGTTCAACTGCAAAGAAAGCAGACTGACACCAACAACAATGGCATAGAGCTACAAATAAAAGTGCATCAGCTAAATTGTATATAATCCACTCATGCGAGTGCTAAAATATATCTAAAAAAAAAAAAATATCAGACTATGCTAAGCTATGGTGTCAGACTGCAGCGCACCTCCCTTGGTATTGGGTTTGTCGCATCGAAGCAGCGGGTGCGTGCACTCAACAACGAAGCAATTTGTTCCCTTTTCAAATGAAATGTTTACTTTCTTTTTGGTATTTGTGCTTTTCGTGTTTCTTTTATTCGGCGATGAGCGATTAATTCATCTAAAGTGTCATGCAATCGGAATGTTAACACTTAACATGTGCATTTTTAGTTTTGTTGTGAGGTTGTGAGTGTTTTTTTTTTCTTTTTTTCTGATCAACTAAAGGGAGTCTTGATAAATTTTTTTTTTTTTTTTTTTTTTTTTTTTTTTTTTTTTTTTTTTTTTTTTTTTTTTTTTTTTTTTTTTTTTTTTTTTTTTATAAAGTTTATTCATTCATTTAAATCTTAAAACTAGTACAGCAATAAAGATGTTTAAGTGAATAAATAAAGGCTATCATTCTTTAACATAAAGTTAGTGTTGAATGATGCTTTCTTGAATTAATTGTATATTGATAATAACTGATGTGGGGTGACAATCAGGACATATTTAATTAAGAAACAATAAATAAGTTAAAAAAATTTAAAGGGTCTTACAATGATAAATCTACTGAGAGTAAAATGATAAATGTTTAATTGAAAATTGAGTAGAGAAAAAAAATGTAAAATACAGCAGAATGATAGACTTGTTCTAGTTTACAGCATTAGGGTTCATATATTAACAATAGTTTTCGATAGAGATTAAGTCAACAGTGAATAACCAGTCTAATACTTTTTTTAGAAATGAGCTTATATTTGGAGTTGCTCTGATAGGCAGAGGCAGTTTGTTAAATATTTTCGGTGCTGCGGCGGTGTAAAAGTGAGAGAAATGAGCTTTGTGGACTGAGGGTACATTGACAAGGTGCATATTAATAATTCTTAGGTTGTATAATTGCGAGGTTCTACTAGGAATATTACCACTTTGCTTGAAGAATTCTTTTAGTACTTTAAAAATATATAAATGTCTCATAGGTAGAATTCGTAATTCCTTGTATAAAGGCCATCTGTGCGTGTATCGACTTTTGTTACAAATAATTCGAATAAGATGTTTTTGAGCAATTAGTAAAGGTCTAAAAGTATTTGCATAGGAACCACCCCAGCTAAATAAACCATATTGCAGTTTAGAGTGCGCAAGTCCATAATATATTGAAGTCAAAATCTTTTTCGAACAGAATGGTTTCAAAAGGTACATTTTTCTCGTAATTGCCATCATATGATTTTTAATATTGTTGGTATGGTCTTTCCAATTAAGGTTTGAATCAATTGTAACACCGAAATACTTATAGCTCATCACAGAATCTATTTTGAAACAGGAACTTGAACAACGACCGTTGTGTTCGAAATTTGATTTACCACAATCATGAACTGGAAAGCTGAATTGTTTACAGCTGGAAGCATGGAAAAGCAAATTGTAGTTATAAGAACAATGACCAGATGTTTTAAAGGTCATAAATCTAGTTTTTTCACTAATAATTAACTTATGGTTTGAGAACCAAGTTCTTAAAAGTTCGAGGTCTTCTTCTATTAGAAGAACACAATTATGGTCAGAATTAGACTGATAAGTAAATGATATATCATCTGCAAAAGCAGTTGACATACCGTTCAAACGTAGTTTAAAAATAGAGTTTATATATACTAGGAAAAATAAGGGGCCGAGAACAGATCCCTGTGGTACCCCACTTTTTAAAAAACGAGTGCCACTGTGTGTACCATTTATATTAACTTTTTGCACTCTTGCCTTTAAATATGTCTTCAACCATTGAAAAATAACTCCTCTAAAACCTGAATTGTACATTTTCATTAGTAATAAATCATGATCAACCATGTCAAAAGCTTTGGTCATGTCAATGAAAAGAGACATAGTCGATTTATTATTATTTAAGCTGCCATAGAGCTGACTACAAAGCCTGAGAATTGCATCTTCGGTTGACTTCCCAGAGCGGAATCCGAATTGGTTTTCGCTAAAAAATTTGGTTTTCGTAAGGAAGGAGTTAATTCTTTTGATCATGATTTTTTCAAAAACCTTTGAAAAAGTGGGTAGGATAGAAATCGGCCTGTAATTAGTCATGTTTTTTTTATCTCCCTTTTTGAAAATTGGGATTACTTCGGCACATTTAAATTGCTCAGGAAAACACCCTTTTTCGACACTTAAGTTAAATATATAACTCAGAATATCAGATACATAAAATGCAATTTTTTAAGGAAGTTACTAGATATTCCATCTGAGGTGCACGAGTTTTTACTTTTGAGCGATAATATTACCTTATAAGTTTCGAACGAGGTGATGGGATTAAAGACAAAGCTGTTAGATTGTATAGTTTCCGCGTACTGTAAATTTTCATTAAAGCAATTACAATCACCAACGGGATTCGTAGATGGTTTCAATGTTTCCGATATTTCAGTAAAATATTCATTGAACTTGTTCGATATAGAAATACCGTGGTTGTAATTTCACTTATACCCTCAAGGGCGGCGTGAGTTCATATGAAATTCGGAGGCTGAAAGAAAAGAAGATGCTCACTGCACCACGCCCATCCTTTGGTGCAGACTTTTCAGAGAAAATCTCAACTTTACCATTTGCCTGGTTTGAACTATTGATCCGCTGTAGGGTATGCCAAACTATCACTTAGAAGTTTTGATGCTATGTTTTGCAGCCAATCAAGTGGGCGTTAGAGAGTTTAAAGCTTCTTTAGCCTTTATATTCTTCAATTTGCCTTTCTACCGTCGGATGTGGTTAATTCGGGGGTCCATGCACATAGAACATAATAAAATCGATAAAAACTGTTCCAGATCATAAAAGATTTCAAAAGAATTCATAATGATTCGAAAGAATTCATAATAATTCGAAAGAATTCATAATGATTCGAAAGAATTCATAATGATTCGAAAGAATTCATAATGATTCGAAAGAATTCATAATGATTCAAAAGAACTCACAAGAACTCCAAAGAACTCCAAAGAATTCACAAGAACTCCAAAGAATTCACAAGAATTCCAAAGAATTCCAAAGAATTCACTAGAATTCGAAGAATTCACTAGAATTCGAAGAATTCACAAGAACTCCAGACAATTCACAAGAACTCCAAAGAATTCACAAGAATCCAAAGAATTCACAGGAATTCCAAAGAATTCATATTAATTTCAAAGAATTCAGTGGAGTTCATAAGAATTCGAAAAAATGACCCGTTACAAAACAAATGGCTCGTGTCAATACCAGCACGGCGTGGTGGCGCGGAGGCCTGAAAATTTCAACAGAGGATTTTTCGAAAGGGCAGTTTTAAGCACAGCAACACTCAACCAGTCAGCAGTTTTCTGAGTAAAGCGCTTCACCAAAGAGGATACGTCCTCCAAAGTACATTCCTCTGACTGGATGGAAATGCTCCATGCTGTAGCTAGCTCCCGCAGATGATCCTCACTTTGTAATGACATGGCCGCTCTGTTTTAGAGCAGCTGTATTCTCTTTCACTCTCAGACTGCTCCCCCTTCGAGTAGGATCCATTTAGTATCCGTTTAACGGTTTGACCAACACACACAATTTCTTTTGCGAAAACGTTTCGGTGAGTGAGTTTTAATAGTGATGACTTTATCCCTACTGATTAGTGCCCCTGGACCGAATCCGCAAGTCTTTCGCATTTTGGAATCAATTTTATTCACCAATTGTCCAGTTGAATCATCATGAAGCTTAGCTGAATCGGCGGACCCTATTCGCAGTCGCAGAACATGGAAAATTTTTATCACTAAAAAGTGTCCTGAAATCATGGATAAGACCTTTTCCGACTGTCTTTTTTTGCCCTCCTCAACAAGGGTTTGCAGTTAAAGTCAGTGCCATTGGTGACCCTGGACTTCTCTTCTCCATCGGAAAGCTATCCTCCAGGGGATGCTACCACCGGAGTAGGATCGACTTGTTCAGCTTTACTTAATCCTGTGGTAGTATCAATCTGATCGAAAGCTGAACCGAGATGAGAGTTAGAAGGTTAACCCGCCGACTGCATTTTACATCCTTCCAGCTCAATCGACAAAAAGCTTTATGGAGAGAGTTGCAGGAGTCATCGGTTGCAGTACCGTCAGCTCTGTTGCATACACCTAAAAAAGCGGGAGTTGTATGTTAGATTCGTGCTCCTGCTCTTTCTGCAGTCGAGAAAACAACGGATGGATTGTCGATTTGACGATTACCACATGAAGAATACGTATGTTTCTGGTTACCTTCCATTCTTTTTGTCTTGATCACTTCTTGGTGTCGCTTATTGTCACAATAGGTTTCATTCAAACAACGCAGTGCCCAGAGCTGAGCTCAACCCACCATATAATCTAATCTAGTGCCGCTTATTTTCTCCACGCTACGAACACCTTCATACGTTGATTCTATAGTTCTACTACTTAAGCCGCCTACCACGACAAGGTAAATGATCGTCGTGAGAGCTTTAAACAATTTGCACTATAATTCAAACGAATCAAACCAAAAACAATGTAACAAATCGAAGCGAACCAGCTCGTTGTCAGATAGTAGTTAAAATAGGTCGATGTTGGTAGATTGTAACTGCCTTTTTTTTATGCGGCGTTTGTCTAATTTGTTATTTATTATCTTTTACTTATCCAAACTACCATAAGGCAGTTCGTCTAAAAGATAAGAGCTTCATTATTGCATACATTGCGTGCGTTACTCAAATTTAATGCCTGACGCAAAAGACATTTAAAAGATAATCATAAGTCATGCCAAAAATTATGCATTTTATTTATACCTATACAGGCTCGCACCTTTAGAGTTCCGTATGGTATGAAAGAAAATATAACCCGTCACCCGCGATGTGATCACATATTCATTTTGACCACTAAAGTTAAATTTTTGTAAGGTTCCCCTTTTCTAATGATGCCTAAAAACATAACACAATAATGCAGAGTCAGTATTCAATCGTCCACGTTATTCGAGAAAAACCTGTGTGATGAACGAAAAACCATTTTGATGATCGAAAAACCTGTGTGATGAACACCAAAAAAATGGACACCTGGTTTTAGCCTCCTTTATAAGAAAACCCATCACAATTCGAGGTGAAAAGGTTATGCCTTCAATACGAATAGCTATCGAATAATAGTCCTTCTCTTGGCATCCTGAAGATAAAATTTGTTTTCTTTCAAAGCACACCGATCAAAATTTCAAAAAGAAGAGTCGTTATTTCGGTCAGATTGCGCTTAAAAAAAATGTTCCGTTTTGCCTTTTCCAAGTGACAACTCGAAATAATTTTCAGTATTCATCGTCTCATTTGAAAATTTTCATAAAACGTCCGTCGGCGTCGCACGTAGGTGCCATAGAAGTTGAGAAAGAAGACAATTATTCAATTAAAATGCAGAATACAAACGATTACTTTATCTTTTTCGCTCTGTCATTTCTATTTTTTTAGCGGTCATAAAGTAGAGAGTAATTAATTATTACTAAAAAGGTTAGGTTTAAAATAATGTCGTAAATTTAAGGAAAATGTAATTTTTGCTTCTAGCTTGGGATAGGTGGTTTCTTTGCTAGGATATGAAATTAATTTCACCGCACGAACTCTCTTATGCAACTCATTTTAACAAGAAAATACGACACCTTAGTCTGAGATAATCTTTGTTCTGAACGAATTTACTCAAGGAAAGGGAAAGTGTTGGCTTAGGTTTATCATATATTTGATTGTATCAAATAGAATTCCTTTTGATGTCAAAAAAGAGGTAAGTTTCTCCATGATACAATATTTACTTCTATAATGTATAACGTTAAAAGTTCATAAAGGCCTTTATTAACTATATGATGAGGTGTATTAAAAAGGTTTCGGGATCGCAGCTCTTTCGGCGGAGCATACACATTAACTAGAAACAAAAGAGGAAGAGGCAATTAATGTGATGTAAAAATGGTTCAGTTCACTTTCATACTTTTTCCGATAGCGGGGGTGTCATTAATATTTTAATCTACAAAATTCAGCTCATGTGAGAAACAGCTGTTGTTTCTCAGTTTATTCCCTTTGGGGCGAACATTTTATGTCTCATTTTGAACCATGTAATTTCGATTTGAATAAAAAGCTGCAGGACACTATAATTATTGAAAAAATTCAATAATCGAGAACAAAAAGAGTAGAAATATGTTTTTGTATGAATGGGATATTAAGGATGTTCGAATTTTGAAGGACGACTACGACTACAATTCGTGATTTTTTATTTTATTTTAAATGCTTCTAAAGTGAATTTGGTAAAATATTAAATCTTCAAAACTTCGAAGTTAACATTCTTCGTGAACTAGGCTTGAAATTGGAGATCTTTATTTTTGTTGATTTCATTAAGAGTCCGGCCTGTCGGAAAACTTAATTGTTGAGAAGCTTGAATAAGTAATTGAAGAGCTGGTCGACTGTAGACTGCTGTTGTAAGTTGTTTTTAATTGAAAGGCGATGTCGTTCAGCTTTAAATTTTTTGTAAGTAAAAGATTAGTAAATTTTACACAATTAATACCACACAATTGTGGTACCCGTGGTGTGATGGATAGCATGTCCGCCTTTTAATCCAGAGGTTCGAGTTCGACTCCCAACAGAGGCAAAAATGTTTTTTCCATGGGTATCGCCTTTCGCGAGGAATTGGCAAGTCCTCCGTTAGTATTCATTGTCATGAAAAGCGCTTCCTCGATTAGCCGTTTGGAACCGGCAGAAAATTGTAGGTCCCCTCCATTCCCTCACAAGGCATGGTTGTGAGAAACGCGCTAGGCCCTGGGGCTCCTCGCTCTGTTGCGCCACCCTATTTATTTATTTACTTATTTTATTTTTAAAAACACTTTTAATATATATTTCCTCAAATGTACATCGGCAGTGAGATTTATAAATAAAACTAGCTGACCCGCCGGGCGTAGCTCAGGCCCTATATTTATCACTTGAAAGTTAAGTAAAGCAGTCTCCAAGCTTTCATTCTAGTTGCAGTGTGGGGATGAAATCTAGTCTATGCTACTCAGGGGCAATTAAGCACTCTAACGATGACAGAGTTTTTGGAATAGGTCCAGGCCACCCTGCGTTGCTTGGGCCTGTAGTTTTAATACTATGGGATAAAATATACGCTAATAGGGCCCCTGCACTACGCAAACAAGTCTGTACAAACGTGTGCTTGTGCAAACATAGTTTCGCCACACACTACACAAACATGTTTGAGAGATATTAGTTGCTTGAGGTTTTTCATATCAATCAGACCTATGAGCAATGAGCGATTTTGCATGTGCTGCTTTGACTATTGCAATAAACTTTGCTTTTAACACACCACAACACCGGTAAACTTTTATATAATTCAAAAAATTCCATTCACAAAATTTGTTCTTGTTTATTCATTTACTTATTGAAAATTGACAAATATATGAGCAAAATTCAATACACACGACTCAAATATGTTTATGCAAACACAGGAAATTCAAAATTTTTTGAATTTCTTCAAACGGCTTGCGCAAACACTCAACATTGCTATACACCACTCAAACAGTTTGCACAAAGGTTTTTACAAAAAACAAAATACTATGTTTGCACAAACGGTTTGTGTAGTGTAGTCCTAGTGTAGGCCTAGTGTTTTGTGTAGCCCTTCAGTAACGTAGAGGGACCTATACGTTACTGAAGGACTATGTGGCATCCCAGTGCCGAAAGAATTTTGGAAATCTGTCCAGTAGTTTCTAGGTTTCCATTTCCTCCTTTCCTGAAGGAATCTTCCGTTCACGTGCAAATATGTGAATGAAAAATAAGTTTATGTCACTGAAAGATAAGTTCAATGAATTTGAATTGATAAAAACACAGACGAAATTAATTCAGCAACAATCAGCAACTAAAATTTTTCTCATTGAACTCTTAAATTTAAAATGTATTGAAAGTAGTTACAATTTACTATCAGAATAAAATTAAAAAAAAAAAAACAGTACGTATACGCCAGAGCTAATAGTATTCACTGAAAAATGTATTAAAAATGTCTTTTTTGTGTTCCAATAAATAAAAGACCTATACTTTTGTATAAATTAATTTCAAAACAAACAAAATGAATCCGTATTTAATAAAAAAGCATATTTTTATGAAGATTGAAATATTATTATTATTTTCGGCACATCATGTTGCTTACTTACAAAACAGTGTTTTCCTGAAATACTGGCTATTTATAAGTTTTAAATTTGATATTGACAGACACTGTTATTATACAGTCTGTTGAGGTTGATTAATGTTACGCAGCATGATGATAACTGATCCTACTTTTAACTGCAAATTGTGAGGTGGTAGTCCAGGCCATTCCAGTGAATTTAGAATTTCCGTGAGATAGCTGTCTGTCGACTGATTTGAAGGAAACCAACTATTTTGGAAGAAAATTCTGAGTGGTCGCATTGAGATCCTCGACCTTAGTCAGGTCGCCTTCTCCTCGTCATCGTTGATTGCTAAATTAGTAGTAAATTGTCACATTACCTGGAATGTCACTATCACAAAAGTACAGAAAGTTCTCGCGCACGTAGAGGTTATCTTTACTCACAAAGATTGGTTGTCAAATCTCAAATATTATGGTTGCTTTCAGGAATCCACATACATAATTTGATAAATTGACTATTTGACTTTCCCATTTCCGTTTCTGTGGGAATTTGAGGATGAAATATACTTGCTAAAATAAATTAATACAGATTAACGAACAGCAATTCATTTTTATATATATAGATTAAATTATTTGTCAAAAAATCAATACAAAAAAACAAAAATGTTTATACACGAAATTACAATTGAGTTGAGTTGAATCTGTTGAAATTTTTTTTTTGTTGAAATTTTTAGCCTTTCCTTGCTGTTTCTCTCTCTCTCTTCTCCTCACTCCCTCCCTCTTTTCAACTTATTCTCATACTACCGCTTTTCTTCTCCATAGCTTTGTTGAAGCTGTTGGGAACAACAACAACGATTGATGGAGCATGTAGAGCAACCACGAAAGGCTTTATAGCGAGTCTTAATTTTATCTCAATCGAGAACTCCTTTGTAGCAATTTAAGTATGAATTTAGTTGTGTTAAGCCTTTAGCAAGAAATTTGCAATTTTCTCCCTTTTTTGCATCCGTATCTACGTTGGTAGATTACATATAGCAGGAATAATTACCTCACTTGTGTCTTAAGCGTATAAGACAACATTCCTTTAAGCACAGTTCACAATCCCTTCCTATTCAATTGAGCAAGAAGGGTTCTATCTCTACAACTTCGCAAAGATCAACATACCTTAGTATAACAGACATAAAAACTTTTTCGAAATGTAATTGATTCATCATTTTTACGTAAGTACCTGTTCCATTCATACCGCCGCACCACAACTATACAACTAACCAAAAGTAAGCCAATAAAAAAGGTTGAAACAAATTATGAGTACTCTACTATAACAACATCAGAGGCAACACAATCGACCTAATTCCATTGGCTGAGAGTTTCAACAAGAGAGCTGCTTGGTATGACGAAACTTCTGCTAAACACAATTGTATACACGAAACGAGGAAAAATTCCAAAATGAGCATATTTTTCTTCTTTTTTTTTTGCGAAAATGTGTTACGCTGTATCCTATAAAGTTACTACTGTGTATGTGCAAGAATAGCGAGGGCGCATACTTGAGAAAACTTTTTGAACTTCCGGCAAATTTTTGCAACCATCAAGCATCCCACACCAAGCAGGAGTGTACAACATCAGTATAGTGTAGCAGTTCCTTCGAAATCAACGGATAAGAAACTGGATAAAGCAGCAACAAAGACACCGTCTTCGTCATTGTCGGCGCGGCGGGTGCGACGGGCGCAGCAAACAACAACGAACAATCCCACTAGGCAACATCAGGCAACAGCAGCAAACTTGCCATCCGTAATAACGCAAAACAATTCAAACTTAAATAACTAACTTTCTGCAAACGGTTTCCGAATTCTTACAGAGTTTACTTACGAGTTTTAAGATTTGTTTTTTATTTTATTCTTGTTGTTTCATTCTTTGTTGGTGCATTTTTTGTACGGTTTCACATTACTTCGAGATTTCTTTTTATATTTTTCGTTAACGGGGTCCTTCTTTGAAAATGAGTCGCTAACGCAACAGGAAGGTTTAATAGGTCTTGGGACGGTTGACGAGAAGAAATTGTTAAATGTCTTACAAGAAGTTAAACAGAAATAAAAAAAAAAAAAAAAATTGCACTTGTAAAAGTGTTGAAGCGATTTATAATTGTGTTGACTATATTTCATCCCTTGTAACCAGAAAAAGGCGGAATTTCGTTATTTATGAGAAATGTCTGGCTGTAAGCTTTTAATAGATTTTTTACTTATAAAAGAAGAAAGTTTTTTCTTCCTTTGTTTGAGTATCCTTAAAATACCTTAACAGAGTGTAGTTATACTGAGACTGATACTTTCTACTTTTACTAAGGGTCGAATGTTCTAAGTAGGCCGTAATGACGGTTCGAGGAGTCAGTAATTTGCTTAAGTAAACTTGAAGGCAGAGGGTTGATATTTTGAGGTGAAATTTTTTTTTGTTCAAATTTAATTCTAGAAATGAAAATTGTTCAGAGAATGATTAATTTATCAACTAACAACAAATTATAACAATGAATTCACATTTTCATGGTATAAATTTCATGATAGATTAAAATGGTTTACATTTTGCATATATACGAGTGTCTTCAAATACTCCAGATTCGAAGAGATGAGTGTTGATGTACAGCAAGGAAGTATTCTTTGGCTAGTTATGTTTCATGCACCAGCTGATCTGCATGATATGGTCGGAAGAAAGCATGCCCGATGAATGGAACCTAAGTATCGTATGCCCGATCTTAAAGAAAGGAGACCCTCACAATTGCGCCAATTATAAAGGCATAAGCCTCCTTAAGGTCGCTTATAAGATCTTGTCTGCTGTAATATGTGAACGTCTGAAACCCCACGTCAACAACTTGATAGGGGCTTATCAATGTGGTTTTAGACCAGAGAAGTCCACAATAGACCAAATTTTCACATTACGGCAGATCTTGGGAAAAACCCGAGAACGTAATATCGATATTCACCATCTCTTTATCGATTTCAAGGCCGCGTATGACAGTATCTACAGAGACGAGCTGTACAGAGCCATGTCTAGTTTCGGCATCCCTGCAAAATTCGTACGACTATGCAGGATGACTTTGGAGAATTCACGCTGCTCCGTCAAGGTCGGTAAAGAACTCACCGAGACCTTTGATGTCGAAAAAAGCTTTAGGCAAGGCGATGCGATTTCTTCAACATCATACTCGAACAGATTGTAAGAAACTCAAACGTCAACACCAGAGGAACAATATTTCAAAAGTATGTACAATTACTCGCCTATGCAGACGATATTGACGTAATGGGAAGAAATAAGCGTGATGTCATAGGTGCTTTTGCGAGTATCGAAACAGAAGCGGCAAAAATGGGTTTGATGGTTAATGAGGGCAAAACGAAGTATATGTTGTCATCAAACAGGGACACAGAACATCGACGAATTTGACAAAACGTCACAATAGACAGACATAACTTTGAGGTAGTACCTAGGATCCGCTGTAGACACGGACAACAACATCAGTGCGGAGATCAAACGGAGAATAACTCTTGCCAACCGTTGCTTCTTTGGGTTAAGAAGGCAATTGAAAAACAAAACCCTCTCCAGAAAAACCAAGGTAACCTTGTATAAGACCTTAATCATCCTTGTCCTGCTTTACGGCGCGAAAGCATGGACCTTATCGAAAGCGGATGAGGAAACCCTTG
This sequence comes from Melanostoma mellinum, assembly GCA_914767635.1. Classification (NCBI taxonomy): domain Eukaryota; kingdom Metazoa; phylum Arthropoda; class Insecta; order Diptera; family Syrphidae; genus Melanostoma; species Melanostoma mellinum. Next base: position 139,832,969 of record OU612058.1, on the reverse strand, counting down.
GTCGTTTCGAAAGAAAAATTCTCCGAATGATCTTTGGTCCCGTATGCGAAGGCAATGTGTGGAGAAGAAGATACAACAACGATCTGTATGAGCTGTACAGCGACATGGGCATAGCCTGAAGAGTACGCATCGCGAGGCTACGATGCGATGGTTGGGCCATGTAGAGCGGATGGACCCAAACGCTGCGGCTCGTCGGGTGTTCGAAAGCACATTGCAGGGAAATCGCGGAAAGGGAAATCCTCGTCTTAGGTGGCGTAATCAAGTAGATGAAGACCTCAACCGAATTGTAGTGTGAAACTGGAGAGAGCTTGTTTCCAACTTTTCAGATCCTTACTACTATAGAGGAATCGAAGGACTAGACTTAAGTTTGATTTTGATAAAATACGATTGAATCCTTTGATAGGCCCTTTTTTGAAATAAAGATTATTATCTTTAGATCTTAGTTCGCAGATCTTGTTACTTTTCACCCATGACTTTTGCAGGTGCATCCATTTTCGGAACTTTCCAGTCATACATACATACATAGGGTGGCGCAACAGAGCGGGTAGCCCCGGGCCTTGCGAATTACTCAGAGCCATACCTTGTGAGGAATAGAGGTGACTTATAATGCTTTAATTTTAATTTTGGCTGGACTACAGCCCCATTTATTAGCTTAATAGAAGCTTAAAATAACTTAAACACTAAACTTAAGCTAATCAAAACTAAATTAAACTACAAGATAGAGAAGCGGCTTAAAAGGAGGACTTTCAGACAAGGACTTGGAAGATTGAAGTTTATTTAATCTTATGTTTCGGGGATTAGTGTTGAAGGAGATAAGGTCTAAAAGAGGGGAACAGTCTGTGTTAACAGTAAGAAGTCGGTGAATGAATGTGATGTCAAAGACATTCCTTCTGTTTTCTAGGGAGTGGAAATTAATGATTGCGAGACGTTCGCTGTAAGGAGGCAGGGTGAGAAAGTTTCTAACATCGTAGAGTTCCCGAAGGGCAAAGAGAAGAAAACGACGTTGAACATTTTCGATACTTGAGATATCTACCGCTTGATATGGAGCCCACATTTGCGATGCATACTCTAGGAGAGGGCGAACATAGGCAATATAGAGGGATTTCGTTACAAGGGGGTTGCTGAACTCTTTGGACCATCTCTTGATAAAACCACGGGCGGAGTTAGCTCTTGATACTACTTCGTCAATATGAGAACGAAAATTTAATACGTCGCGCCTTCGCAGAGAGCTCCTTAATCTCGGATAAACTCCACACGGCTAATGGGATGGTTCAGAAGATTCGATTCCCGACGCCTAATCAAGAAAGTGCATTTAATGGCAATGATTTTTTTATCGGAGAGGACATTCCGATTCCTCTCAAAGGGGATACCCATGGAAAAACCCATGAGATACCCGCGTAAAAAGCAGACATGCTGACTATAAGCCACGGGCACCACTATGTAGGGATATCTATTTTAACTTTTGCAATAATTGAGTTCAATATGTCAGCAACATTCTGGAGTCCCTCATTTTTGGCTACTAGGACCGCTTCTCTTCTGTTCCTCCCAAACCTTTAATTTTGATAGCGGTAATGTTTTGATTTATAGTATTTTGGATGTTGGACAAAATTTGCTTCAACTTATATTGTTATAATCCTGCTGTCCATTAAGTATTTGTTCTTTCAAAATGAATTATTCGTAACTCTTTGTCTATCAGAAAAAAAAATGGGAAGAATTCTATAAAATGAATTTTTCACACAGTTTGTTGTATCCGTAAAGACCCTGTTTCCTTCTAATAATCTTAACAGAAGTTTAGGTGTGTTTCATTCTTGCTAACCAAAGTCGTTTGAAAAATGCTCAAAGAATCAGTTTTACTTATTCTAGGCGACGAATACAATCGCTTTTATTAATTTTCATAAAAATCAATCTAGACACCATATTTTTTCTTTCACATCATTAAAATGAGAGCACAAAACCAAATTTAAAGCTGTCTCTACTTTCACATCATGTTTTGTTTCCACTTTGCTTAAATCGTGAGACCAACCAAACCAATTGCAGACATGAACAAGAACACATTTCTCGAATTAGATTCAGCTTCAAAACCATATTATTTCTTCATTACTGAACATATTTTAATACAAGAAGGTAGCGTGCAGACATTTGGTTCTTTTTTGTCTAGAATTTTCCCATGAATATAAAATCTATTGTGATCAAAACATTACGAGAAACCGATTTGCTTCCTAGTCATTTATATGCAAATGCTGAAGGCCTCATGTAATAACTGTTAACTAAACCACTTTGCTGCGTAATACTACGTTCGATAAAACCACAAAAAAGGAAAAACAAAAGCAGCACACCGAAAAAGACCAACATTAATGGCCATTATCCTTTGAAAGCTTTCTCCTGATGCTTCCCAAATAACAATCTTCGACTCGAAAAGAAAAGACAACAACACCAATCACACTGAAAACGGCTCTTCTACTACCTAATAACCGTACGGGTAGGATAATTCCTCCCGTCCCCACCCATCAACAAAGTCGGAAAAGAAAAAGCCGAAATATTCCGTCCATAGCAAAAGCCATGTCCATTCGATATTTTTTTTTAATAGAACTTTTCTGGTGTAAAAAAAACCAACGCTTACGTCACATACAGCTTTGCTATGCATGCAATGATGAGGATAAATAAAACAGATGGGAACATCCTCTTACAGAGTTTTACCATCCTGTTATCCAAAACGATGGCAACGATGACTTTGTCGATGATGACGTAAAGCCAAAAATCGATACATCTCCAAAGGACCAAATATCTACAAAATCAAAAACGAAATACACAAAAAATACAACAGTCATCTGCACACAGCACTGCACTCTGGATTCTTGAGTATTGTAGGTTTTCCAGGACTCCACTTTCGGGTTGTTCTTTATTGTTTTATGTTGTTTGCCAATGGTGGTGGAATTGCATTGCTAATTTCCGAGAGACCGGGTCAGAGAAATGGATACCTTTGTCCATCCGGAATAATCTAAAAAAGAAAAATAGAAAAAAATGTCAAAGCCATTGTTTTGTGGCGTTTGCCGGAGCAACTAGGTCGCTCCCGTTGTGTGATGTTTGAGGGAAGAGGATGATCCGGGGAAGATATATACATATATAACTTTGTCAGACGTTCTCCAACAAAATATGCTTATCTATGCACTATATTTTGAAATTTTTATATACACCATCAAATGCTTTCCCCTCGACTTTGTAGATTTGGGGCTCCCTTCAGACAGTGAGGGTAAGTGGTGGTGTGGCGGCGGCGGCCTTGCAAAGTGAAAATATTATGGTCTTAGGTTTGGAAACTTGTCGACTATCCTTACGACGAAAATGAGACTATGTTCAACTAAATTCATTTATAAAATTTAAATTGTTGCACTTCCTCCTCACGAAGAAATCTATAGTTTGATAGAAGCAAGCCAAAGTAAAAGAAAACGAAAATTGAAAACTTAGTTTAAGTTGGAGAAAAGTTTTTCATCCAACATTTAGAGAATCTTATGTGGCTTTTCGAAATACTGGCTTTGTGTATGCCACTTTGATGGGTGGAGGATGAGTTGAATTATTTTCATTGCAAAGCGGGGACGGCTAATGGAAGTGGAAATGTTATTTTTGTGGAGCTAATTAATTTCTTAAATTATCTGGAAATGTGTGCACTTGGAATTTGGGACAAAGTGCAAAGTTGAAGGATTATAATCCTAGGCTATGTGTATTTGAAGTTGATTGTGTGACGACGCATTTGGAATGAAGTGTCACCTGCATTAAAACTCACGTAAAAGTAAACAACTAAGCGTCTTCTAGGTGTTGAGGATAATTGCTATTAGAGTTTCAATTTGAGTCGTTTTACATACCTAATACCTAAGTTGTAACTGGTTGAAATGCTTTTCTTTCAATGAGAAGCAAATAATATGACGTTGGCGTCTTCATTTAGATTTGTGTGCACATGATATTTGCATGCTTTTCTCGTATATGAAAACGCAAAACAAATTTACTAGCCTTCCATGAATAGAGTAAATTCAATGTAAGTGATAATTCCTAACGAGATGTGTGAATCAATTTTAGTTATATTATTGGCATATTCAGTGCAATTTCAATTGTCACCTCCATTAGCGTCTTTGCTCCGTAACTTTTTCAATGGTTATCGTACAATTGTCTATAGAAATCGATTGTATCATCAAAATATTGTTTCATAACCTCGCTTTCAGCAATTGAAGGACTATTTTTTGATAACTTTCTTAGGCTATAGATTTTTGACGATAGCCCTTGCTAATCTGTGAGCTGAAATTTTTCGGTCGTCCTAAGGGTTTGTGCAGAGCAAAGATAACATAAGAGTCTTTAAGCTCTTTTGATAATTTTTTCATTAATTCGAGGAAGTAATTGGTTATACTAACTATAAATTAAATATTTTCAACTGATTTCTAATTCAAGCTTAAATAAATATCAAGGTCTTTCAATATTTTCACTCAAAACATTTTCGGAAACAAACTATAACTATTAGTGCTGGGTGATGCATAAGCTATCAATCTCATAGAGCCCATACATGGAAATCACACTCAAGATGAGGTCGTACTTACACGTATCAACATAAAAATCTTTTGACAAGTTCTTCATAAAACGGAGCATAGAATTGGCTTTGCATTGGCTTAGTATTTACATATCGTTAAGCTTAAAGTTGCATCTAACACCGGGTCTGCAAAGCCTACTCGACACGAAATTTTTATGGAAATGAGTAAACTGATGGTCCTAGGTTTTTTGCTTTTAAAGAAAGTCAAGCTTTGGTATTTGATAGGGTTAAGGTTCATTTTGTTCTTATGAAGGAAAATCGATTAATATTGGCTTGAAGGTATAAGCTATCGTTTGTGCAGTTTATCCTTTTGAAAATGTTCATATCATCTGGAAATGTTAAAGGTCACTGAATGAACTTCATTAGAGATAACATCATCGAATAGAATGAAAAGAGGATGTCCTAGATGACTACCCTGATGTATAACTACCCGTGGTGGTATTGAAAGGTTGGGAACTGAGATTTCAAGATTTAACTCGATAAGATCGATATAATGAAAGATTAGCAAGAACAGGTAGAAGCCCCGAGTTTTGAGTTTGATGCTAAATTGCTAAGCCTTTTAAAAGGTCTCCAGCTCTCGTAATCTAAAAGAGATAAAAATATGTTGAAGTTATATGTATACCTTATATTTTATTGATTTACAAAATACAATATTCCACAAATAATAAAGTAATAAGTAAGGTGGCGCATCAGAGTGTGAAGCTTAGGGGCCTAGCACATTGCTTTTAACTATTGAAAAAAATGGAGGGACGTTAATTTTTACCGATTGTGAACGGCTAATCTAGGAAGCGTTTTCTTTTAATTGAAATCAATATCTGAAGACTTCCTAGTTCAAGGCGATACCCGTGGAAAAACAATGGGATATTTCTGGGATTCGAACCTCAAGCTACCACATAAGAGGCAAATATGTTAACTGTTATGCCACAGTAACCACATATACAAATGATAATATCTCTATAGAAGTGCCTACTACTTTTTTCTTTTCATTACGGTTTCTTGCACAAAATGCCTGGAATCTGGTAGCTGCGAATCCAAGCTACTGGGTCAGTGTTAGACTGTATCAGAGTGGCTGTAGTGATCCCTCCAAAATGGTCCTGGGCAATTAATTGGTGAACATCTTCTCGAACAATAGATTAAAAAACACGTGGATTTATCTCAACTGAAAAACTGATGAACAGTATGGATCTCATCTATGTAAATTTCAAAGGTTGTTGATTGAATTAATTACTTCCTTGGGTATATCATGAAGTCTTTTATCCCTTTTTGAGTTTTTTGCGTAGTTAATTATATTTCTGTAATTATACATATTCAATTGTGCCGTAAATCAAAATCTCTTGTGGTTGAATCTATCCACCGAGTGAGTATTCCATGCCAACTCATATTTGGTGTCTATTGCATGAAATTACTGTGATAGGCTTTAGGCATTGCCAGCGACACTATTTTCAAGAAAGTGAAAAGAATTTCTGTACTAGGGGTTGATTATGAGTCATTTGTATCAATCGAACAATTTGAGGCTAACTTAAACGTCTCCCGTCAAACTCCATCAGCTTCTCGATTTTCGAAAACTTGATTGATGTTGCATAGAATGTTGGATTCGGCCTTGAAGTATTTGGCATTTCCCGAAGAAGTTCACTTCATCTCAGGACTAATTGATGGTAATACACTGGGATATCTTCTTTCTCCACATCACCAAATCTCCTCGAAGAACTTTCTGCATCGTCTCAAGAAGCCTAAGCATTTAGCAGCGCTTTGGCGACTTCAAATATGTGGTCATTCCAACGAAGATAATCGTTTACACACATACCAAGTACTGACAGCTTTTCGGTTTCTTCGATGCAGGTACATTAACTCTTTCCTTTCGAAAAAGCAATCCATGGAACACTCCAAAAGCGGGAGGCTTTGCTCACTATTTTTGAGGTCAATGCTTCGGTCGTACCCCACGGCCAGATCACTTGTGTGAAGTAGATAATTGTGAGACTGTGAACGCTGCTGGCGGCAATCAAAAAGAAGAAGATATTTTTGAAGCAGCACATATTTTGCATAGGAAGTTCTTCCACTACTAATTTCGTATTAATTCCGTCTCATTTTCACTGTCTGTGATGGAAAATGGTAATGAAGTACACGTTATCCCCAACGACTGCAGCATAGATTTCGGCAAAATCTCTCAGCTCTTTGGGGTCTCTTAGCACCTCCCTCCTTCTTTCGCCTTAAGCCTAGTACGCAGCTGAAACGAAAGAAAAATTCCCATACAAAAATGACAGTAAACGAAAAATTTCGATCTCCTTTTTTGTGCGGTACGCTGCTACTCTGCTTTTATGAAACGTCATTTGCTTTGCCTTTGCTGTAGATATGAGTTGACTCGAATTAAAGGAAGTTTTCTCTTCCTTCTCAAAAGCATTATCAAAAGTGCAGATGATGAGCAAAATTTGTTGAAAGAAATAGTTCTTCTCCATATCATCTATCTCATTTTATCACAAAAATATCAAGTTCTTTTATTGCTTCTTGTAACTCTTTTAACTTGACTTTGACTGTCACTTTTTCACGATCTGATAATACTCTACACACAAATATTTTTCGCTGAGTGTTCTTCACGATTTCGTTGTGCTTGTGGAGACCAACGAAAAATTCCGTTTCGCATCAGCAGCGTACTAGACTTTATCTTGAACGTCACTCTAATATGGTGTGTTTAGCATCATTTTCGTTCATCGACTACTTCCAGTTTTATATCATCGTTTCAACGAAATTTAAGGGGATATACCAGTGTAATCCATATTTAGGCGATTTTCGAGAATTATTAAGTAAAATACTCGTTTTGAAGTTCTTTGAAGATAATAAGGAATATTTTAAAGTTAATTTTAAGGTTTTTTTTACAAACGCATTGAAAATTAACGGAGTTCTATCCTGTCTTCGGAGGAGCCAAAACAAAGTGTTCCAACTGCTGACCAATTTAGTAGCCGAAACAAAAAATTTCAAAAAGGTTATTAAACTTGAAGGTATACTTTACAATCCCCTACGATTTTCGAAAAAATATCAAAAATTAACAAAATGGGGTAGCTATGAAAGAAAGTGTTGTTTTTTTGAAGTAAAAAATTTTCGTTTTCTTAATGGCATATTGACAATTTTCAACCATTCAAAATGATTACCTACAATCATTCATCATTGTATAAGTAATATATTTAAGAATACTCAGTTAACTTGAAGTCAATCAATCAATTTCTTTTTGAGTTGTAAAGTCAGCAATTTTGAAAAATATCGTTTCGAACCAAACTCGTTTAGAGTTTCAACTATCGCGGCTTTTACCTGGTAGCGGTCGCGTTTTTAGAACGCTGCCTTTCTAGAACTATTCAAGATACGCCTTGCCACTTTCGCAGGATATTTTTGCAAGTATAAACTGTCGATTAAGCCAAAAAATTGTGAAAGGGTATTGCCCCTTAAACGAATATGTTGAACAAACTCAATTGGATTATTCATATTTTTTCAACTTTAATTATAAGCTTTGAGGTAAGGTCAATAAATGAAGCTACACCAAACCTAGCATGCTTGCAATGTGCATTACTTTTCTTTTTGACTTTGTAATTCCTTTCCTATTGTGTTTGAATCGTTTATTCTCAATTTTCTTTTCTTCGATAATCTCTCGCTTTTGGGGCTGCAAAAGTTTTTGCGACATTGCCATGGAAATATATTTTATGTATGTCCTCCTTTTCTTACCAGCAAAATAACGAGCAAGCCGTTGGTTTAGGCTTTAATCGATCAAGTTTTTTCTGTCCAGCAGCTCAGATTCTGCTTGTTCACATTTTCATCAAGATAATCTTTCTTTCTTATTCAAATTAAAATTCTTTGGAAAAGCTCACATAAAGTCTTTTTCATAACCTCATTTCTTTCTGCTGTTGGATGTGCATAATGTTTTGTTGATAGTTTTAGATTCATCCTTAATGTGAATTGTTCATAACATCACATATCACATTTCGCTTTTTATTTGTCTGTCTCTAATGTGCGTGACAGACTGGCATAACACAAAAAATGCTCCACTTACAGGCGGAGGCATTTCGTAAAGCTGAAATATTATGCTTCGTCCAAGGTTAACGTTTGAGCGAGGAAAACAACATTATATTGAGAGCATTAAAAACAAAAACAAAACAAAAAAATAAAAAAATAAAAACGAAAAGCAGAGGATAACAATAACAAAATTCACAAAATGCTTACACTTACATAAGTGAAACTTATTTGATGGTGTGGATAAAAGTTTTATCTTCTAGATGTTGCCATATGTTATCTGAGTAAAGTCATTCATCATGCTGGAAAAAAACTTTATAACTCAGAATTAATTTTGAGTTTGGCCCTTTTGGTTGGGAAGAGAGCAGTGTAGAACAGAATGTGTAGAGGTATCATTGCATTGTTCTTTAAAATCAAGCATTGCCTTGTAAGTCTGAAAGAGACTGACCCTCTTCCAGTTAACTTAATAATAACTGCATCCTGTGTGGATCTGACCTTGATCTCAATAAAATTTTATTAATCACTTGGCTTTATCCCTAACAGGATTGAGTTCAGATGCATAATTGACTGACATAAATACCCCTTCAATCATTTATAATTGGAAACACTTCCGAGAACAATGAAACACAAGTCAAAGGCTACGACAATGAAGGCAATTAAAACTGATCGCCTCCGTTAATGCCAACATCATAATAATTTCTGACTCTATAAATTTTCTATTCAAAACGTATCCAGCATTAATAAATTACATTAACATTCATCTGGACCTTTTGAAATTCAATCCCACACATGATTACCACGGTCGTTGCTGTCAAACAATGATATGTCATTTTTCACACATTCTCGCGTCTTCGGAAACCCGCACAACTAATCCGATTGCGTTCGAATCAATCTACAAAAATTTAATCAAACCGATTCATTCTTTTTAAGGTTGAATAGACGAACAATGTTGACAATGATGCCGACGACAGTTTTGGGCGATATGTTTTAGGGTTTTTCTTTATGTTTTGGTGTCTAAATTATTTTGTTAGTTTTTTTTGTTGTGCTCATGAGTAGAGTAATACAAGAGTGTGTGATGATAATAGTCAGACAGATATTGCGGCACGGGACCACAATTCAATTGAACTTTCGAAACATCTTCGAGTGAATTGGGTGAATGAAAGAAATCACTTCGGTGGCAACAGAGAAATTCAGAGCAATCAGCGCACCATAATGAAATGGCCCTTTATAACATAGTGAGAGTGACGTGCGTCCTATCTCGATAGCGGGAGTCTCGGTCTTCGGACGGGTGGAATGAACAAATTCTTTGATGTGTTGATTGGAATTAAATTGATGATGTGGTTTGTAGTGGGGTGCAAGTTGTTGTTGTTTCTGCTGAATTGGCACGTAATTTGGTGCGTAAAAAAGATTTAAGATAGCGATACGACCCAAGTGTAAGATTCGTCCAAGCTCCAACCTTCACAAATTTGTTTTTTTTTTCTTTTCACGAAATAACCACTCGAAATGAGTTGATTGAAAACTGAATTTAATTATTTTGTTTTCATTTGGGAGCTGTAATGAAATTAACTATCCAAAATAAAAAAAAACACGCTTTTCTTTATCAAAAATCTTGACACAATTTGGCCACTTAAGTCAGTCGCGTGTTTCCAAACAATTAACTCAACACTATTTCCTAATTGTTTTTCTGGATGGGCTTTGTAGCAGTGCGGCTTTGAACTTAAGGTTACTGATAGCAAGGTCCAGAGCTCAAGGCTACGATTATAAGCTCATTTGTGAGTTAATAAAAATCCAAAGTAAGATTTGGTTTCGAATGCGCAGATCCAAAGTGGAGGATATTCGCCGCTGGTTGTATACATCGGGTTCTTTTATTGTTCATTATTGCACTGATTTCAATTTGAATTGATGATTTTGTGGAATTTTTCCCGACAGCAATATAAAAAGATAATGCCGCTCTTGGGGTGCTACAGGGGTTCATTTTTACACACCTTTTAATTCTTATTGTATGTAGGTATTTGCTAATGAGGCTTAGCGGCGTATTCTGATGACTAGTGTGAAGGCAAATAAGTTTTATAGCTTTAATAATTTCGAGATCACGAATCGCGGTGCTCGTAACGCTGAAAAAGAATGTGACTGGTTTTCGGACATAAATTTAAATATTGCAAATACCCCGTGTTAAGCAAGAAACAAATTGCAATATACTGAGTTTTAGCATGTTTTTTTTCTTCTAATTGACGTCCACATCAGCCGGCTTTGAATACGCCGAGCGGGTTGATGTGCGAATAGAAAATTAAAAGACGATTGAGTTGAAGATACGTATGTGATCTCTGTTAAAAACCCTATCAAAAAGGAACAAAGGGAGTTGTACTCTAGCTTTGGGAGAGTGTAGGGTTTATATTTTGTGCCTTGGCCAATATTGGTTACAAATTTCCCGAATCTTTTTAAAATACCTTTTTGGTGACTTCAAATGTGTGGTCGTCGTCATTAGCATACATGGACCAAAAAAAACGCTGTAGCGTTTTCATTTTTCTCTCGTTATGCGCATGATGTCATCTAGGCACACATTTATTGGTAATTACAATTTCATCGTGTGCAATGCGCTATATCGTTTAGTTGTATCATGCATCCCAAGTACTGATGCTGACAGCTTTTGGATTTCTTGGAGGCAGGTGCCATTCATAGACAATGTAAGTTGAAGCATGTTTATCTAAAACATCTAAAGATAGCATTGGATTTAAGAAGCATTGAATTCTACTCAGCTTTTGTAGCAATACTGTTAAGGTCTGAATTTGATGAGCTAGTCATACGCACCCGTTCCATATCCGGTTAGTATAGAGATTTGAGGTTGCAAGGAATATAGAAAAGAAGATCATTCGTCAGTAAATAAATTTAGAGGATTAGAAAATTCAGACAATAGATCGGTGATGAAAATAAGGAAGAAAGGCTGGGTAGAAATGGAGCCCTTGAGCAAACCATCAGCATTTAAAAAGAGCGTATCATACATAAAACCATTTAACAAAACTTGTATTGAAGTGTCGTTAGCTAGGAAGTTTCGGAGAAGAAACTCGTTGATACCGAAAGCACGCATTTTAGATAAGGGAGTATGATGCAAAACTTTACCCAATGGCTTAGAAATATCATGCGCTTACTTACTTTCTCCAAAATAGTTTACAGACTGGTTTAAAAGCTTGATCGTATTAGAAGTACAAAAATCCGCGGAAGCACTCACGTCAAAAATACAAAAGCAAAACAGGCTCATTTCCTATTGTCATGTTTAAAGGAGATATCCGGAGAAATTTGTCAAACGAAAATATCATACAACCTTCAGATACGATGATGAAGGTAGAACAAGAATGGCAGACCAAAAAACTACTGGTACAGATAAATGCAACGAAATCTGCATTTGCAAATGTTGCATTCTGAGATCAACGCGGCGTACCCTACGAGCGGATCACTAGTGTTGAGCAGTTAAATCGATATCACGATGCTCGTAACGACGGGAAAGGAAGAAGAACAGAAAAGAGAGTGTATGAACAGGTTCCTTTGTTCAGAGTTAAAAGGCATCAAGTCACCAGTGAACCTTTTGCTAAATAGGCCATACTGACTGTCATTGAGAGTCTTTCGTTTTTCAAAATACTTTATGAGTCGACGGTTTATCAACGATTTTCATGACCTTGGAAAGAAGAGACGTTGGTGGGAAGGAAAATTCATATTTTTAGGGACTAGCTGGACAATAGTTTACAAGCGTAGGCAAACCAGCGGATTTTTGTATATAATGAGATCTTTTAGGACTTCCGCAACACAGCGAGTACAAAAAATATCTGCTTCACGGCAGAGTTTACACTCTCAAGCTCAGAAGTGGCCAGATTTGGTATAGTATAGACGGTGACGATCTGCGGCAGCCATCTGTCTTTATTGATGGATTTGATACGGACATTGAAGACGAAAAAATGTTTTCCCTTTTTGGGAAAAATGTATGCTCGCAATTCAAATACGGCACAACTGCAACTTCAGACAAAGTGCCTACGAAATCCCGAGCAAAGTGGACATGAAGGCTATAGGAAATACTTGTATTCTATCTCGTATTCTCGCTGACGGAATCCTGTATATGAATATTAATGTCATATTAATGTTCATAGAATTTTCGAATCACTTCAATAATACAACGTATTTGATGCCAATGCTTTGTAAGATGTAAACGCAAACACAACAGGCAGCAGGCACAGGCGCAGATTTCGCGATAGTTTAAGAGAGAAACTAATAGTCCTATAAAGATGTTTCGGCTGTAGATATACCCACTTTCACACGACACAATACATACAAGGCGAATACAAGTGAACAATTCTAAGTAGACGACAATGGCCCCATACAAAAAGAGCACCGGGAATATAAAATATGAAATTAAAATGTACTTACTTACTAAGGTGGGCATTATAGTTCGGGGTGAACCTGGGCTTCAATCAACATCCTTCTATAACGTCTCGATTTCGGGCGAGCTCTCTCCAGTTTCGCACTCCAAGTCGGTTGAGGTCTTCCCACTTGATTGTGCCACCTAAGACGAGGTCTTCCTCTTCCGCGATTTCCCTGCAATGTGCTTTCGAAAACCCTTCGAGCCGGAGCGTTTGGGTCCATTCGCTCTACATGGCCTAACCACCGTAGCCTCGCCATGCGTACTCTTCTGGCTATGCCCATGTCGCGGTACAGCTCATACAGCTCGTTGTTGTATCTTCTTCTCCACACATTGTCTTCGCATACGGGACCAAAATTCATTCGAATAATTTTTCTTTCGAAACGACCAAGGGTCCACTTTCGATCAAGTCCATGCTTCCGCGCCGTAAAGAAGGATCAAGGTCTTATACAAGGTTACCTTGGTTTTTCTGGAGAGGGTTTTGTTTCTCAATTGCCTTCTTAACCCAAAGAAGCAACGGTTGGCAAGAGTTATTCTCCGTTTGATCTCCACACTGATGTTGTTGTCCGTGTCTACAGCGGATCCTAGGTACTACCTCAAAGTTATGGCTGTCTTTTGTGACGTTTTGTCCAATTCGTCGATGTTCTGTGTCCTTGTTTGATGACAGCATATACTTCGTTTTGCCCTCATTAACCATCAAACCCATTTTTGCCGCTTCTGTTTCGATACTCGCAAAAGCACCTATGACATCGCGCTTTTTTCTTCCCATTACGTCAATATCGTCTGCATAGGCGAGTAATTGTACAGACTTTTGAAAGATTGTTCCAATAGTGTTGACGTTAGAGTTTCTTACAATCTGTTCAAGTATGATGTTGAAGAAATCGCATGACAGTTTGTCGCCTTGCCTAAAACCTTTTTCGACATCAAAGGTCTCGGTGAGTTCTTTACCGACCTTGACGGAGCAGCGTTAATTCTCCAAAGTCATCCTGCATAGTCGTACGAGTTTTGCAGGGATGCCGAAACTAGACATGGCTCTGTACAGCTCGTCTCTGTAGATACTGTCATACGCGGCCTTGAAATCGATAAAGAGATGGTGAATATCGATATTACGTTCTCGGGTTTTTCCAAGATCTGCCGTAATGTGAAAATTTGGTCTATTGTGGACTTCTCTGGTCTAAAACCACATTGATAAGGACCTATCAAGTTGTTGACGTGGGGTTTCAGACGTTCACATATTACAGCAGACAAGATCTTATAAGCGACGTTATCCCTCTATAATTGGCGCAATTGTGAGGGTCTCCCTTCTTTAGGATCGGGCATACGACACTGAGGTTCCATTCATCGGGCATGCTTTCTTCCGACCATATCATGCAGATCAGCTGGTGCATGTTTCTTTCCAACTGGTCTCCAGCTGCCTTGAAGAGTTCGGCATCCTGCAGTCTTATTTGATTTAAGTTTACATTTGGCAAGCTTAACTTTAGGTCGGGGGGACGGCATTCTTGATCATCGTCCAAGCTGAATGGGGCAATCTGCCTGACAGCGGAATTTGTGTCCCTCCTCATCGCCGTTAAGCAGTCTGCAGAAATGATCTTTCCAGATCCTCAGTAGCGACTGTGACTCTATAACTATGTTTCCCTGCTGGTCTTTACAGGCTTGAGTTCGGGATTTGCCACCCTGGCAGGATCTTTTTACCTTTTGGTAAAACTTCAGAATCTCGTTCCTGTCATGGCACCTCTCTATTTCCTCAAACGAGCGCTTCTCATGCTGCTACTTTTTCTTTTTGAGAAGTCGGTGTTCTTCCATTCTTTTTTCCTTGTAGTTCTCGTTATACTGATCGTAAATTAAAATGTATGTTATCTTATTCTCTCTCACGCCGGCTTCATCCTTTACTTTTATATATTCCTTTCTTGACCGTGACGGATTTTCGTTTCATTGATTTTTAAGTCACAACAATTCTAAAGAAGTTTGACTTCAAGAAGTCGAATTTTATTAAATATTGGCTTCATAAAATAAACAACAAATAATAGTGGATAAGGTGCTTACTGACGGTGAATTTCAAACACATGAATCTCACCATCGAACATGTCTTATATTCTGGTCGAAGGTTTTAAGCAGCATCGTTTCTAATTCGGCGAGCTCATAAGAGGGAATGATTTAACTATCGCGCAGTTTTGTACGTCGTAGGTGGTAAGAAAGGGAAATCACGCAACATGCGCTTGTTGGAATATAATTCAAAATCCATGTTGTTTTACCTTAGAAAACTCCTCGTTCACCTTTCAGCCAATCCCTACTATAACATTTAATACCTTATTCACGGGTAGTAACTTTTTCTTCTTCGCCTGTCCATCTAGAAAAGTAACCAAACATTAGTGCTGTTCTATGAAGTTTAATTAACTTCATACCTATTAATTCAGAGAAATAGCCTTGAATCATAAATCCACCCCTCTAGTGGCTGCACATACAACCAACTAATCCTGTCAAACGTATTTATTTTAAGCACAGCCGCATAATGGTGTACGCAGTTCATTTGCTTTGAAATAGAGAAAGTAAACCATAAACGCAACCAGGCATTCAACAATAATTTATATGTGTCATCTAAAAGCCATTACAGATTGTCCTAAACTTTGATTGGTTTCGCTATCATGGTGCAGCCACATTGCGCTCTCTGTACTCTACAACGAGAATTCTCACCGCATTGTTCATAGAAGATTGTGTAGTGTACCTACCGATGCGACACTGTTTTTGAATTCGACATCGACCAACTGAAACAAAAGACCTTTAGTAGTCAGAAATATAAAAAGAATTAAAATTTACGATAATGGAACAAAACTCACATCTCCGTATATATGCTTTGGCATCGTAAAAACGAATTAGAATCAATCCGGAAATAACTCATTCATTTCAACACTCTTTCTCTGTGCGGCGGTGACGACCGGGTGTCATGATACATCAGCGTCAGAGATTGGTTTTCTCTCCAGCCCAGTCATCACAATCAAGCTAAAGCAAGCTTAGCGCACTGCAGATAGACAGATGACTTTTGGGCTACACAGGAGTTTATTTTGTATACTGACTGATGCGGCTTCAATGAACGAGATATAGAGACAATAAGAGCTGTCTAGTGAGGACGACAGCTCACAACAGGGTGTTTCTGACTTTGTGTTTCTATATACGGAAAATGTTTTCTTTGTATAGCAACGGTCACAAAGAGATATGTTTATACGAAAAGTGGGTAACAGATCAATAAATAAAATAATGCTCACTGTAACAATTGAGTGAACTGGTAAAAATTCTATCACTCGACAATTTTGGCTTCTAATTTTGTCACATCGTTTCGCTGGAAATTGCCAGGTCTTACAAATGTTTTCCAATGGAAAAAGGCTTTCTCACTTTGTCATTCGAAATTGGTAAAAATTGTAGGCTCCCTTCATTTGCTCACCAGCTGCTTTTTTGAGTGACTATTAAGTCTAAATTCATATAACCTCTAAAACACCCAAAACACAGCTCAACAATTTTGTTTTAGTGGACAAGTCTCTGCTTGGGCGCCATTTGTTTTTTTTTCAGTAGTCTGAAGATTAACAGGTTTTTACAGAATGTTGATTTAAAGAATGGTCGACCAAACAAGACCACAGACTTAAATTAATGCACATGCATTGCAAACTTTCTTAGTAGTATTCTGCTCTCCAAGCCTACAGAACTTAGAAGTAGGACTCCATGTCTTGTAGAGATACACCCTGTATGCAAGTGTACGACTTTTATAGTTGGGTACCCCCCAACTCATCACGCCAAACCCTTCGAATATTAAATTCTTTTCATGTTTATTTACGAGTGTGTCAGTGTTTATTTTGCCCTCTTTGTCTGGCTTTTGTCTTTTTTTGGTATTTTTCGTTGACACAAATGAAATATATTCACTTGGGAGCAGCATAAATCACTGCGTTCGCATATTCAGTTACTGTGATTGTGAATCGGGTCGGAGGATGGGTGTGGGGCTGTGAGAGCATAGTAAGTTTTTGAGCCTATTTGTAGCATAGGGGTTGCTCGTTCTTAATGGGCCTTCCGACTATAAAACTTTGGTTAATTTCTCATAAATCCCCAACCGTTTTATTTCGCTCAACTATAGCATGAAAGAAGAGAAGTAAACAAAAAATCTGAGTTCGAGGCGACAGAAAAAAAGTTGTAGTATACAAAAAAAGGAGACCGACCATCAGCGACAACGTTTAACCCTAAATTGAATTTTGACGTTTGTCTTGTTGGCTTGTCTGGTAATTAAACTGAGCGTTTTGTTTGTTCAATTTTGGTTTGAATTTAGCTGTGGTCGACCCCTTCTGTTTGGTAGTCAACAAACTATTAATTTGTGTTAATAAGTTAATTATTTATCAGTTTAAATTGCCGAAAATTGATGGCGATGATGATAGCTCTGAAAGATGTGCGCTTGAGTGATTGAAGAGAAATAGCATATGTGTTTGTTTTTGCATAGGCTGTTAGAGGAAGATTGAATGTGTTGATATTTAGGTTAAATAGGGTTGTGGGAGTTGTTTTATTTCAATTGTTATCGCTGTTATTTGCCGACGCTTTTGTGAATCTTAAATTGATTAATTATTCCAAGTGTTTTTCCTAACTGTGCGTTGATTTATTGAGCTTTGCAAGAGTCAGGCCTGCAATATTTTATACAAAATAGCTGATTATTGAACCGTGGCAAGAAAACAAACGAAACAGATTAGAAAAATTAATTAAGCAATTTGTTTGTTGGGAGCAAATCAAAGAAAAACAAATGCATTTTTATACTTAAATGAAGGAATTAAAGTTTCTTAAGTGGAAGTTCAAAAGTCAACATTACAATGCAGCAAGAACGTCTTTTTTAAATGTTTTTTTTTTTTAAGATAATCTTACTTTATAGATTTGTTTCTATGGAGAATCTCTTTTTAGAGGCCGTCCTTTTAAGGAGGGTTTCATTTCTCACGAGAGTCTCACTTCTTAGGATGTTCTTTCTTCTTGAAAGGCTCTCCTTTTTAAGGAAGGTTTCTCTCCTTTTTTCGCGAGGAATAGGCAAGTCCTCCGTTAGTTATCATTGCCAAAAAAGCTCTTTCTCGATTAGCCGTTCGGAACCGGCAGAAAATTGTAGGTCCTTTCCATTGCCTCACAAGGTATGGTTGTGAGAAATGCGCTAGGCCAGCGGTCCGCAACCCTGGGGTCGCGACCCCATTTGGGGTCGCGAAACATATTTATAGGGTCGCCAAAAAAGTCAACGAGGTCCTTTACTAAAATATAACCTCTCTTTACATACACAATCAATGTCTTTAAAACAGAGAGAATCGAAAATCGAATATTTCTACATGAACGGGAACCAAAGCTAGCGGAATATTTCTTGAATGACAATTGGCTCGCAACAGTTGGTTATCTTTCGAATATTTTTGAGAAACTTAACGATTTAAATCAATCGTTGCAAGGGAAGAGTACAAATGTACTGATTTTAGCTAACAAAATAAAAGCTTTTTGTAGTAAAATAAGTTTGTGGATAGACGAAATCAGTGCTGAAAACTACGAGATGTTTGCATGTTTGGAGAAATTTTCTGAAGAAAACAGTGTAAGGCTCGAAGGAGAAATCAAAACCAAAATCGTGATGCATCTTACAAACCTTAAGCAAGACTTGGAAATAAGATTCCCAGATACGTCACACGGCGACCAATGGATAATTAATCCATTCACTTGTGATCTTAACACTGTGAAGATGACCTTAAAAGAAAAGGAGCAGCTGACCGATTTGATGTTCGATGAAAGCCTTCGATCTATTTTCAAAACCACGGATCTATTTAAGTTCTGGATAATGACGGAAAAGGAATATCCAATTTTATTTAAAACATCTCTGCTGAAATTGCTGCCATTCGCATCTACGTACCTTTGCGAGTCAGCCTTCTCCACATTAACTGCTATAAAAACAAAATATCGCTCCAGACTTAACGTAGAACCTGATTTGAGGGTGTCGATTTCTGATAATATATCACCAAGAATTAATGTACTGACTGCAAGTGTGCAAGCACAAGGTTCACATTAGTTTGTAAGTTTACGTATATGTACCTTTTTTTAACAATAAAAAATTAAAATAATTGCTTGTCTCATTTAATGTCATCATAAAATATTACTCGTATGTTAATTGCATATTTTCTAGTTTGCTCTAATATTACTTTTCAAAATAAATAAACTCTTCAATATATATAACTTACGAAATAAAAATAGCTAACTTCGTTACCTGAACCAACCTTTGCACTTGTTAACTTAGTGATTTTTTTTTCTGGGGTCGCTCATAACTCTTTTTTTAATTTTGGGGTCGCAATATCAAAAAGGTTGCGGACCGCTGCGCTAGGCCCAGGGGCTCCTCGCTCTGTTGCGCCACCCTATTTTTTTATTTTTTTTTATTTTATTCTCTCCTTTTTAGGGTCTCTCTTCCTAGCAGCGTATCACTCCTGAGCAGAGTTTCCCTCCTTAGCAGGGTCTCTCTCCCTAGCAGGTTCTTACTTCCTAGGACGATCTTCTCACTTGGCAGAGTGGGAAGTTACCCTCCTTTCTTAGGAAGGCCTCAATTGGTAGGAAGGTCTTAGGAAATAAAAAAATAGGCAATAGAAGGTTCTCCCTTCTCGGCACGGTCTCCGTTCTTCCGTTCTTAGGACTGTCTCCCTTAAGAAGGTTCCCACTCAAGGAGGGTCTTCCTTCTCAGAAGGATTTCCCTACTTTGGAAGGGGGTTTCCCTTCCTAGGAGGGTCTACCCTTAATAAGGTTTTAATTCAATAAGGGTCTTCTTTCTCAGGAGGATTTCCCTACTTTGGAAAGAAGGAGGGTCTTTTTTCTTAGAAGGGTCTCCTTTCTTACGAGGGTCTCTCTTCTTAGGAGGGTCTCCCTTCTTAGGAGTGTCGCCCTTCTTAGGTGGGTCTCTTCTTAGGAGGGTCTCCCTTTTTAGGAGGGTCTCCCTTCTTAAGAGAGCCTCCCTTCTTAGGAGCGTCTCCCTTCTTAGGAGGGTCTCCCTTCTTAGGAGGGTCTCCCTTCTTAGGAGGGTCTCCCTTCTTAGGAGGGTCTCCCTTCTTAGGAGGGTCTCCCTTCTTTGGAGGGTCTCCCTTCTTAGGATTATCTCACTTCTTAGGAGGGTCTCCCTTTCTGAGGAGGGTCTCCCTTCTTAGGAGGGTCTCCCTTCTTGGGCGGGTCTCCCTTCTTAAGAGGGTCTCCCTTCTTAGGAGAGTCTCCCTTCTTAGGAGGGTCTCCCTTCTTAGGAGGGTCTTCCTTCTTAAGAGGGTCTCCCTTCTTAGGAGAGTCTCCCTTTTAGGAGGGTTTCCTTTTTTAGTAGGGTCTCCCTTCTTAAGAGGGACTCCCTTGTTAGGAGAGTCTCCCTTTTTATGGGGGTCTTCTTTCATGGGAGGGTCTTCCTTTCTTAGGAGAGTCTCCCTTAGGAAGGTTTCCCATTCAAAAAGGGCCTTCCTTCTTGTGAGGATCTCCCCTCTTGGGAAGGTCTCCCTTTTTGAGAAGGTCTCCGCTCTTGGGAGAATCTTCTTTCTTGGGCGGGTCTTCCTTCTTGGGAGGGTCTCTCTTGTTGGGAAGGTCTCCCTAATTCGGAAGGTCTTCCTTCTCAGTTACTCTCCTAAGGTAACCTCTTTTCATTTCTCCTTTTCAGTGGGACAATTCTTTCCTCTTATCTTCTTTAGAGGTTATCTCTCTTTAGATAGTATCCCTTCGCTCATTGATGGTTCTCCTTTTGTTGTAAATTTTTCCTGCTTTAATTAGTCCTCCTATCCCCTTTTTAAAAGTTCTTCCCTATTTAAAGAATCTTTTTATTTGAAAGGTCTCGCTTCTCTAGAGGTTTTTCCTTCTTTTGAAAGCTTTCCTTCAGCAAAAGTTTTTCTTTTTATAGCTTCAGTCTTTTTTAGAGAGTTTTTCTTTCTTAGGCGTCTTCCAATGTCAAAGGTTATCCCTGCTAAGGAGGGTCTCCCTTTATTTGATCGTCCTTCTGCTCTTTACGTCTCTGTTCATATAAATGCATTGTTCCTTAAAATAATAGAGCTTGTTTTTCAAAGAGGTTTTCTCCTTTTAATATGATATGATTTCTATTCACTTGGCCGCCAAAATTTCTCACGCTGGCTTACTACAAGCTTTTTTGCGAAATAATTTTTTATATTAAATAGAAGCAAATCTTTCTAATTTTCTTATGGATCTGCAAGATGGCCCTTTTGAGTTTCACCTACTGTCTAAAGGATACCTTTTTATGCTTGCTAGTCATTTGTTTGTAGAAATCCTTCTTGTGTCTTATTGTTGTTTGAAATCAAAGCACATTGCTCTTTTCATCCTTAGTTGAGCTTGTATTTAAAGTGACTGTGTGCCGACAATCCCACCAAAGCAGCTGTTCATTGTTCAATCGAATTGAATGCACAAATTCAGCTCGATTTATCGGTTTCTACATCAATTACCTCAACATTCTAATCTATTAGACCAACGCAATTAACTGTTCCAATTTAAATACGAAGCCCACACACATAATTGCATATGCATATACATTTTATCTTAAGAGAGCAATCAAAATAATAATTATCATTGTTGGATGAAATTAGCGCCTACACATTCTTTTTCATTGCCCGTCCATCTGTGCCGGAATAGGTGTAGCATATCTCGTTTTGGGCATACATATGGACGGACATTGGTTTGAAGTGTTCTTCTTATGGATCGAGCCAACGAATTGCCTACGCATTTTTCAAGCCCACCTCTTGATTTAATGGATTTAATGAACATTGATGATAGCCGTTCCTTTTTATTTCTTCTTAATCTTTGTTTTATTGTTTTTTTTTTTTATGATTTTTTGTGCTTTGTTCCTTTTTCCTTTTGTTGAAAATTTACATTTTACACAATAGCACTTAGGAGGTTTTTGTGTCTTACAACTTTTCGGTTTTCCATTCATTGTTATTTTCGTCATTTGATTGATTTTACCCCTTAACTGAGGATGATAAATCGAAATGAGTGAATGAAAAGCAAAGCAAAAAAAAAAAGAAACAATTTGACGGGTCATTGTGTGTTGATTGAAGTGGTTTTATGCTCAATGTTTAGTCCATATACTTTGGCTGCTTTCGCAGACAAAATGCTGGCTTCATATTGAAATTTGGAAAACAGTATCCTTACTGGATCATTAATAATTGCGTACTTTCACGGTCTGGAGGCATTCAGATTAACCAACTGATTTGAAGACGACCTGATGACTTGATAAGGTTATAAAAGTGGTTTTCATAAAACCGAAAACAAAAAAGTGATTTTTCAAAAGTCGATAACAGGTGTGCCTAAAGCGAAGCACTCACCAGGTTGTATCTAAAATGACAAGAAAAGGCTCAGATGATTCACTTTTGTTTTGAAATTTGTTTTCTTTTTGCTACCGTCTCCTTCTATGGACTAGTATTGTACAAGGTTTTCACTTTCAGGAATTTAAGTTCACTGAATCCTTATTAAAAGTTAAGGAAAGGGCTTCTTCCATTTAGATTGTTGGATACCCTCTACCTATAAATGCTGTTAGGGCATTTAGTAGCACACAAGTTCATAAAATTGTTTCGAAAACTTGCATCAATGGTACTGGTATTTGAAATTGGAAATATTTTTGTGTTCACGTGCATTATACCTACACTTGGGTCAACAGCCTACGTTTAACCATCGATCTTCCAACTCAACATTGTTCCTGCTTTCGACATTAAAATTTAATACCAAAGTTATGTAACAGATGTGCCTTCCCAAACTTACCTCGCCCATTGAACGGATAGTCGATATCGATACACGCACTTAGTTTTGTTCAATCGAAAGCGTTTTTAAAATAATAAATTATTCACGAACAAAAATTTGAGTCGTGGTTGACAGTCGATAACACGTTGCATTACACCTGCTGACACTCACACACTCTACACGACTCCTTATCTTCATTTTGATTAAAAGTTTCGATAGCAACGTTGTTGGAACGTGTTTTCTAATGGTGTTCTATCGCAATGTCGTCAAAGCGAAAAATAAAAATAAAAGTAATAATCCATCCATCTTCATAAAACCCTAAACGTCGCGGCGCGTTTTTTGTGTGTGTGTGGCGTCTTGGAATTTTAACAAAATTAGATATTCTCCTTAGTAATTGGTTGCCTGATATTGAAGTATGATTGATGCTCGTTTGGGGGTTCTTCTCTTCAGCAGGTAACTTGTTGTTTGTGGACCATTTTTTTTCTTTAATTTTTTTTTAAATATATTTTTATTAATGACATGCCAAAGTAGGTGTGCGATAAAAGATAATATACGTAAAAGTGTAGGAAGAAAAAACTTGTTGATTTCGGAAGCCTCATGTAAAAGTAAATCATATTTTTTTCTTTTTGTATGTTTGTGGGTAGACAGAATGTGGTGGTCTATTTTAAGGCCGGCGTAAAGCTGTATCATAAATTATTTATATTTGAATTTGTTTGTAGTGGATTTGTGCCCACAATTTTATAAACCAACATGTGCCTTATTAATTGAAAAGTTGTTGTACTATAAATCAAAGGTTAAGCTATTGAAATAACAGATTGTGGATTTTGACTGGGGCAAATTACTTTTTTTTGTTAAATCAAACTTTAATGTTGTGTCAAAGATCTAGCAAATGGCCATTGAAGATAGATTTTTAATTAAGTAGCACATACATATTAAAATGTTGGGTTTGGGTGGTCTTAAAATGTTTTTTTGTTGTTTATTTTTTATTCATGCAAATTTGTCAATGGTTTTTTTTTTTTGGTTTGTAAAGACAATTAAGAGAAGAAGTATTCGTTGTGTTCATTGAGACTTAAGTTGAATACACAAACGACTTTTAGACAGTGAAACATTAACGACATTCATTTGAATTTTGTCAGATAAGGGTTGTCCTTACTAAAGATGATATTTCGTTAATGAAGATAACCCATGTTCTGATTTCACGTAAAATGGCAAGTTATACTCAGTCAAAATCTCCCAGTAATTGTGTCCACAAATCTGCTATGTGTCTCCATAAAAGGGGCTTTATTCATAAAAGGGCTAATGGATTTTTTTGTTCAGTACAGAGTTTTATTGTTATTATTTTCACACGTGTTGTTTGTTTCCGCATAATTATTTTGTGCTCGTAGTATTTTAAAATGAGCCTCTATATCTAAGGATATGTTAGTTGTAGGCAAACATTTTTCTTTCTTTACAAAAAGAAGTGTTTTTGGTTTTATATTTTTTTAAAGAGAAAACATTTAACTGAGATAGAGAATGGCTGCGTTCTGTATAACTAAATAAATAAATAAATAAATAGGGTGGCGCAACAGAGCGAGGAGCCCCTGGGCCTAGCGCATTTCTCACTTCCATGCCTTGTGAGGGAATGGAGGGGACCTACAACTTTTCGCCGGTTCCGAACGGCTAATTGAGAATGCGCTTTTCATGGCAATGAATTTACTAACGGAGGACTTGCCAATTCCTCGCGAAAGGCGATACCCGTGGAAAAACATTTTTGCATTTTGCCTCTGCTGGGATTCGAACCTCGAACATCTGGGTTAGCAGGTGGACATGCTAACCATTACGCCACGGGTACCACTGTTCTGTATAACTATGGAGCCTTTTTTATCTTGAACTAGTGTATTTTTCACTTGATTAACAGTATGGAATATTGTTTGGACTCCGAAAAGAACTCTATTGCGGAATTATTAATCGTTAAATGTAGAGCATAAAGCCGTAAATCGAATCATAAATTTAAAAAATAATAAAGCATTCTAGTGGTTGTAGATTTTTTTACAATAGGTCGAAAAGTTTCGAATTTCATCATGTCGCTTTTTCGCTATATAATATTTTAATATTTTTTTGTATTAACAAAATATACCTAATTTTTTCAAAACGTGCAAAAAAGTATAACTTCAAATACTTCAGATGCCTTCTTTTATAAAAGGTTTCATATACGTATATTTTGTTTCTTTTTTCGAGAGCAAAATATAATGATACGCTTTTCTCTCTCTCTCTCTCTCTCTCTCTCTCTCGCTCTCTCTTCCTCTGTCTCTCTCTCCCAGCGGTGGATTATGCTCAGAATTATCTGAATTTTCCAGATTTTTCATCATTTTCCAGACGGTCAGATCTGGAGAGTCATTCCAGATCTGGAATCCAGATTTTCAGAGATTCGATAATGTGTTGCATAAAGTTTATTTATGTATTTATTTTTCATTTATCTACAACCAATTTCACTCCAAGAATAAATTATTATATTATAAAAAAAAACAATGAATCCAGTCTTAATATTTACTTCGAATAAGATTGAAAAATTTTTTTTTTTATTTATTTACTTAATTGAAATCAGTTATAGATCTTGATAACGTGTCATTACATCCAGAAATTGTTCTATATGTATTTTTTTGAAATAAGAAAATTCTTGTTCTTGTGGACCTGGCTGCTACATGAATGGGTAATAGAGCAAGGAGTGTTGGACACTTTATGTGGTAGCATAGTAAGTCTCTTATGAGCATCACACCATGAATTTTTCTTCTTGATTCTAATGATTTAATTCCAAGCAATAAGCACCTAGCTTTGTAATCAGGACAGAAGCCCCAGCTCATTTTGTTGAAAACGTATTTCATAAATCTTCTTTGAACCGATTCTACCCTGTCAGAATTTAATTTAAACGCGGGACTCCAGATTACAACAGCGTATTCCAAAAGCGATCTGACAAGAGATGTTTACAAAGTAAATAAAACATAAGGATCTCAAAAATCCTTGCCATTTCGTTTTATGAATCCAACTAACGAGTAAGCTTTTGGTACTAAGAAATTAATGTGGTTCCAAAAATTTAGTGAGGAATCAAGAATAACACCTAAGTCCTTAATGTTTGAGACACGATTTTAGACATTAGATTCAATTGTGTAATTGAACCGAATACTGAAACATTTTCGAGTAAATGAAATAATATTACACTTTTTTATATTAAGTTTCAAGCATTTTTCGTAACACCAGTGTGAGAGAGAATCAAGGTCAGATTGAATCAATTAACAATCACCTTAGCTGTTAATTGTCAAGAATAGCTTGAGATCGTCCGCATATAACAAACACCTACAATATTTCAATGCAGATATAATGTCATTGATAAAAATTATGAAGAACAATGGACCGAGGTGGCTGCCTTGGGGTACACCCGATGTACACTGAAATTCCCTTAAAAAAGAATTTTAAATTTTTACCCGTTGTTTTCTACAAGAAAGGTACGAGGATATCCAACGAAGGAGTTGAGAATGAAATCCAAACATCTCTAGTTTAGCTAGGAGTATTTGGTGCTTTATAGAATCGAATGCCTTACTAAAGTCCGTGTAACCGCATCGACTTGAAAACCACTTTCCATAGCATTAGCTACAAAAAAGTAAAATATGCCAGATTTGTTATAGTAGATCTGCCAGATACAAAACCATGCTGTACTTCCGATAAATAGTCGCTTGTGAGGAAAATACTAGATTTTTAGGATACTTTCACACAATTTGGGAATTGCAGAGAGTTTGCAAATACCTCTATAATTTTGAATATTACTTTTTGAGCCTGATTTTTGGCTAAGAACTAAATAAGAAAATTTCCATTCTTCGATGAAGATTCCTTCTTGAAGAGACTTATTAAATATCGTATGTAAGGGAGTGCGATTGCGATTTCTAATCAAGGTTCACCATCCTTGGCGCGGCGCGGCGTTGGTGTCCCCGTGCGTTATCCGCAAACGCATCAAAATGAGCTTTAAGCGTTCTAGAAGGGCGGATATGTTTCGTGGTAGGTGCATATAATATGGGACCAAAGGAATAGCTATTTCTATTAGGTTAATGTGTTGCGTAAATACCGAATTGCACACTGACTGGACAATTATCCATTGAATAATCTTTTTGTTTGAGTCGCTTTGTTTGTCTGCTTGTCTCCTTGGACAAAATACCACTTCCACCATGAGATAAACAAACCGATGCAAGGGTCTCCATTTTTAATATTGAACTGTCGACGACCCATATGCTCTTATTCTTGAGAAATAAAACGGGAAGTTCAATGCTTACATCTATTTTATTCTCATATATTTATACAAACAATCAAACGCCTTAAGCCTTGCGCAAACCAACGCGGTGAGCGTGGGCGATGCGATTGCGATAAGTCAAATCCCTATGTAATCTTATGGACGTTTGCAATCGCATCGCCCGCGCTCACCGCGTTGGTTTGCGCAAGGCTTTAAAATTCCAAAATTTGTTTGAATTTGATATTGTATTTTTAAAATCAAAGTAGCTCTTTCGATAAAACTAGTTTTGTTATTCGAAACGAGAAACCATTTTTAAGACTTGAACAAGTTTTCTCCAGAAATTAATAATAGCGATTTTGTTTTTGAAACTAATTTTGATTAATTTTTGCAAAACTTGAAACGAAACTAGTTTTACCTGAAACTAGTTTCATTTCTAGTTTTTCGACTTCTCAACTATGGCTGTAGAATTACTTTACTTTAAGTTTAAGTTTAACTTACTTTAAGTTTAAAGTAAGGTAAGCTTTAAGTAAAGTAAACTTAAAGTAAAGTAAACTTAAACTTAAAGTAAAGTAAAGTAAGCTTAAAGTTAAAGTAAAGTAAACTTTACTAAACTTAAAGTAAAGTAACCCTAAAGTAAAGTTAACTTAAAGTTAAAGTTAAGTAGACTTAAAGTAAAGTTACTTTAACTAACTTTAAGTTTACTTTACTTTAACTAGAATTTTAAAATAACCTCGAATGTAATTCAAATGTTGATGTGCAACCTTTCGTAAGCAATCTAGAACTTTTAAAATTAATTTCGTCAAAATCGTGTTAGCCGTTAGAGAGAAAGTCGGTTTTGAAAAAACGGTACTATGGAGGCTAACGTTTTAAGACGTTATTAAATTTGTTTACATCATTAGAAAATCAACCTAGATATAATCCCTCATATGAAATTTTATCGAAATCGTTAGAGCCGTTTTCGAGAAAAATATTTATTAACAAATGGGTCTTGTGTCAGATACCGTTATTTATTTTTAAGTCCTAGAGACGCAATTCTAAAAACCCCTCTATAGACTGCCATCTAGACACTAACTGCAAATTCTGAAGAAAATCGGTCAAGCGATTTAGGCTGTTGATCCATGTACGGACAGACAGACAGAATTGCAGGACCAACTTTTTCCGTATTCTCTATTATCTTAATGTCATGTTTAATTGTTATCTCAATTTTTTTTTCTGCATAGTTGCAAAACTTGTTTTTTAGTGTTATAGAACCTATAATAGCAAATTAAATTATTATTAAAAAACTGGTGAGAGAATACTTGGACTCTTGAGTAGATCTTCTCACTCTTTGCTTTTAATTTTACTTTTACCCTCACAGTTACAGACATTTCCAGATATTTCCAGATTTTCATGCTAGGATTTCCAGATTTCAGATTTTTTTTTTATTTCAACACTGCTCTCTCCCTTTATCTCTCTCTCTCTCTCTCTCTCTCTCTCTCTCTCTCTCTCTCTCTCTCTCTCTCTCTCTCTCTCTCTCTCTCTTTCTCTCTCTCTGGCCCTTGTTGCTGTGTCGCCTGTCATTCAATTTGACAAGGGTCGAAAGCTTCGAAAAATGTTCCTTTTGGTATTGCGTGTCTCTATCGACAAGGACTTATGTTACCGGGAATAATGAAAGTAATCATTGTGAATAAATCCTATAATTTGACATTTGGATAAGTTTCAGTGATAGTAGAACGCAAAACTACAGACGATAACGACCGAATTCAAAATTTAAAGTATCGAACAATAAGAATACGCAATACCAAATTTCACTATGTTCGACTATCGACAACTGCCGTGTATCGACAGCCAAACGACACTCGCAATAAGGGCATCTCTCTCTCTCTCTCTCGCCCTCTCCCTCTCCCCCTCTCATTCTCGCCCTTTCTCTCTCTGTCTCTCTCTCTCTCTCTCTCTCTCTCTCTCTCTCTCTCTCTCTCTCTCTCTCTAATCTCTTTGAGATTATATAATGAGGAGAGAACAAGGAAAAGAAGGTTGATCAGTAAATTGTAGCATTATCCATATCGGTATCGGTATCTATTTTCTTATAAATAGATAGCCGTATCTGTACTACCAGTTTCCATACCAGTGATATTCGATTCTGTATCTCTATCCTTTTTTTGTCAAGATTTAAACCACAGTGGGTATAACCGTTTCTATATCCCTTTCCATATCGATATCGCTTCGGTATCCGTATCAGCAAATAATAGCATCACTTAAGTGTTGACATCCGAACGCGTATTGACATTCAAACAGACTAAATCCCACTGCATACCGAATCGTCTTAAACGTTACGGAATCCAGGCCGTTCAAAAGCCATCAGTAGGAGAAAATGAAAAGTGTTAGTTTAAGAAGAGGATGCAAATCAGAGATAGGGGTAAAAATAAATACGAAAACTGACTGTAAAATTAAAAGCCAACGATAAATTTCTATGATCAAATGGCCATACTTCGCACAATTTTTTAAATCGAAAGTTCTCTGATAGGCATTTTAAGAGGGTCGTAAATTTGCCCAAAAAATGTACTTTTTGAAATTTTTTTCTATTTACTTAAATCAATGGTACCTTAAAATGTAAAATTTGAAGTATACTCTAAAAATTTAATACAGAAATATAAAAAATAAAGCCATGGCAGCAGTTATTGTTTATAAGTAGAGTTGGTACTGGATCATCCGAAATCAAAAATTAAAGTTATTTCTATAGGCATTAGTTTTCCTTCACATTTAAAAACGACTGTACTGATTCTTGTGAAATATTGAACACTATTTCTGTAACGATTCACGAGGTAAAGTTTAAGGAGTAAGGCCACCCTAGAGGCTGAGAAAATAGGCTTTGGGGATGTTTTTTTCAGAAATACTTTTTTTTTTTTTAATATGGTTTTACAATAATATCTGCGAAGCCTAAGCTTATCTACAGAAGAATAATTTTCAATTGTATTACAATAAAAGCAATCAAAGTTTACGATTATATATAAAATACAATTTTAAAGTTTAAATTTTTTTCAAAAAGATAAGTATGGATTATGATAATCTCTATATATAGAAATTTAATTTGTACAATTTAGGAAAAAAATTTTAGTTCTTTTTTTCTTTTTTTAAAGTTTTGAATCATGACAATTTCTCTCGATAGTCCATTGATTATTTTTATTGGTACAGTGTGTTGAAGTTTACGTCTTCCGTAGTTGTTGTAGTTTCTTGGTAACTGTAACATTCCTTGTGCACGTCTTCTGGTGTTGTCATCAAAGTATTCTATTATGGTCGTCATCTTGAAAATATCATGTCATATGTTGGATTATACATATATACTAAGTGCTATAGAAGTACCTAGGATTTTTGCGATGTATTGATTTTTGGCCAAATGGCGCCTTTCTAAAGTGGAAAGCTTGCCTAAAAAATTGTCAGATAACAAATAAACTACACAATATAAAAAAAATCCTACGTACTTCCATAGACAATGTGTATTTAAAGACATTTGTAAAATTTCAAGTTAATCGGTTGAAAATTGCTTGAGTTACGAGTCCGGCCAACTTGAAAAATACAGTATTGAGATAAACGCTTTTAAAGTTTTGAGTAGTAGAAAATCATGAATAATTTTACAGTACCTTTAATCTGCGATGCATGAGAGAGACGTTCGAAAAGTCTAACTCGACTAGACTAGTCAGGAAAAAAATATTTTTAAAACGACTGCGGTATACATGCTCTACTCCCCTAACGAACCTTCTCCCTTGCGCTCACAAAAGGAGCTCGCCATAATATTCTGGGACATCATTTTTGAGGTCCTAAGGGACCATTTGAATTGAAAAAAAATCGATTTTTCGAATATTCTAGGTTAGCTTAAGTTTATTGATGAGCTGGAAATGATGTCTTTTATCTAAATTTACCTTTAGAAGAGCTGTGGTGCATCTTTGCCTTGGCCGGAAGCCGGATTGGATACTTGTCATTCATTAAAATAAAATAAACAAGAATTTCGGGAACTACCCAACCGATCTTGATGAAATTTAATTTTCTATTCTTCGAAATAGAATTCATGGCCTTGGATCTAGGATATTTGTCGATTTCAAAATTTTTTTACAGGAAAAATGTAGAGATATTTTGCAGAAGTTTTGTGAAAATATCTGCCAAGAATTAAATTTTTTCCTTCCGAGTTCTAAACTAAGACACGTTTCATTTTTTTTGATCCTATTTGATCTTTTTGGTACGCACTTTTTCCCAACTACCGTCGGAAATTACCTCACGGTGTTCAAAACTCTTTAAGAAAATTTCAGAAATATTTATTTGATGTGTATCTTCAAAACTGTAAAAGTTCGAATAAAATGTTTCATTTAAAATGTACGCATCCTGCTGTGCTGTTTTCTTTTTCACTAGACTATTGACTGATTCCTGCTGTGCTTTTCTTAGTTCTGTCATATACCCTGTATTTTAGAGCATTGCCTGTAAATTTAGTGTGGTCAAATAGTTTAATATAATATGATTCAATTGAATGAATGCTAAACACATATTTTTAAGAAAACCTCATGGCTACCTTAAATATCAGTTCACTCTGATTTTAATCACTCTTTATTAACATCACGTTTTGAATGGGCTAAGTATCTACATAAATGATAAATAGTTTTGGGATTTCTTCAAAAAATGAACACGCCTTAATGAAGTTACATTATTTTCGCATTGTTTTATCACTTGTCCCAAAAACTGCTATAAATATCTGATTTTCCAAGCTTCATCAAAAAAAAAAAAATTTAAAGGCATTGTTAAAATATTTGTAAAATATTCTCTTTCAATCTCACCCTGTGCCTGAATTCTTCAATCTAGCCCTTGCCGATTGAGTTTGCAACCACCTTGACCTGTGAATCACGATTTACATGAATTAAAGCAATAACATCAATAAAAACTTGATAACAAAAACAACATATCAAGTTGCACGAATCTTGAACAGAGATTAAATTTCCCACACTTGTTATCAGCAACTTTATAATTATGTAACCCATTCTCTGGAATTTGTCTAATATATTTTTTTACTTTCTAGTTTCAGATATAATGAAATCGAATCAGCTGTGAAAACAGGACGGAAACTCAAACATAATCAAATCACCAACCCTCTCACAGTCTGTGTGCCAATTGAACTCAAGTTAGACGTTTTTCAGTTTCATAAAGCTCTCAATGTCGACGGTGGTGGAAACGGATTGTAAACGAAAAGTATCTACACAAAAATGCATGCCAAGTGATAAAAGTAAAGTGAAACAAGCAAAGCAGAGCAGCCAATCATCAACAGACAATAGACAAAAAAATGGCAATAGCGCGTTCGAAGTCTGTTGATTATATAAAAATTTGGAAACATATCAAATGGCGATTAGCCGCATTTAATTATAGCAATATACACACGAGTGATACGATTTAAGTTTTAATATTTTTTTTTTCCCAAATCAAATATATTTTTCTATCAACAAAAATATAAAACGAAAAAAAATAAGGTGAACATATTTTTGACGTTATCTGTCAAAAAATAATAATAACAAGGAGTTCGTTTACCTTCTGCTAGTTGCCTGAACGAAAAGAATATCGTTTTAATTTAAGTTTTAATACATACTTTTTGTATACCGACAGATATATAAAAATTTATGTTTATATGTAAGCGGTTAGAGTTAAAAAGCAGCTTTAAATTAAATTATTTTCTGTGCCGTACTTAATATTAATTTAATACAAAACAAAAGATCTACTACAAAACTCTATTGCAAGAAAACCAAACGAAAAGACGCACAAAACCACGGTTTTCAATTGGAAATCTGAAATACAACAACAAAAACAACATCCTTGTGCCATAAAATTTAAGTATATCGTCAACGAGCCAAAGCATCCTCCAAAAACGAAAAAGAACTCCTTACCGACCTGCTGAGAGGCTACCCCGACTTATTGAGAATAAAATCGACATAAGAACAAAAATAAAAGAAATCACCTCCAACATCATGACTATATCCGAAAAGTCTCCATTATGGGATTCCAATAGCCAACATAATCACCACCAGCAGCAAACTTCCTCCGGAGGAACACTATCAACATCATCAGTATCATCATCATCATCATCTTCGCCATCACCGACAGCATCACCGTTGTTACAATTGCCCTCCACTACCACCACCACCGCCACAACCACCACCAACAGTTCCAGCACTGTGCAAAAATCAAGCACCAAAAAGAAACGAACCCCGGCGTCGTTGGTGGCGCAGCAGGAGCAATCAGGAGGTACCCGTTCGACATCACATCAGCCATCAAATTCAACAGCCATACCTGGGAAGTCTCAAAAATATGATAAAGCCGAAAGCACCCAAGGATCGCCACCGCGTCATCAATTCCAGTTGAATGTTCAATCCCAATCAACCCTCATGGGTAGCAGCTATTCGACTGCCACGAAATCGCCATATGACTGCGAAGCGGGGATGGTGACACCACACATACGAACGTCGGCGTCATCTATAACATCTTCGACGGCAAGTCTTTTACCAGCGCCATCTGTGGAATGTTTAAATTCTGGTCACCATACTAATGGAAAATATTGTGGGAATGGCTCCGTCAACAGCAGCCCCAACAATAGCAACTACAATAGCAGTAGTAATAGCAGCGGCAGCAGTTTTTCATCCCTTGGTTGTTGCAATATAATTACGCGCTGCTGCATCGGATTGCCACTATTGAAGGCGATAAATGTGAGGAGATGTGTGCTGGCATTACTGGCAATAACGGTAGTTACTATATTCTACTACACACATTACTTCGACACGGGTGTTTTTGTGGGGTGAGTAGTTTCGTTTTTCTTTCACCATATTTCTTCCACTGTGAAGATATTTTTTTTTTTGTAAAATTCTTCTTTTTTATGTTTATTTTGAACTAATCGATTTCTAATGGGATTCCCCTTCCAAGTTCGAACTCGTGGCCGGTGGATGTGGGTTACGTCTAAAACTTATCTATACCGTATGTGGTGTAAGGTTTAATTGTGTGAAAACACACTTACGTCAAGATGGTGTTTACATTTTGGGGTTTAAGCAGTATAATTGTGTGCTGCCGAAAGGGGGCGCTTGTGGTGGTGGTTGCAATTGGGTAGCCGTTGTAAATAGAAAGTTTGCTTTGTTAATTGAAGTGGCTTTCCTACTATCGCATGCATATCGGGCCGGCCCTGTTCAAGAGTAGGTACTTATATGTTTTATTGCGGTAAGAGAAGAAAAAGAGAATAGGAAAATGTTGCTTTGTTTGTTTTTATATAATTGCTGATGGTTTATGTTGTACTTTCGTTTCAAATTAGTTGCGAAGACGAAGTTTTATTTGTGTAAGAAAAAGACTTTGTTGCAAGTTGGTCTACTTGGTTTGTTTTATTGTCCAGAGAATTTTCTGTAATCTTACAGAATATTGATGGAGCTTGTTATAGAAAATTGAGATCTCTTTACGTATGCCAAGTCAGAAGAATCAAGACTATCCTTAACTCATGATTTTTAACAGTGCCCAAAAGTTCCTCATAAAGTTATGATTTTTCATCTAAACAAAAATTTAGATAAGGTTTCTTTTGAAGCTTTGTGAGCATTGACCTAATGTTAAATAGTTGGGGTATTTCCACAATGCCAAGAATTTAACAATATATTCCAGCATACAAACTTTTTGTGATGTAAGAGCTTGGCTTATCTTCTGGATGCGGTTTTTTCAATGGAAAACGACCTACGTAAGCGTAAGACGCAAACAGAAAGGTATTTATATTTTATCGGTCTAAAAAGTAAAAAAAGAAAAAAGAAAAAGAAAGAAAAGCGCGTGGCAATTTCATTGTGATTTCGTATTCAGAACAAATTCTATAGCAACATGTTTATAAATAACGTGGAAAGTAAATAGAATCTGCGTTTTCGCGTTGGTACGTAAATTCATTCAAAGCGTCATCTGCCTCATCCAGATCTTGGTTTTTAGATTGCAATTCCTGACTCAAAACCAAAACAAGCCTATTGCATCAAGCTTACTTCCTTCCATTACGTCAATATCGTCTACGTTACCGAGCTACTGTAGAGGAAAAGGTTGTAATGTGGCGCCTGAACATATATTGCCTTCTTCAATATTTGGGTGGTGTTGACCTTTGAGTTTTGCACAATCTTTTCAAGTCACATTCGAATGTGTTGTCTTGCCGAAGACCTTTTTGAACATCAAAAGTCTCGTGAGTTCTTTACGGACCTCGGCGAAGCAGCGTGAATTCTCCAATGCATATATGCGTACGAGGGATGGCAGAACTAGACATGGTTCTGTACAGCTCGTCTCTGTAATTACTGTCATAAGAGGCCTTGAGAGAAAAAGATTGTGTATATCGATATTCTAAGACTTGCCGCAGTGTAAAAATTTGGTGGACTGTGGACTTTTCCGGTTTAAAATCGAATTTTATGAGGATTAAATTATTGATATGGAGTTCAACATGTTCACATATTACCGCAGACAATATCTTATATGTGAGGGAAAGGATTCTTATTCCTTATTGGCGCAATTGTTAGTGCCTCCCTTTTTTAACTTTTAAGGATTGGATGTACGATACTGAGGCTCTACTCTTCGAGTATGCTTTCCTCCGACCATATTATAAAGATCAGCTGGAAGCTCCTTCCCAGTTGATCTCCAGCTGCCTTCTTAAGTTCGGCGTCAAGGCCATATCGACCTGCAGTCCTATTTTATTTTAGTTCACATATGACGAACTTAACTTCTTCATGAACTGGAAAGCTGCATTCTTGGATCTATGAAAATTCGACAATTGAAGTCGAAATATTTTTTTATTTTTTATTTTTTTCGATTTCAATTATCGATTTCTCAAAAACGAAGCGAGACAAGAAAAATTTAATGAACATTTTCGTTTTATTTTGGCTTAAATACGCCAAGGCTGTGGCGACAGAGATCGTTCTATCTCCATCCTTGATAATTAACACGAAATGACAACCAAAGATTTTCTTTGGTGTAAAAACTTAAGTTCTTAGTTCATCTCTAAACAACCCCCTCATTCGTCCTTTCTCTAATCAAATTAAATTTTCACTCTTCTCTCATACAACGCTCAGAAAACAAAAGAATGTCTTAAAAAACTTATCAAATTATATATCGCACAAACCTTTGTGCATCGGACGTTTGCTCGGGCCTCCATTTGAAAAGTGCTACTGAGTATTTTCAAAGAAATGAATGAGAAGAGTTTTTTCAGTCTGAAATTTGATATGCACCTTTAGTTCTGATGATGATAAAACTTTATATAGACTTTGTCATTCTTAATCCAAGAGTATCAAATGGAAGGGCTTGATTATCGGAACTGAGTTCTTTAAATGAAAATTAATTTTAAATCCAATATGGCCTCCAGCAAAATGGTAGATTGATTTTACTTCTCAGAACCCCTTTCATATGGGTATCTCCCCAAACACAAATGTATGTAGGTACTTTGTCGATGTGTCACCTTGAATCCTATTAAGGTGTTCTCTCATTTGCCGCTGTTGAGACGAAATAAGGAAATTTTTGATTTCTGGTGACCTTTTGTCAAAAAAAAAAAAATTAAGCTCCAAGAGTTTTAATTTATTTTTATTTGGCAAAAGTAAATTCTAAATTTAAGAGAAAAAATTAGGGCTTTCTTGTACTCCTCGCCTTTCCGTGTCCTCACTCATTAAAAACCCAGACCAAATATCTGGAACGATAACTTTGGTTTCCGCTCTCGCACCCATTTCCTTTTCCTTTCTGCCTTTGTTTTGGTTTGCATAATTGGTACCATTTCATGGTGACGACGTGGCTTTAGTTTTTTCTATAAACTCACCCATAAATGTCAACACCTTTCAAGAAAGAAATTCTTATCCATCCAACTCAATGATAGTTGAAATCCTGTCTACCCCACAATATTCCCCTGCGGCTATCCAAATCAAAAAACCACATTACCACACCGCATTACAACACCGGCGACGACATTTATTGCTTTCCCTGAATTCAGACATTCAGACAGAACAACTCACCCTCGACACTACAGAAGAAGAAACCAACATTTTGTTAAAACAAATTTGTCATATCAGCTTTAGAGCGAGCAAAAACTGGTGACATCCTTAGCCATCACCTGAAACAATTATATTCTCTGCAGGACAATCAGTCACTCACAGCTCACAGGATAGCCGAGGATAGTGTGCGACTGTGCGTCCTGAACAGTGAAGAGTCGCCTGTCGCAACCTCCACCTAAGTGAATTTACATATTTTAACATAAAATGTTGACCATTATAAAAGCCAAACAACGACAAAACCCTTAGATTTAAACTTCCGTTGTAAAACATGCAACGAGTTTTGATGGCAGTAAGAGTGGCGCCATTTGTTAATGGTGGGATATACACGTTACACACCCGCCATTATTTCACCACATGGAAATACCTTACCGGAAAATGCCATTTCAACTTGAGTTTTTCATTTATTATTTCCGCCAGATTGCAACAATCAAGATGTCTATCAAGGAGAATTTTGTTTTGTTTCGTTTTTATTCTCTTTCGACTTTTGTTTGTATTTCCACTTTCTACTGCGTTCATGTAAGGAAGTTGATGCATTTGTGTCTATAAACTTTTTACATTCTTTCATACTAAAACGGACAATGGACATGTTAAATAGCTCAAGAAACGAATACACTTCCTGTGCTTTATTTCTTCTTCAAACAAACTTTCCTGTAGGAGCAAAAGTAATTGAATAAAAAGAAAGAATTCATACCACCGCCATGCAGCAACTTCCCCCTCGATAAAAAAAAAAAACACATTTTTTATATTGCAAAAGTTCGGAAAATTGATATCCTTCTCTTCAGTCATTCTGGAGTCTGAGTGATAGTCCACAAATTGGGATAGAAAACCCTTAACTCCCTAGCTAGACGAAAAAAAACTCATATTGATACAAAAAAAAATTATTATCCAGCCAATGGTTATTTATGTGTGGTGCATGTGCCAGTATTTTCTCGTTTCCTTCCTGTTAGAGTGTGGATTTAAGTGTGGGAAATATTATTAAAAATAGGAAAAAAAAGAACACAAAAACTACGAAAAGTCCAAAGCGAAATGATAAAAAACACTGAACAAAATTCGAGCGAAAATTTATGCATTGAACATTAATTTGAGTGTGAAAAAGATGCTTCGGATCCGCACTCGCTCAGCCCGTCATTCCGTTTCCTGTTTGTGTGGCTTTGCTATACATATACATATGTACAAGTACATATGCTCCTCTCCACACACGCTATATCGTATGGGTTTATTTATCTATAGAAAGGATATTCAGTTTAATACATGCATAGATTACATCAGCAGCCAGCAGCACAACAGCAAAAAGAATCTCTGAAACCTGATTTGAATAACAAACAGTGTCGGGGGAGTAGTGTGCCCAAATGAATATAAAAATAAACAGCAGAATATATAAAATAAAAATTTTTCTTTCGAATTTTGTTGCATTGAAACCGAAACAACTTCGAGAAGAGAGTAATTCTGATGATAGGGTGTAAATACTCCATCCAAAAGGCATCATATCATCCTGGATTGATGGAGCAATTCAATGGCGATATTGCAAGTTAATAAGTTGTAAAAAGGATTTGAAAAGAATTTAAAGCGATTTCGTGTGATTGATTCGAAAAATTGATTTCTGTTTTTTAGCTCCACAAATAAGAGTTGAAAATCTTATCAAGTTTTATGTAATCACATAATCAGAGATACACAACAATGTGGCCAAAGATGTGAAGAATTACTGAAACGTGAAGTGAATAATTGAGTGATCATTATTACATGGTAATGTGCTTTCTCACTGTTCTTACAAAAGAGATTCTAACGAATTTTGTTGTTGTTTTTTCTTCTCTTGTGTGTCCTGTTGTGTGGAAAATAAAATTTAACTGAAGAACGACACAAATTAAACGATTTATCGCCAAGTATGCAAACACCAAGTATATGATTATTTATTTATATATACATTAAGAAATGGATAAGTGCTTTTGGGAATAACAAGCTTTCTACGACAGCACTGGAGTAGTCTCGATCAAAGAACGGCACTTGAGATTGGTTCCTGATTACTTTGAGATGTAAACGGGCTTTTTTAGAATAATTTTAACAAATTTTCTTGTAATATCAGTTTTTCAATATGTATAAGCCTCTTTGAATTTTAGAAATCCGGTATCTATCCATCTCAACTGCAATGAGGGCCTATCTATTAAATTGAGGTTAAACGTGAAGACATCTGAACTTTCAGCTAAGTTTTTTCCTGGTTTCGACGAGCAAGCCCAATGCAAAATAGCACCATCCATAACCTAGAAGACCTTGAGGCAGAAGTTTCGTTACTCCAAGTTAATAGAATTGAAATATTTGCCATAAAAGGTCTCAAGACACAACAAAATCACTTTATTAGCGTCATGTCTTATGTTTAAGTATATTTAATAGCACAAAAGGATAATATTAGCATAAAGGATTTTTTATGAAATTCACGATTTAAATCTCCTTTATTTTTGAAATTTTGTAGGAAGAATGTGGGTTGCTAATTGTTGTTAAGGATGTTAATTAGGAATCAATAGGTTCGTTCGTTGAACTTTACCCAGGTATTTTGACAATCCTATGAGTTGTGAAAACCCTAGATTTTAATTTCTCAAATTTGAAAGAAAATTATAAGGTTGTAATTATTTATTTATTTGCGTACTTCAGTATTTCAATAAAAAAAACTTTTTGTTAATTGAAAGAAATCAAAGTGTTTTTAAAAGTATCTGTACGAAACCCTTTTCTGGTCTATGTTAAAAGTCGCAAGCAGCGTTGCCAGATTGGAGGTTTTCCCTCCCAGAAAAGTGAAAAATATAAAAAGCAGTAGGAGAAAGAATTTGCAAGAATATGTTATTTTTTTAGAATTTATAAGAAATATAAAGTCAACTTCGGTCTCCTCAAATTTAACCTTGTATTATCACCTTGATTACGCATTTTCGAGTGCTTACGATGATCCTGATGCAGCCCTTCTCGAGTAGAATTTGATTCCAATGTGTGGAGTCTTGGACACTTTTTGCCACGAGGTTTACTACAAAACAGACGCTGCTGGTTCAACAAAGTCCTATGATATTGCGAAGACAAGGTACACCCTCCAAAGATCAAATGATAAAAATGTTCAATTCAAAGCAAATGTATTAAAACAAAGACGAAGAAGATGATGATATTGTTTCAGATCTGTTTTCTGAAATACAATTTTTACTTGCGATTATAGGTACTATAAGGCAAGTCTTGCAATCGTGCAGAAAAAAAATTTTGAGATAACTACTAAACAAGACATTACGATGATAGAGAATACGAAAAAAGTGGGTCCTACAATTCTGTCTGTCTGTCTGTCTGTCTGTCTGTGTGTCTGTATGTCCGTCTGTGTGTATATGGATCTACAGCCTGAACCGCTTGACCGATTTTTTTCAAAATTTGTAGTTAAGCTCTGTAAGGTAGCCCATTGGAATTGGGTCTCTAGGTCTTGAAATAA
Source organism: Melanostoma mellinum (assembly GCA_914767635.1). Lineage (NCBI taxonomy): Eukaryota > Metazoa > Arthropoda > Insecta > Diptera > Syrphidae > Melanostoma > Melanostoma mellinum. The sequence goes on along the minus strand of OU612058.1, from coordinate 139,792,532 downwards.
CGGTACCTGCCATACAACCGATATGATAATACTTATTTTTCTCGAAAACGGCTCTAACGATTTCGATAAAATTTTATGTAAAGGATTATTTTTTAATTGTTTTTCTCACTACGCAAGCATTTTTTTTGGAAAAAGTCTAAAAACGGTACCCCCCATAGTACCGTTTTTTTCAAAACCGACTTCCTCATTAATGGCTGACACGATTTTGCTGAAATTTTATATTTAAGAGGTCGTAGATGACATAAAAAAGATTGCATATTAAGATTTGGAAAATTTTAAATTTTGAAATTTTTATAAATTTTTTTATAAAAATTTGTTTTTTTTTTTTGAATATTTTTTAAAAGGTATTGCTGATTTATTTCAATTTTCTTGTCAAAACACCTTCTTGCAACATCTTAAGACCTGCATACCTTACTTTTAAAAAACTTTATTTTATTAAAAAATGAAGAATAAAAAACCGATTTTTTAAAAAACTGCTCTTGCAAAAGAATAGCGTTTTTTGGATTTTCGCTTGAAACCTTTGGAATATCTAATTTTAATTTTTTTCCATATTTTGCGTGATTTAATTCAATTTTCACTATTGAATTGTAGTTGGCAGCCCTGAGCCCACCAAAGATATTTAGAGCGAATACTAAAACCTTTTACTCAGACTAAATATTTTGGTATTGTACTTAGCACACAATCGCAAGTTCGTGCGACTCAGTCGTGCCCATTTTTTTTGTACCAAATGACTTTCTTAAATACAATATTAACAATTAAAATTAAATGAAGAAAATGTGGGGGTTTTTGGAGTGGGTTCGGGGGGGGGGGGGGGAAAGTTTGGTCGTCTGTCAACGCTGTTTTCCCCATTTTTGCATTTGATAAAAATTTGTGCAATTATCTAATTTTAGATTGACCAATAAAAAACCTGTTCTACATAGAAATGAATGAGTGATTTCGTTTTTAACGCGCTGAGTCGAGTCGAACAATGTGGGTTTTTTTGTTTTTTAAATTAAGATCACCGTGGGCTGAAGCTGTTATTAGTATAATTTCATGCAAATGCTGGCTGCGACTGCGTCTCAAATGATCCATCCGCTAAGCCAAATTTTTTTCAAACTCTTTCTACCATTTTGCCTAGTATGTTATGAATAAATGTTTAAATGTTGGCTTCTAGCGCTTCAATCAAAACGGGCTTTTCGGTATAGACGAGCTTTAACATAGTCTTGATCTAGGCGGCCAATCGATCGGACCCAAACATAAAATAAACTTTTCAACGAACTCGCCTCTCAATTGGTCCATTGTAAAGAGTGCTGTGTGTCATGTGGACTAGTTTTATTGAAACCATATATAGGAGTTTAGGGTCCAACGACGTAAATTTGGTGCAAATTTTAGTAACAAAAGCCCAAATAGCCGTCTCACGCATTTTTATAATAAATAATTAAAATAAACATATGCCGGTTCCGAACGGAAAGTTCTTTTCTTAGCAGTAAATTTAATACCGGAGGACTTGCCAATTTCTCGCGAAAGACGATACCCGTGAAAAGCATTTTTACTTCTGTTGGGTTTCGAACCTGCGTAAGCTGTGAAAACCAGTGTTCTTAAATTGGAAATATCATAAAACTCACCCATCGCATCCAAGGTGGTTTGCATAAGATGCGACAAACGCCCAGCACGGATAAGTTGGGTCAAGGCTGGGCCCATCCCCTCGTAAAGGAGGTATTTTATGAATATCTATATCCCTCGTTTAGGCAGGAACGTCGATTTAATGAAAAAAACTACTTAATTTCTTAAAAAATATTATTTCAAATCATCCAATCACCTATTGTGTTTTTGAAAGCTAATACTTGTTCTTCAACCCAATTTTAATTGAAGTAAGTTTATGGAATAGATTTGAAGAGTTCGAGTTTTAAAGTCAAAACTTTGAAAAAAAAAATTTGTTTTTAGCAAATAAAATTCTTTTAAAAATGTAGCCTTATTAAGGTTTTTTTTTCTTAAAATAATAATCAATGCTCTCATATCTAAGTCAAATACAGAAAACCGAAGGAAAAAATCCAGAAAACTTCTTTTTTGCTCAAAAAATTAATTCCCATCAGCGGAAAACCCACCAAGCTCGATTTTCTGAGTAAAAGTAGATTCTTTTTTATTCAAATCTCTCAAAAACTATGAATGATTTCCTCGGTTGTCTGTGTTAGAACTAATAGAAGAATTGATTAGTGAAAGAAGTACTGATCCTTAAAACAAAATTTCAAAAATTAGACTTTTAAACTTTATTACTCAAAAATTATTCACTATAAATTAGCTTGCACTAAAATGCTGATTGAACAGCAAGGATTTCACTTTCAAAAACATTATAGTAATTTTTTTTATAAAATTGGAGGTTTATGCAAATATAGCACTCAGACCTTATTCCCGGTTCATTGTACTACCAGGGTAGGAGCCTTTTCTTTTTTTGTGGTGTAGTTGATGGAAATAAGGTGGCTTTAATTTCAGATATAACCTCAAGGGCGTCGCACAATGGGGCGAAACTCAAAAAAGCTGGCATTTAATCAAAATATGAAGTTGAGCTTTGTCTTAACTGACCGATCTATTTCTCTTCGAAATATAATAGAGAGAGAATAAATTAATTTGCATCAAGTGTTGTTCAGGAGATCATGTCAATTGAAGAGAAAGTTCACGTTGTGCATCAACCTTAGACATCTTTTTATCATTTTGAGTTGCTTCAATTAATTGTGTTTTATTTTTTACTTATTACGTGTAATTAGTTGAATCTTTTTGAAATGGAATCAGTAAGCTCAGGTGCGTTATTATACAAATTTTTTTTATAAAAAAAAACAATCATGTTATTTTAATTCGTAGTTAAAAATGAAAAAAAAAGTATTTTTTTGCATTTTTCTGAAAGCCTTAGTCGTTTGGTTGTGTTAACCGTAAAACTCCCATAAGTGTTATGTGTCATTTTGTTCAGTGTTTTATCTACTTTTAGAATACGAAAAGTTTTTTTGCAGCAATTTGCAGCCCTGTGTGTAGTATTCATTTTTGTTGGTGACGTCACTTCCATATATACACGTTTTTGGCCAAAATTATTGAATTGTTAACCTTTCTTAGGCCCAACAACATCTAAAACGTTGTCAATTGCCAAACTAGACCTTTTTTATATGCCGCCAAGGCTTAAATAGCCAGATTCAGTTTTTGAAGGAAGAAGTTGTGAGGCGGACTCAATGTACGGGTACTTTTGAAAACGACATAAATAAAAAAATTAACTATTTTAAACCAAACATAACGCGTTGGGAAAAAGTTGCTCGTAAAGAGTCAAGATTCTTAATTACCAACAGAACTTGGCTTAACACCCCCATTCTTTTTAAATATAAATGTCTTTTTAAACCTAAACGTGGTCGCCCGTCTGTTTCTTTCGAAGAAGGATCAGATAGAACAAAACGGCAAAAAACTGCGGAGTTGAGGAGATCAATTTCATTGTCTGAACTAACATTTGCGACTGAAATGAGTTTGAGAGCATCTGGGCAATCAGGAACTGCCAAACTAATTCACGAAGTGACCACGAATCCTAGCAAGGCCAAAACTTGTAGAGAGAGAGAGAGTTTATTTAACCTACTTCGATGACTGGTGAAGAAGCCTTAGCGTTAATTATTGAAGCAAACTTATCCCGTTTTCAATATGAAATGATAAGATCAAAAGCCCCTTCAGTATTTCCTTCCTACAAAATAATTCAGGAGTGCAAAAAAAACTGCTATCCAAGTCCTGAACATATCAGCTTAACGGAGACTTCTTTGAGTACAGATCTACAAGGTTTGCTAAACTTAACGGTTGACCGTTTGATAACTGTCCAAAAGGACGTCATTAAACTGCTTAGTAGATCAAGTTTTTGAGAGTGAGTAAGTATCTACCTATTTGGTTGATTTAATGCCAGCTTTTCGTCATTTCGCCCCACTGTGCGTCGTCGTCCAGATGCAACTGGGGGGCTGCCTGAAAGAAAACCAAATCGAGATTCGAAACCAAGCGTCCGGCCTATCTTCTGAACACTTTACAATTGCACCACGGCCGCCCTTAAGAAACGTCATATTATGTAGATGGTAGACGTCAGTTGACAGATGACAGATGATAGGTGAAAGATAACAGAAGGCAGATGACAGGCGATATACTAATGGCAAATGACAGATTACAGAGCAGATGCTATATGGTAGATATATACATCCACAATGAAATTCAAAAACGGGCTCTGGCATGCATTCAAAACGAAGCAGAGCACTTGTTATAATTGTATTTGTATTAATAAATCAAAAAAATACTAAAAGTGCCCATATTATTGTTTTATTCAAACAAACCTCAAAGCTAAAAAGAAATTTAATTTTTTTTTTAATTTTACCCGTTTGGTATTTTTTGAGTATCATAAAATCTATGGGTTTTTGAGTGCACTTATTCATAAGTCTTTTTTCCATTATCGTTTTGTTCATCTATTAAAAATAAAGAAACGCTATGTTTATTAGGTATTTTCTGAAAAAAGTGACCTCAAAGTCAGAACATTGTTTTGGGAAGAAAATTTTAACACCACTTTAAGTTGAAAATCTGTCAACCCTTAACCTATGGGAGCTCAACTTAAATACAGTCTTAAAGGTTGTTATTTCTACAAAAAAAGTAAGTCTAAGATTAGGTCTCTATGATTAGTATTGGCAGAGATATCGAATTTAACACAGTTCAGGGTACACCAAAGTTTGTCTTTTTTTAAATTGACAAAAAGTGATGTCAAAGTTGAGAAACGGACTTTACTGTAGAACAATTTTTTTCTTAGAATATGACCAAGAATCACACCCTAAAGGATAATAAACGAATTACCGGACACCCTGTATATTTGTATACCTATGGAATATGGCCGTAAATCAGTTGTTTCGAAATTATGATTCGAACGTATTCGACGGTGTACAAACTTCGAAAACATTTTGCTTTAGGGTTTGAAAATTCTGTATTTGCTAAAAAAAAGGCTGAAATTGGTAAAAAAAAACTGGATGGACTTGTAAAAAAAGCTCCCAGGTTCGTCTGAAGGAGTAACGAGTTCGTTAAACATCAATATTTCTTAAATACTGTTCTACGGCAAACGCGCACTGGGGCCGGATTCCGCAAATGTGAGTTTAAAAAACCAACACCCACAGCCCTCTGAAAACTTTAAAAGACCGCGAGTAAATTTGAAGTATAGGGTACACGTTTTTGTCAAAAAAAAAGCACACCCTCACCCTTCATACTGTGTCTACTATTGCGGAGTCTGGGCCCTGCTCAACCGTTGACTCACCCATGTTGGCTTGTTACTAGACTAAACAAAGTTGCTCTTTCCTCGTTTTTCCAAAGCAACCAAGATTGTTTCTGAACGTTGCCTATAGATGAAGCTATTGGGACTTTAAATCCATTAAGTTTCCGAGCCACACCCTGTATTGTCTTCAATGTTTGTCTTCAAACTGCCTCTAATTTCATTTTTCTTTCATTTGTGTACGTTTATGACATACTCGTTCGAATTTATTTGAAGAGTCCATAAATATAATTGAATGTTGATAATTTAAAAAAGAAGTGGGTTAGCGCAACAAAGCTATGAAAACATGGAGGCCTAACGCATTTCTAGGGTCTTCAAGCCAGGTTAGAAAGCTTCCAAACTCTTTGCGATAGGTGATATTATAATATATAACTTGTACAACAACTTCCTTCTTTTTTTTCATTAGTCGGTATCAGGTTTTGTGGCAGCATAACTATGTAAATCTCACCTCACTTGACCTTAACGTAGGAATATTAAAGTTAAAACTTTGGAATATAATTCAATAGCTGTACATTGTCGGAAGATGTAAAGATGTGGTCAAAATAAATTAAACTTTATTGTATTTGTTTAAAGAACTTTAACTTAGTTTAAAATGATCCACTGTTAAGACATTTTCGATTCCCATTCATCACAATGCGTGTGGTAAGACATTCAAATATGGGCAAGGTATTTTTTTTCGTGTTTTAAATTCCGAGTAAAAATGCTTGTAGATGTTGTGTTCATGCAAAATATAAACAAACTCCGGTTGAACACATCGTTTATTTTCCCAACTGCATTGTGCAACACTGTTGTTTATGTTTATCCCTTTTATTTTTAATCTCAATAGTTTTTGTTCATTTCTGAGTGTGAGTAAAATTTAAATGAATTACAAAAAAAATCCGTGAGTCTCCATTATTTTTTTATTCCTCTACAAAAGCTGATGCGAATTCCGACTAAATGGACGAAGCGCTTGGCCATAAGATAAAGAGATAAAAATAAAGCAAATATAATTATTAAACGTTGTAAACATACAAAACTCGACTCAGCGCCCAAGCGAAAAGTGACAGACATTGAATAAATAAAATTCACGTACATATATAAGCTCAACAACGTGTCCCCTCCATTCAGGTGAATTGCTTCATTCATAAACTAGAGAAATGTGTTGCGAATACAAAGTGGCTCTTTATTCAAAAAAACAAAAAAAAGAACAAAAATAATATGAAAGAAAAACAAAATTTCTTCACACACTGTAGGTCATGTTCACGCACTCAGTTCAGCAAAAGCAAAGCAATGAGAAGTGTTGTTTGAATGACATGCACGCCACGCCATGTAAAGGAAATGTAAATTGATGCCAGAAGCAGCACCATGTTTGCTCACTTTCGCTGTGTCAGTGCAAAAAGAGGTTATTTCATTTTTCGTTTTTCAAGTTCTTTGAAAATATGTGTATGGCGGGATCCTTATTTATCCGCATGCAGGATTATTACACCCTCTAGCCGGTTTTAATTTTTTTTCAATTTTTCGTAACCTTTAGATAGGTTTTTACTTGTATACATATTTTTTGTTGATGAATTTTATCTCATTTATGGTTCATGGCAGTGCTGTCAAATGTCTTGGGGATATATGTCAGTTTGGAGTTTGTCAGTTCTTATGACGTTGAAAATCTCAAAGATAAATTACTTTGTAGCCAAACAAACAAGTGGTCTTCGTACAGAACAAGGCAGACACAAGTGTTCGAGTCCGAGAAATGACAGCAAAATTGTCAGAAGTTTTTCACGATTTTAATTTATGGCTGCGTGTCTTTTCCATTTTAATTTAATTTTTATATTTTCATTTCTTTCAACCGAGCCTATACTCTTTTACTAATTGAAAATTTTAACTTATTTTTCAGCTTCATTCACCGCGATACTCGACCAGCACCACTTATCCATTGTCGACTACTGAACGACAAACATATTTTAGGATCATCCCAAACACCAGACCACCGATCTGAAGCTCGACTCCGAATAGATCCAAAAGTGTTGGTTTTTGTGGAAACGACATATTCCCAACTGGGGCGAGACATCGCAGAGCTATTAGTCTACAATCGGATAAAGTAAGTTTTTAGTAAAACTATGTAGCTTTAAATCTTAAGTTCTTGGATTCTCCACTCCTAAAATTCAACTATCCAACAAATGTTATCAATTGAATAATTTGTAATCACAACATTCTAAGCAAATCACATTTAAGACCACAAAATGATTAAATATTCTGAACTCCAATTCCTGCCTGAAGGTATATGTAGAATGAAAAGCCTTTAAGGATAACTGCTGATGTGGGAATGAAGTGAAATCCCAACAACACTCAAGTTATTTAGAAATGAATTTTGTTAAGTATAAGCCTTTGCATCTTAATGGTAGGCCTAAATTTCATTTCCCATGTTGACATGCTATTGTTACACCTCCCTTACTTTTCCCATACTCTATACTTAGATACGAGTATATAAACCATAAAGTGTCTTACAATTTTCACAAACGATGCAGAGAGAAGAAGTTGATTCGAGAGATCATAATCCCTATACATCACTTCAGTGGGGCTAACACATATTGAAGATTAAGGAGTATGCTGCTGCGGTGTATGTGTATCCCACATGCGGACACATGTGCTTTTTGAATTTGAGGCAATGGGATCATTAAAATAATTGCTTCTGGCATTGATGTGGACTTACAATCAGCCGTACTATTCAAGACTTCTCGAAATGTGACATTAAATAGGGATTTAGGTGCTTGCAAAAACATCATACACACATACCCCCACATAAAAGACTTTGTACAGTAATCTCTGGCAGGACGCAGGAGTCTTCATTAGTGTTTGGGTGAAGAAAGACTCTAGTGTATAATGTTCATATTGGTCAAAGCTTTGAGGCAGGATTAAACATCTACGTATGGGTGTGGATTGGGATTAAAGTACAAGGACTATGTAATAATAAATATAAATCCCAGAGTTGCTCCCCTCTGGGTGATTTGCATTGTTGTCAACGATGTCCAACGATATCCTCAAGCATGTTCTCAAGCATCTGCTCATAATCAAATTATTGTTATTTAATTTATCACAAAAGTATTTATATATTTCAGAAAACCCAATTTGTACACACAGATACTATGTAATTGAATGTGTGTGTGTAATTCCTAGCTTGGCAGTATTTTTGATGAATTTTTGCTTTTTTTTAGAGAAAGAGTACTTAAGAAGCAATACACTCAGAGTCAGCGACAAAAAACTTCGCATTTGTTAATAAAAACTAATGGCCTATTTATGTAGGTTAATTGTCTCATGCTTACGATAATTAGTCCTGAAGTCCAAATAACTTACAGGGTTTGGTAATAAGTGAAACTATGGTACGACTTTAAGGGTTATTTTTATACTACATGAGCCAAATCACTTATCAGGTAATACAAGACTGAATTATGTGAGTTTGGCATGCATTATAGCACATGTTTCTAGGAATTTCATTCCAGGGGTGAAATGCTTGCTGATTAATTCTGAAACGAAAACATATAAAATGGCATTTTATGTTTTAAGCCTGTACTTTTAAGTCAAATTAACTTGTCTTTAAATAAAACCAGACAGTTGTGATTATGAGTCAGTTTGCTTCTCTTAAAATAAAACCAGTTCTAAGTCTGTTTGCTGGACTGAAAGACATAAAAAACACAAAAAAGTAAAACTTTCTGAATACTTACTAAGTTTAACAACTTACTGATTTGGATTCTAAGTTTGAGGAAAGTAAACTCAAGAAATTCCATACTTTTGGCTAGTGAGTAGTGGGTCCGATCCATAAAAAAAGGATAGATTTTAATTTGAGACGAGGGAGCACAATACACTGTTGGAATTGATTTTAACATCAGACCTTGAATTGCACTCCAATGAAACCCAAACCAAAAGCCAATTGGCGAGACTACTATATAGACTACTATACAAGATTGGTTCCACTTTTCGCAGAGATGTGCCGTCAAATTACCAGTCGAAATTTTGCTACGAAAGCCGTACTTTTGGTCATTTAGAAGCTTTCGTTCTTCAATATATTTCATAAGTTGACGATTTATCATCGTTTGCATGACCTTGGAAATGGGGGGGGGGACTTTAGTGCAATTGCACGGTAGTTGAAAGGTGAAGAAGATTCGCCTTTTTTTTGGGACGGGCTGTACAAATGCTATTTTCCATCGGGAAGAGCTCAGAAGGATAGGGAAAGATTACGCAGTGGCTTTGCCAACGTAGTAAAAATTGTTTGAGAATAACGGCTTTCGTAAGTGGTAAGTCAAATGCAGAAAACCGAACGTATAAAATAAAATAAAAAATGCAAGGTACTTTTTTGTGAGATAACCCAATTGGACTTTATTTTCCGAACAAAAATGGATTGTTTAGAAAAGACCTTTCATATTTTTTAAATGTTTTTGATATTGATTTTCTTCTTCTTCTACCTTTTTCGACGTGCATCATGGTCCTCAGAATGCTCCCACTTTTGGATTATTCAATGTCTGAAGGTTACCAAATGCAGATTTCCTTGCATTTGCCTATAACAAGAGTGTTTTGATTTGCTTTTCTTTTTCTTCCTTCGCGATCGTGTTTGAACATTGTATGATATTGTTTTTGGATGGCGATCCATGGATTTTTTCTTTAAACTTGAATATACCATCTGAGCCGATCGTGCTCCATTTTTTCCAAGACGATACTTTTGACGTGAAGACTTCCACGGTACTTCTAATACCATGAAGTTTTGTTACTCCTGCTAACATACGGAACATCTTCATCTCAGTTGCTTTCAACTTACCATCATACCTTTTGAACATTGTCCAACATTGTGCGTTAGTGCTGGAAGTGCAATCGTGTTGTTGACTATTCCTTTTAGTTTAGAAGGATTTTTTCTATTACCGAAGATGGTGGTGTTTTCTCTCCTCTTTGTCTACCATACGCTCAATCGATGATTGATGTTGTCATCATAAGTTGCTTCACTACTGATCACTGATCAACATTGGCTTTCTGTCAATATTTCAAACGAAACCTGTGGCAGTGTCAAAGTTGACCACTAGATGGACCACCACATAATTTTGAGTTATGACCAGGGAATGTAAGCATTTGGACCAAAAGCTCAGTGACTTGTTGTATTTATTTTACCGTTGCTAAAATCTTCAAAAAGCTCAATAGTTTCCTGCAATCTCTTGCTCATCGGATTAAAAAATTTACTATCTCCTTCGTTGAATTTGGAAGTTTACCTCGCAATCGATGTAATAAATTAGTTTCACCAAAGGTCTTCAAAAACAATTCTATTAGCGTGTTCCAGAAATCACCTTTGTTTCATCTCAAACCGCGGGAACTACCAGATCGCTTTATTAAATTATAGCAACTTCCTAACTACCTGACTATATTTTTAGCTTAAAGTGTTCTACTTCATCTTTTTTGCGAGTAAACAAAAAGTACAATATTGGACCTAAACAGTTCCTTGTGGTATCCCAACCACTAGTTTTTTTAGAGGCTAAATATTGATTTACATATGGCTTTCGCATAATATGTAAGTAAATCTTTCCTCCAAATACTCTGTTGTAATTACGTAGAGTCCTTTTAACAGAACTTGTCTTAAATAGAAGTTGAGATCCTGTGCCACATCCAAAAAGACCGCCTTTTAATTTGTCTTCAAGAGCTTTTGTAATTACTTCAGAAACCCCATGCATTTTCGAATGCTTGTTTCTCAGCACTTACGTTTGTATACTCATACATCATACCTTTTCTTCTATGGCTGACTTAAAACACCGTAAAAATGCTATATCAAAGGAAATAGCGAAGTGGGACTCTGTTTTGTCAGGCCTTTGATCCTTTGCTTAAACAAAAAAAAAAAATTTTAGAATTAATGAGTCAAAAGACTCATCATATACGAATTCGCACGTCCGTCCCCCATAGACTGTCATGTTGGTAATCTTTACCCGTAATTGTTACAGACGTTTAATTGGCGAAAAAATTAGCTTTTGTTAGTTTAGAGTGCCTGCTCTTAAAACACTTAACCTGTTATAGGCCATTTTTTAAAGTAGGCTTGAGAAAATTGCCTCAACACCTCTCACCTTTATTCCTGCAAATGAACTTAGCCCATTTTCATTCCAAACAACTAATCGCCCATTTTTCTCATTCGCATTCCATTAGTACCTACACCTGTTCTAATATTTACATTTCTCCTTTCATTAAAATAAAACGGTTACAAGTTAAAACCTCATCCAGCAACAAACTGTCACTTCAACCCAGCCGCAATTTACACCATGGACCAGTGAGTTGACACGAACTTAATTATACGTTTAATTTGTTCCTTATACCGTTCCGCACGTTTCTGCTTTCTATTGCCTACCTACATCTACAAATTAACAACAAACTGCCCTGTTATTCAAGGCTTCTTTTTCAACAACAGCAACAAGAAAAACTCTTTGGGCTCTTTAGTGAGAAGTTAAATTTTCTTGAATCCTTCCGCTCAAAACACACAGGAGCAAACTATTTCTGCTTATTGACATGAAAAGATTACCAGGAGCATTTAAATGTTTTGATAAGCACATAATCAACTTTGCTTCCTTGCCATGTTGTCGTTGTTGCTTGCTAGTGGTGCTACCTTGGCTTGACTTCCTTGTTGGGTGTGTTTTTTTTTCCTCTTTCTATTTCGTTTTGTTACTCTCTCAAGGATAATGTTTTTGTATGAAGAAATGTTTTTTAAAAAAACAAACCATGTCCTTGCTGCTTGTGCTGTAAATATACAACCCTATCCAGCTTACAAAGATATTTCGTTTATTTTTTACCTGTTTTTTGCTAACAGAACAGGCTTCGTTCTGGATATAAAAAAGGGTAAATTTAAGTAACACATATACACAGAGGTAAACACAAAATAATAACTTTGAAAGTTTAAACACTACCAACCAGCCCGAGCCCACCGAATGCCTGCCTGGTCCATTCTTTCTCTCGCTCTCTTTTTCTTTAGGTATTCATTCTCTTTGGCTTATTGTATTTAACGTCTATTCAAGTGATTTATAGAGTTTTTCATTTTGCAAAGGAAAACTCAAATTAAAAGTTTACGGAGGCATCTCTAACTTGCCAGCCCTTGCATCTCCGCCCACGATTTAGTTTTTTCTATTCAATTGTTTTGCACCATTCTTAAGCTGTGCGCACAGTACCGCCAGGTGGCGGTATCGTTTGTTATTTTATTCCATGGCGCTGATCTTACCAACCAACGTTGAAAGGATGTATTTTTTTTTGTTCTTCTCGGTTCCTACCTTAAATGTACTTCTTATCGCTGTATTGAATAAGAAAAAATTCTCGGAGGTCAGGCAAGACTCGGGTTAAACTCCTGAGAAGGAACGTTTGCATCCTTTCAAGAAAAGTGAGCGCGCTCTTGTATTCCTTTCCTTACCCGAAGCAAATTATCATCTCTTGACGACTTAGTGGATAAAAAAAGAAGCTCGTGCGTGTTTTTTGTGCTCTGCTGCTTCCAATTCAAAGAGTACTTTTTTGAAAGAGGATATATCATCCTTTGTTATTGCTACACTCGATAGAATGTGCGCATCACTATACCAGAATACCTCTATATTGGAAGGTAAAAAGGTGCATCCTTATCATGAGAACATCAGCAAGTGGGTACTGGTGGGTGAAAATCCTTCCACAATAGAAGCTTTTGCTTTGGCATTCCCTTTTTTGTGCTGTTGATGGCTTTGCCTTTGTTTTCATGACGAAGAAAAGGAATTCTTTGCATCTTGGTATTTCGAAGAATAAAGAGGCAAATAACGAAGCGGTAGAAATTGAAAATCAGCCAAACGAGTTCGGCAGCGGAATCTTCGTTTTATAGTAAGAGAAAGGAAGGATTGGATTTTGTTTTTTTTTTGTTGTTGTGTTTAGACGTGGAAGGGGATGAGACATTAAAATTTATGAATCTACAGCTGCACAGGGTACATTTGGAATGGTTGGTGTGCATATAAATAATAATTCCAGATGTTGGCCTTTGAAAATAATTGCATCCATTTCCATTTAATTGTTTTGCTTGGAGAAGATTGGGGGAAAGATATCGAGCCAACGGCAACGATACCTTCAAAAGGAAGTTTTCTTTTCACAACCAATACCGTGGCAATGGCTTGCAGCATAATGTAACAGGAAAGACTAAGGAAAGTGCTAAGTTCATCGTTTGTCAATAGAAATGTACTTCTCGATAGGGTTGGTGCGGGGGTAATGGGCTGACAAAAGCTCAGCGAAGAAGGGTATGTACCTGATGATATATTTTTTGCAGATCAGAGACTGAAATGGTACTGAGCAAACCAAATTGAGAATCTTTAGATGACAACTGCCTTCAGGAAAATAAAACTTTAGGCTGACGAACCGTATCCTTGTTTTCATCAGCTGGCTAAACCGATGAAAATTAATGTTAGCTTTTTGAAGAACAATCCTCGAACTAGTTTTGAATACCTGCATCTGGGCAAAAAAACCTTCAAAAAAATTGTTGGGTAGTGTGATTGAAGTATTCATAGGAAACACATTTTTAAAAAACCATCAATTTTCACAAAAAACCAAACAAATGTGTTATTCGAAGAAGCCACTAAAACTTTTAATTTAACAGCGGTTGCAGCTTCACCCTCCATTTTTGTTAATGTTAGCGACATTAAACGTATTATCAATACCTTGAAAGTTGACAAATCAAGTGGTCTTGATAAGGTTGGGAACATTTACATCAAAAACTTACCTTTGATTGGTATCTCTTTCTTAACTTTAATCATCAAAAAATAAATAAATAGGGTGGCGCAACAGAGCGAGGAGCCCCTGGGCCTAGCGCATTTCTCACAACCATGCCTTGTGAGGGAATAAAAGGGACCTACAATTTTCGGCTCCGAGCGGCTAATCGAGAAAGCGCTTTTCATGGCAATGAATACTAACGGAGGACTTGTTAATTCCTCGCAAAAGGCGATACCAGCGGAAAAACATTTTTGCCTCTTTGCTTTGGTGCTCCACAAGGTTCCGTACTTGCACCTACCTTATATTGGCCCGTATTATGAGTAGCGAGTCGAACTAAAATCCTAGCGAATACGATAATTTCGTATTATGAGTAGCGACTCGCTTAAATGAAGTTCGCTTCAAATGTCAAAAAGTTATCGACTGGAGCTTTTTTTTTTTATAATTAACGCGCACATCAAGGGGTTATGAATTTGAATAGCCTTATAATGTTGTTAAACACAGTGCGAGCATTTAAGAAAATAGGAGAGGATTTGAAAGGAGACACCGATGCACGTTGCTTTTGAATTTTTGTGAATCGTAATGCGGGGAAATACTGAGCCAGGTAAAGCATTCCACATTCGGGTGGTGCGACTGAAATACGAATCTCTATACTTGACTGTACGCCCGAAGTTGGGCTCAAGGTAAAACTGATGAACATTCCTAGCGAGGCGGGTGTTGCGGCTAAATTGTTTCAGGGGAGGAATGCAACTGGCTACTTCAATAGAGCACTGCTTGTGAAAAAAGCGATAAACGAGAGTGAGACAGGCAACATTTCGACGATGTTCAAGAGAATCAATTGATTCTACGATTGAACTATCACCTATCAGTTTTAACGCTCTATTTTGTATCCTATCAAGGAGGTGCAAAGATGTTTGAGAAGCACCTGACCAGATATGGGAGTTATACTCCAGTTTTGGGCGGATGAAGGCCTTATAAATTGTAGCCAGATCAGAAGGGGTGAAGAATTTCCTGCATCGTCTCAAGAAACCTAAGCATTTAGCAGCGTTTTTGGCGACTTCAAATATGTGGTCATTCCAACGAAGATCATCGTTTACACACATACCAAGTACTGACAGCTTTTCGGTTTCTTCGATGCAGGTACCATTCATGGATAATGGCAATGGGGGAACGTTAAGCTTCAACGACAAGAGACAGCATTGAGTTTTCGAAGCATTGAATTCTACTCGGTTCATAAGACCCCATGCAACAATGCTGTCAAGGTCAGAATTCAATGAGCTTATCATACGCAACCGTTCCAGTTCCACATCCGAATAGCAGGGACGTGAATTTGGAAACAAATATAAAAAGCTGAGGGTCGAGTCGTCAGCAAAACAGTTAAGTGGATTAGAAGTTTCAGACAAGAGATCATTAATGAAAATGAGGAAGAGAGTCAGAGACAAAACGGAGCCCTGTGGCACACCAGCATTTATGAAGTGGGTATCAGACTTGAAGCCATCCAACACAACTTGTATTGAACGGTCGGAAAGGTAGTTTCTAATCCAACGAAGAAAAGACTCATCGATACCAAAAGTACGCATTTTCGATAAAAGAGCCTGATGCCAAACTCTATCAAATGCTTAAGAAATATCAAGCGCAATAATCTTACTTTCTCCAAAACAATGTAAAGATTGGTTCCACTTTTCGGTGAGATAAGCCATCAAATCACCAGTGGACCGTTTGCTGCGAAAGCCGTACTGACGGTCATTAAGAAGCTTTCGTTCTTCAAGATATTTCATAAGTTGACGGTTTATCAACGTTTCCATGACCTTGGAAAGAAGGGACGTTAGTGCAATTGGACGGTAATTGGAAGGGGAGGAAGATTCGCCTTTTTTAGGGACCGGCTGGACAAATGCAGTTTTCCATCTGCTCGGAAAAATCCCAGCAGAATAGGAAAGATGGAAAAGTTAACGCAGTGGTTTTGCCAGCGTAGAAGAACACCTCTTCAGAATAACGGTGGGGATACCATCTGGACCAGCGGATTTATGTATGTTGAGATCTTTGAGGACTCTCGCAACCGAGCGAGTTCGAAAGAATATCTGCTTCATCAAAGAATTTGCATCCTCGAGCTCAGGTGGAGCCAATATGCTATAAAGAAGTGTCGAGTTGGCTGCAAATTGGGCTGCCAGCAAATTGGTTTGTCGATGGAGCTGACATACGGAGAGTCATCGACCAATTATGAGTAGCGAACGTTCGATGTTCTGTTCTCCCAGCGCGTCAAAGGTGTTAGTTTTTTTTGTGTTTGTTTACTGTTTCTGTTTGGATGCATTTCTGGCAAAAATGAGTGAGTTAATAAAAAAGTTCTTATATTTTTATTTACTATTAAAACAAGATTCTAATTTCTTTCTATTCATTAAGCACAAATAGCAGTCAGTTCGTATCGCATTTGAGCAATTGTTTTGCAATTGACCTCAACTCACTTGACCCTCCTTCTCGTTAGAGGAAAAAATGGCATAAGGGTTGCTTATAGGTTCTAGTTTTGGTTGGATTCAAATTCAAACTTAAAAAAAATTTTCAGGTATCAAAAAAGTGATTGTAGCTACTGGAGGGAGACAATATACGCCACTGTCTTTGTTGCCTTTAGAACAAACAGTTGACTACTTATTCAGCCCTTAAAATGTAGTAAATACATCTGGCTGTATCTTCTAATGAAGAACGAATACAAAAGGATCCCCTGCAGAATGAAAGAAGAAATTCTGCAGACAAAATTGTGCAGTAATAATGAATTTGCCCAAGTTCTGAAAGTTCTGGTCAGTGGCAATCCCTGCCAGCTTATAAAAGAGGGGAGCACAGTTTAAATGAAAGAGAAAATGCACATATAAAATTTTTAAAAGACCAAACTAACAAACTAATTTGTTTCGTGCACTCTCATTTTCTTCCAAATCTTCAAAAAACAAATCAACACTATTAATCATACTTCTAATGAATTATTTTCTTAATATTCAATTGAGAAAGATGTTCTATTAACAGATCAACAACAATTACAAAGCAATCCGACAAATGACTTTACGAAATCACTTTTTTTATGTTGGTACCTATCACATCAAAAGCTAATTCTGTAGTTCGCTACTCATAATACCACGAAGCTTGTAGTTCGCTGAACAGTTCGCCTAGAACCGAACGTTCGATTCGCTACTTATAATACGGGCCATAACATATAGACCTCCTATTTTGCACACCTACCTGAATGTGAGTCAGCAATATTCGCTGACGACACAGCAATAATTTCATCGCACAATTTTGGTCTCAACATTGCGATGAATCTTAAAAATGCGATAAAAATATTGGAAACTTATTATAAAAAAAAAAAAATAAAAATAAATAGGGTGGCGCAACAGAGCGAGGAGCCCCTGGGCCTAGCGCATATCTCACAACCATGCCTTGGGAGGGAATGGAAGGGACCTACAATTTTCTGCCGGTTCCGAACGGCTAATTGAGAAAGCACTTTTCATGGCAATGAATACTAACGGAGGACTTGCCAATTCCTCGCGAAAGGCGATACCCGTGGAAAAAACATTTTTGCCTCTGTTGGGATTCGAACTCGAACCTCTGGATTAACAGGCGGACATGCTATCCATCACACCACGGGTACCACAAACTTACTACTACAGGTTATAACAGGTGGAAAATAAAGCTCAATCTGGAAAAAATGCAAGCCAACTTTTTTTCAAGAAAAAGAAAAGCTTGTTTTCTTCCAAGTAACTAGTTTCAAGTATGTGGAATTGATATTTGTAGGCAAAAATCAGTCAAGTATCTCGGTATTTATATTGACTCGAAATTAACATTCCAAGAAAATATCACCCAAGTCTTAAGAAAAATTGGTATTGCCATAAAAATGCTATACCCTTTGATCAATCGAAAATCAAAAATCATATTGCACAAAGTTATCTTTCAATCCATACTGCTTTACGGATGTCCTGTATGGGGAAATTGTGCAAAATGTCACATTAAAAAACTACAAACATCACAAAATAAAGTATTGAAAATGATGTTGAATCTTCCTTGGCATTATTCAACAAAAGAACTACACGAAGACGCGAATGTTGAAATGATTAACGACAAAGTTCAAAAACTCACTGATTGGTTTCTATTTAAAAGTAGATTTGCTGAGAATCGCCTCATTCGTGAATTAAGTTCCTAAAGTATAATAGTGTAGAATTAATTGTTAAAACTAATTACTTTTTGTTTTTAGTAAATATTATTAACTAACTTAATTATGGAGTAGATTAATACTACTGCTTAATTCAGTTTTTGCTTATTACATATTACTTTTCTATTATTTATTTATTGTAATTTTATTTACTTTTGTACTCAAATATTTGTATGGTTGTTTATTTTATTTTCTTATTTGTTTAGTATTTATTTATTTATAATTTTACTGACCCTAAGCCTTTGCAATTTTTTTCCAGTTTTAATTCATTTTTATTTCTTTTTCATAAATCTACTTAGGAGCTAGCAAAAATGTATAAAACTAGTTATTATAATAATTTAACTAACTTACTGACCCTAAGCGGGTATTCTAAATTACACAATATCTTAATTCTAATGCCTTTCGGCCTAAAGATAACTTACGGATTTACAAACTAAAACTATGGTTAAAAACTATGAAAATTTAAAAAAAAAAAAAATTAGTTTGCGGGATCATATTTTTTCTTATTTTTACTAAAACTACTTAAAACTACATTTAAAACTACTTAAACCTTGAGCAGGCACAGTAGCTTTTTTTGGTTTCTGTTTCGTATTTTTTGGAATTTTTATGTTTTATGATTTTTTTTTTTTTTTTTTGAATTTTTATAGTCCGGGATCCCTGGTCCAAATTTTTTTGTGATTACTATCAAGCTAATTTTCCCTGAGTGGCTTCAAAAAAAAAACAGAAAACTTTCGGCTGTGGTAGCTTACAGAGGTTGTAAGGGTAAAATATGTCGATTTCATGATACTAAAAAATTTAATAGTAACAGTTTCTTTCTTAGTTAAACTTCAAGATAATTATTTGAATTTTGTGAAAAATTTTTGTCCTACAAATTGTATGGTTTGATCCCAATAGTCCCCTTCCTCAAACATGTATCGATTACGAGATCAAAAAAAAAAGTGATTACTAACAAGCTGATTTTTTGGTTTTTACTTATGTATGTTAAACATTTATATAAAATTTAACAGTCAGATAGTCCTAAAAGTTCCGTGGTACGTTTTTTCAGTCCTACACTCAGAAAATGTCAATAGCACCAGATCGTTAGTTTCATTACCTACTAACTGCAGGACAAAATAATTATATTATAGGCTAGTGTGTTCACTGCCCAATTCAAACAATGTCCTACAAGAAAACGGGTATGTATCGCTAGTCCGATAAGAATTGTCATTTTTTTTGTTTGTTCATTTGTAACATATGGTACAAGGTCGATGAACTTTCTTGACAACCCTGTGAGTCAAAAAAACCTGTGTTTTCCAGTCCTTAAAAAACGCTAAACCACATCTCTGTCATTAAAAAAATACATGCTATTTGACAGCCCTCAACTCGCCACAGCAAAAGCCTAAGGCGAGTTGAGGGAAAACCTATGTCAACCCTAGGGCTTCAACGAACAATCAAAACTACAGTGTAAAAATCTTCCTCTAAATTTAAATATTCAGTTTATTTTTTATTGAATTAAGCAGAGATTTCAGTATTTATATTAAAAAAAAAAAATCCACCTCTGATTCATCTGACAAGCCTTCGCTGCTATCGCGACAGACAAAAAAAGCGTGGTCAAATGATAAATGTTAACACGCTTGTGGTCGATACAAATGTGGAATACCTAATACGGAGTAAATAATGTTCTGCGCACGCGTAACGGTGTGACTCAGTTGATGTAGAAAAATACAAAAAACTAGTGTCCGTCCAAAGGTCAATTTCTAGAGGAATTCGATTATTCGACTTAACATCAACCATCGGCCGAAGTTTCAAGCAAAACTAGGGCCGATTTTTTTTCAGTTTAGCCGACTGTAGAATTTTTAGCCAAATGTGGCCGAAACTGAAGCTTCGGTCGGACACTAACAGAGACTGAAGCGAAACAAATTCTTGTTCGTTATATTTTGTCTTAGTTTAAGTCGACGGCCATTAATTTTTTAACTCATTGTTAAGTGGAAGCTATCACAAAGTCAAAAATTTTGGCACCGCTATAGCGTAGCGCGCTATTTTTACATCAAGGATATGTACTAGGGCTTCAGTTCATATCCGGATCTTCAAACTATCCGGATATCCGGATATCCGAACAGGAATGTTTTGAGACAGCTGATATCCGGATAGTTTCGGATGTCCGGATAGTTTCGGATATCCGGATATCCGGATAGCTTAGAGATCCGGATATCCGGACCCAAACTGTAAAATTATTTTCTAGTAGCATTTGAAAACATCTTTGCTATTCACACTGGCCTACACATAAAAAAAATACAAACTTGCTACTTAGATATAGATATTTCCCAACAAGTATCCCGAATCTATGCATTGGTCTACAGACACTTCACCTTTAAATCCTTTCAAAGTTGTTTTCCCAGACACATGAAGTAAATTCCATGGAAGAAACAGCAGCAATTTCGTTCCTTCTAAACGTAATACTCATCAGGAATTAGCTTAGAGATCCGTATAGGCGGACCCAAGTTTAAAAGTGTGGTTGTATGTAAAGTCGATTTATGGATGACAATTTTACGTTATAATGTCGTCAGAAAACATTGATGAAAAATTACATATTTTTATGAATGTAATAGAATTATTATCAATAAATTACATAGATTAATAACGAGTAGCAATATTTTATGAATACTTCATGGAACCGAACACTTATGCGAAATGACCATTGTTATCAACCTACCCATACCGCCAATAGACTTGATACTTGAAGTGCAAACAAGTTTTGAAAGTTAAGAAAACTTTGATCAAGTTTTGAATGGAATGTGTGAAAAAAAAGTTGACATCATCGTCTCACTTGGGTCTAAATACTACATAGGCTTTTTTAAGCTAAATTATTTGGAATGGTCTCCTTTTGTAATGATCTCATACAACAATGCACAGCTTCATTAGGCAGTTCATATTTCGGTCGCAGCTATCACTTATTAGGAAACAGGCATTCTTGCAGTGACTATGACTACACTTAACACAATATATATATAAATCAATTGAATTTTTCGCTTTAGTGAACTTGGATGCTATCAGGTAGCAAGATTTTCATACAGCAATTCACAGCTTCAGTAAACAATTCATTTCTTCTACCACTTATCAGTAGCAAGCGGAGATTTGGAAGAAAGAAAACAGGTGTTCTTGTTATGACTATACAAAACACATTAAATCGAATTGGCATACCTAGTCAGACCAGCCGACTTGCGTTGTGAGGCCCAACAACTACTTCTTGAGAGCGACTGAAGTGTTACCCTACACAACGTTATTGTTGGTCTTAGCGGAATTGGTATCAACGAAGTGGTAGACACCGAAGAAGCGCAGTGGTTAAGGCTGCTGATACTGCAAATTGCTGTATTAACGGTTTGCTACCTGCTAACATAAAAGTTCGCTGAAGCCACAAATTAATACAGTATTAGAACTTCATCTTTGTGTGACTCAGTCATTACAGCAGCAGTCAATCGCTGAAATTGCTAAAAAGGTAAGCAAGCTAGTCTCCCACTTTCAACATTCCAAAATTGCATCGAAAGAACTAACTAAAATTCAAAAATCTCTGGAGCTTAAAGAACATAAGCTAGTTCAAAGCTGTTCGACAAGGTGGAATTCGGTGCTTATGATGCTCAAATCGGTTCAAGAAAATAAAGTCGCTATACAAGCAGTCCTAAGTGATCGTAAAATCACGTCTTTCTACAATGACAGCCGTCTTTCATTTACGGATGCCGAGTTGAAAAGAATAGATTGTTCCGATGTTGGAGCCTCTGTTTCTAGCCACCACCGTTTTTTCTGCCTCCAACGCCCCGACGTCTTTAGTTCGACCGATTGTAAATAGTCTTTTAAATCTACACTTTTCTGCTTCGAGTGAAGCGAACAAAATCAGCACTTTAGAATCGTCTTTGTTCCATACTCTATCAAAAGAAATTGCGCAACGGTTTGATATAAATAGTGTTACTGTTCAGATTTGACAGCTTGCGGCCTTTTTAGATTTAG
This sequence comes from Melanostoma mellinum, assembly GCA_914767635.1. NCBI lineage: Eukaryota > Metazoa > Arthropoda > Insecta > Diptera > Syrphidae > Melanostoma > Melanostoma mellinum. The sequence goes on along the minus strand of OU612058.1, from coordinate 139,770,381 downwards.
ATAGATAGATATAAAAACCTGGACCATGAAAATCCGGAAAAAAGGTCGCAATTATTGACAAGTGGGTGTCAATAATCAGTGCTGCAGCTGAAAGTGAATCACATGTAAACTCCGACGACAGCCAAAGCGACACACAAAAGCAAGGACCAATGACTGCTTTTGACATACTGTTTAAAAAAAAAAGATGAGCAAGATGGACCAATGTTTCAATTTGAGACATATCTTAGCGAGCCTCAGCTAAGCCATAACGGAAATCCTATGGAGTGGTGGAAGCATCGGGCAAGAAGGTATCCCTTCGTAGCTCATCTTGCCCGGAAAATGATCAGTATTCCGGCTACGTCTGCAGCTGCAGAGCGCGTTTTTTCTACAGCGGGGAATATTGTGACAGCAAAAAGAAACGCTTTTCTTCCCCAAAATGTTGATATTTTGGTTTTTATTAACCAAAACAAAAAGTAAAACAAAAAAAAAAAAAAAATATGTGTAAGATTTCCAATAACTGTATGTTTTCTTTCCACTGTATCCTGCCCTGATACTGGATTTCTTAAATAAAATACTTAGCATTTTTGGAAAACTTTCTTATGCCTTTTTTAAGTAAATGAGTGTATTGCAACTATTCGGGTTTTCCAAAGGATCATATAATAATTGAATATGAATATTTGATTTATTCCGATTTTTAAACTGTTTTGATTCCGTGAAATTATTTTGAGATCCGGATATCCGGATACCGAAAAGTATTCGGATATCCGACACCATCCGGATATCCGGATATCCGACTCTATCCGGATATCCTATACTATCCGAATAGGTCGGATAACGGATCCTGGATCCGGATCTGTTTCGGATATCCGGATATCCGAAGTATCCGGATACTTTGAAGCACTAATATGTACTACTACTTTTGGGCATAGGACCGGGATAACGTATCACGGAATTTGTAGGACAATCTGACTGTTAAATTGTATAAATGTTACATAAGTAAAAACCAAAAAATCAGCTTGTTAGTAATCACTTTTTTGACCTCGTAATCGATACATGTTTGAGGAAGGGGACCATTGGGATCAAACCATACAATTTGTAGGACAAACTTTTTTTCACAAAATTCAGATAATTGACTATTGTGTTTTATGATTTTTGTACTTTTTTTGGTTTTAATTTTTTTTTTTTTTTTATGCCACTGTACCCACCCCCTATACCCGAAGACTTATACGCTAAACCTGTGTAAGCCAGCCATTGGCGACTCGCTATCAATATCAATTTGAGTTTCGTGCTCAGACAACCACCAGAACATTATCAGCGTTTTAACAACGTCACGACGATCGCGATCTGAGACCGCCCTACTGAACCGAAGGAGCCCTTCAACGTCTCCGCCTACTGCGGTGACGTCTCGGTTATAAAGGAGCCGTCGGCGTCGTTCTACGGACTTACGGCAGACGTGGTAGATTAGCGAAACCGCCAACCTATCCTGAATCAGCCCTTACATATCAAAATAGAGGACAAATCCACTGAAGCGTGTTCTTTCTTTTGGTGTTATAAGCCCCAAAAATCATCCCATTGGTCGAAGTCATCGCTCTTGCCGTGTGACCACGAGTCAGTTTTATAATGAAGTTGTCGATCCTGTTTATTTGAGCCCCTTGTAAAGGACCTCATTGGAATAATATTCTCTGGTGTTCTGTCTAATCCAAGACAGGTACGCAGACATTGTCTCTCAAACACCCGAACCTTTTCCATTTGAGACGCTGTAACATTGAACCACACAGGGCACCCATAGACAATCATTGGCCTTATGAGGGCCATGTATAGCAAATCACTTTCACTCTGCTATCAAGTTGAATGCTGTGAAACAGTCGCCTTGTCAGAGCAAAAGCTCACCTGGCCAGAGCCGCATCCATATGTTTGTTAAAATATAGATACTGATCTAGCCAGAGGCCGAGGTATTTGACTAATACTTTGCTTGGCAGTGGGTGGCCATGTAGATCAACGATCACCAGCTTGCGCCAGTTCCTTCTCGTATCCCATAAGGCCCGAGCTAACGGGGTTCTAAACACAATTGTGTCCGATTTCTGAAAGTTTATTTTCAACTTCCAGTCATCGCAAACAGCCAACAATGAACTTTTACCACCGGGACCGCTTTGAAAATCTCTGTAAATCAAAATAATAGTCATAAAATTATTCTGTTTGCTGATTTTGAAGATTTATTTATATTTATATATGTATAAGAAACGTAAAACAAAACAGTGAAACTATAACTCGAATTTTGTATTTTTGCCACTACTTTTATATTTCTGCCACACAGTTTTATCAAGTGCTCCTTTGAGGAGGTTTGTTGGTTGTGCTATCACGTTAAAACACAGTTAATGGTAACACGGATACGTCGTGAACGCCAGCGTTAATTTTTCTTTAAATTACAAACTGTACCCCATTTAGTTTAATTCTTAACTGATGTTAAATATTTATAAGTTACATTTATACCGAAAAGACGGAAAGCTCTTCCTGCAACCACATTTTGTCAAAGCTTTTTTGAAATGACAATAAAGGTACAATACATTTGGTTAATAAATTTAAAGTCGTCGATTGAGAAATTCAAATAAACCAAAAATTGTTTTATTCCTAAAGTTAAATTCGTTGACTTAAATTTATTTAAACTATTAAATTTTCTTTGAATAACATCTTTCTGCTTTATTAAAACGAGATACGCTTTTATTTCATTTCCTACGAATTTCTACGAAATGATTTCAATGGAACGGAAGAATAAATTCCATTCTCACAAAATAGATTGACTCTGGTGTGAAAGTAATTTCGTTGAGGAAGCTACCAACATCTTGCATGAATATTCACAAAGAAACTTATATACATTCTTCCAATAGAGCAGCACGTTATCGTTGGCAATTAATTACTTCATTCTAATTTTTGACTCAATTTACACAGTTCGCTTGAAGATAAATCCATTCAATAATAGAGTTTACATACGTAATGTATACATCACCACAGTATAATTGCTTCTGACACTCGCAGGTAATCTGTTTTATATTCTATACTAAAGTTAAATCGCATGAGAGACCGTCGTTATATAAGAGCTAGCTACCACTATACCCCGGGCGGTTAATTCTCTTTTCCAGTGGAAAAAAAGCTTGTTGGCTTAAGAAATCAATTCTTTTTTAATTAAGTTATGTTACGACCAGGCAATGTGTATACGGATTTGCAAATTAAATAATAGAAATATATTCTGAAGTAGAAGTTCATTAAATTTCGATACTTACTTAATTGCTGTTCTAATGGAAATTCGTTGCGCAGTAATTGTGTTTAAGCTTAATTTGTTTCAAGGGATGCTTTATATTGTGTCAGAGATGTAACTGTTTCTTTTTTTTTTATTTTGTAATTAGTTTTTAACCTATCTTTGCTTGTTTTATGTTTGTGGTGTGAAGTTTGGTAGAAGGATTACTCCAAACATGTGCGCCCTATGCCAGTGTGTCCCTTGTTTTGAAGACTTTTTTCACTAGTTAATTTCGTTTAATTTTTGTGTCTTCTAATGACAGCAACAAGGACAACAAACTTAGTTTGAGATAATCTAAATATGTAAAAATCTATATATATAATATAATATAAGCGTTCGGCTGGACCCATTTCAATATATTTTTTTTTTGTGTTTGTTATTGCCAGGAGAAAGTTCTTATGACAGAAAATTTTTTAAAAATTCCGAGTACGGAAGATTCATACTGGAATGGGGCTGTGAACGGAAACTTAGAAACTACTGGACATCTACATAATTAAAAATGAACCCCTATATCCATTGTCCACGCCATCACACGTGAACGGCTAGACCGATTTCACTTTTTTTTTTTTTTTTTTTTGTTTGTTATTGTTAGGAAAAGGTTCTGTCCATCACTATAATCCCACGGGAACAGAAATGGAAACGAGAACGGAAACTTTAAAGTTACTTGACCGATTCTAAAAATTCTTTGAACTCTACAACGCCTCAGTGACATAGAATTTTATTTCATTCACATATTTCCACGTGAACGGAAGACTTAGGAACTACTGGACAGATTTCAAAAATTCTTTCGGCAATTGGATTCCACATTATCCCACAGTAAAAAAAAAAAATATATTTCATCCCCATATTCCCATGGAAGCAAAAGAACGAAAACGGGAAACTTTAAACTATACAGACCCGAGCAAAGACGGGCGGCTCAGCTAGTTAAGAATAAAAATTAGACTGAATAGGATTTGTGACAAATTTACACGAACAATTCTTCTTCTTTTTAAGAAATTCCGTTGTATTCTTGGATTGATCACAGCTCTCCTACTTATCTGCTTCATATTTTTGATCCCCCTCTGGGGTACTCCTAGTTTACCACTGATATGTAGCTTCGGAATGCCTTACGAATTGGGATTATTCCATGTTTGAAGACAGCCAAAGTTTATGTCGTTGCATTTGTTTGTACCAGGAGTTTTTTGTCCGTCCTCCTTTTTGGTCGTATTTGAATGTCTTATGATGTTGACTCTTTGATGGAGTTCTCTCATCTTTTCTATCGAACATGAAAATGCCCATTTAGACGTCGTACTATTTATTAGTTTTGCAAAATGGTATTTTTGACGTAATGGTTTCTGGCGGTCTTGGTACCCCTAATACGATCAAGCTTTCTTGTACGAAGCATATTATCTCAACCTTTCTCAACCACCTACTATCAAAATTTTTGTAAATTGTCCAAGACTTTGAACCTTAATCGAAGGAGTCATTTGTCTGTCAATCAAGATGGCGGAGTTTTCCGTACAAATTTTTCTTTGAAATTTAACGTAAGATGGAATAACGTACTTATTAATAGGGCAGCTTACAACTATACCTGCTTGATCTAATGGAGCTTGCTATATCTACAAATGCTCGAAGATGTTTGAATTAATTTGAGGAAAGGATGGTGACGCTTGGTGCAGAGCATATACAAACACTTCAACAAAAGTATAAAAAAATACATTTTTTATTTGAACTGGTGCTTTCGACAAATAACAGGTGTTTTCCTATATGTGTGGTTTTGCAGATGAAATAAAATGCATTGAATGTTATATTTTTTTATTTTATATTTATTATAAAGATAAGAGCTGGCTCGAATATATTAAGGCCGAGAGGCCCAATTTCCGATCACTTTTTGCAGTATTTTCGGCTGTATGCCAGCAATAACACGCCGAATATTCTCATCCAAGGTGTCAATCAACTCAGGCTTATCTGCATAGACAAGCAACTTCAAATGACCTCACAAAAAAAAAGTCCAACGGTGTTGAATCGTAGGGTTTTGCATTCTCCAATACATTGATTGTTGTGTTGGCTCTATGATACGTATCGCCGTCTTTTTAGTAATAGAAAAAAATTCAGGCACGAAAAAATCATTAATCATGGCTCTATACCGTTCCCCATTTACTGTAACATCATGACCGGCTTCATTCTTGAAGAAATATTGACCAATGATGACCAACTGCTTATAGAGCACACCATTCAGTGAGTTTTTGATGATGTAACGTCGCGTCGTCTCAACAATGCCTTTTTGACTATCATCGCTTCAAATGCAACAATTTATTAAAGTATCATTTCAACCAAATGTGAGTTTCATCGCTGAACAAAATTTTGTTGTGAAAAATGGGATCGGTAGCCATCTCGTTTTTGGCCGATTGACACAACGCACTTGATTAGGAATGGGCTTCAATTCTTGTACGAGCTTGGGACAGCATACCAAGATCCTTCCGCAATGCCTTTTATGAAGTGGCTCAAATGTGTTCAAATGTTGCGTGCCATGGCGCGCAGTGGGACTCATTCAAGTCTTCTTCGATACTCGGCAATAGCACCTTTGATGCACACCGCACGATGTCTGAAGATGCGCAAATTCCATGGTTGCTCAAATTACAGACTCTGCTGGGCGATTATGTCGATCGGATATTGGACGCAGCCATCAATGCGTCGCGCGAACTGAACCATTATTTTGGTAATAAATTTGTATATAGAATGGTTTCAAGCTTAATACTTTATAAATGCTGGTATGCCCCAGGGCTCTTTCTTGTGTCCGACTCCCTTCCATATTTCTATAAATGATCTCTTGTCTGCCACTTCTAATCTTCTTAACTATTTTGCTGACGACTGAGCCATCAGCTTTTCATATTTGTTTCCAAATTTATGTCCATGCTCTTCGGATGTAGAACTGTAACGGTTGCGTATGATTAGCTCATTGACCTTGACGGCATTACTACATGGGGTAGTAAAAATCGAGTGGAGTTCAAAGTTTCGAAAACATGATGCTGTCACTTGTCGTTAAAGCTAAATATTCCCCATTACCATTTTTATGAATGGTGCCTGCATCCAGAAAGCTCTCAATACTTGGTGTGTGTGAGTGTAAATGATAATCTTCGTTGGAATGACCACATACGTGAAGTCTTCGGTTCTTAAGCCGATGCAAGTAATTCTCCATTCCTATGATTTGGCCAATATTTATGAAGCCTGCATCCGCCCGAAACTAGAGTCGAATTCCCATAGCTGATCAGGTGCTCCCCAAATATCGCTTACTTAGGGTTCAAACTATAGCTTTCATGTTTATGGGTTAAAGTTTAAATGTAGAATCGATCGATTTTCTTGAACATCTTCTTGACGTTGCGTTACATGCCTCAACTCTTTTTTATCGCTTTTTTCTACAAACATTGTTCTAGTGAAAATAGCCAGCTGCATTCCTCTCCTGAAACAATTTGGCCGCAACACTGACCTTTCTAGGAATGTTCATCAGTTTTACATTGAGCTCATTTTTGGGAGCATTGTAAAGTATAGAGATTCATATTTTAGTCGCACCACCCGAATGTGGAATGCTTTTCCTCTACTATTTTCTTTAAAGCTGGCATTTTGTTTTAGAACATTATAAATTTACTGCTAACCCCTTAGTGTGTGAGCTAATAAAAAAAACCATTTGCAAACGTTGTTCTTGTGTTAGTGTATTCATTATGAAATGGCAAACCAAACTGGCCTTCTTCTCCTTTCTGACAAGACGCTACCAAAGTTATTGAAGTTTTTTTTTATAAACAGCTTCGCTGGGGAAAGTGGGTCACACTTTGATTTTATAGCGAGATCAGCTAATTAATCAAATTGCATTTCGAAACTGAAATCAAAAGAAAATTTCAGTTTAACTGAAATTAGAACCTATTATTTGTTTTAATTATTCCCATTGTTTGGCACTTTAGAAATTGAATTTAATCAATTCGATTGTGTCATTGTGTTTCACTTTAAAATTTAAGTGATCCACTTTCCATAGCAATGCTGTTTATAAATTTTGAAAAAGAAAAAAATTCCCACAACAGCAACATGTCATTCGATTTAATTATCTATGTATTTTAATTGCTATTCTCTAGCGAAGCATAAAAACTGAACAATCCGCATTGCATACCTCTAAATCAATCGGTAATCCTTTTGCCAACCACGCCGTTTTAATTACTCAACAATCTCACACCCTCGCTCGGTTTTCGAACACAATAATAATTTCAATAAAAGCAAATAACCAATACGAGTGGCTTAGCAACGAGTTGGTATATCCGTTTTTAGCCACGATTATGACCACCATCACTTAAAATTATACAAAACTCAATTAATAATACTAATGAGGCATTTAAATGGCATCGTTCAGGTGGTAAATGGGACAGTGGGCAGACAAAGAGAAAGAGAGAGGGAAGAGGGGAGAGAGAGAAAACTTTTACAACCACTATCAGACGATTGACGTCTGTCTATACTTTCGCGAATTGATTATCTCCTCAAACTGTCCGCAAATTGTCAAAACCAACTCTTTGGCTAAATTAGTGTACACATTTTGGCCCGAAAGCGGATCGAAACTCATCGCACACAATTAACCGTAATTAATGCTGCCAGCAGAGAATCTCCATTAGAAAACCAGTCACACAATCCTATTCATAGTTTATATCCCCAAATGGCCGAATCCTCTTTGTGTTTCTGTGGGCCAAAAATCACCCGTCATGTCCTGTTGAAAAGTGTATGTTTTTTTTTTAGATGATGACACAATAGAACTCAATTGAATTCAAACGACCAGCCGGACAAGGTTTTTTTTGTCAACCAATGGTGGTGGTATTTCATTGTGTGTTTTCTGTGTTGTCAGTTGTCACAGCAGAAACTGAACCTCCCGACTCTCTTTTCCAAGTATTTCAACTGGAAAATGATTTCCATCAGATCGCGTGGCGCGAAGCAAAATGTATTGGGAATTCTTTTGTGAGATAGTTGGGTATTGGGTAAAGCTAAGCTCTCCCCGTGGGAAATAGTTGTGGGCTGGTTTGTGAAGTTGCAAATAATTATGCACTCGTTTCACATACTGTCAAATGGACAACTAGTTAAACATACATAGAGAACCGGAAAATTCAAAAACAAAACAAAATTTTAATTTGCATTCTGTTTTTGTCGATTTGCATGTGATGGCCGAGAAACGAAGGACCGACGGACGACGACGCGACGTGACGGCATGGAGCTCGGCAAAGAACGCGAAGTGACGTGACAACGGCACATCCTTGCAGTACATAAATATTCGAAATTGTTCCTATGGTTGAATGCATTTTATCCGCATCCAGGATGTCAGAGGTCATGATGGGACGAAGGAAAAGGCAGCGCTATCATCCGCAACCGAAGCCAGAACTCTGCCATGTATAGTTTTTACTTTGTTCAGTGATGCGATACTTACACACGATGTATTTCCATCGTGTTTGTTGTTACATACTTTAAATCGGTTTTTAAAAAAGTTTAGAAACAATTTATAGCACCGCCGATGTGGAGAAAGTTGTATTTTGTTTGTTTTTTTTTTTTTCATTTTTAAATTTCAAAGAAGGAACTCGTAACAGCAATCTCATATAAGGACACACTGCACAGCACATCAGGCTGAATGAGTTTTTTATGAGTTTGCTGAAGGGTTATACTTATAGTGTTGCTGATGTTGCTTCCCTTATGACAAATAAGCAATTTTTTTTTTTTGTGTATTTCACAATCAAGTTAAGGATAATTTGATATTTTGTTGAAAAAAGTCCTCTGAAGCCAAAGTAGATAGGTTGGTAGGTACTCGTATATTCAAAATTTTAAGATGTAAGATTATATTTTGTGTAGTAGTACATAGAAGGAGATACTATGCGCTACGCATCATATTGAGTAAATACAATCTGAGCTTGCCTGTTACGTTGTGCAGTTATTGTATTTTTAAATCACATCAAAGTATGAAAAATGTTTTTCGCAGAAAGGAGGCAGACATAAAAAAATTATGTATAAAAAGTGTTTTTTTATTTAATTTATTAAATATTAAAAGCTAAGAAAGAAAAATTTAATTTTGAAACTGGGATATTGGTACTTGTCTCTGTAACGACCATGTCGGAGAGCCATTTTTTTATTGGTTTTGTTGGGTTTTGGTATGCCCTTGGTTCAGTATAGTTTTCGGCTTTGATGTTCTTCCAGATTGCTAACAATCTTGATGGATAGTTTTAGCAATGTGCCGGTTGATAAGGATATTCAGAGGTACTTTTTTGTTCAACAATAAAGGAGGCTTAGGTACAATAAATTACACCGCGGGTTTCAGATACTCTCCCGATTTGCCTTTCAAAAAGTTGTGTTTTCTTAAGTAAAACAATCCCGATTTTAGCTTTTTCTGTGGTCCTAGTATGTTCTCCGATTTTTCAGTGGTGTCGACAATAAACAGAATTAAAACTTGTTGATTTTTGTATACGAAAAATCTTGAATGGATGGAGGGGACCTACAATTTTTTGAAAACTCCCCCCAACGACTAATCCGTAAAGCGCTTTTCTTGGGTATGGAACTAGTGCCGAAGAACTTGCCAATTCCTCACGAAAGGCGATACCCATCGAACCTCCCACATCAATGGTATACATGCTAACCATTAAGCCACGGACACCAAAAAGTCTACTAGTGATGAAATTGTTAAAGCAAATGTACTTGAGTTGTTATAAGCCAAAAAAATCTACATCAGGAGGCGACACCTAAAAGTTGTAAGTTTGGACTTTTGTTCAGGTGAAACTCATAATAGCTTTTAAAATTCCGGGCGAACAAAAATGTTCCGGGCGAAAAGCTGTTCACGTGAAACTCATAATAAGGCTGAACGATTTGCCAATTCCTCGCGATACGCGATACCCGTGGAAAAACATTTTTGCATTTTGCCTCTGCTGGGATTCGAACCTCGAACCTCTGGGTTAGCAGGTGGACATGCTAACCATTGCGCCACGGTACCACCTCGCTTAGGTAGTTTTTTTTAGAGGGTTCTTAAGGTGTAGGCAATTGAAAACTTGCAAAGATACGAATTTATTTTCAGTTTCAAACGATTTTCAAGCTACTCACAATAACTTTTATAATAACATTTCATATACGATAAGGTATGCCTAAGGCAATCAGCTTGACGGTCTTTAAAAAAGATTTCAAAAATGGCCTTTTCTAGGCCCAACTAGAAAATCAAAAACATATAGATTTTTTTTTTTGCTGAGAGAGCTCGCACCAAGTTGTACAATGTACAAGCTAACTTTGTTTTCCCATTCCTGCTACCAAGTAAGTTTGAAATATATAATTTTTGTATCATTGGATCCAATCAACAAACAATAGAGTTATCTGTTGACATTCGACGCCATCTTTGTGCGGCTGCTCATTGTGATGTATCGACATCCTGAATTGCCACGCTGATGGTTGTTTAATGGATGACACGATTGTGACAATTCTGTCGCGATTACTTCAATCCTATTGCAACACCGATGGTCTTTTCGTAATCGTTGCAATCAACACCGAATACTACAATTTTGTATTGCTATGGCCGTAATTTTGCATTTAAGACGATAGCGTCTTCGCGAGTCCGACAATATTGTCGGGACTACGATAGCTTTCCTCCTTGCCGCAAATGCTACAACTTTGTCGCGATTATGACAATTTTTTCGCCACTATCATTATTATGCTGCGATTGTGATTACAACAATTCCGTTCTTATTTACGAACCTTGTGATTCATTTGGAGTTTTGCATATTGTGATGGTTGACTTCGAAAAAGCATTCTATGGACAACCGCAAAATCGAATATGTCTGGCTCTCATACAGCGAGGAGTTTCAAAGGCCTCTGTGTGTTTGATTTGAGGATATGTATGAATGAGCAGTGATGAAAGTAAAATGTACAGCTGGAGTCACTGAAGCTCTCCAAGTGACATTTGGTATACACAAGGGAGCGTCTTCAGCCCTTCATATCTGTTACATTACATGTTACGTTGGTGGTAGCAACGTAATAACTTTAAATTACGCACTTGGTGAGTTTCTGCACGGTAGTTGAAACTAATGTGGGAGAGCAAGTCGGGGGCATCAGCTGATCCGGTTATTAATTGATGAAAAAATAGTTAATCATTACTGATTCTTCTCTGTGAGAGGGTTTGAAGATTTAATAGGCGAATACGATTTTCATAACGTGGGAGAATGAAAGGATCTTTCCAAGGAAGACCTTTAAGAGCAAAACGTATATGAATCTGTGCTGTATTTCTTCCATTCAAGATTTATGAATACCACAAAATGGTGACCACACCTAAAAAGCATACTCTAGATGAGGACGTATCAGTTGTGTATCAGTTGTGTAAAGAGAGGGTAATGTAGGGGTCATTAAATCCTTTTGCCCATCGTTTAATAAAACATTGAATTTGCTTTGTTAATAATGAAGTTGATGTGTTCATTACATTAAATTAAATAACAATGAAATGCAGAGAACCAATATGACTTTCTTGTTTTACGCCAGGCAAAGCTTTGAAAGGTTTTGACGAAACTTTTCAAAATTTGATTTGTTTAATTTTAAATTAATGACTTATTTCTAGGAGAAAGCTTCATTGCCCCTTGTCTCTTTGAAACATTTGGCGTTGATAATAATGCTTTAATAGATCTACTCAAGAAGCAGTCAGTTGAGAAAAGAACTTTTTGTTTAGAGAATCCTTGAGTTTTGTGTAATAATTTTTTTTTTTTTTTTTGTCAGGAGGAAACCTTCAAAAGACACTTGGCAGTATTCTACACCCAGTAGTGTGGGATTTTTACCTCACTAAAAACTCCTCGTAGTCAGAACCAATCTATGAATGATCGACAACAGATTTTTCTTTCTCAATAGGATAATCAATTTAAGGGAAGCTTAAACTTTTAACGCTTCCCATGACTTTTAGACCATTCTTCTTAATCTCCGAACATTGCCTCTCGTATTCTATGCAGTCGCTGATTGTGTGATACAGCATGTTTTCTTACAACTTCTGTAACCATTTCTATTTGTAGGTCACGATGTAAATCGCTATTTCTTATATACTATGGTGCATTTACTATTCCACGAAGGACTTTGTTTTGGAACTTTTGGATGATTTCAGTATTTGTTTTCTATGTACAGCCCCATAATTGGATTATTTTTTTGTGCTCTAGCCCCTCATGCCATACCTTGTCGAATGCTTGAGCAACATCTAAAAATATAGCCGAACATACTTGTTTTTCTTCTAATGCTTTTTCAACTGCATCCGTTATTCTATGAACTTGGTCTATCGTGGGATGTTTATTTCTAAATCCAAACTGAGCATTTGGGATCAGATTTATTTCTTCTATGACTTTGCTCAGTCTTTTCAGTAGCAATTTTTCAAAGACTTTTGCCATTATTGGTATAAGCGATATTGGTCTGTAAGACGTCACTTCTGTTGGTGGCTTACCTTGCTTTGGTATAACAATTACTTCAGCAATTTTCCAATGATGTGGGACATATTGGGTCTTCAGGCACGCATTTATTATGAATTGGAGTTTTATGGAAAATTTAAAGTAAAGATATAAATTAAAGAAATATTTGTAATTTTCTTAGGTTTTATTTTATCAAATAAACTTATCACAACTTTTAATTTAAAGATTCGACGCGTTTCGAAATTAAAATTTCATCTTCAGGTGTTTCGCCTTTCAACTGATTTAGTCTTTTGTTTTGCTTATAGGTTTCGCTATTGTTGTCTCTTTTATCTGTCTAATTTTAGTTTTTCTGATCGTTGTTTTTGTTTTGTTTAATCTTCTTTGTTATCTAATGGTGATTTTTTTGTTGTTTAAGTGCAGTGTCAAATAGTGCGTTTGTCTTGAAAATTAATTTGTCGTTCAATAGTTTGTCCTTTTCTATCTTGTGTGCTTTATAAATCTCGAACTCCTCTAGTGCGTCGAGTGCCCTTCCTTTCTTACATAGGTGCAAAGGCTGCAAATTCGTATCGAAATCTGTGTAATTATGATTAGACTCTAATAAATGTAAAGCATAATTGGATTTTGTGTTCTGTTTTGGTCTATGTTCTTGGAATCTATCGTGGAAAGTTCTTCCAGTCTGTCCAATATAATATTTGTTGCAATCATTGCATTTTATTTTATAAACGCCCGATTGTTGTTTTATGTCTGTATTCTTTTTTGCCTGCAGAATATTCTTTAATGTGTTGTTAGTTTTGTATGACACTTTTATGTTAAGTTTTTTGAATTCGTTTTGGATTATTTGTGGTAGGAGGTTGGTGAATGTAATGGAAATGTATTTTGTATTGGTGTTTTCTTCGTTTGATTTGTTGTTGTCGTTGATTGTTCTTTTCCTTAGACTTTTTTGAAGTAGTTTGTCAATTAATTCTGTTTTATATCCGTTGGATCTGGCTATTTGTTTTATTATTTTTAGTTCATCCTCATAATCTTGGTCGTCCATGGGTATGTTGATTAGCCGATTTATAAAAGCATTATATGCTGCCATCTTTTGGGAGTACGGATGATGCGAATCGTTATGTATGGTTATGTCAGTGGTGGTAGGTTTTCTAGGGTGATGGCACCTGAGGTCGGCCATCTCCAGTAGTCGGCCACCACGTCGTAAAATACCACAAAATAGTAAATTCTTTCAGATAACTTCCAAACAAAAAATATTTTCCATTAGGTTAACTGTTTACCATTCTTGCTGCAAAATTTCATTCGATTGCAGCTGCTGGTTTTCTCGTAGAAAATGTTAGTTTAAGTCGAGATTTCGTTTGTTGTCCATTTGTGCTTTTTTGAACAAAAAAAAAAATAGTGGAAGTGGTTTTTTGAAAAAGGTTTAATTGGCAAGATATCGAAGCTAAGTGCACTATGTGATCATTTTTAGTTAGTCTATAGCTTATATTTGAATATTTTCGCAAAATATCTTCAAAATTTTTTTTTGGTAATTAATTACAAGGGGGGCCGACCTTAGAAGACAGTTTTTTTTTCGATTGTTCCTAGCTCGCCCCCCCCCCCCCCCCCCGGCCGACTACTGAAAACTACTTATTTTATGTTTTTTTTCAACTGAGTATGCAAAGTTAACGGAAATTTTATTCTCTTTCGTTCCAACCGAAACTATGAACAAATATATGCATGGATTCAATAGTCGGCCGGCCTTTTAACGTAAAGAAAGAACGGTGGCCGACTATAGACAACCAATATTCTTATGTCGGCCTACTATGTTTTATATGTAATCCTAGGATTATAAATGTTAGATCTACTTAAATAACTTAGGTACTAATGTTATTAAAAACATAAAAAAACAATTGAATTAATAGTTCTTAAGGGGGGGGAGTAGAAGTATTTATCGATGATTTTATTTAATTTGGAAGAATTATTTTTTTGTCACTTTTTTAGTTCATAAACTTTAGACGCGTTTTTCTCAAAACTACTTTTTCAAAGTCCGTATTCACTGTCATTTCAAAACTACTTGACCGATTCATTTCAAACTTCTTACACATTTTTGACATATAAAATACCGCCCCCAACGTTTAGTAAATTTTTTTTTTTACATTAAGGGTGTTTTCTACCCCGGAATTTTCTGGCGGAATTTTTAGTGGAAAACAACAGTTTACGCTTTAAATGGCCGCCAAAAATTTTTAAACGAAAAAAGAAATTATCAGAGAACGTTTAGGGGAAGATTTGATCATAATTTGACCAATTTTTCTTGGTTTTTTATTTTCAAATAATTTCCAGCCTAGTTATGGTGAACAAAGCAAATTGTTTTTTTCTCAAGACGTTCTGGGGAAAGCTCTGTTACCGGCTCATGCTTCAATATTTCTGCATGAAAAAATTACCCTATATTGTGGAAAGTATGCTGAATAATGTACGAAAGGTTCGAATAAAATTACTCAATCCATATTTAAGGAAAAAATTTGCAAAAAAAGTTTTTTCTTACCATGAAACCCTAACCACCTCCCCCCCTTAAGTTATTAACAGTGTATTTGAAAAATGGAGACACCAAAAAGTAAAAGGACTTTTCACAATTACTCAGAAGATGCACTTTCTTCAGCACTCAAGAAAATTAGAGTGGACCATTGTTCGCTAAGGGAGGCAAGTCGTGAGTTTGGAGTTTCTAGAACCACTCTCCAAATCGAATCCATGGCAGAGAAGGCCAAGAAAAATGGGTCCCGACGTTTCTTAGACGTCATCCAGAATTGCCACTCAAAATACCAGAGGGACTGTGAAAAGGGTGAGCGGTTGTCACCGAAGAATCGATACAAAAATGGTTTCGAGAGCTAAAAGAGTATTTGGAAGAAATAGATGCGATAGATTTTTTGGAAGATGCGTCTCGAATCATTAATGGCCATGAAACATCCTCCTGCCTATCTCCAAAATCAGAAATTTGTAACTGTTTTATTAAAACTGTTTTTTGGTAGTTATTAAATGTTTAACTGCTTCTTAAATATTTTTTACAAAAGCAAATAGTATGAAAATATGAACTGGCCGACTACTAGAGAACTATGCGGCCGACTATTGAAATTGAACGGGCCGACTACTCAATAATCACACTTTCATCTCAACAAAGGTTAATAACTTGTTTCATTTAGTAAATATACTTAATTCGTATAGAATTTCCAAATCTACATATTTCAACTTATCATCAAAACTAATAACTCTATCAAAAATTTAAAGAAGTTATTTTTAAATGCTAATCAAAGACAAAAAAAAAGTTAACTGGCCGACTACTGGTGCCTTCACCCTATATATTTTGTATTTGAGTTTATTGTTGTCTTTCCTTATGTTCAGATCTAGAAATTGATGGAATTTTCTGTTTCGACTTCGGCTGTGAATTTAATGTTGTTATTTATGTTGTTTATGTAATTATTAAGTATGTCAATTTGCCTGTATGTTCCATCAAATATAATAAAAGTGTCGTCTACATATCGAGAATATGTTATTATTTTATTATGTTGAGTGTTAAGGTTCGATAAGATGTATTCGTTTTCGAAATGGTTAAGATATATGTCAGCTATTAGGCCGCTTAGAGGTGAACCCATTGCTAGGCCTTCGTTTTGTGTGTAGAATTTTTCATTGAAAGTGAAATAATTCTGTTTTAGTGTGATCAGTAGTAAATCTATTATTTCATCTATTTGCTGTTTGTTGATTTTAGCAGTTGTTTCCAAATTCTCTTTTATTAAAGTTATTGTTTTATCTATGGGTATATTTGTGTACATATTTGTGACGTCAAACGATAGCATTTTGTATTGTGGGAGTATAGTTATGTTTTCCATTTTATCTATTAGTTGAGTGCAGTTGTTGATGCTGTGGTTTTTACTTATATTGATATTATGTTTGATTAGTTTTTGTAATTTTTTAGCTACTTTGTATCCTGGCGCGGTGGTATAGTCTATTAGTGGTCTGATTGGTGTGTCTTTTTTATGTATCTTCGGGAGTCCTGTGAATCGTGGAGTTTTATGAAGGCTTTTGATGGCATTTCTTTCATAACCTGAGCAGTTATTAGATCGTACCCAGGTGATTTTTTGTTCGATAGTTGATTTCGACACATACTTTTTATTTCTTTGAGTGTGACAATTGGTATGTCAACTTCATCGACTTTATCAATAAACTGTAAGCTGTTTTCAGATGTGTTTGCTGGGAATGGCTTAAAAACATTCGCAAGATGTTCTGCAAACAGGTTAGCTTTTTCTTTCGGATTTCCGATCCAATTCCCGTTTAAAGATTTAATTGGCGGGTTTTGTAAATGCGGTCTTTTCACGCGCTTAGCTGCTTTTCAGGCGCTTAGCTGCTTTCCAGAGCGAATAATCGGTTGAAGCATCAGTCGTTAAATTTTTCAGGAATCTACTTAATGAATCATTTTTGAATTCGTAGATTTGTTTTTTCAGTTCGTTGCTTAGCCGGTTAAACGCTGTTTTGTCGTCTGGAAATCTAGTATTTTGCCATTTTCTTCGAGCTCTTCTCTTCTCCAATATCAACTCTCTTATCTCGGCAAGGTAAATACCTTGTTTCAGTTTGCTTCCTACTCGAGTAAGTTGGTGTACTTTCTTCTGCAGCTTAATGATAAAATAAAAAACAAAAAAATATGATGCGTAGGGTAGACTGGGTACGGTTGAAATAAAGGACGGTTGAAATAAAGGACGGTTGAAATAAAGGACGGTTGAAATAAAGGACGGTTGAAACAACGCAAATATTCTACGATCAGTAGACGGTACGAGAATGTTTCCTGAAGGAAAACGAAGCGAAAACATATTCGAATAATTGTCAGTCAGGCCTAGCACGTGGCAAGTGGCAGTTGTTCAAAAATGGATTTTTACTTGCGATTATAGGTACTATAAGGCAAGTCTTGCAATCGTGCAGAAAAAAAATTTTGAGATAACAATTAAATATGACATTACGATGATAGAGAATACGAAAAAAGTGGGTCCCACAATTCTGTCTGTCTGTCTGTCTGTCTGTCTGTCTGTCTGTCTGTCTGTATGTCCGTCTGTCTGTATATGGATCTACAGCCTGAACAGCTTGACCGATTTTCTTCAAAATTTGCAGTTAGGGTCTGTGGAGCAGTCTACAGAGGGGTTTTTGGAATTGAGTCTCTAGGTCTTGAAATAACGGTACCTGCCATACAACCGATATGATAATACTTATTTTTCTCGAAAACGGCTCCAACGATTTCGATAAAATTTTGTGTGAGGGATTAATTTTGGATTTTCTTTCTTATGATGTAAAAAAAAAATTTGGAAAAAGCCTAAAAACGGTACCTCCCATAGTACCGTTTTTTTCAAAACCGACTTTCTTGTTAATGGCTTACACGATCTTGATGAAACTTTGGATTTAAAAAGTCGTAAGCTGTTACAAAAAGACTGCATATCAATATTTAAAAAAATTTAGTTGTGGAAATTTTTAAAAATATTTTTAACAAATTTTGATATTTTGAAATAACTTCAAAACTATAACTTTGATTTTTTTCAAATTTTTTGTCAAAACAACTCTTATTAAGATCTAAAACTTTGCATACTCGACTTTTAAAAAACAGTTTTTAAAAAAAAAGTGAAAAATAAAAAACCGGTTTTTGGAAAAACTGCTCCAACGATTTTGATTAAATTTTCATCATTCAAATGTATTAGCGATTGCAAAAGAATGGCGTTTTTAGATTTTTGCTTGAAACCTTTTGGAATTTTTTATTTTTTTTTTTTATTATTTTACGTGATTTAATTCAATTTTCATAATTAATGTGTAGTTGGCAACCCTGTACCACAAAATATATTATGAAGAGCTAATACCAAAACCTTTAACTCAGCCTTTAGATTTTAATATCGTATTTAGAACACAATCGCAAGTTCGTGCGACCCAGTCGTGCCCATTTTTTCTTAATCGATTACAAAAAGTAAAATTTTTTGAGCGGTTTTTTTTTGTAATAACTGTGCTTCTATTGATGTTAGAGTTTTGAGTATGAGTTTGTGTTTGAAACGAGGAGTGTAGAACGCATCGCAGTGACTTGTTTCAACGTGTTGCTAATATGGCTATAATTATACACATTTTTGTTACTAAAGCGCGGTTGGGGACGGTTGAAACACTTTTTTTGGGTACGGTTGAAACAAAATGTCTACTTAGTTTCCCAGCTTTCCAGATGCCAAAAGTTCGTGTAAGAAAGACTTCAAGAAGACAGACTGACTTGACAACCTACAGCAAGGCCTATGACTATGTCAAAGTATGTCAATTTGTTGCGAAATGTGAAGGAAAAACATAGATTAAATCACTGTTCGCTTCTTAGATATTATAAAAAGGCGAGATGTTTCTGGCGAGGGAGAAAATAAAAACAAAATAAATAAGTGATTTGGGTAACATACTTTGGGATGTGATTCTAGGTTATATTCTAAGAAAAAAATCGTAAGGAGGGGCCCCCTTCCATCTTTCTCCGTTTAGGAGGCAGGGTCTATTTAATGAAAATCGACCATTTTTTTTTATAATTTTTCAAAAAACAACTAGGCCACTAACTTCCGCACACAAGTGTTTATCAAAGCTTATACTATGTTTTTCAATGTTATTTTAATTCAAGTTAATTAAGTGAATGGTTTTTGAGTAGTCAGGTGTAAAAGTCAAACTTTTGAAAAAATCAAAAATGTTTTCTTTGAATAAAATTTTTACAAAGTTTGGCATATTAAGAGTCACTTTTCTTTCAATAATCAACGCTCTTATAAGTTTTGAGTCAAACACAAAAGCTCGATCGAAAAAATCTTCTTTAGTTTCTGAGAAATAAAAAAAAAAACAAAAATAGGAACAATAAAAAAATTATATATAAAAAAATATCATAATAGATGTATGTAATATAGAATATAGCAACACAAACTATGGACTACAGTATGTAATAACTAATAAGCATTTCCAATCAGTCTTATACTTAAATATAAAAAATGCTAACTATTTCCATGTGTTTCAACTGACCCCTAGTGCTGTTTCAACCGCCCCTGGTATGGGTACGGTTGAAACAAAAAAGATATTTTTTAAATTTCCATGTTCTACAAAAACTAATGCACTTAGCACTAAAAAGACACTCCTAATTTGTAGATGGAAATCGTCTTTTTCATTAGACATCCTTTCTTCACCGCTCGGGTTACAGAAATTAATGTTATGAACGATATAAGCCAAATTGTTTCAACCGTACCCAGTCTACCCTATCCAAAAAAAAAAAACGCTTAATTTAATCGCCAAAAGATCAGACACCATTTTATAAACACAAAAATTTGTATTGCGAATTTTATAATATAATCAAACTGAAATCTTCAATGTCTTTCAAATGGTGAGGCTTACGGAAGAAATATAAGATACCTTTTTTTAGAGCACTAAATTTCCTACCAAATTCTTGATGAACATTTTTCTGTACAATCAATTAATGATGGGGTATGAATATTTTCCATTGGACTGAGAAAAAAAAAATTTAAATGCGATGGGAGGATCTTTCTATTGAAATCAAGAGCTTGTATTTGGTGACAGGTTTTATAAGGTGCCTGGCAACCCATTTTTCTGTAAAATAAATAATCGATTTTTTTTTTACCCACGCTTGTGTATATCTTAGACTGGTTAAAAAAAAGTCAATATTTTTTTCTCGAAACAATTCCATTTATACCTTCGAGGAGGTGTAGAAAGATGCCTGTTTAAAGTAGAGCTCTTAATATTAATATTTAGAGTTCGCTCATCGCAGATTTCCATTTCCCATACAAATTGTATAAGAAAAAACTTTTAAACTTTACAGTTTTATATTTCGGTCTAGAAGCAAATTGCCGGGATGAACGATACATATTTTTATAGAAAATTAGTTGCTCTACAAAAAAAGCTTCCTATAATTTTTCGGCAAGTTCACGCCTTCAAAAATTATTCAATGTTAAAGTTTTGTCAGAAATCAAGAAAAAAAAACTTAAATTTACTCTAAATCAAACTTTAATCTTCAATAACTTTTGAAGGAGTGAATTTGTCGAAAAATGATATGAAACCTTTTTTGTAGAGAAACTAATTCTCTATGAAAATTCGTATCAAAAGGGAGTGGTTTTTTGATTTTAAGCGATTAGTTTTAACATTTTGTCAGAAATCATGAAAGAAACTTAATTTTAAACCTTAACTTTTAATAACTTTTGAAAGAGTGAATAGTCACTTTTTTAAACATCTCTAGCATATACTTAATGTATATTCAAGCTTCCTTTGTAGGCCTGTATTCAAATAAAAATCATTACCCTGTAGTCCTTTAAACTACATTCCATTTTTATCATAAAGTTTATGTATGGGATTTCTCTAACTTCTTATTTGTTTCTGTATTAGCTTCTTAAATAAATATAGATATGATTTTCAACAGCTAATTTGTTTGCAAATCAAAATCTAATTTAAACTCCCCATTGCTATGAAATTCCAATTTATTCCACCTAAAATTGCGAAAACAATTCCAATCTACGCAGAGCAGGTATACCTCCTCTTAAATGCTAGACAAATTTCATTTTCCATCGTCTCTGTATCGGCCATACAAAACGAAAACGCACCCCAGGATCACGCATCACACACAGGAGCTCTCGTATTAATTTACTTAAATCCTGGTGCATAACCTAGAGTAACAATTAATTTCAATTTCCCGTTACAACAGTGATAAAGTGCAATATAGCTGCCTCTGTTGTGGTTCTTAATTCTATAAAACCGATCGAACCACATGACAACCATCTCCAGTCCAAAGAGGAGCATTCACAATACACTTTCATGGATAGTTCGCTGCGCCGGCCGGTTGTGTCGTTAAATTCAAAATTTCTTCTTAATATTTGGGAATGGTTACCCACCCTTTCGGCCTTACCGTCTAACCTGTGTTTCTCCTGCTGTATAATAACAGCAGCAATTTCAAGAACTTTAAACTTACCTATCGACCTTTCTGTATAAATTAAGCGAACACAAAAAATCCATTCGCATAGCTGTTTCCTGGCACAAAGGATCCCGGCCTAAATTATTCGCGGCACATGCCGCAAAACCCCATTGAATAGTTATTGCTGTTTAAAATCCAAATGTTTGCCAACGGTAGCTCTTCAAAAGGCTACACCGTTCCAAATGCCAACCGAAAACCCAAACATTCCACCCCTCCTTTGATTATTTACAGGAAAACTTTCATTTGCATTCCCATCTCCCTAACAATTTTTTAGTCTTTTGCCTTTGTAGCCCCAGGGCGAGCTTTTTACAGATGCACTATCTAACCTTTGAAAAATTTATGTTTCCCGTTGCAGGTACAAAACAGAAGTTGCTGGTAAAAGCCTGCCGGTGTTAACCAACCTCGACAAAGGACGTTACGGTGTCATTGTGTTCGAGAACTTGGACAAATACCTGCACATGGATAAGTGGAATCGTGAGCTACTAGACAAATACTGCCGTGAGTATTCAGTGGGAATTGTTGGCTTTGTCAGTCCGAGCGAGGAGTCCCTAGTGGCCGCCCAATTGCGCGGCTTTCCTTTGTACATACACACAAATCTGAGGCTGAGAGATGCCAGCCTGAATCCGGCGTCGCCAGTGCTTCGTTTGACACGTGCCGGAGACACAGCATGGGGTGCCCTACCTGGCGACGATTGGGCTGTATTCCAACATAATCATTCCACCTACGAGCCGATTGAGTGGGCTCAACGCAATAATCAAGATTATCTCTCAGATGGGGGTCAGGTGCAACTGCCGTTAAGCACTGTCCTGCAGGACCACGGTCACCTAGATGGCATTCAACGAGTGCTATTCGGCAGTAGTCTGAGATTCTGGTTGCATCGATTGTTGTTCTTGGATGCTCTATCGTACCTGAGCCACGGGCAGCTTAGTTTAAGTTTGAATAGAATGATCCTGGTCGATATAGACGATATATTTGTGGGCGAGAAAGGCACACGGCTACGGCCGGACGATGTAAGGGCTTTGATAGCCACACAGCAGCATATAGCTGCTTTAGTTCCTGGATTTAAGTTCAATCTGGGATTCTCGGGGAAGTACTACCACCACGGCACAAGAGAGGAAAACCTAGGTGATGATTTCTTACTGCGAAATGTCCAAGAGTTTAATTGGTTTTCGCATATGTGGAAGCACCAGCAGCCACATTTATATGATAACATAACGATGTTGGTCAATGAGATGTTACTAAACTATGCCTTTGCCAAGGAGCACCACATTCCCACGGACTCAGGGTATTCCATATCTCCGCATCATTCAGGAGTGTATCCAGCCCATGAAGTGCTCTATGAAGCATGGAAGAAAGTGTGGAATGTCAAGGTGACGTCAACTGAAGAATACCCACACCTTAGACCAGCGAGACTACGACGGGGATTCATTCATCGAAACATCATGGTCCTGCCGAGACAGACATGTGGCCTCTTCACTCACACCATGTACATCGACAGATATCCTGGTGGCAGAGACAAGCTGGATGAGTCAATTCAGGGTGGAGAACTTTTCCAGACAATCGTTTACAATCCGATCAACATTTTTATGACGCACATGTCCAATTATGGCTCAGACCGATTAGCTCTGTACACTTTCGAATCAGTTATAAAGTTCCTTCGTTGCTGGACGAATTTAAAATTGAGCTCAGCTCCACCAGTGCAACTTGCCGAAATGTACTTTCACCTGCACCCAGAAGAGTCTGATCCGGTCTGGGGAAATCCCTGCGATGACCCGCGTCACATAAAGATCTGGTCGAAAAACAAGAGTTGTGATTCTTTGCCAAAATTTCTAGTCATTGGTCCACAAAAGACCGGAACCACCGCTTTGTATACATTCCTCAGCATGCACACAGCGATAGCCAGTAATGTTCCCAGTCCGGACACTTTCGAGGAAATACAATTTTTCAATGGAAACAACTACTATCGAGGGTTGGACTGGTACATGGAGTTCTTTCCCATCGAAGCAAACACCACGACGAAGTATATGTTTGAGAAATCGGCAACTTATTTCGATGGAGATGTTGTGCCGAAACGGGCTCATGCTCTTTTGCCACATGCGAGAATAGTAACAATACTTATATCGCCGGCGAAGCGGGCGTATTCCTGGTACCAACACACGAGGGCGCATGGAGATTTGATTGCAAACAACTTCAGCTTCTATCAGGTAAGCCTCCTCCCAATCATATGCCTCTTTGACTGTTCATCTCAATGTAAACTGAATCTAATATCCTCGGGCACTAAATGTAATTCATAATTTAAGCCTACGAAGTTGGATTCCAACAAAAATCGTATGCAAATTAATTTTTTGATGCGTGACTTTTCTTGAATGAGGCTCATGCTACAAGCGCACCCAAGTTATGACTTCTTGGCTTTATTATTCGGAAAGCACGTTTCCAGCAAGATATTGAATTAATAAATAGCACATGCTAATGAGCCATTATCTAAACACGAAGATTTGAATGTTGTGAGATTTTATCGCTACTTTGTAAAATATCGTTGAAGTCCTGTCAATATTGGATCGATATGAATTCTTTAGAATTTCTTTTCTTAAATTAGATTTATGTACTTGAATTGAAACCTAACAAACGAATAAATTTGTGAGTGAAACGCAATATTTCGTTTAAGCCCCAAATACACTCAACGTAACTTGGCCTGTTTTACAAATTAAAACATCACGATAGGGGAAGAACTCCCGAACATGAATGATTAATTGAATATGGCATTTTTAAATTATCGTTTTTGCTTTCAATTCTGACAGCGACTTCACTTCTCACAAAAATAAGTACCTACCTACCTACAGCTACACAGTCTTTTTCTCGAATAAAAATCCGCTTTTCAATAGAATTTTCTTCTCTATTCCCCCATAGGTAATTACAGCAAGTGATTCAGCACCAAAAGCCCTAAAAGATCTGCGAAATCGCTGTCTGAATCCGGGTAAATATGCACAGCATTTGGAACGTTGGCTGGCCTACTATCAACCGCAGCAGGTGCACATAATCGACGGCGAACAATTGCGTCTGAATCCGATCGATGTGATGAATGAACTCCAACGATTCCTGAAAATTCAACCAGCATTCGATTATTCGAATCACTTACGCTATGATCCAAAGAAGGGATTCTTCTGTCAGGCAATCGGTGAAAAAAGGAATAAATGTCTGGGGAAATCAAAAGGACGGCAATACCCATCGATGGATGAGCGCAGTGCGAAGCTCCTGCAAAGGTAAGTTGAGGGATGGTTCTAGTTTAATGTTCACATTGGGTCTGTGTGGATGTGTGTAATGTTAGGATGTAAGAGATCTGAGAATTGCGTTTGAATTTAACATGAATAGCTTTATTTTGATGTTAAACCGCTTTTGCTTCCGGTTTACTCGTACTTTAGAATCCTTTTGATAAACAAAACCTGTCAAACATGAAGTGTTTGAAGATACGTTGTGCAATGACTACCATAGAAGGAATCTGAAGGACTACGATGTCTCTTCTTTAAATTCATGAAAACATGAATAGAGATGCCAAACTTCATTAGGATTTTATAAATATTCAACACCACATCCCATGTGTCAGTCAAATCTCATGACGTCGTTAATTCTCCAAATACCTCAAAAATATTGGCAAAGCCATCGAACGTCTCAATTTTCAAAGTATAATACACCAAGCCATGTGGTTCACATAAATCACTGAGTAATAAATGTTTGCACGCTCGGCTTTCCACTTTCTTAACCAATAAGTGTGAAATTCTTCAACCACCTATATAGCCTCCCAATACCAATACCAATTCCATCCCAACCAACAACCGACAGTGGGCTTTTCATGAAACCATAAATCCATTTTGAGTAAACTCATTATTTACGAACCAAGGATTCCCCCATCGGTTTAGGGTCATATAGCTCCACAGAGATTTCTGTAGAAATGTAATTATAAAGTTGTGTGTGGTGCTCACGTTGTCGTCGTTGTCGGTCCGTCTATCATACGGTAGTTAAGCGTTTGAAACTTCAACTTCCTACAACTGAGATAGAGGGAGGTGGCGAGGTGGGTAAATGACATTTTTAGGCCAGAGATGAGCTCAAGGAATGGATGGGTGGACAACGCAGTTTCAAGTAATTTTCTTAAATTGATTTATATTTTAACGGAAAAGATTTAATCTACAAAATACACTCTATGGTTTATTGTCCGTGGCATCACAAAGTATAGTGACACATTGAGATAGTGTTTTGAACTAAGGACCTGCCATGTCTTTTTACTTTAAAAGGATTAAAGAGACATGCGGACAAAATAACCCTTTAGGGTCTTAAAATTTCTGTGGCAGATAGTTTTTAAGAGGAAAGACTCGTTTTTAGCTAGAAAATGCTTCACGTTTGAAAGGGAAATGTTTGAGATTCAATGAATGGATTTAACCGATGTTAAAAGAAATTGCACAAATTGAAAATTTAATGGACAATTTAAGTTTAATTGCATAGTCTTAGGCAGTTTAAAACTCCATTTAGTTTGTTTCGGTTTTTGTATCTTTGATTCTCGGCGTTAAGAGTATAATCGGGTAAAAAAAACAAACTACAGTCACAGTATTATGATAGTAAAGATGTGATGCCACTAAGTCACTAAGGCTATTTTGTCCTTAAATCTCAAGATGGTAACAATATCGACCTTAAATTTGCACCAGACATCAAAGTGATTGGATATTTTTATTTGTTTCTTTTACCAGTTATCAGTTTATGCTACTATGTTTTATGTTAAAGATCGCGTGACTCACTTTGAAGTGGCTAACTGGCAGTCCATGGGCTTAAACGTTTTCCGAGTTGAATCTTCCGTGCCGAAATTCAGCTATTTCAATACTCCTCTCACTTGATTTGACAAAGCGATTTAGCTATTTCAGTGAGATAACTATAAGTGCGAAAATAACTTCGAAAACATAAATGTTACTGCTCGCGTTCTTCGCAACTTCGAAATTTTCGAAACTACTACTGTCAGTCAAGAACGCTATTTAAGCTCTGTGTCAGATGTAAAATGGTACTGTGATTCACCTCTCGATTCTACATAGTTAGTAGTAAAGTTAATTGTAAAACACAGATTTTTTCTGTTTGAAATTCAACAATTTGACTTCCATGTGTTTCCAAACTAAGCAGTATTAAAATTACATTCATTTTACTTAATTGTGATAAAAATAATGAAAATCGTGTGCCTTCAAAAATGTATTTTCTTTGTTGATAAACTCACTATTAAAATTAATTTACAAAACAGAATATCCAAACACCAATAATTATCAATTTCAATTCAATAAATAAGCGAAAACTTGTAGAACAAAAAACTAACCCAAGAATACCGAGTAAAGTTCGATTGTCATATACGTTGTTTCCTTGTTTTGACAAGTAAAATCTTAAGTTCAGATTTTCAGCCAAGATTTTCCATCTGAAAATCTATCTTCGAAAATCTGAAAATCTAAATGTCATCTGAATTGTCATCTGAAAATCTGAATCTTTTTACAAGGGAAAAGTGACAGAATCTTAAGTTAAGATTTTCGAAGATAGGTGCCAAAAACGCGAGCATTGCTTCAATTGTCAAATGCCAATATTGCCGCTCATATAATCATGATTTCTGAAATAGTTTGTGGTTTGAGAACAGTTCGTTTGCTCCTGAATTGGACCACGTTGTGTTCCACAATTCGATTTCGTCGGCTTCCAAGTGATTTGAAATCACTTTAATTTATCTGAGTGGAATCGGAGAAGAAAACAGACGCATTTAAAAATGTAAGTAAAAAAACTCCGTTGCAACCACACAAATTTTTTTTTTTTTTTACTAGAAATTTGTTTTAAACAAGGAAAAGAATAAAAAAAAAACTGCACAGGAGGAAATATTCATGAACCTTATGAGCCAACATAAAGATCTTGCCCAGGGATAGGGATTCATGAAAGGAGATCGTGTCGTCACAGATTCTTTGTGGGGAAAGACAGAAAAATACAACTGAATTAAAGAAGTCAGTGATAATAAAAAGAATCATTTGAAACAGATTTATCAAAAAAAAAAAGCATGAAAATACTTCAATTTAACTTGTCACATATCATTACACACTTTACATCTGCAATTTCTAATGGATTAGACATGTCTTTCAATCTCAATAAATTATTTTCTCTGTGGCATATCTTTCCTTTTGATTTCCAAAAACGAAGCAATAAGAACAGCACTCATATTTAATTTTCTGATCAGGACACTCAAGAAACTATTGAAATCAAATAAATTGAGTTTCAGTTTAGATGACAGGTATCAGCTGTTTGCAATTTCACTTGAAGTGATTTCGAAAAGTTTTCGAACTGATAAAATCGATCGAAATGCAGAACACTGAAAATAAATTCACTCGATTTGCAATTTCGGTTTCGGTTTCATTTCACTCGATTTCTGGAACCTTGCTGATAATCTCGTAATTATAGGCATCCGCTTTCTAAGGCGGAGAAGTGCTGAACATTCTATAATGATATGCAGAGATGTTTCTTGACTTTCGAAGCATAGTCTGCAGATTGGGTCTGCTGCCAATGTTAGTTGGAATAGAATTTTTTTAGAGGAGAGTTGCCGGTTAGGAGTCCGGTCCAAGTTTTAAGGGTTTTCCTGTTGAGGTTGAATAGGAATTGTGATGTTTTTTGGGTTTATTCTGGCATAAAAGGTTTCGAATAGTTTTGGCCAGAAGAAGAAGAAGTTTTGCCTCCTGCTTTTGTTAGATTCCTCTAACAGGATATTCTTGGCTGTTTGTTTGAATTGGTTTTTGTTTAGAATGGTTAAAGGGCAATGAATGGTTCAGGGGCACCGTCTTTTGTTTACATTTCAGCAGTTTCGTTCCCATCAAAGCCCTTGGTTGCTGGAATCAGGTGGAGGAAAATAAAGTTCTTCGTAGCCATTTGGCAGAGTACCATATTTGTTGGTTAGACTAGTTTTGATCTTATGACTGGTGCTTTGAGTGCAGCTTGGCTGTTTGAGAAGATAAAGATTGTTATGTTTTTTGTGTTGGATGTAGCTTATCATTCTCGCGCATTGATTAATAGCAAAGACTTCGGCTTGGAATATTGAGCAAAGACTACCAAGACTTACTAAAAAATTCGTCATAGGTGAGTCGCTGAAAATTCCGGAACCTTTGTCAGTTTTAATTTTTGAGCCGTCTGTATACCAGACCATATCTTGCCTTTAAATTTAAAGGTGAGGTTTTGTATTCTCCTAGTCTTCCCTTGAGGGCATGACTATGGAAAAGTTGGGTTTAAAGTTGTACACGGTAATAGTATATCCAAGCACATACTAAAGGTTTAGTTTTTATTTTCAATAATCAAGAGGTTACCTTTTGGTTTTGGATTCAAGATGAGGTGCTCTTGATGGAACAGATGGTGGATTGCCAGTCTTGCTGTCATTTTCATATGGTGGATAGGTGGTAGTTCCAGAATGACGTTTAGAGCAACTGTGAGTGTGATACCATTGTATATATAAACTATAGTAAGTTCAAAAGGCGATTTAACAATCTTGTGTACCGGAGGACACCGGTGGCGGTGGCGCTAATCTTTGAAACTTTTCCAGCTTTTTACTTGCCGTTATTTCCTTTGTTTTTTTAGTTAAATCTTGGAACTGTTTTCATATTCGAAATTCGTTAATAGAGGGCGTTGCTTACATCAAGGTGAACATTATTCTACAGTGCATTAAGGTGTACGTATGTCCCTACATATTACGACTTGTCAAATATACAGGGTGATTCGCATTAGGTGTGACAAAAAGATAGGGTGTATAGGTTGGACCTAGACAAGCAAAAAATCGTATGGAGGGGGGGGGGTCGATTTTCCCCCGTTTAGGCGGGAGGGGCAATTTAAGAAAAAAATCACTAAAAATGGAAAAAAAATATTTAAAAATAACGGTAATACCTACAGAGTCGTGCTATAGCATTTTGAAAAGCCAAAAACTTATACATTAATTTAAATTTAAAGATAAGTTGTTCAAATAAATAGTTTTTGAAATATTAATTTTCAAAGTCAAAATTTTGAAAAAAAAAACATTTTTTTTTTTAAACCACTTTTAAATTTTTTTTTTTAAATTTTACGTATTAAAGTAGTATTTTCTGGCTTATTTTCAATGCTCTTACTTATTTTTGATCAAACACAAGAAACCGGGTGTCAAAATAACCTGTAGTTTTTGAGAAAACCAAAAATTACAAAAACGACTTTTTTCAATTTTTTTTTTTCGTTATTGGATTTTTAAGTGAATTCTCAATAAAAAAAAGTAAAGAGAAAATTCATCCTTTATAGAAGAAGAATCCAATAACGAAAAAAAACTTAAAAAAAAAATTTGGAAAAAGTCGTTTTTGTAATTTTTGGTTTTCTCAAAAACTACAGGTTATTTTGACACCCGGTTTCTTGTGTTTGATCAAAAATAAATAAGAGCATTGAAAATAAGCCAGAAAAATACTACTTAAATACGTAAAGTTTGGGAAAAAACACACCTTATGCGAATCACCCTGTATAGACGTATAATGTCGTCTTCCATTGTTTCTGCTCCGGTTAACGTGCTGTCTGTGTGTAAGTGAGCCAGCCACCGTTGTGCTATTTAGTTTAGGCACATAAAAAATATTCATTGAAGAAAATTCCAACTTGAGTTGATTCTTACTTCAAATCGAGAAGTGGCTGTCACTTCTTAGAATAATGGGAAACGATTTTTTGCATCAATTCGCAGATGTCTCCGAAATCTCCTTTTCATCCAATGTAAAGCGACATAATTTTCATTCAAACAGCTGCTCAAACTATAATTAGCAAACTGTCAAGAGCAAAATTTCTTCGTTTCAAAAAATCGGCTATTCCTACACATTTTCAAATAAGGTACTGAAGAAATAGTTGTTGTATTTCAAATAACAAAAGGATATTTGAAATTACTAGCTACTACCCAGAAGCTACTCCAGTGTTTGGCTCCAATGTTTTGTTCATTTGCTTATGAAATTAAGAGCTTATTAGCTACAACCTTAACGCTTTTGAATAGATGTCACCGTCATTCTGAAGGATTTTCTTCTGCAGTGTCTAATTCACTGCGTAAACTTTTCTATCTGTTGCATTTTTTTTTTTTTTTTTGCTCTTCCCGAGCAGATGGAAATAACATTTGTCATATCTGTCCTTATAAAAGCTGGATTTTCCAATTACCAATTACCTGCCAATTGCTATAACGTCGCTTCTTTCTAAATTCTTACAAATGTTGAAGAAACGCCATTTTATGAAATGGGCCGTCAGTCAGTGAGAAATGCGCTGGGGCTCCTCGCTCTGTCGCGCCACTCTATTAATTTTTTTATTTTATCTCAACCGATTTTAGCTAAACCGATATTTGCATTGTTTTGGAGAAAGTAAAATGGTTGGACTTTGTTATTCTAAAGCTTTTGATATGGTCTGGTCGCGCCCTTGGTGTAATGGTTTGCATATTTGTCCGAGCTCAAGGTTCGAATCCCAGAAAAATCCAAATGTTTTTCCATTGCTATCACCTTTCCCGAAGAATTAGTAAGTCTTTCGATGGTGATATCACTCCTATGAAAACCGTACGGAATCGCAAGAAGATTGTAGGTCCTTTCCGTTCCTCACATGGTTTGGTTGAGAAAAGTACGCTAATTCCTAAGATTGCTCGCTCTGTTGCGGCATCCCATTTATTTTTTTATTTATTACTATTTTTTGATAGAGTTAAGCATTACGCTCTATTTTAGAAAACGTGTACATTCGGTATCAATTAGTTTCTCCTTTTAGGATTAAAAACTAACATACCTATCGCTCAAAACATGTTGAGTTCTGAAATCTGATTAACGTTTTATAAATAATTGTCTCAGGGATCCGATCTCTTGGTCATTTCATTACTCTTTGGATGCAATTTTCTCATTTAGTTCTGCTGTAAAGGCATTGATTCCTTTTGGTGACATAATCGTGGTATTAAACTTCATAAATACAATACTATCTTCTGTCGTCCACAGCTAAACGTATGCCTCCATCACCATTATCCGTGAATGGTTCCTGTCTTAAAACCAAACCGAAAAGATGTCATTAAGTGTATGTTAAGTTCAAACACCGACATATTTAAGGTCGGTGATGCAAGCAATCTTTTAATTCTCCCTGTCTGCATAAAATTCATAAAGCCTGTGAAATATAATTCTTGCTTTTAGTCAAGTTTTTCTCAAATTCAAGCAAACAAGTAAAGGGTAAATTTTTTTTTCTGACTCTCTCTCTCTCTCTCTCTCTCTCTCTCTCTCTCTCTCTCTCTCTCTCTCTCTCTCTCTCTCTCTCTCTTTCTCTCTCTCGCCATTCCTTCTTATTTCCAATTCTCCCTTCTTCCTTCCCTTCTTCTTCTTGCTCTATCTCTCTTTCCCTTTCTCTTTCTCTCTTTCATTAATTTTCACACAAACAGTGCTCTAATGAAATATCCAGTTGCATTCCTCTTCTGAAACAATCAGGTGTAAGATCCGTCTCGTTAGAAATGCTCAATATTTTCATCTTGAACGCAGCTTCGGTCATACAGAAATGTATAGAGACTCATATTTCAGCCGCCCAATACGAATGTGTAGTTCTTTACCTAACTTTCTTTGCTTCAAATCAATTTCATCATATATAATAATTAATCATATTCTATTTTCTTATCATTATATGGATATGGAGGGGACCTACAATTTTTCGCGGGTTCCGAACGGCTAAATGAGAATGCGCTTTTCATGGCAATGAATTTACTAACGGAGGACTTGCCAATTCCTCGCGAAAGGCGATACGCGTGGAAAAACATTTTTGCATTTTGCCTCTGCTGGGATTCGAACCTCGAACCTCTGGGTTAGCAGGTGGACATGCTAACCATTGCGCCACGGGTACCACATTCCCTCACAAGGCATGGTTGTGAGAAATGCGCTAGGCCCAGGGGCTCCTCGCTCTGTTGCGCCACCCTATTTATTTTATTTATTTTATTTTATTTTTATATGGATATGCACACTCTTTGATTTGCGCAAATTATGACATCAAGAAAATAATAATAAAAAAATTTGCTTCCGCTATGAAGCTGCGAAAAATTAATTTCACCAATCTTGCAAGCAACTACGCATGCATTTTGCATTTTAGAATGTGGATTTTGTCTTTGCTCACTGGACCATTCAAAGGTATCTATGCGTTTGCAAAATAAAAGCGTCAGAACCATCTGCCAAGTTCGTGACATTTTTTTCTCTCTCAAAATTCTTGTGCATGAAACAGTTCTTATCCAAAGCTGGAAAACAACGCACTCATAAATTTGGGTTCTGTCTGGGCAAAACTGCAATTAATAAACTGCAATATTCCCTCATCCTCCAGAGCATAATTTACAAAAACGTCCACACGAATAATAAATGGTAAAAGTCCATTTAAAAAAATGCCTACTACACAGGACATGAATACAGCAATGTGCTACTGCTTTGCCATTTACAGAAGGCCAACCCAACGCGTATACCACTTCCATCCACCAAGAGACGAAAAGTTTTAGAACCATTTTAGTCATTTGTTATGGCTCGGCGCGCTTCTTTTCCACTCCAACTCGGCGGGTGTTATTTCTACCAAACAACTACCATAGAAAGGCCCAAGAATTAATTTCTAGTTTTCCATGGAGTAGCTTGTTGGCTTTTCTCGACCTCACCGAATGAAAATTCGCTTCCACCGAAAATTTTATTTGCAAATTCCTTAAAATCCAAAAAAAGGATGATAAAAAAAACATACACACGCCCATTCGCCATAAATAAGTTGCATTCATGTCCGCCTACTTCTTTGGCTTTTGCGGCTTTAGTTTTTACTCAATGGCGGATTTGACCTGTATCTAGATAGATATTCTTGCTATTCTCTGAGTCAGGAGTTGCATGTATGCTAAAGCTGAAAGAACAGAGCATTTTTAGTACTACTAAAAGTGGTTTTGAAATATTTTCCATTTGTAGCACAACCATAGCCGCAGGACGATGAAAAGGAGCGTACTCTGTGTTTAAGTTGTACTTTTTGTGTTCCCTAATTTTGGGTCTTGGTTGCAGGTAGGGTATGTTTGGTTTGTGATACAAAAAGAAACGAAAATAAAGTTGAGGCTTTATAGATTGAGATTTAAGACATTTGTTGCATTATGTTGTCGCCATGCTCTCTTGTTGCAGGACCTCACAGTGGAATAGGAAAAAGTGAAGTCTCACCGTCTTTGAAAACTGAAAATAAAAAGAAATTAAAGCAAAACCATTCAAACACACATCCTAACACTGTGTAGTACTAATTAGAATAACTGTTATCTAGGAGTTGGAGAATCGATTCCCAAAAACTTCCATCGTTTTTCGAGTCTGTTGCCTTTTAGAAGAAATTGACAAGTCCTTATTGAATAATTAAACTTATAATTATAGATCTTTGAAATGGGCAAGATGTCGAGGCTCCTCGAGCTTTGTAGTTCAACCTTATTTATTAATATTAAAGTCTTTTAATCTGTGACCATACGAAGAATGGTTGCCACTTTTAACGTCTACACGTTTGTACGTTTTTTTTATAATTAACGAAAATAGGAGAGGATTTGAAAGGAGACACCGATGTTCGTTGCTTTTGAACTTTTGTGAATCGTAATGCAGGGGAAATACTGAGCTAGGTAATGCATTCCACATTCGGCTGGTGCAACTGAAATACGAATCTCTATACTTGACTGCACGCCCGAAGTTGGGCTCAAGGTAATACTGATGAGCATTCCTGGCGAGGCGGGTGTTGTGGCTGAGTTGTTTCAGGGGAGAAATGCAACTGGCTATTTCACTAGAGCACTGTTGGTAGAAAAAGCGATAAAAAAGAGAGAGACAGGTAAGGTAAGGTTTGAAAGATATCTACGCACTAAAAATCTGTCACAGATCACAGTCACAGTACCGCTAGCTCCGTTAACAGAAATAGATGTTTTTAACGCTTGACATCTTATCCCTTCTTTCCAAGATCTAGATTCACGTCACTGTACATGGCGCACTGTTTGCTGGCTATCAACGTTGTTTCTACTCATCGTCGGAGTATTGAAAAACTCTTGAATTGGTGCTGTAGGTTTCAATAAGCCACTCTTTTGCAATACTCTGCTGACGTCAACGTTAAATTAAACTTAGAACGAATTTCTCTCTTAAACTTTACAACAACATCAGTCGATACAACTACGTAGTCTAACAATGCATCGTTGACACAATGTGTACTTATTTCCAGAGCACTTCACTAACCCCATAAAACAAACTGTTTCCAACCAAACACAACACAGCATACCTTTATGTTTTAAGTTTTATTTTAAAACTACCCTCCTGCTCTTGAAAATAAAATCTGCATTCAGCAGGAAAAATGAATACAACACCATTATGCTCATCATGACTGAAATAAAAAACAGGGTTATAGCCTTAACTTCATACATAAATAAATATGAAGAAGAAAAAAAAACGGTTGGTCCCCTAGACGAAAGACGACCAGAATCAGGCTCTCTCTTTGTCTCTCTGTGCTGTGGTAGAAAGTTGTACTGCAATCGACATTAGTTGTACCATTTCTCTATGTGAAACTGGCATAAAGCAAGCACGCTACAAACAAATTGGGTAAAAATAAAGGCTTTTTTTTGTGGAAGGGGTGACGACGACAATTGCTTATGCTTTGATGGCAGAAATATTTTTCTGCACTGGAAATGCATTCATTTTAAAATGAAATATTTACCCACAATGGTTGATATAAATAATTAGAGCACAATGGTTGAGAGTATTATGCGAAAAGTGGGTTTGGAGAACGAATCCTTACTACTGAATGTGTTGTTTTTTCCCCATTACCTGCAGATGGTCTTTGTTTGCATTGTTGTTTTGTGTCTTGCAAAAAGGATGTTCATCTAGGGAAATTATCAACTTTGTTTTATCTTTGTCGGAGTTTCGAATTTTCTTTAGAAACTTGATGAGTAAGTCATTAAGGTAATGGGTAAAGTTAAAAGTTAGAAAATCCTTACACAATGTTGTTAAGTTTTAAATGAAAAAAAAAACTGTAATCATCCTAAACCTTCAAAACTGCGAAGATTTATTTATTGGTAGTGGGCTTTTTCGTTAGATTTTTAAGCTAATTTTGTGTATTATCACATAAAGCCAATACCGTTGAAACCGTTTTAAACGGCCTTAACCTCAATATACATTCTTGAAGAATTCTGTGTCACTAGAAAAGGTTTGTGAAAAGAAAATGCACTACGTAGTTTTTTGAGTCCAGGTGTTACTTTTAAACCAAGTACCTTGCTTGGCAGTTAGTAATAAGTTAGAGAAAGATAATAAGTCCTCTGGAATTTTGATTTTACTTCTTGGACGTAGTGGTCTTGTTGTAATTATTATTTTTATGACTATTTGCACTTGTTTCTTCTTCACATCCCAATGTAGCACCAGGTGGACGAAGCGTTTTTTTTTTTTCTTCCTTTGGTTATATTTATTGCTTCTTTTATTTCGAAATGGAAGGAGTTGTCTATGTGATTTGTGTTGCTTTTATGTCTTACTTACTTACTTACTTAGGTGGGCATTACAGTTCGGGGTGAACCTGGTCTCAACCAACATCCTTCTATAACGACTTCGATTTCGGGCGAGCTCTCTCCAGTTTCGCACTCCAAGTCGGTTGAGATCTTCATCCACTTGATTGCGCCACCTAAGACGAGGTCTTCCCCTTCCGCGATTTCCCTGCAATGTGTGAACACCCGACGAGCCGGAGCGTTTGGGTCCATCCGCTCTATATGGCCCAACCATCGTAGCCTCGCGATGCGTACTCTTCTGGCTATGCCCATGTCGCGGTACAGCTCATACAGCTCGTTGTTGTATCTTCTTCTCCACACATTGTCTTCGCATACGGGACCAAAGATCATTCGGAGAATTTTTCTTTCGAAACGACCAAGGGTTTCCTCATCCGCTTTCGATAAGGTCCATGCTTCCGCGCCGTGAAGCAGGACTGGGATGATTAAGGTCTTATATAAGGTTACCTTGGTTTTTTTGGAGAGAGTTTTGTTTCTCAATTGCCTTCTTGACAACATATACTTCGTTTTGCCCTCATTAACCATCAAACCCATGTTTGCCGCTTCTGTTTCGATACTCGCAAAAGCACCTATGACATCACGCTTTTTCTTCCCATTACGTCAATATCGTCTGCATAGGCGAGTAATTGTACAGACTTTTGAAAGATTGTTCCTCTGGTGTTGACGTTTGAGTTTCTTACAATCTGTTCAAGTATGATGGTTAAGAAATCGCATGACAGTTTGTCGCCTTGTCTAAAACCTTTGCTTTTATGTCTAGGCCATAATATTCTTGTAACGGTTTTCCGTCGCTCTTCTTAAGACTGAGGTTATTCTCTTCACGATACACAGAAAATTGACTGGTTTGACCAATTCGAACGGGAAGGCGTCAGTATTCTCTTCACAAATGAAGTCAAACATCTTG
Source organism: Melanostoma mellinum (assembly GCA_914767635.1). NCBI lineage: Eukaryota > Metazoa > Arthropoda > Insecta > Diptera > Syrphidae > Melanostoma > Melanostoma mellinum. The sequence goes on along the minus strand of OU612058.1, from coordinate 139,733,298 downwards.
GAATAGACCTTCTTCTTTGGTCTAAATATATTGAAGAAATAATGTGCTAAGAAGCTGTCAATCTTATTGTGATGCATCGAAACTTTTCTTCTTTCGCCATAAATGGCTGCTACTAGGTGGGGCACAGGGCGGCAACGATTTCATTCCAACTTGTTCTGCCTTTGGCCAATCGCTTGGTTTCCACGAAAAAATATGTTTTCATTTAGTACGCGTCATCTTTGGACAACCTCTTCTCTCTGTTGCTTTGTGGGTTGTATGCAAATGCCATTTTGGCAACGTCATCAGACTTTCTCAGCGTGTGCTCAATTCAGTGCCATTTACGTTCGATTACGCCCTACTCTCGATCAGCGTTTTAAACTGCTCGTTTGATATCGTGTTTGGCCAAAATATTTTAAAATATACATAATTTGGTCTTTTTTATGATGTTGCTGGATCGGAATGTTCTTCCTAGTTTATGAACAGCCGATTCGTATGCTTTTGCTATTCTGACTTACCTCACCACCAATGGCTCAGTGTTCTTAGCAATCATGCTGCGTATGTAGCAGAAGTTGTCTCCATCTTTTATGGTGTGTTGGATTCCACTGCTGGCTGTAACACACTTCGTATTGTACTATTGGTTGCTAGGTTGCTACACAATGTCATGTTAATTTGGTTATTGCTTCGACTTTGACTTTCAATCCGGCGCTCTCGTCAATTCGCGTCAATACTTCTAGCATTCGCCACATGTGACTAGCGCTATGAGTCGAGAAAAAAAAATGATGGCGGTGTAATCAACATCACATAGACGTTGAAAGGGGTTGGCTTTGAATGCCACAAGGCACAAGGTGATTCGGCGTTAACCTTTTCCAAGACAGAGTCCATTACAACCAAGAATAATACAGGCGAAAGCACACAACCCTGACGCACTCCTTTGTTTATAGCAAATTTGTTTTTTGTTTTTCAGCATGCTTAGAGCTTCTTTTATTTTTTCGGGAGCCGTTGAAATATTACGACACAGATTTTGCCGTTTGTTAGGGCCAGTTGCTCAATCGAATCATAAATTTAAGTTCTACATAAAGTTTTCATTTTTGTATGAGACGTTCCGGAGTTCTTAAGTTCTACATAAAATCCCCATACTAAAGTAGAACTTTATGTAGAACTTGAATTTATGATTCGATTGAGCAACTGGCCCTTAGAGTTTTATTTTCTTCGTCTTCAAGGAAGCTTTTGGCAAGAAAGCCCTCTGTATCTCTACGGCTATAAGACAAGTCATCTCCTACGCAGCAGGTGTTTGGTAGACCAAATTTTCACGTAAATACGTTATTGCTTTTTTCGCCAATTTCGAAGAGCAATATTTCTTCCATGCTATTCTCGACGCACTGCAAGAGTGCAAGTGCTCAATGTCCCTCCTCTTGATACGTTTGTCATATGCTATGTGTCGTATTACATTCAGACTGTTTGCCGGCTGCGTGTTTCGTATATTTTCTTTTGAACCCTCATCCCGTCAATCTCTTATTACACTCAGACGTTCTTCGGCTGCGTGTTTTTTTGACACTTCTTTTTCATTTTGTTCTCACCCACAGATTCAAAGTGTGAAAATAATTAAAGAGGCTCAGCTGCATTTTTTATATATCAGTAACAAAAAACTCATAAGAAGCAAAATGTCATTTGAAGTGGTAAATAATTTAATTAGATGCTGCAGCAATGATTTTTGACTCCATGTATACAAAAAATTCATGTATTTTCATGGAAAATTAAAGAAATTGTCCGCAACATACTACTTCTTTACTCAGGAACATTAGAAGATACAATAAAGCAACGACAAGAAACTAAGAAAGAGAAGAAAAAGAAACGCCAAAAACCATCCAAGACCATTGGACAATCCTCAACCCAAAACTTTGCGGGTTGAGACTTTTTAAAGTATTTCTATTTCATCTGCTTTCTCTTTCGCACTTATTTCCGTCTTTGCAAAACCGTCTGGGTGTAATACGACACTATGTTGGCAAGACCATTCTGTTTTGAAAAAAGAAGTCCCTGACACAATTTGCACTGTAATCTGGAAATTTGAAGATCTCTCGTGTGGTGAAAACGTATGGTATTCTAGTGGCTATAAACTACTATTCCAAAAATAGCTGGATTGGAAGAAGCAAAGTGTGAGTTTTTAAGCGTAGTTTTAAAAATCGAATATGACACTCAATCTCGCATCATTTATTCAAAAAATTGTATTGGAATCGATAAATTGGCTTTTGCCATTTACGCTTTAAAGATAAATTCGTGAAAATGTTGTCCGCGGATCCGTTGCAAATGATATTCGGTAGGTCTGATTTCGCGTCTCTTTTTCGCGCATTTCGGGCTGTATTCAACGAATCGCATGATCTTGGCGGCTAACTCATAGGGCCATTTCGAGATATGAGCAGCTTTGTCCTTCAGCATGTCCATTGTTTCACGAGCTGTGTGGCATATGGTACCGTCTTGATGAAACCACATGTCAACCAAAGACAACTCAGCCAACTGGGCAAAGAAAAGTCGCATTTCATGACTTAATATTATTCGCTCTTGACGGTAACGTTTCTTCCACGGTCGTTTTTGAAGAAAAAAGGATGGATGACGCCACCAGCCAATAAACCACACCAAACTGTCATTTTTTCGGGATGCATCGGTAATCTTGGTAACGCTTAGGTCTTAAAAAATCACCTTTTATTTATGTCTGCAGAGACGGCCAAGCTGTTCTTAAAAGTTTTCCCCATCCTCCAACTACTTTTGAAGTGATCTGCTAATGCAACGCTAAGTACGACTGGAAGTCTATACATGTATGAGTTCGAAACCATCAATGCATCACCTTAAACAAGATACAAATTCATTCGTTTTGTTCTCATAGGTCTTCCTTTCTTCATCTTCAATCTCTCGTACAGAGGCGAATCAGCAATGAATTAATGCATTTTCTCTAGTTGATAGCGGTTTCAATTGATTCTCCTAACTTTCTCACCCACATTAGATTCAACAAGCGTTGTTACCACCACAGAACTAGCTAAGACATGCATGAGCTGCTAGCACACATGAGTAAATTACTCAAGTCCAAGTTTTTCTATTTCTCTTTCTGACTTTAGTCTAGTTTTTATTTGTTATGTTTTACTAGTTTTTTTTTCTATTTTGTCTTATCTTTTGTCTTATGTCTTTTCTTTTTTTGTTACTTGTAATGTTCTTTTATTTTGGACTCGTAAACTCTCTCTTGTTGTCTACTAACCACTAACACTTAAATTGATGATGAAAAGCGTAGATAAGTTTGTACAAATAACTTGATCTAAGCTCAGTACCGCTTAAATCATGAGATACAAAAAAAAGCGTAGTGCTCTCAATGGGCAGGTACTTCCATTGGGTGTAAACCGACTAAACGTATACTCGCCAATATTAGTAAGGGAGCTATAAAACTTTTGCTTTGTCATAGCTGAAAAGTTGTTACCGTTGCCAGGGGACACTTCTTATTCGCCAAGCATGTATACGTTCAAAGCTTAAGCAATACTCTCTGTGTCAAACCTGCATACAGAATGATGAAACCGCAGAGTAATTTTTTCTCGGAGCACGACAGCTCTTTCTCAAATCAGGTTGCAGACACTAGGTGCAGACAAAGAGAGATCTCTTTAGCACTCCAGCTTCTTCTGGCTTCTCATCGAACGAATGGCAACAACATTTGCATTAACATGTCTGCCCGATACGCGTTAGGTTCGTGATTCGAATCCCAACAAAAAACCAAAAATGTTTTTCCACGGGTATCGTCCTTCGCGAGGATCTGTCAATTCCTCCGACAGTAATTTCATTCCCATGAAAAGTGCTTTCTCCATTAGCCAGAATTGGCATAAAATTGTAAGCTTCCCTCCATTCCTCACAAGGTATGGTTGATGTGAGAAATGTGCTAGACCTCAGGGATCCCCGCTTTTTTGCGCAACCCTGTGGATGTATGTATATATTTTATCTATCGTTACTTTGATACTCAGCTATTGTATATGCACTGTTCTAATTTTTTCTTTCATTTCCAGATATTACCTCAGTCACAACACCGCCTTAGTTAAGCTCCTTAAAAAACTCGGTTCCCGACCGATTCCACAATGGCTCAAAGACGACCTCTCCACAGTGTCGTGATAGCACGCCAAGCGGCGTTCGAGCCATAATCACCACGACCGATACAAACGACGACGACGACAACATCGTAAATTTAGGAAACATCCAAAAAAGAACACGCACCATCATCACAAATTGATTGTCGATTCTCCAAAATTAAAAGGACGCATCAGCAGCTAAATTTATACATAAAGTCAATAATATTAAATTAAATTTAAAGAAAAGAAAAGAAGTAGACTTACTTGACTTATACTTACACAAATAGATGTACACTACATTAACTCTCAATGTAAATTAGTTAACAAGAAAACTAAAAAAACTGTCACTAGTTTAGAAGAAGAAAAACAAACCGCCCGCTCCCCACAGCTAAAGACAAAATAGACTTCTAATTTAAATAAGAATCAAGCATGAAAATAATGTTTTGTTGCGAATACAGAAAACATTAATTAGATTCAAAAAAGCAGCAAACCTGATATGGATCAACTATTTTAAAAATAAACGACTCTTGCCTGGCCTGGTTATTAAACTTATTTGTATAGAGAAAGCTTTTCTTTTTAATTTAAAGATATCACTTTAAGCATAAGAAAGAGAAACTAAAAAGTAAAGTAGTTAAACGATAAGAACCAAGCAAAGATGAGTAATTAGAAGATAAATACTCGGCACCTTCTCAAAAGGCACTCAGTGCGGTATAAATTTTACCACTCTTGATTTAGCATTATTTTTAATTTTATATTATTTTTATTTCTTAGTTTTGAATTATAGTTCAATAATGTAGATGTCTGAAACTAAAGCTACCTTAATACTTAGTTAACATTTGTAATTTAATTTAAAAAAATATATATATTTCACAACAACAAAAAAAAACAAGTATGCGATAAGTATAGTGATAGTTTGTATATAAAGATAATTATAATTACGTTACGTAAGAGTTCTGTTCGTCTTGCTTTGTCTGTGTCAACTTTTGGGTTATTGAAAATGTTTTATTGAAAATAGTTTCCAATCTCTTCATCATATTCTCTCTGTGTGTATCTCCTTAAAATAGAAAAATATAAATAAAAACTTACAGTTTTTTCAAAGTACCTTTACCTTCAAAAAGAGCACCTTTCCTAGAATTTTCCAATTTTCTATCCATCTAAGCACCTTTCAAAGTCGAGAAAACTTTTCCCCATTTTTTCTTATGTTAAACCAACTTTTTATTTGTTTAAAATGTGTTTATTGTTGGCGTCTTTGAGATATACAATATAAAATTATTTTATTGCTTTTAATAAAACAAAAGAATTTTTAATAAGAAAAATGTTAATGCTTAGAAATAATTGATGTAAAGCTAAATTATTGAAACAAAAATGCAAATGCAATGCAAATATTTTAGACTATTAAGTGTAATAGGAACAAAAATATGTTTAAAATTAAAATGAGAGAGATGACAGTGAAAAAGAGGCAAACAAAAATCAGAAAAAAAAATCCCCTTACAGACAATAAAGAGACTCAATTCAAAAAGGAAAATATTTTTTGTTTACTTCTACCACACAGACCATGGCCGCTACTAAAATGAGTTTAGTTGGAGCAGGCTCTCAAGTTGGTCAACTCGATAGTCTGTATAGAATCTGGAGATCATCAGAAAGTTGAAGGTTGGTTTGCTTTTCTTTTTTCACCTGCCATTTAATAGCAAGTTAGCCAACTTGCAGTTTTCAAATTTTCCCTGGGATATTTGGGACAATTGGTACTTGATGATTATTCAGACTGTACAACTAGTTGCGCAGACTTTGCTGGATGTTAAATTGTCGGATGTAGTTTGCGTTTAAACTTATCAGACTTGTCCTTAGACCTCATTCTGAAAGTAAATTATCAAAAATATTTAAAAACCATCCAACACGTTGGACAAACGGTTGTTTGAAGTCTCATATTATTTGCCATTGGTCGTTTAGACCAAAGTTTTTCCAACTGATTGTACAGTGTGAAGTACCCACGTGAAATGTGTACATAAAAAATAAGAGTTTTTTATTCGCCAGAAAAAAAAAATCACGCTTAAACATTTAATTCAATAATTGAAAATGAAAGAAAGTGTTACAAATCGGGATAAAGGAAAAGGACGAGGAAAGGTAACGATAAATGATTAATTATCAGTTATTTTAAACTTATTTTACTTTTATTTTTTACATGTTTTGAAAAATGTTTTTTTTAGTTTAATTTTGTTTTGTCTATGTACTTAACCTGCGTTAAATGTTAAATGTTATGTCCGTATTCGTATAGATGCTAGAGAGCTAAAAAGCTACCTCGGATTTCTAACGGGAAATTATTAAATGCAAACTAGCTGCACATGAACTGAAACTTTATTCCATTGAACTGAAGCGAGCGGAACACTATTTATTCTTTTTTAGTATAAACACATAAAAATAAATAGGAACACTGGGGCCTAGCGTGTTTCTCACAATCATGCCTTGAAGGGAATGGATGGGGCCTACAATTTCCTGCCGATTCAAAATGGCTTATCGAGGGCTTTTCATGGCAATGAATCTACTTCTGTCGGAGAACTTGCAGTAGATAGTTGTCGAAAACCTTTTCCTGTTTTCTGTTGGGTAAACAACGGGAAGAATGCTAACCACTACGCCACGGATACCACTCTTTTCAGTGTCCTTTTCATGCTAGTGACAAATAATGATTAATATGACAGCTTCTTATCATTTTTTCCTTTTGGCTTTTGTGGCAAACCCAAACATATCGATGTATTGTTAATTTTTCTAAATTTTGATAACAAACCAACCAAAAAAACCAAAAAATGGTGACGAGGGCTTCCGGTTCCATTTAGCCGGTAACCATTGTCCAAAAAGTTGCTCCCAGACTCACTTTCGATGAAAAAAATTAAAAAAAATTGTTTGTTAACGTAACCGCCTCAGACTAATGCCAAGCATGTCTAGCTATTGATAGTGTAACATTCACCTGGTTCGATAAATAAAACTTTACTTTCAACTCTTATCTGTACTTTAATTGCACCACTTTTTAAACTATAATTTGATCTTAAGTTGCACCATGAACACTACCGATGGTAGTGATTTAGTGATTTCACTACATTATTCAAATGATAGCAAGAGCAAAGTACCAGTGATAAAGTAGAATGTACCCATATTAATTTTAATGTTTGCATTCAATATAGAACATTTTATAATATTTTCGTTTTTTCATTTCCCCTCCTGCAATAATTTACCCAGATAGTTTGTTCGAGCACTTTCTTGCTTTAAGAGAATTCAAATCCATTTTTGAAAAAAGGTAATTCATTTCATTATAATATTTAACATTAATTTTTATTCGACTTATCTTAGAACTGCTTACATGCTAACAAAAAAATGTGAAATTAGTTTATAAAATTTAATAAACGTACTGACTGGCGGGTACTTTAAATTAAAAAATAACGTAATACTAATCCCTTTGGCCTGAAGATAACTTATTATTTACAATGAATAGCGAGAATCTTCATTTGCAAAGTAATATTGCTATGAGCTCATTTTAAAACGTTTATCAAAAAAATTTTCTTGTTATGTTCATCTACACATATAAAAATTAATTGCTGTTCGTTAGTTTGGCTTAAACTCGAAAACGGCTGAACGGATTAATCTTATCTTGGTTTTGAAATGTTCGTGGAGGTCTAGGGAGTAAGTCAATTATGAAAAAAAAAGAATGGGAATAAAGTAAAAGTAACAATTTCTTTATTCTTAATTGTAATGAATAAAAAATTAATGTGCTTTTACCAATAATTTATAAATTTTTTTTTTTTTTTTGATATTCTGAGATATCAAATTTACTACTAATTTAGCAATTTACGATGACATGGAGAAGGCGACCTGACTTAGGTCGAGGATCTCAATGTGACCATTCAGAATTTTCTTCCAGGAAAGTTGGTTTCCTTCAAATCAGTCGACACCGTTATGAACCAGGATGACGTAGTCAACTATTATACGGAAATTCTTAATTCACTGGAATTGCCTGGACTACCACCTAAAAGTAGTTGTCATCGTGCTGCGTAACATTAATCAACCTCGCTATGCAATGGAACAAGACTGGCTATGAAAAAGCTGATGAATAACATAATTGAAGCAACAATCAAAAAGGACAATACAAATGAGAGGATGTCTTGATCACGCAAAAACCGATGATTCCAACGGATTTACCATTCGATTTTAAACGGTTACAATTTTCAGTACTTCTGGCCTTTGCGATGACCATAACCAAATCAGAAGTACAGTCGTTAGAAGTTTGCGGAATCAACTTGAAGTTTTCGTGTTTCACGCATGGACAACTATACGTCGCATGTTCGCGCGTCGGAAAACTTTCTTTGTTTATTAACGCACCACAAAACAACACAAAAAAAAATATTGTTCGTGTCTATCATCAAATTCAAACCTTCTTAATAGCCAGTATTTCAGGGAAACACTGTTTTGTGAGTAAGCAACATGATGTGCCGAAAATAATAATAATATTTCAATCTTAATAAAAAAACGCTTTTTTATAAAATATGGACTCGTTTTGCTTGTTTTGAAATTAATTTATACAAAAGTATAGGTCTTTTATTTAAGGAAGCGATAATCTTTCCAATTCATAAAAAAGGCGACATATCCGATCCAAAATCCAAACAATTATAGGGGAATATCCTTCCTTAATTCCTCATATAAACTATTTGTCTCCCTTTTAAACAACCGTCTCTGTAGATGGATAAGCCACAATAAAATGATAAAGGAATGCCAGGCAGGTTTTCGGAGCGGATATTCAACCATCGACAACATCTTTATCTTAAGAAGCATTGCGGGAACATTCTTGGAACAAAACAAGAAATTATATGTATTCTTCGTTGACTTCAAGGCTGCTTTCGACACAATTGATAGGAGGGCCTTGTTCTACAAGCTATACAACGCGGGAATATCTTCAATGTTTGGAAGGGTCATAGAAAACCTGTACGATGAAAATAAGGCAGCGGTATGGAACGGGGAAGACTTGTCTGATCAGTTCGATACAACAATGGGAGTTAAACAAGGATGCCCCATGAGCCCAAACCTTTTTGCTCTTTTCATCAATGACCTAACCGACTACCTTCCAGGAGGAATAGAGTTTGCCGGGATGTCAATTAAAGCGTTACTCTTTGCTGACGATGTTGTTTTATTTGCCTACTCACCTCAATCCTGCAACTTATGATTATGACCGACTTCATATGTACTGCAAGGTGTGGAATCTGACGGTTAACTTAAGCAAATCGAAGGCGATGGTTTTTAAAAATGGTTCAGGCAGAGCGGCTGGGAACGAGAAATGGCATTTGAACAACGAACCAATCGAAGTGGTGAAAACCTACAAATATCTTGGTATGATAATAAAAAGCAACCTAAATATGGAAACACACTTGAAAGACAAACTAGTAAAAGCTAAGAGTGCAATATGTGCTTCTTGGAAGAAATGCTTTGCAAATAACCTGATTGCACACAGCGTAAAGTATAAAGTTTTTTAGCAGTTGCAGAATCTATTATGATGTATGGTGCTCAAGCGTGGGGTTATGAGAAATATGAAACGGTGGAAAAGCTGCTAAGATTCTACCTTAAAAGATGTTTTCTATTACCGAGAAATACGCCTAACTACATACTACATATTGAAACCGGACTGCCACCGCTTTTTATTAAAACACTAAAACTACACGTAGATTATCTTTTGAAAGTTTCAAAAATGCAAGACGAAAGACTACCGAAAATAATAAGCCGGCATATAATTCGAAGGAAGAGTCTTTACTTTGGGAAATTGAAGGAGCTTGCAGATTATTGTGGCCTTGATTTTAACCTGAATCTACAGGGAAATGACGGGAGAGAAGTCGAGAATGCGCTCTACGACCTTGTATCAAAAGCAGATGAGAAACTCAGATTGGATTGTATCAACCAGGCGACTACTTCTGTACATAGAGAAATCTATAGTGTACTGCAACACAATCTCTGTGAAAGAAATTACTTTCGGTCTGACAATAGCCAAAAGCTAATCTCAGCTATGTTTAGAATGAGAGGCGAGCTGCTTCAATTAAATTTTATTCCGCACCGGGAGGATCTACCATTAATTTGCAGTCTTTGCAATCTTTCCGTGAGAGAAGACGTCATGCATTTCATAGGAATATGTCCGATCCTAAAAGAAATAAGAAGATCTTACCTTGGGAGCAACCAGTTGTCTGAAGGAAAAGTGCTAGCAATTCTTAATTGCGAGGAGGATGTAAGCCAGCTTTACAACTATTATAGGAAAGCTATTTCATATAGAAATCAAATTTTGAATGAAGCCTTTTAAAAGCAAAGTAAATTATCTTTTAGAAACACTTAACATAAACGTTCTTATTATGTGATTTCTTTTTTTTTTTTTTTTCTTTTCAATCTAATACTAGTAATTTAAAATTAACATATTACTGTCAATCGAGCAGACGGCAAAAGCCATGCTTAACGATTTTTTTTTTATATATTAAAATGTGAATCTTAATTTAAGAAACTGATAATAAAATCAATCTAATCTAATCTAAAATCTAATCTAATCTTTATCGGAGCACAAAAAAGCCATTTTTGATACATTTTCTTAAGTGTACACGAGTGACTCTGGCGTATACGTACTGTTTTTTTTCAAGTTGTATTCTGATAATAAATTGTAACTTCTTTCAATACATTTTCAGCCTTATTTATAAACCCATAATAAGGAGTGAATAGCGCTATGTTCCTCTTATAATATCTCTGAACAGAAAAACCTATTTATAAAACTTTTTGAACGTAACATAGAGGGAGAATATGCTGAACGCCGATTCAGGTAGTATAGGGATTGAATAGGTTTTTGTCATCGCTATTGCGAAATGACAAGGAAATGTTAGTACGCCGGCGGATACATAGATGGCTTTCAGAGACCGGTTTGTTTTCGATAGTGAAGTACACCTGTGTATTACCGCTCAATGCTATAAATTATATTATGGATTATAGATAGGTAAGATATGCACATCATAACTATAATGGTTTATAAATAAGAATTTTTTTAACGTAGAATATAGTGCTATTCACTGCATAACTATTCGTCCGTTCAGAGCTATTTAGGGAAATCTAATAAATACGGCTGTTTATATTTAAGAGTTCAATGAGAAAAATTTTTGTTGCTGATTGTTGCTGAATTAATTTCGTCTGTATCAATTTAAATTCATTGAACTTATCCCTCAGTGACATAATCTTATAATTATTTCATTCACATATTTGCACGTTAACGGAAGATTCCCTCAGGAAAGGAGTTGGATGTGGAAACTTAGAAACTACTGGACAGATTTCAAAAATTCTTTCGGTACTGGGATGCCACATAGTCCCTCAGTAACTTATAGAGCCCCTACACTACACTGACCGTTTGTGCAAACATATATTTTGTTTTTGTAAAAATCTTTGTGCAAACTCTGTTTGAGTAGTGTGTAGCGATGTTGAGTGTTTGTGTTTGTGTTTGTTTCAAACAAAAATTGAATTTTCCGTGTAACATGTTTGAGTCGTGTGTGTTGAATTTTGCTCAAATAGTTGTCAATTTTCAAAAAGTAAAAATGGATAACAAATTTTTTGGACGAAATTTATCGAATTATATAAAAGTTTAGTTGTGTTGTGCTGTGTTAAAAGCAAAGTTTATTGCAACAATTAAAGTAGCACATTCGAAACCGGTCATTACTCATAGGTCTTGATTTATATGAAAAACGTCAAGCAACTTATGTCTCTCAAACATGTTTGTGTAGTGTGTCGCGAAACTTTGTTTGCAAAAACACACGTTTGTACAAACGTGTTTGCGTAGTGCAGGGGTCCTATTAGCGTATATTTTATCCCTCAGGATTAAAACTACAGACCCAAGCAAAGTCATCGTTAGATTGTTTAATTGCCCCTGAGTAGCATAGACTATATTTCACTCCCACTCTGCCACTAGAATGAAAGCTTGGAGACTGATGTACTTAACTTTCAAGTGATGAAAATAGGGCCTGAGCTACGCCGCGCCGGGTGGGTCAGCTAGTTTACTAATATTCATTTACTATTATTAGTGCATTATAAATCTCACGCAGTCAGAAAACATCCCGAAAGGCGTTCTTTTATACAAATTAATCAAAACTTTCTGGGTACAAATTACAAAATCAACATCTAAAAGCTCGAGCCTTAACTTTTTTCTTGGGCTTTTTCCCAAACTTTGCCCAAGTTATGGAACAGACCTTACTGAATACAGCTACCACACTACTTTATAAAAAACAAAGTCAATGAGCTTTTTAGAAAGCATTTAAATCAATACATCAACCATTTAAGTTGTTATGTACTTTCTTTAAATTTTGAATCAATGTAGTCAATACCCAAACCAATACAAATACAGGTCACAATAGAGTGAAAGTTTCTTGAAACAGTAGAAACAAATCATTCACAGTTCTTTTTAAGTCACCAGCCTTGTTTTCTTTCTGGCGAACGACAGTAATTTTTTTTTGTTGAAGAATCTCACAGCATAAACCAGGGATGAAAACTGGTAAGAAGCGCTATTTTTTAGCTGTGTAGTCTTATAGTTATCTTCACAATACGATCAATAAAACGCTGTACTCACTAATGCAACTTTGTTCCATAAACCCCATTTACCAGCCATCTATGTTGTTCACTTTTGAAAGTGACTCATTTTTGTTCACTAATCGTTGCTCACTATGTTTTCCCATAAGCGATGTTTTGCTAAAGTGAGTATGGATTGCCAATAAAACACGGCTTTTGTTAAAATACAACACTGCACTGGCTACAGAATTAAATGAAAATCACTATTTGTAAATAATCCTATAGCGAGGCAATCGACAGGGCTGAATGTCTGAGCATTTTTAGCACTGGGTCTTAATAATGCATTATGCGGCATATACACTGTTCAAATGCTTGAACAGCATGTGAGAGTGTATTAGTAAATTCTATTTTACTTTGGATATACACACTTCAAGCTTGAGTCTTCAATCATTGTTGGTGTTGTTGTTGTTTTCCCCATTAAACTTCGCGCTCTGTGACGACAATGTTCGCTTTGCGGTGTCTTTACGAAATGAATGCTGGATCAAGCATTCAATCTCGCATATACACTCTTCAATGATTGAAGCCTGATTGAACGAAAATCAAAACGATTTGATTTTGCTTCCAGCATACACACAATGCATACGTGAGTTTTTTTCACTAATACACTCTTACATGCTGGTCAAGCATTTGAACAGTGTATATGCCGCATTAGCTGGGCTAATGCAGTTAATATGCAGGGACGTCACTTCCGCGTAGTTTGTAGAAATTTACAATGTGGTCATGCTTTCATACATACCTACATTTATAATGTCACGGCGGCAAAGTCGATGGCTACGGCGTTTCTGCCACAACTTAAAAACGCTTTGGTTTGGGAGAACCTTAAAGGCTTGCCCAAACCAATGCGGTGATTGCGTGCGGTGCGATTGCGATAAGTCAAATCCCTATGTAATCTTATGGACGTTTGACTTAATGCATAGGGATTTGACTTAACGCAATCGCATCGCACGCACTCACCGCATTGGTTTGGGCAAGGCTTTAAGCCTTGCGCAACATTTACACATAAACACATCCGAGTACGAGAAGAGTAATGGTGGATTTACATGCATCTGCAAGTGCAGATGAAAAACGGAAAAAGACACAAGATTTTAAATGCATACCTTTTCCGTCTGGGCCGAAACTTTTTAGATGGTTATCATTCAATCAGCTATCGTCTGGCGGTCAATTGGATCGTCGAACGATTGTTTCATGTAATTTCGCTGTGTGCAGTTTATGAAAGCTATTTTACTATTCCCTTACAAGTTTTGGTAACTTTGTTAGGGGCTTAATACAGGCTCAAAAGCACAATGGCTCCAACATATATCGCAAACACCCCATTTTTTTGTTTTGCCTAAACACGGGGACACATAATTATGGTACCTGTGTACCAAACTTTATTAAAATAAAAGCAATTCAGCACCGAAAACAAAAAAACCATTCTGTTTAAGGCATAACGATATTTTTATACCAAGTGCAGAGTCGACCTTATTTAAAAGCTCATTCCATTTCCAGTCAACTTCTTCTAAGCTTAAAGTTTTCTTTTTGACAGTTGTCCAACAAAAAAAACACTCCCCGGCAAATAGTCAACAACAGAAATTCCCAAGCAAAACGAAATATATGAAAGAAAAGAAAAAACACTGAGCTTTTGGGTTGTCTCCCCGAAAACACTTTACATGATTGATAAATCACACAGAGTGTGCTCCCCAAATAAACTCAGTTTGTTCAGTCAGCTCCGCTGGGCTGAATCGGAATTCTCTTCGTTTAAAAATTTAGTGTTTCGATTAAGATGGCGCCGGGCGTATGTGCTGCAAGTTTCCGCGTGTTCTTACGGTCGTCGGATATGCTGCGTTTTCGTATAACGCCTACAACTGTTTCTCGATCCTTTCTTATTGCGGTAAGTAGTTTTTCTTTTAATTCATCTCGTCATTCAAGAAAAAGGAAAAACGCGTTCCTTCCTCTCGAAGTTTTCTCTTGTCGAATCTATAATCCATATCCAATCCAAGATCCAAAGCAAAAAGAACCGTAGTGAAAAAAGCTGAATTTGTGTGATAAAAAAAAAGTAAAGAGTTTGGAGAAAACGAAAGAAAACTCCAAGAAAGAGTGAAAAGAAGTAATGGCAATGAGTGAGTGGAGTGAGTAATGATAATGGAGTTAATTCAGAGTTCAGTTACCGCGCTGAATGGAAGTTTTGTGTTGGTGTGTTGTGTGATTGAGCTCTGAGCTGTCAATTTGCTGGGAGTTTTACATGAGCGGCATGATAATTTTAGTCATCGCTGAGTTTGTGTGCGTGTTGAAAGTGCGTGTGCGAGACGATATTGAGTTTTTCCATTTCTGATACTCCACTCGGTTCTCATAAATTGAGTGCTTGTTTATGTGTGTGTTTTGTGGGTAAAAAAGATAAGAAAATGACCAACTCAACTTCATGTTCATGGATGTTTCTCCTTTCACGTTTCACCTGTTTTATCATCGTGTGTATTCGGAACAAACAACTTTTATGTGCTTCTGCTTTCCTTTAAAAAAGTAAAATAATAATGCTTTAGGGTGTGTGGGTCAATGGAGCAACATATTGGGGTGTGCCCTTCTGTGACTGTTACTCAAATTAAGCTCCCTAAAATGCGCGTTTTTTTCTCAATAGAATGAAATTTAAGAACTTAATACATCTACTCTATTTTTGTTTTTTTTTTCTTTTCTTTTATTTCAAACTTTTTGTTGATCTTGACCTCAAGTAACTCCCCACATGTCACTTTCTCGAGCCGAAGATTGTTGTGTGTGTTAAAATTTTGTTTGATGATAAAAGTAAACTTGAATTTTCGATAAGTGTTATGATAGAAAAATTAATCGAAAGATATGTGCCCACCTACAAATATCTGATTGGAATGCCATGATTGTTTTGAGGTTGAAATGCTATTTTTAGGTGAAACTGTGTTGTTTTGTTTTTTGTCATCTGATATCACACATATTGTAAGCTTTGCTTCTCTCATAAAAATCACATTCACGTGGCCCATAAACTAACGAATAAAATCGATAAAGGAAAATTTATTTCGGTTTCTAAATAATTTCGAAATTTCGAGGAGAGAATAACATACCGGTCAGTTTCTAAAGTCATGTGCATTGATCCATTGAATATCTGTACATAGGTAGGTATGTACCCACCTACCACCTACATAAATTTAATAACAACATCAATTAAAAGACAAACGTATAAGTTTCAAGCAATGATCTTTATTGTGCAGGTCGTAGTGCGATGCGAATATTTATTTCAATTGTCTTCCTTGCCACGTGATACCTAGAATGCTGGTTATTTTATTCCAAAAGAGCTTTCAATGACTTCTTTTATTTTCTAAGATCACCACCCCACGAGTTGTGAAGTGATTGGTTTAATAATAATTAATTTGAGGCGGCAGCGGAACAAGCATAACAAAGAAAAGAAGCCGGTTGTTTGAAAGAACTACTCATGTTTTTCATTTAATTGTTATTAGTGATTTTGGAAACATGTGATCAGGCACATTCTCATGAGAATTGAATTGATTGCATGGCGTTGTTTATATTTGATCTTTCAAAAATTCATCAGTACCTATCGCCTTTAGTGATCACGACGTTCATAGGCCTCGGTAGTAAAAACTTGTCATTAGAAGAGGTCCTACCTTATATGTGTTCGTCGCGCATACATAAAATTTTTATATGTATATTCTTACCTTCTTAGGTAAATCCGAATCTAAGAATTTCTCCCGATAGACGATTTGGTTTCAGCCGTCACTTGGCGGACGCATATTTTGTAATGATGGCTACAACTAGAAGCTGCTCACAAGGTGGAGTCCTCTCACCACTTATCTGGTCAATTGTTTTCAAGATTACATCGAGCTCTTCATAAAAATGGAAGCAAGACTGTCAAGTGATACAGCACTTTTCCGCCATAGAAGGCGAATGCTTGGTTAAGAGATTATTCACTTGACTAAACTCAAACTAATGGACCCACAGAGAATCATTACTTTCAGGAGCAATGGAACTGCTCGTGGTACCCGTGGCGTGATGGTTAGCATGTCCACCTGCTAACCCAGATGTTCGAGGTTCGAATCCCAGCAGAGGCAAAAATGTTTTATCACGGGTATCGCCTTTCACGAGGAATTGGCAAGTCCTCCGTTAATAAATTCATTGCCATGAAAAGCGCTTTCTCAATTAGTAGTTCGTAACCGGCAGCATATTGTATGTAAGTCCCCTCCATTCCCTTACAAGGCATGGTTGTGAGAAATGCGCTAGGCCCAGGGGCTCCTCGCTCTGTTGTGCTACCCTATTTATTTATTAATGGAACTGCTCTGAAACTACGCATGGGTTGCCACAATAGTTTTAGAGCTGCATAAACTCAACACGCCATAGAAAAATCTAAAATTTTAAATCCAATGATAGAAATTTTTCTAATGCTTTGGACATTGTATACAGAAACTATAGTAAGTTCAAAACGAGATTTAGCAATGTTATGGACCGGAGGAACGCAGTGGCGCACACAATGGTGAAACCAATGGCTTGGAACGGAGGCTGCTAACTTGGACCGAAGAAAATAGGTTCGCCACCGGTCCAAAAGTCTACATAATAATACTATTGTTTCTATTAACAATGCTTTGGGGTAGGTACCCGTACCATTATCTTGGTTGCATTTGATAGGAAAAAAGTTATCTATCTCTGTTTTCAGTTAAAAAATGCATTTGAAAAGGGTTGAAATGCATCTGGCAAGTAGAAGGCTCAAACCCAATCGTCTCGGGCACACTTTTTTTTATAATCAGTAAAATTTTTCTGGTTTTTTGACGTATTCTCATTTGGTTATCACTTCGACCTCCAAATCTAAAAAATTACCATATTTGAACACCCACCCCCGCCCTCAGCTGAATAGAAAACTTGCCACACGATTAAATTTGATATTTGTATGTCGAGACACATGTATGAGCATGAATTTTGGTCATCACCGCACTCCAAAAATTTCCTTCCAGCTCTTAAGCTACGTGCAGACGGCATATAAAAAGCCGCACATATGTGCGGTTCTGACGTCACATAAAAAGTTGTAAAATCAACGCAAATGCTATACGTTGAACAATGTACGCAAACTCGCATATAAGGGTGTTCAGACGATGTGCGGAATCTGTCCCAAAAGCCGCACATTAGTTTGCGTTGATTTGCTCGCACATCAAGTGTACGCAAATGAGTACGCAAATTTTGCGGTCGATGTGCGACGTGTTCACACGATATGCGGAAATATCCGCACATCACCCATTTGCGTTCATATGCAGGTTTGCGTTAATTCAATAAATTGTTTGAATTTTGTGTTTTATTCATGGTTTGTGGTTGTTGACGAAGCTTATCCGATATCCGTACATAAATTTAAAAGTGCTGAAATTATTTGAAAATGTCGAAAAGAAAGTAGGGTACTACGGCTGTTTTGGCATTGGATATGATTTATCAGCAATCAATTTTAATGATTTCATAACAAATCGGTAGAAAAAAAATTAACTTAATAAATTAATAAAATACTCAAGTCAACAACAAAAAAAAATTTAGATAAAGAGACCCGATAAATACTGCAATACTTATTGCAAAAACAGCCTACTACCAACACACTTCGCTTCGCTCATTTTTTTTTTAATTGAAAACCGATCATAACTATACTGTACAACCACTACTGATTTGCGTAAAATATGCACATTTGCGTTGTCCTATTTTCGTGTCACCGCACATGATTTTGAAGATCGCACATGCACGCACATGCACGCAAAGTGTCACAAAAAATGTGCGAGGGTGTTCAGACGATTTGCCAAAAAGCCGCACATTTATGTGCGGTCTCGCCGTCGCACATCATCCGCAAACCATTTGCGTGCATGTGCGGAGTGTCCCAAAAGGGTGTTCAGACGATATGCGTGAATTTTCGCATATTATGACGTAAAAATGACGTCAGAACCGCAAACGTGTGCGGCTTTTATATGCCGTCTGCACGTAGCTTAAGTCTATGAGAAAAAATACAAAAATTGTGTTCTTAACAATACAAATTGAATTGTGTTCTTTGCTGTTTTTTCATCTGTTAATTGGACACACATACATTTATTAAAAAGAAACTTGCTTAGTTTCCTAATGGTGTCAAAAGAATCCAATTTAGTAGCGACTGGAGACGACAGCAAATGGGTAAAAGGAAATCGACATTAGTTTTTAGTTTCGAAAACATGCAACCAAATGTTATTTCAAATAACCTTCTTGCTACCCAAAGTTAAGGAGCGTGTCTGTCTCGTTTCCATTTTTTTTTTTGTCTTCAATTTCTCTAATTGCTTCTTGTTTTCTGTTGCATTTTATACGAATTGCTTTTAAGGTAACTAGAAAGGTGAATGTGTGAATGCGGAGGTCAAAGGCACTTTCGCAAGGAGTTTTGACCGTGTAGTGCAATTCATAGCTACCTTGCAGGTATATGCATATGTGTGGTGTGTACAATAGGGTGGGTCAAAAAAAATCAAAAAAACCAAATATTTATTAAGAAATTATTATGCGGCATATACACTGTTCAAATGCTTGACCAGCATGTAAGAGTGTATTAGTGAAAAAAACTCACGTATGCATTGTGTGTATGCTGGAAGCAAAATCAAATCGTTTTGATTTTCGTTCAATCAGGCTTCAATCATTGAAGAGTGTATATGCGAGATTGAATGCTTGATCCAGCATACATTTCGTAAAGACACCGCAAAGCTAACATTGTAGTCACAGAGCGCGAAGTTTAATGGGGAAAACAACAACAACACCAACAATGATTGAAGACTCAAGCTTGAAGTGTGTATATCCAAAGTAAATATAGAATTTACTAATACACTCTCACATGCTGTTCAAGCATTTGAACAGTGTATATGCCGCATTAGAATTTGTAGGAATTGCAGTTCTACTGCGAATATCTTTTAAATGGTTAGAGCAATCAATTAACAACAAAGACCTTTTTTGTAGGACGTTCAATTTTCTATTGAAATAATTGATGCTCATTTGATAATAACTATTTCTTAGTGAGTTACAAAATTCAAAACAAAAAAGGTATTTTCTTTAAAATACTTCAATTTTTGACCTCGAATATCTTTTAAATGGTTAGATTAATGAAAAAAGTATTAGAGGCCATCTTTGTAGACCGTTCAATTTCCTATAAATACTGTTTTTGCGACTGGTTGAACAATCTATTTTTAAAATGATATGACCATTTTTATATGATTCTAAACTGAAAATGGAAAACTACGATGAGCATCATCTTCCCGTTAATATTAAAAGCTCAAATTTTGTAAGTACTTTCTAGAGGTACCAATGAACAAGTTTTCGTGTGTCGGACCCACCCTAGTGTACAAGCTATAATTGTTAACCGCGTTATACGATGTCAATTGTAGTTTTCTGTTTTTCACTTTTGATCCTTTGGCAATGACACGACTTTATAACAATTAAGCCAGATCCATTGACTGAAAGAAACAAAAGTGTGTACTTTTACTGGTTGACAATAACCAAACGAAATTGTGTCAAAGCATACCAAACTTGGGCTTGTGCGTTTGAGTTTTTTTCTGGGCAGATAGCTGAACTGCTCAATTAATATCGTGTTTACTTTTTGCAAAACTCACTTAGGGATTTTATCAATAAATTAGGTTAGGTTAGGCTGTTAGGTGGCTGTTAGAGAAACGACCGACGCACTTAGACCAAAAATAGGTCTATTGTGATACCATAAGAAAGTTGAAGGGATTGCCTCTTATTCAAACAATTTTGAGCTTTCTGAAAAGCGTTGAAAACTTTGAATATCTTATGTTTCTAAGATAACTTGGTTCGTCGAATAAGAACTTCCCTAAATGTGTTTTTTCGGCTGTTTAGGCCAAAAATTAAAGTGTAATTTCAGTAGCAGAGGATTTCTCCTGCATGAATTATGAAAGAGCGTACTGGGGTTGTTTTCCACTGTCAGTATGCTTAGATCTTTGAATCTACGCAACGGATTTTGATGCGTTTTGTTTTTTTAATACATAGACTGATCCAAGAGAAAGGTTTATGTGTATTTCATCACATGTTTTCACGGGAACGGGAACATAAACTAAAACTTTGAAACTGATTGACCAATTTAAAATTTTTTCCACCTTTAGAATGCTATTCACACCGATATTCCCACGTGAAAGGGAACGAGAAGATACACGAAATGTTAAAAACTGCTTAACCAATCTCCAAAACTACTGAGCCGATTTCAATGAAATTTGGAACAGAAATGTTGTAAAACCTGAGAAACCGCTCACTCGGGAACGGAAGCGGGAACACGAACATAACCGGGAACTTGGAGAATACTATATAAATACAATTTACACTGTTATTGCGATCCCGTGAAGCCTTAAAGCCTCGTCAATTCGTGGTATAACTCATTTCAGGCGCTTATAAATTTATGCAAAATGAAAAAGCGCTTTTTTGGGGCAGTAGAGTTTCTCTCGGAGATCGTCGGGGCCTAACGCCTTTTAGGCTCTCAGGGACCTGCAATTTTATGCCGGATTAGAACGGCTAAGTAAGAAAGCGGTTTACATGATTACATTACACGATTACATTTTCATCATGTAGTTTCTCTCGAAGAGCTTCGCGGCCTATGGCCTTTCAAAGACCTTCCATCTTGGCCCGATGGGAACGGCTAAATAAGAAAGCTAAATTATTTTAGTGTTATTTGTTTTTGAAGGACTTGTCAATGCCTTGCGAAAGGAAATACCTGTCAAAAAACGATTTCATGAATCTTGGATTCGAACCTCGTGCAAACTAATATCAGACAAAAAAAAGGTCAAACAGACGAAAAATGCTTTTGTATCGCACTCTTGGAAGTTTTCTTTATTTAAATTCAAAATTTTGTCTGTACGAGTACCAAAAATCACAATGATGTCGCAATTACCAGAGGTCTTTTGCTGGGTTTTAATTAAAACTGGATTTGTTTTAGTATCTTCAATTCGCAACTAACCAATAAAAGCGTCCTTACCATTCGAATTTGACGACCGTTTTAAACTTCGTAATATTTCATTTAATTTAACTGGTCTAGATCGGTTCTGTTCGGTTTTGCATATTTCACATCCAATTTTCTAACGTATGACGATTTTCAAAGGGAAGAGGCTAGAGCTTTGTAGACCCATACACTTTTATCGCTCTTCACTGATTCCTAAGTAACTAAAGTGTTCACCAAAGACTAGTCATGTTTATTTAACTTTAAAACGAGTAAAGAAGTTTTTGAGAAAATAATGCTTCCACTTCATAGGCCTGACTTTTCAAACTGCTTTCATTATTCCTCAACGTCATGCAATATCAGAGTAAAAAATATAACCAAAGGGTCAGTTGTTTTTGCTTTTGCCTCTTCTTTAATTAAACCCGAATTTTGCATTTTTTTTGCAACGAGGTGGAGTTAATTGCTGTGGGAGGTCCATCAATATGGTTTCTGAATCAAAGAAAGTTAATTACAATCTTTCAAGCTAAACCTTTTCATGTTCAAAGGCATGACATTGTTATTTTCATTTTGCTTTAACAGTTTCTCATTTTTCTTTTGAAAATTAAACAAGAGAAGAAAAGTTTCAAAACTTTGAAGAAGGCGAAAGCATTTCTCGACCTATCTATCAACTGATAAGCCGCCAAACTTTTTGTCCCAAATTTGCATAGATCCTTAGACATTCTGTCTTCGAATTGGATATCAATTCAATCTTTTGAACCAATAAATAATCTGAAAAACCCAATCATCACATTCGTTGATTTTAATCAAATCAAATGTTTGTTACAATCCCCACACCAATTGTCTACAACGCATTAAGCAGTGTGTAAACAGGCTTGATATGAAGTGCTCTGAATGAATAGATAAGAACCTTTATTTCAAAAGCACTAATAAATATCCACACATGCGTTTGTATCAAAACATTTCTATTGTACTCACGGCTTTATCATCATTAGGTAATAGGTATAGAAATTGCCCAGCTGTTGCATGAGCAAAATAGTGTTTGCACGCTTTTACACCAAAAGGTCATATGTGTCAAAGTGATGATTAAGACGTGTAAATGAGTCATCCAATGTGGTTACTGAAAGGCGAATGGTGTCAATAGTAATAATGTCTAACTATTATGAGCATGACTGTCAAGAAGTTATCACTTTAATAGAGGAATGAATAAACTACTCAAGAACATAATAGCTCCTAATGGTTGAAGCCAGACACATTAGCCGTGTACACACTCAATTTCGCCCAATTCGATGTCGTATCACTATCACTACTCAGTATGCCCCGAGCTCATTGAAGCTTTTGTTGTTATCTAAGGGTGGTATTGCTGATTCGAAAAGCAAATTACATATTACTTTTTATGTAAAATCAACCAAAATGAAAATCTTCATGTGCCAAACGCTGTGCTTGATAAGAGTTGGGTTATTTTTCGTTTTGAGTGTACAATGTACATACTCATGCTTATGATAAGGTCTATTTTGAAACATGACATTTCATCTTATGTTTGCAGAGTTTGCTTTGAACTTGCCCGAATTGTGTGCCATGAAGCGATTGATATTTTTGAATTCATCATTCAGATTGTGCTATGTTCTCAAGATTCGATTGCCATATGATTGGGCGAACGAAAATCTCAATGACCAACAAACTTTTATAGTAAAATCTGCTTTAACGAATCTCGAATGTGCCAAATAAAACATAAACTCGCACTTATAATGGCCAGAGCACGAACCAGTCATTCGATTTGTAACGCAAAGTATCTTTTTCTTCTTGCTGCGTGGATATAATGGGTCCCAGAAATACTGTACTTTTGCAAACCTTTTTCAATAAATGTATAAGCTATGTGTATGTATGTATATAAAAAGGTTGTAACGATCAAAAGCCTGGTGTTCCGGGCGGAATTCTGAAGAAATGTTCCATCGATTTGCAGATTAACACCATTAGATTTTGAGATAAAACACATTCATCTTTGGGTCGTTTTGGTCAGCAGCTAATTCAATTTTTATTATATCAAACAAATGATACACAATATTTGTGTTTTTGTGCACAGTTATCTTGCATCTGAAGCATAGCATGACAAGGAAATATTAAACTTTTTATGGATTTTTGGGTTGGAATGAGTTTTGGGCTTAGTGCTTTCACAATCAGCATGGGTTGTGTAGAATGGCTGTTTGTTCTCACGCTTGAAAATTGACTTACTACGAAATGATTCAATGCCGTTTAAGACGAATGCTTATCATGCATTAGAACTAAAACATGATAAATCGTCGTAAGAGCAGAGTGTATATTTTTCTGTGTGAAAAGTGACACTATTTCCAACAATGAATTTGTTTGTCAATTTTTGATATCGATATCAAGAATCGGAAAGTTTATTTAGCGGACAAAGGTTCGGATGAACGGTAAAATACCAATATCTAGGCAGAATTTTTATCTGTGATGGTATTTCTGGCGTAAAAGCCTCCACTTGCTTGATATATTGATTCATATGAAGCGCTATATAAATTACGAACCGTATGTGAAGGCCCAAGGTGCGACCGGAGCGTCCTCACTTTGTCTCTAACTGCTTTTTAGATGACAATGAAGACTTTTGCCCACCATTTTATCCTCGATGATTGATGTTTGTCATTACAAGTTGCTACGATATTGATCATGGATTCCAAATATTTCAACTTTTTAAAAGGAGGAGCACTTTTTCATTCAAAACGCTTTTTCATTAGTATCCAAAATTTAAAAGTTTAAAGAGATTAGCATTTGTTGCTGACTTACCTTCGAAAACCGACAAATAATTGAAAAATAGGGCTTAGCGCATTTCAAGGCCCTACAATTTAATGCCTATTCCCAATGCCTAGGATAGAAAGTGCTTTTCATGGCAATGTGTTATTGTTCTTGGAGAAAACAGTTTTTTTCAGGTTTTTCAGGGTATAAGAAAGCCTCTAGTTATACATCGCAGTCGTTTACCAATACTCTCTGAATGATCGAACGGTGATTATCAAAGCTTCATCTATCTGCCTTTGCTTCGTTCATAGAAAGAAGCCAGCTTTTCCTCGATTTATAAGGAGTCTTTTGCCCTTATGTAAGTGTAGAGATGATGATTTTGAGCCATCTAAAATAAAGGTCTCTCGTTCTTTTTTCCCAAAAATCATCTCGCCTAATCGCTTTAATTTCTTCTGAAGTTCTCAACATTTTCTTACTTACTTAAGATCGACTTCGATTTCGGTCGAGCTTGCCTCAGTTTTGCACTCTTGCACTCTAAGTCGGTTGGATCTTCATCCACATTATTGCGTCATTCAAAACGAGGTCTTTTCCAGACAAAATTAGAGGGTGAATTCCTAAACGCAAGCCTTGCACAAATTATGCAAAACAAGAAGTTCCTAAATGCCGACAAAAAAAATCCCTTCAAAGAAGAATGTCTCAAAACGTAGTTGCTTTTTTCCGCAATTGTAAGTGAATTTGTGCAGCTATCAAAAAACACCTGCATTTTCAATTGCATTGCAAATTTTCTTTGGGATTTTTTTTGCTTAGCATTAGACTTGCTTAGCAAAGCTTATGCGTTTAGGAATTCGCCCAGATTTTTCGAATGTGAAAATTTGTGCGCTTTCTGATCTGAAACCGCATTGATAAGGGCCTATAAAATTGCTGGCGTGGGGACTTTTACTTACTTACTTAGGTGGGCATTACATTTTGGGGTGAACCTGGGCCTCAACCAACATCTTTCGATAACGACTTTGATTTCGGACGAGCTCTCTCCAGTTTTGTTCTCTTAGTTGGTTGAGGTCTTCTTCCAATTGATTGCGCCACCCAAGACGAGGTATTTCTCTTCCGCGATTTCCTTGCAATGTTTGAATCCGCTTTCGATACGCTCTATGCTTCCGCGCCGTAAGGCAGGACTAGGATGATTTAGATCTTATACGTTCGGTAACGAAATCACCGTTGACTCCAATTCTTACATAATTTCGACCAAGTTACCACCAAGACCGGGCGATTTAAAACCGCTGGACTATTTTTTGTTGGGTTATGTGAAGTCGCTTGTCTGCGCAAATAAGCCCGGAAAAATTGACGCCTTGAAACAGAATATTCGGCGCGTTATTGCTGTCAAAGGGTCAAAATTGGGCCTCTCGGCTGGAATTTATTCGAACCAACCGCGGCAATACCCGTGGCGTAATGGTTAGCATGTCTGCTTGTTCACCCAAAGGTTCGTATTTGGAATCCCATAAGAAGCAAAAATGTTTTTCCACGGGTATCGCCTTTCGCGAGGAATTGACCAGTCCCTCGTAAGTAAAATCATTGCCATGAAAAGCGCTTATTCGATTAGCAGTTCGGAACCGGGAGAAAATTCTAGGTCCCTCCATTTCCTCACAAGGGATGGTTGTGAGAAATGCGCTAGTCCCTGGGGCTCCTCGCTCTGTCGCACCACCCTATTTATTTATTTATTTTATTCAACCGCGGCGGTCGCTTGCCCGAAATCAATTTTCAAAACATAATGACAAACCCTTATCTTTTTAGAAACTTTCCATAAGGAGAGTCTTAAGAATAGGGTCCTCAGTAAAAACACTACTTATTTTCACTCAGCGGGCACTATGTTTTGAAAGACTTGTGTGCTTCTGTAAGGAGATACTTTCTTTATTTGTTTTAATGTTGTGAAAATTTGTTTTCTGCACATTTATTGCTTGGATAAGTCTTCATTCCTACTTGAAACGCCTTAAACTACTTGAAAACTTTGTTATTTCTTAACATTAACCTTCTTAAACACAGCAGAGTTTATATGAAATTTTTGAAAATCATTTGTGTTTATAATATGGGTCTAGTAATTGTTTCAACTGAAATCCTTCACAACCTCATGCAACTTACAAGTAGGAATTATAATCACATACAAACATTCTTCCAAACGAAATTATTTGAATTCAAATGCTTTCGCGGTAATACTATCATCTATCAAATGAACCTTGTATGGTAGAAAGAGACAAATGTCTATTGTAAATCGCAAATGTCATTAAAGTTCAGTAATCAGTGAATAGTGAGAGGTGCAGTCAAGTTCGTGGAATTCGCAATAAAATTATTTATTTAAATGAAATTTTGTGAGATTTACATTTTAATATGTGAACCCCTTTTTATTTATTGTGTGAAACAATCGAAATCAATTTAAATGGTCGATAGGTGTGAAGGAAAATGATGGTGTTTCTATTTTGTTCTCCGCCATTGGCGTGTAGTAAAAATAAAGTGGAAACAAATTTTCTTATTTGGTTTTCAAATATGTATATGTAGTTTGTTAAGAAAGTATTTAGTTTTTGTTTCAAAGTGCTGAGTTTCCTTTTTAAATAAAATAAGTGTTTTAGTCTCATTTCCTAGATAAAATATGAAAGTTAAAGTTTCGCATGCATACAATGAAAAGAAAAGAGAAAGAAAAAAATGTTAGTATTAGCTGTTCAATTTTCTTTTAAAATAATTAGAGTTTTCTTTAACTTGTGTTTGTTTCCATTTTAAATGTTCTTTTTTGTCCCTCGCGGGTGAGTGATTTTGTATTTGAGTGTGATCCTTGGGTTTCTTTATTGATGGTAAGTACTAACATACTACTTACTTCTTTGCTTCTTAACATACTCGTATATTGACCAAAATCTTTTAACCATAACCTGAATTACATCGGCCTTCATTATTTTCAATTTACAGACCGGGTTTGTCTGGAAAAACCTACACCACTCATAAACCTCTGAATCTTTGCTCTTTTTGTAAATCCGTGCTTTAGATAACTTGGAAGAGATTTTAGGTTTCAATTGAAAATCTCGCTGCGTTGACCTTTTAAAATAAAATAAATAGGGTGGCGCAACAGAGCGAGGAGCCCCTGGGCCTAGCGCATTTCCCACGACCATGCCTTGTGAGGGAATGGAAGGGACCTTCAATTTTCTGCTGGTTTCACGGCTAATCGAGAAAGCGCTTTTCATGGCAATGAATACTAACGGAGGATTTGACAATTCCTCGCGAAAGGCGATACCCCTGGAAAAAACATTTTTGCCTCTGTTGGGATTCGAACTCGAACCTCTGGATTAACAGGTGGACATGCTATCCATCACACCACAGGTACCACAACGTTGAACTTTTACAACCTTTGAAATAACTTTAATCGATGCTGTTTGCTTAACTATGCTTAAAGAAATTGGGGTACCGACTTTGAAGAACATTTTCACCATCCATCTGTATTACAATTCCGTGGGAAACTGCTTGAATGATATTCATAAAAAATCGCTTAAGCTAGCCATAAACCGCGAATATGCGTTGATCTATTTTTCTTGTCTAGGGAATCGAGACAGGGTTTTATTTCTATGTTGTTATTTTTAAATTGAAGTAGCTGCGATTCGCAAGAGTAACTCTCCATTTGATCTCTACATTGATGTTCTTTTCTGTGTCTATGTTAGGTTTGTCTATTGTGACGTTTTGTCTATAATTCGACGATGTTCTCTGCCCTTGTTCTACGACAGCATATACGTTGTTCTGCTCTCATTAACAATTGAACATATTTCTGCCATCAAAAGTCTAGTTACGCTCTTTTTAACGACTTAAACGGAACAATGTGAATTCTCTGAAGTCATCCTTTATAGTCGTACGAGTTTTCCAGGGGTGCCGAAGCTAGGCATGGCTCTGTAGAGTTCGTCTAAGTAAATACTGTCATACGCGGCCTTGAAATCGATAAAAAGATTGTGTATATCGATATTAGAGTCCCCGTTTTTTTTTTACAAGATCTGCCGTAATGTGAACATTTGGTTGATTTTGGACTTCTCTGGTCCAAAAACACAATCATAAGGGCCTATTAAATTGTTGACTTGGTGCTTTAGATGCCTTAAACGGCTTATTTCTCTCTGATTAGTGCGATTGAGAGAGTCTCCCGTTTTAAGGACATTCCATTGGTGCATGCTCGTTTCTAACTGATCTCCAGCTGCCTTGAAAAGCTCGGCGTCAAAACTGTGTGCATCTGCCATTTTATTTGATTTAAGCTTACCCTTCTAAAGTCAAGAGAACGCTCGTCAAGCTTATGGGGCAAGCTGTATGGGCCATTCTCTCTGACAGCTGAATTTGTATCTTAATCACCGTTTAGCAGTCTGCAGAAGTGGTCTATCTAGATCCTCAATACCTGCTGTGATTTTATGTCACTATGTTTCGCTGCTGCTTGAGCTCGGGGCTTCCCACTCTGGCATGATATTTTGGTAAAACTTTGGTGAAAACTTTAGAACCTCATTCCTATCATGGATTCTGTCAATTTCCTCAAGCGCTTCTCATGCTGGTTCTTTCTTTTTGAGAATTTTGTGTTCTTCGCTTCTTTATTCCTTGTAAATCGCTTTATACTGATCGAAAGCAGCCCTTGTCAAGCTTTTTGTTTAGCTGCATTTGCCTGCCTGCATTCTTCATCGAGCTTCGTTTTGGGGCCAAAGGAACCATGAACCTCATAGGCAGCGGTTGCGATGGTTTGTTGGTCTTAAAATAAATAAATAGGGGGGCGCAACAGAGCGAGGAGCCCCTGGGCCTACCGCATTTCTCACAACCATGCAATGAATTTACTAACGGAGGAATTGCCAATCAATCGCGGAAGGCTATACCCGTGGAAAAACATTTTGCCTCTGCTGGGATTCGAACTTAGAACCTCTGCCACGGGTTTGTTGGACTTGCAGACTATTCTCGTACCTTTTCGATTGAAGTCAGTGGTGTGGCTAACGGCTCTCCATTCGGAAAAGTCAGAAATGAATTACGAGTGTCTTACGTCGATTGTAAGTTATAACAAAGTCAATTTGGTTAGCGATTTATTAATCTAGGGATGCAGGATACGTGTGATACTTACAATAATGCAGCAAAATCGATTAACCTGACTCCGTTTCCGGAGATTTTGTCATGCAGTCTATGTTTACCGATTGTGTTCCTAAAGATGCCCTCTTTCCGTTTTTCAGTCAGGTCCCTTTGGGATCACCATGATGGAGAAAAAGAGCCGGATAATCTGCTACCCAGTACTCTACTGCAGGGGTTTGAGAGCTGCCATTGGCGCGCCAGGAGCTCATGCTTTATCATCTCTGTTTCATAATACGCTGTCCTAGTATTGAAAGACCCCGAAAAACCTTTAAAACAAGCACGTCGGAACCCTTTAAACCACTGAAATGGACTATTCAGGTATATCTGCTTTTTGACTACTAAAATGCACGTTCTGTAAGTCGAATTCATCCGCTGTGACATTCCCCATAATCTCTGGCAAATCACTGAGATTCGGGAAGTCAGTCATTACTCACATCTGGTCGCCTCCAAGTTGACCACCATCTGGGCCTTCCTGAGCAATACACACCCAACCTCTTTTGTATTTATTTGATGAAATTTCTTTCCAGTACTCAAAAGCGAACGGAGCCTGAGATGCCAATGTTATTCCCGGAATTTCAAAAGCTATTATGAGTTTCACCTGAACAAAATTCCAGACCATTTTTCCGCTGTTGTTGTTCTCTTGTTCGCCTCTCAACGTTTTCACATTTCACGGGGAAAAATAGCTCATAATAAGGAAATTTTTTTGAACATGGAAAATTTTTCCCCCGAAACTCATAATAAGGGAAAAGTGAAATGGGATCTTTTTCGAGGGGAATGATTAGATTATTATTTATTTTTATTTGTTAACGTTGTT
The DNA here is from genome assembly GCA_914767635.1 of Melanostoma mellinum. NCBI lineage: Eukaryota > Metazoa > Arthropoda > Insecta > Diptera > Syrphidae > Melanostoma > Melanostoma mellinum. The sequence goes on along the minus strand of OU612058.1, from coordinate 139,703,021 downwards.
TTCAAGATTTTGTACAAATTAACAAAAATAACAAAAGCATGGCTTTACTGCCGTCTGCCTGGTTGACAAAAAAAAAAAAAAATTGCCACATTTTATTTAAGAAAAAAGATTTTAGCTCCTACTTTTAATGCTGATACTGATATATGTAAAATTTAAAAACATCCGTTTATAATTTTGTTCCGATAAGTTAAAGCTAATCTGCAATAACTGAATAAATTTTTCACCTCCATGTTATTGAGCAAGTCTACAATTTGACTTTGCGTTAAGGTATTACTTCCAAATGCATTTCTTCTTATTTCCTTAAGAACTGGACATTTTCCCATAAAGTGAAATATATCCTCTCTTTCTTCCATATTACATAAAGGACAAATTATGGGTAAGTCCTCCCTATGTGGCACGAAGTTGAGTTGAATAAGTTCTCCTCGCAGCTTCAACATTATTGATATTTCGGCAATACTGTTACCGTCTGTAAAATAGTTCTTTTCTTCCAAATTGTGGTTTGGCTTAGAATAAAGTTGCCTGTATAAGGATCCAGTGGCATCGTTCATATATTTCTCTCTCTCTGATTTATGTCTGCCATAGAAATAAGCTGATATAGAGAGACTTTCATTGCATCTATATTAGAACAGTCTAGATTCAATTCCATTCCAACGTTTCTAGCTAACTCCATCCAATCACCATACCAGCTGGTTTTCGTTCGAATAAAAAAGCTGCTATCTTTGGAAGCCGGTGATTATCCATCTTCATAACTTTCAAGATATAATCCACTTGCATCTTTAGGGTTTGAAAAGAGGAGATAAACCTGTTTCCAACATAATCACGTAGTTGGGCGTGTTGTGCGGCAATTGAAAAATTCGCTTGATATAATATCGAAGAAGTTTTTCCACAGATTCATACTGTTTTGCTCCCCAAGTTTGAACTGCGTAAAACAAAACTGACCTTTATATTGCCTCAAATATCTTGTACTTACTACTATGGGTGATATTTTTGTTGTAGAAACATTTATTCCAAGTTGCGTTGATTGCGACCGTAGCCTTCTGCAGTTTCTCTTTTAAATGATTTTCCATACTTAAGTTTCGCATGAAGTACACTCCTAAATACTTGAACTGCGTGACGACTTCAATGGACTCACCATTGTAATGCCATTTTTCGTTCGCACTGTTTCGGCCTCCTCCGCTTCGGAAAATCAAAATCTTGACTTCTCCAAATTTAAAATCAAACTCCATAGCTTGCAGTACTGGTAAAGACGGTTTATCATTAATTGTAGCGATTCAGGTGATGATGCAAAAGGAACAATGTCATCTGCAAATAGCAGTGCTTTTATTGAATGTCCAGCGTAATCGATACCACAGGGTAAGAAGTCTACAAGGTCCTCAATAAATAAGGCAAACAGGCTTGGACTCAATGTACAACCCTGTCTGACGCTAGTTTTTGTCTTAAATCCTCTTGAAAGCTCTTCACCATTCCATACCTTCGATATTGTGTCATCGTATAGATTTTCAATTACTCTTCCAAACTTCCATGACATACCGATACTATAAAGCTTGTAAATTAGCGCTGCCTATTCACCATATCGAATGCTGATTTGAAATCAATAAAAAAAAGTATACAACTTCTTGCCTTTATGGAGATATGATTCCGCAATGTTTTTAAGGACGAAGATATGGTCGATTGTCGAATAACCTGCTCTTAAACCTGCCTGAAACACCTTCAAAAGTTTGTATTCCTCGATCCATTTATTCAACCGTTTTTGTAAAACAATTGTGAAAATTTTGTAAGAAGCATTCAAAAACGATATCCCTCTATAATTGGATAATTCGGATAAACTACCTTGCTTATGAATCGGGAAAATAATGGATTCCTTGAATTCTCGAGGTATGAATCCAGTTTTTATAACGTTGTTGAAAATATCTGTCAACCTGTTGACAAGTTCCAGTGTGCCATATTTATAAAACTCGGCAGATATGCCATTTGGCCCAGATGCTTTTCCATCCTTCAGCTTTGAAACTACACGGTTAAAAATTTTGATATACTTTTTAATACAGCCCTTGTGTTACAGCTGTATGCAATACAGTCAAAATTAGTTTTCAATATTTCCCAAATATTAACTTTATTTAGTATTACATTTTAATATTTCTGTATTAGGCTTACAATTTGTAACACAAACCCGATTAAAATGTAATCAACACTATTAAAAAACAATACTTTAGTATTCAAATGTAATTGTTCAGACCTTTTTTAAGATTGTATGCCAATTTGCTATTTAAATTTAATACCACAATTCTTAGCTTTCAACTTCTTCTATATTACAAGTCAATAATCAGAGGTTATTTTATTCCATTTGCTATGTCAATGTACTGATAACCAGTATTACATTGGATTCAAACGTTTGGTGGTACCCTCGTGGTGTGATGGTTAGCATGTCCGCTTGTTAACCCAGAGGTTCACGGTTCGATTCTCAACAGAGGCAGAGGCAAAAATGTTTTTCAACGAGTATCGCCTTCGGAGAGGAATTGGCAGTGTGTTGGTAGTAAATTCATTGCAATGGCAATTGGAGAGAGTGAGAGCAGTTAATAAAAAACAAATTAGTAATAATGAAGATATTAAAAAGTAACGCGTATTTGTTTCATTACCATGCAGCATTACTTTTTCATATCTTAACATTATTACATTTTAATATTTGTTTTACTTCTTTTAATGTTTGCAGTTTATTAAATTCTAATAAATTTTTGGTGTTGTCATATATGCAACCCAAAAAATATTAAAATCAACACCACAATTTTTAACCGTGTACCGAAATCACTTCTTCCTGTCTTATTCCAGCATCCAGTACTTCGTTTACAATGCGTGGAATAGAGTAATGGAAATTAAGTTCCTCTTGGCCAGAGTTTAACAAAGTTTCGAAGTGCTTTGCTAAGAGACTTGGGCTGATACTACGGTGAATGTTCCATATTTTTCCGTTGAGATGTCTTGCTAGGTTCCAAAACTCTTTTGAAGTCCGACAAAGAGCCAATCGCCTAGATTCAGCTTCGAAGAACTCTGCTTTCTTTCTTTTACATATTGTTTTGTAAAAACTGTTGGCTAGTAGATACTGATTTTTAAAATAGCTATCACTTGAAGACCTGTAGGCTCTCAGCCAACCAAACGATTTTTCTCTAGCTTTTACACACTCAACATCAAACCAGGGTCTAGTATAATTTTTCCGCGTGCTAGCATTAGGTGACACAGTTGTGTAAGAATCTTTAATAATTTGATCCAGCAGACCAAGGTCACAATTTACTTGTTCATTTAGTCCCCTTTCCAGCCTTATCTGGTAGTTCACTGCTTTTGCCTGTTTCCATTTTAATTTAGGGAAAGTATTGATCGGTCTCGTTTCTCCAGCTTCCATTTCAGTATTCTCAAAAGTCAATACCATCGGTAAGTGGTCGGAATACACTACACTTTCAATTTTCATATCCACAATAAAGTCTGTCCATTCGCTACCTATGAGCTTCCCTGGCCTCCAATAAAAGTGAACTCTCCCTCCATATCCGACAACGTTGTACCATTAAGAATCCTTAGTCCATAGGAATTACATAGATCAATTTGCATTATGCCTCTTGTATTACAGATTGGATCCTTAGATTTTCTCTCAATTCCGAGTGCGTTGTTTTCGTATCCGTTTTCTCTTCCTACCCTTGTATTAAGGTCACCTACTATCAAAATATCAGATGTTTTGCCTTGTGACATAATTTTTTCCAACACCTCAAAATCGTTGTTCCATTGGTTGCAGTTGATGTAAATTGGTAAAATGCGATAGAAGTTCCCACTAATTTCTAGCTTGACATACATTATACATAACACCTTCACATACCTCAAAAGAACGTTTAATATTTTGGATGTCTTTTTTCCAGCCGAAATAACATCCTCCACTTGTTCTACTTCTTGAATGCAATCTAATAGCGGGTACCCAGATAAATTCAAAATTAACTAATTTACTTTCAAAATTACTTAAGTTAGTATCAGTTACAAAAGTTTCATACAGAAACACAAATTCAAATTGATTTACAAATATATAAAAATCAGTAAAAATAGACTTATTATTTAATCCTGCTACGTTATAGGAAAGAATTTTATATTTAAAGGGTAGGGGAATGATTTCACGCGAAACTCTTAATAAGGCTGATTATGACGAGTAAAGTTCTGAAATTCAATGCTGAAAAATTCTCTTGAAAATCATAACGACGTTGTTCACAGCCGTCTACTAATTCTCATAACTCCTTTGATTTCCTTTTCAATTTACTTCGTCTCATCGCTTAGTCCGTATTTTAATTTGCGGTTCTTCAAAGTGGCCATCTGAGATCCCTGCACTGAGAATAATCAATTTCGGGTCATAAATAAAATAAGTTTCTTTAAAAACATACAGCTGCGGTCAAAATAATAGTAGTATAGAGCTTAAGAAACAACAAAATTGAAAAAAAACTTATCCGCCAATTCTAATTTAAAAAACCAATAACGTGGTTTTCAAAGTGGGGTTTTAAGCTTTTATTTACAAAAAAAAAAAAAAACATTAGTTTAATATTATTATCCGATAGTTGCAAGTTTATTGAACAGATGTTGAAATTCAGCGGTCAAAAAAATAGTAGTGATAGGAAAATCTACCTTGAAATGTTACGAAATCGAAAAATTAGGTCAACATTTTTATTACAATATGTGGCTGAGTGTTCGTACCTTTAATTATTATTTAGTTGCATGTCCCTTGTTAGCTATAACAGCAGTACAAAGACGTTAAATAGAGTTTATCTATGTTTATTTTATGTGCTTATCGAACTCCATGACTGCTGTAACGCTTCGCAAAGGACTGTGTTGTTGCTTGGTTTACATCTAGAAGCATATTTTTTACAGCGCTCCATAGGTTTTCAATGGGATTAAAGTCCGAAGACTGTGCGGGCCACTCCATCACATCTACTTTACTTTCCTGGAACCATTGCTTCTTGCTGAAAGACCCATTTCAGCAAGAAGCAACTTCATTTACGGTAGCATTCAACTTCAGTATACGGTAGCATTACTTCCTGCATTATCCTAACATAGAGATGCTGATCCATAATGCCTTCAATCCGCATTATGGGTCCAACTCCGTAGAAGAAAAAACATGGCCATACCATTATGATTGTAAAGTGTGGATTATATTCGGTGTTTGGATGTCTTCTTACATATTGTATTGTATTGTGTAACGGTTTTTCACTATCAACGCAATACAAAGTCGAAAAATACCAATCTGTGCAATGCTTTTACTCGCACTACTATTATTTTGACCGCAACTGTATATGTAAACAGTTTCCGAAATAAGTCGATGGAACAGCATCATAAGGAAACGAGGTTAAGATGACCAGAGAGTGGAAATCTCTTATTTTTATTAATGACCAAATTGATTTTGGAACTGGACTCTAAACAGTTTAAGCTTTAACTGGATTAATTCAAAGAACGAAAAAGCAATAAAAAACCATTCCCCTTGAATTGAACCAAGCAATGAATTTGAGTCTGTCTTTTTACTTATTTCGGTCACTGTTCACTTATTTGCTTTGCCTTTATTTCTCACAGAACATCTCTTCAAAGCTTTTTAGAAACAAGGCTTTTCATGTTCTTCTTATTTTGATTTCATTATTACTTACGAGTTATACAAATGGAAACTTTGTTACAAATAAAATAATGAATTCTGTGTACATAGATAGCCGAAAGAAATGTTAGTAGGTATCTTAAAGCTTTTGCTGTTGAATTTATAAATAGTTAATTTCATTTACCACAATGTTTTCGTTTCAAAGCCGGTGGCGAACAGTTGTCCAAATTTAGAAAACGCACCTAAATTATTCTAAAATAAATAAGCATCTAGTCACGTGTTCGACTCAAACTCCAACTGCGTTGAGTCAAATGAAAAAAAAGTCATTGAACTTAATTTTGTTGTCAACTTGTTTTTTGTCGTTTAGTTGAACCATCGAATACTTGCAATGTCAATGTTTTCCCCCAATAACAAGCTTTGTGTAGCATAAAACAAAAAGAAGGAAAGAAAAAGTGTTTTCAAGTTGTAAGCTTAAGTGAAAATCTTTTGCCTAATTTGCATCGAAATCTTTTACACATTAGCTCTGAAGTTTACATGTGTTATGTGGAAAAACAATCAATCAATAAGTGTCGAGGGGGTGTACCGTATACAATACATACTCGTTGATAATCGCCATTTAAGTGATTTTGAGCGAAGCATGTCTAAGACGTCTTAAAAGGAAAAGTAACAAGAACACGAAACAGCCATGGTGATTGGCGTGGTTAATTGTCCTTGAACGAAACATAATTCGGAAGTAAATTCTCAATTTCCTTAGTGCAGGTTTTGAGTGACTCGTTAAAACAAAAAAGAAATTGTGTTTGAAAATAGAAACATATTCAATTCCTCGTTCATTTTATCCCGACCGCTTGAAATCGGCTGCCATATCCACGTTTTATTTGAACACGTCATGAATTGTAACAAAAACATCTTTTAGTAGTGTCATCGACCCGCGACTTGAACGTGACGATGACACATCTGGACCGATGCTGTCTTTTATGGAAGAGAATTGGTTGTTTGTAAACAAATCCATTTTCGTGGGGGAATCGAAAACATATCGATTGGGTGATGTTCAAGTAACTTTCCAATGTCAGAAGTCATGTGCTCTTTTATATGACCTGCCAGATTTAAAGTAAACTGAATCACGGTTGCGATATGACACCTCGAAAGGGCAAATACCTGTTCGTCATCGGAGATGGAGGTGATTTGATTTTTGATAAATCGCACTTAGTTTTTCCCCGTTGATTCAATGTCTCAAGTTTGATTAATTTTTTTCTTTCGTTGTCTTTGACAGAAGTAAAAAAAAAATTCAAAACCAAATTCAATGTTTTAGGATGTGTGAATATAGTAATGGAAAAACTTTATGACTTGACAGGGAATGCCTGCTCCTTGGAAATATACGGCTTCTCTCAGGCGACTTTCATATTTAACAAATGTTCAGATAAAGACTTTTGACTTTATCAAGTTAAGCCAAGTGTACCATATAATTTATTAAGCTTCAACAGTCTTACCAGATTATTCTTTAAGGAGGTAAAATATACTCATTTAGAACTGTAAATAGAAATGTATTTTTGTATCCAACCACCTCGTCATGTGCAGAGGCCATGTCTTACGAGATGAATTTCAGAGAAATAAAATAATGCTCCCAGGTAGACTTCGTAATTTATTATTTTGTTCTAGTCCTTGAAATTTATTCCTCATATACAACAACCAGCAACAAAAATACAATTCATCATCCTACGTAGATAAATAAAAAGAGGAAAATTAAATTCCTAACACAATAAGTGTATTTTTCTCGAGGACAGTCTTATTGTTGAAGACTTAAGCTGCTCTGCGAAAAGTCTTCTCAATTTCATTTGTCTTTAGACTTTACTATGAAATCTGTGGAAAGCAATGTGGATTTCTAAGAATGATGAAAAAGGTAAAGCATTCAAATTTCTGAATCTATTTTCCTTTTGGATACAGAATTCTGAGAAGCCTATTTGGAATCCTTGGGAGCTGGCTTGAGTGGGACAGCCAACCACTATATTACTGTGCGTGTGGTAAAGCTTAAACGAAACCATACATTTTGAGCATGTTTTGAAGGGAATGAAAGATAAGTCAGGACCTTTTTTTCACAGTTTTCTAACTCAAATATTAACTGACTTCATGAGGAGGTGCACGAAGAAAAATCTAGTGCTTTAAAATAAGATATGCGCGGCTCATAGCAATTTTCTTTAAACAGCAAGGTAACATACAGAGATGTTAAAAATAGTTTTGTAAAAGTATTTAAATACAAAATGCAAATGCATAGTTGTTAGCACTATTTCAAATAGAAATACCAAATAGTTTTAAATAAAAGTATTTAAATACAAAAAGCAAAATACGTATTTTTAAAATAGGTTTTGAAAATAAAATACATTGTTAAGGATATGATTTTTATTTAACTTATATTTATACACTTATGTTTATTTAACTGACTTTAAAACTAAAAAAAAAAACTGACTTTATAACTGTTTTTGACTTGCATGGGCCGCAATGTTGGCATTTTTTTTTTTTATATAATTTGCGCACACATCAAGGGGTTATGACTACCCTTATAATGTTATAGAACACAGTGCGAGCATTTAGGAAAATAGGAGAGGATTAGAAAGGAGACACCGATGCACGTTGCTTTTGAATCTTTGTAAATCGTAATGTAGGGGAAAAACATGGCCAGGTAGAGCATTCCACATTCGGGTGGTGCGACTGAGATACGAATCTCTATACTACTTATACTGTACATCCGAAGTTGGGCTCAAGGTTAAACTGATGAGCATTCCTAGCGAGGCGAGTGTTGCGGCTAAATTGTTTCAGGGGAGGAATGCAACTGGCTACTTCACTAGAGCACTGTTTGTGGAAAAAGCGATAAAAGAGAGAGAGACAGGTGACGTTTCGACGATGTTCAAGAGAATCAATCGATTCTACGATTGAACTATCACCTATCAATTTTAATGCTCTGTTTTGTACCCTATCAAGTAGGCGCAAAGATGTTTGAGAAGCACCTGACCAGATATGAGAGTTATACTCCAGTTTTGGGCGGATGAAGGCCTTATAAATTGTAGCCAGATCAGAGGGGGTGAAGAACTTCCTGCATCTTCTCAAGAAACCTAAGCATTGAGCAGCGTTTTTGGCGACTTCAAATATGTGGTCGTTCCAACGAAGATCATCGTTTACACACATACCAAGTACTGACAGCTTTTCGGTTTCTTCGATGCAGGTACCATTCATGGATAATGGCAATGGGGGAATGTTAAGCTTCAACGACAAGAGACAGCATTGAGTTTTCGAAGCATTGAATTCTACTCGGTTCATAATACCCCATGCAACAATGCTGTCAAGGTCAGAATTCAATGAGCTTATCATACGCAACCGTTCCAGTTCCACATCCGAAGAGCAGGGACGTGAATTTGGAAACGAATATGAAAAGCTGAGGGTCGAGTCGTCAGCAAAACAGTTAAGTGGATTAGAAGTTTCAGACAAGAGATCATTAATGAAAATGAGGAAGAGAGTCGGAGACAAAACGGAGCCCTGGGGCACACCAGCATTTATGAAGTGGGTATCAGACTTGAAACCATCCAACACAACTTGTATTGAACGGTCCGAAAGGTAGTTTCTAATCCAACGAAGAAGAGACTCATCGATACCAAAAGCACGCATTTTCGATAAAAGAGCCTGATGCCAAACTCTATCAAATGCTTTAGAAATATCAAGCGCAATAATCTTACTTTCTCCAAAACAATGTAAAGATTGGTTCCACTTTTCGGTGAGATAAGCCATCGAATCACCAGTGGACCGTTTGCTACGAAAGCCGTACTGACGGTCATTAAGAAGCTTTCGTTCTTCAAGATATTTCATAAGTTGACGGTTTATCAACGTTTCCATGACCTTGGAAAGAAGGGACGTTAATGCAATTGGACGGTTATTGGAAGGGGAGGAAGATTCGCCTTTTTAGGGACGGGCTGGACAAATGCAGTTTTCCATCTGCTCGGAAAAATCCCAGCAGAATAGGAAAGATGGAAAAGTTTGCGCAGTGGTTTTGCCAGCGTAGAAGAACACCTCTTCAGAATAACGGCGGGGATACCATCTGGACCAGCATTATTGCACGAGGGCCAAACTATTACTTCTCTTGACCCGCGAACTTCCATTTGTTTTTGTAATCGCAGCCCACATCTGTGAATACGTGTGAGCTGCAGCACAGCAGTGGCCACATACACCACTTTATTTTGGGATTCCGAAACAAACACCACTTTCTTTTGGAAAATCTTAGTTTCGGAATCCCAAAATAAAGTGGAGTTTGTAATGACAGCTTGTGGACGGATGCAGTAGTGTGTGTGAGATTTGGTCTCTTGTTTTTTTATTCAAAAAACTGCAGTCTTTACAACTCTGCTCTAAGCATTATTGTTCTAGTTGACAATGACAAAACTACAATCACGATCAGGTGCGTTCATAAATAAAGGGGTCTTGGATTTAAGAATGAAAATTTGGAAAAATTAATCAGAAATGTAACAAGAAAGCATTTAAAAAAAAATACAAAATACGTTTAAAAAAAAGTATTTAAATACAAAATAGAAATAGGTATGTATTTTGCATTTTGTATTTGCATTTCAAATAATTCACATCTCTGGTTACATATATAAACAAATTACTATACCTTTTAAACTCTGTTTAATTCAAAGTGACCTTCTTTTCTTTTTTACATAAAATTCATTTTTAAAGTGGGCCAGTAAAAATATTATTTCTTAATAACAAAGGTCTGCAACGGTTTTCCTCTGAAATCTGAGTAACGTTTTCTGTAGATTCTAATGTGCTGATTACGAGAAAAATAATGAAAAAAAAAACCATCACGTCAGGATTTTTTGATATTGAATATTTAAAATGTCTGAGCGCCTGCATTTTAAAATTTATAAAACGTCATAAAATTGCTTTAGCTTTGTTTTTATTGCATTTAATTAGTGTAAAGGGACATAGACATCAATGCAAGTCAGTAATTTGTTACATAATGAGTGTAAGTAATTATGTAGGTATTTTGGCTTAATTTGGTACTGAGATCATTCATATAAAGGGTGTTCCGTAAATCGTGTTACATACTTTGGGATGAGATTCTTGGTCATATTCTAAGAAAAAAATTGTTTTACTTTAAAGTCCGTTTTTAAACTTTGACATTACTTTTTGGCAATTTAAGAAAAGGCTAACTTTGGTGTACCCTGACCTGTGTTACATTCGATAAATCTGTCAATACTGATGATGGAGACCTAATCTTAGACTTAATTTTTTGTTAAAATAATGATCTTTAAAACTGCATTTAAATAAATGAACTTCTTTCAATATATATTTTTTGAATGCGAAAACTTGTGATTTTTTTCCTATTTTCTATCTGTACCCTTTTGAAAAATCCGGAAGGCGATGGAGAAAAACTAAGGACATATTCGTAATCAGCGTACCAAAATACCCTAGAATCATCTATCAAATTCCAGAGAGGAAGGTATGACCCTCATTTTGCAGGCCTGTGTAATTTTTAGTTTTGGCGTAGTAAATTTTCGTTCGCTATTTACGTTTCTGAGTTGAAATTCAGATGGTGCCTTTAGGGTCCTCGTAAATCACAAGCTTTCTATCGGCCGATAGTTCTGTAGTGGTATCCGTGGTGTGATGGACAGCATGTCCGCCTGCTAATCCAAAGGTTCGTGGTTCGAATCCCTAGAGAGGTAAAAATGTTTTTTCCCGGGTATCGCCTTTCGCGAGGAATCGGCAAGTCCTCCGTTAGTATTCATTGCCATGAAAAGCGCTTTCTCGATTAGCCGTTCGAAACCGGCAGAAAACTGTAGGTCCCCTCCATTCCCTCACAAGGCATGGTTGTGAGAAACGCGCTAGGCCCTGGGTCTCCTCGCTCTGTTGCGCCACCCTATTTATTTTTATTTTGATAGTTCGGTGGGGTTGGGCTGTTAGCGCGCACACTACGCCAACTAAACAGTTGAGTTGGTGGTGAATGCGCAGACTAGACAACAGTCGGCCGACTATTTTATGCTATTTTTTTTTTATAATTAGCTGTGATGTGCTGTCAAGGGGTTGTGAATACCCTTATAATGTTATAAAACACATGGGAGCATTTAGGAAAATAGGAGAGGATTAAAAAGAGACACCGATTCACTTAGCTTTTCAAATTTTGTGAGTCGTAACGTGGGTGAAAAACAGAGTCAGTCACATTCGGGTGGTGCGACTAAAATTTGAGTCTCTATGCTTTACTGTGCATCCGAAGTTGGGTTCGAGGTAAAACTGATGAGTATTCTTAAGTGTTTTTTATAAAGTGCTGGTATTTTATCAATTTCTTCAATTAAATTAACGATTGACGTTTCTACAACCAGCGATTCAATAGAATTGGGCTATGCTAATATGCACGACCATTCAGCTCCCAAACTCGGAGCGAACTGAATCTTCGGCCGGTGTGCGGTGTGCGCGCTTGTGGGGAGCTCCATACTGATATAGCAGTCGGCCGATTGTTTAGTTTGAACGCAGTTGAGAAGCCCATCAAACTTATTTATCGGCCGATACCAAATCGTTGTAGGATATGCGGACTTGCTTACATCTTCATACTGATTATAAATCCGACCAAACTATTGGTCGATAGAAAGTTTGTGGTTTGCGGGGACCCTTAAAGCCCTAGCTTAAAGAGCGGTGTGCGATTGTGAACCCACCGCTGTAAAAATGAATTTAAAGAGTGGCACACGTCATCATTATCATCATTATTACATAGTATGAAACAGGTTCGCATTCCGCTGCCTGTCTGTATGCTTTAGAAAGATCTTTAAAATTACTCAACGGATTTTCATGCGTTTCATCTCAAATGACTCGCCTGAGGGTCGTGTTTAACCATCCAACACGCACACCGTGAGTGCATTTCGACACTTCCAAATGGCCATATAACATATAATGGTATCAAATACAGCTGGTGATGTGTTCCTCTTGTATTTAGTTGTGACCGTGAAATAAATGAAAAACTCCCACTCAAATACTATTTGCCAGGCATTTATTTAATGGTTTTGTTATGGTGAAAAAGAGAAAATGGTTTTGCCCTTTTTATATCTTCAACGTCTCGTCTTCAGACTCAATTGTGAATTTTGTATTAACCATTGATTTCAATTTTTCAAACATTATGTTGCATCGTAATCAAATCTCTCATATTGACTGTTTCCTATCCACAGCAAAGTAATCTCCTCAATTAAAGAATACCAAACAAAAACTTCATCGAACATTTGATTGAAGTTTCGATTTTTCGTATTTTACCTTTTAAAATTCAAAATCTAATTCCTTTGAAAAAAAAATATTCTGTATTGTTGCTAGCTCATTTCCTGTTTCCTGAGGGACGAGTTTCGAATCAAGCGATAGCAGCGAAATAAAGCGAAAGAGTTTTACTCGGATCGGTTTTCAGCGCTCAAGGCCATGGATGTTTGTGTTCTTTTTCAATAGAACGTCACAAAAAAGGGAATGGATGCCCAGTTGGATCATAAAAAGAGCACTCGTAAAATCCATCGAAAATAAATTAACAAAAAAAAAAAAAAAGACAGTGAAATATCGATGTCGTTTATTACTTGGTTTCTTTGCGCATTTAAATTAAACGATTCTAAAGTGTCGTCAAATATTCATGCCCTGGGCGGGTTTTTGTCGGATCAATGCGGTAACCGCGTTCATACAAAAGCGACTGGTATTTGAATTTTGTTTTTTTTTAAGGATTTGGTTTCATGAAGTTGGGTGATTTAGAATAGCCAACTAGATAACCGTTATTGTGTAATGCTTGAAATAGATACGGAAAATAGAAACAGTTTTCTGAAAGGAATATTCAACACTCAGTTTTTGCTATTTCATCAACACTCAGTGTTTTGTTGCATTAGGAAAAAGTTTTGTCCTCGAACTGAGTTAAATTCTATAATGGAGATGACATGTTTCAAGGGGTTGCAAAGAAATATGACTTGAAGTGACAGCTGTGCAATGCAACTATACAAAATTTACGACCAAACGTATTTTTTTTGTTTCCCTTCAGAAAAAGCAACCCGTAGATGATGTACGAGATTGTAATGGAGTTTATCTAAGTGCATCTGTGGGCGGCGAAATATGGTAATACTTTTGAAGTCGTCGT